>JAUNZO010001394.1:0-639196 GCA_031894775.1 Chloris gayana | reverse complement strand
CCTCTAGGCAACTTTCAAGTTAACTTTATTTTGTTTGTTCCAAACTAAAACAATAGCTAATATGGGATAAAGGGAGTCTATACGAGTTACTTGTGCTTTGTGTTGATTTTATTTTAGAAAATATAATTATATTTCAGCCTCTGCCGTACCAAACACCACCTCTTGACCTCTACGTGGTCACACAGCTTTGTCCGTTACATTAAAATATAAGGAAAATCATAAAAATGTTAGTACATTAATACAATACTAAAGGCCACCTATGTGTGTTGAAGTCACTTGTCATCATCATGAACATCGGTCTTCTTGTGGTCGTGGTCGACGAGGGAATGAGACGTGAAAATCTCGTTGTCGCTCCCATGCGGTCTTCTTGAAAGAAATGGTAACCAATAATCTGGCTACCACCTCCTTGGCTACTCCCTCCTTTACCTTTTTCTTGTCATTAGGACAAGCAAATTAGTGCAAATTTGCACTAAAATACTTGTCCTAACGATAACAAAAAGGTAAAAGAGGAGTACATGCAAACCCCGACCAACGTTGGTCACCACCTCATAGACCAGGCATCGGCTGCTATCAACACAACGTGACATGGATTCATCTAACATCGCGTCATCCTCCCAACCACAACCAAAGAACTCGGGAGCGGAGGTTGCCCCGCAACCGCCCTAACCGTAGGACAACACCACCATAATCATTGGTTTTGGATGACCGGATCTTGCTGCCTTTCATCTCATCGTCTTTTCCATATGCCATCTCCAATGCAGACCGCCGATCAATGGCGCGGCCTCCTCGACGATGGCTCTGTGCCCCCACCCCCTATGATCTAGATCTAGGAGAGGGAGGACTCTTGATGCCCGCTCACCACCGAACTACGTCACCGTCCCGGGCCACATTTCCTTCGGATCGGAGAAAGCGGCCCTTCGTGCTTCCACGTTCGATGGCCACTCCCGTCGCCCCCAATCTTGTCGTGATACGGTTACGCATAGGGAAGGGCAGCGAGACGCAAGGTAGGGCAGCGGCGGCAGTGCTAGGGTTGTCGCCCAAAGAGATGCCTTATTTATCGAAGGGAAACAAAATAAAACCGAATCCGCACCGCCGCCATCATTCACTACTAGAATAAAGCTCTATAGCGGCGGACGCCATTTTTCCCACCGTAGCGGTCCTTCGAGACGTCCGCCGCTAAGAGCCGGTACATCCGGTTGTCCGCGACTAAGGGCACAAGTTACTCGCGGATACCCGGAGCCCGCATTTACGCCGGCCATAGGCCCGCGTCTACGGGGCCGCGTCAATCGCGGACCCTGTCGAGCCCGTAGCTATGGCCCGTAGCCCATTTAGCTGCGGACCCGACGATGAAGCCCGCCGCAGCCGACCGCCCCTCCTATAAATAGGCGGGGGTGCAGCGCCGCATCGCCACCTTATCCGCGCGCGCCGCACCGCCACCTAGGGTTAGGTTTTAGCCGGTGGCGGCGCCGCCTCTTCTCCTCTCTCTCCCCCGCTCCTCCTCCACCTCCGGCATGGGTCGCCGTCGGCGGGGCCGCTCCAAGAGCAATCGGCGCTCCCGGGGCCGGCGGGCGTTGGTCCTCGCCAACGCCCCGCCGAGCTCCCCGCCCGCCGCCTCGTGCTCCCCCGCCCGCCGCCTCGTGCTCCCCGCCGCCCGCGGGGCTCTCGCGGCGGCGGCGCGAAGAAGGCGGTGCCGGCGACTCATCCTCCTCCGGCTCCTCCCGTGGCGGATCCGGCGGTAGCGGCGGGTCCTCCTCCCACGGTGGATCCGGCGGTGGCGGCACCGGAGGCGGCTCTTCCACATCCGCGTGCTGCAGCACGGGCGGCGTGAAGCGGCGGGACGGAATAGCGCGCGGCACCACGGTGGCGGAATAGCACGGGCGGGTGCCACTAGGGGCCCGCCTTATTTTGTTAGTAGGTTAATCTGCGCCAATCGCGGTCCCAGGACCGCCACCGGCGCCTTATTAGGCTAATCCGCCTCGACGGACGATCGCGGTCCAAGGGCCGCGACTAATTTTAGTTGTAATTAGTGACGGAACCTCGCTTGCGTTTAATGCGTCCGCCACTAAGGTCCTTTTTAACCCCACCGCCACGAGCTTTAATGTAATAGTGATTGCCGGGTAGAGCATGTTGTTCCGGTGCCGACTTCGACGATGGTAGGGCAAGGATATGGAGGGAGGAGGTCGATTGGGGGGGGGCGCCGCCCGAGTCGCTGGAGTCACCGAAGGTGCTTTGTGTTGATCCAGCTGGAAAGGTTCTTCTGCCCAATGTACAAAATTCCCCTCTTTTAGTTGACTCATTTTGGCCACGCCAAATTTTTCTATGTTTTTCTTTTACCAAAAAAAGCTGTCAACATTTTGCAGTGGCAGGTGTTACCCAAATTAGCTATCCTTTTTTCTGAAAGGTACAACATTGTCAAATTCAGATATTCTCACTTATTATGTTTTTTTTCTGAAAGGTACAACATTGTCAAATTCCCCTCTTTTAGTTGACTCATTTTGGCCGCGTCATCCTTTTTTTTCTGAAAGGTACAACATTGTTACTTAAAATATCAGAAATAAAGTAGCGGTTAGCACTTAATCCGGACAACATGGCAAGCTATGTCAACGGACGCAAATTGTTCGGCTCAAATACGGCAAATTCTGAGAAGTGAAGATACCCTAGTGGATTTTCTGTGCTGCTCATTTTGCGGCAGATATGTATTGAATCAGTTTTAAATGGTAAACGCTTTCTAATTCTTATATAGAAAAGTTGCAAATGCAAATGAAAATGTTTAAATTTTTACAACCACTGTCATGTAACCGTGACTTTGAAAAGACTAGACATTACTAACACTCAAGAATGCACCAAAATACCATATTTCTAAGACCCTTCCGCTTGACTAATGTACACAAACGAAGAAAGAGTGTTCGGACATTTCACGGTAGATTGTACCCACGATGGTAGCACCTACAACTTTATCCAAAAACACTTTTAACAGAATAGCTAACTTTGATCTAAGGTCCACGTATTTCATTTTTAAAAGTTTTTTTTAAGCAAAACACAGGAGGGAAATCCCCTACTGGTATTTCTCATTTTTGAGTTTTTTGTATGTACAAAAGGTATGTACAAGAAAAAGAGAAAAGGTAGAACTGTACAAACGACCTTGCAAGGTCAAACAGATTAGTTAGAAGCTTCTAACCCAAGCTTTCAAATCAGTGTTCTTCTGTCCTTTAGCTTCGATGATAGTAGAAGCTATCTAGCCAAGCATTCAGATGTGTGCTCTTCTGTCCTTTTGCTTTGATGATAGTAAACTGCATCTCTGCTTTAAGTTCCCTCTTCTAGTTTGCAATTGACGATCTTTTCTGGTAAAAGATAATATTGTTTCTATGCTTCCAAATTGACAAGTTGACAACTATGAGGAGTTCTTTGCATTCATTTCTGAAGTCGATTAGGGTTAACATAGGTTATGTTTGATTTTAATATTTTTACATTAAATTAGTACCAATAAATTTATTACAATTTTATTTTAATAGTGACTTTAACATCGTTGTATCCGCCAAGCGAACTCTCACACATAAATAACGTGACCAGTTACAACTCGGTTCGGATTTTTTCCTCAGCTCCACCTTCCAAAAAATCATAAGTCCCTTTTCTGTAGTCCAACTGATACAAACTCTATGCAGTCTTTATTGTGGGACTCATATCTTCTGGTTCTACAGTTCAAATGATGTCATCCATATATGTTTGAGAAAGGTGCTGATGAAATTTACAAATTCGGTATTCAAAAAAATTTTGTACATGAGATGATCTTAAACTCTGAATTTTGATCACAAGCTGCTGTTGTTTGGACTGAAAATCACTAAATTTTGAAAATATTTTGGACGAGCTTTTGGGGAGATTTAAAAGCAGGAATATGAGCTTGATCCTTCCGTATTGAACTTCATGTGCATGAGGTATGTGTTTGATGGGGGAGATGGCCTTACATGCAATAATATTGTTCTTCGATTTAATTAAATCTGATTTTGTTCGTTAGAATGAAAAAATATTATAGAATAACACATCATAGTTAGTGTTAACAATCAATTCAATATGGTGAAGTCTCGTTAATATATGAAGAAAAGTTCAGCAAAAATTATCGATTTGGACCATGTTTAAATCCACCACGGTTTATTAAACACTGATTTACAATACAATTTCTAAAACATAGTTTAAACTATATGGAGATATTTGGATACCAGCGTTTATAGATCATAGCCTCTTCTTTATACTTTTTTTAAGGATCATGCAGTTGTTTACCGGGGCAAAATCTGGTTTTAGATGGTAGCAGGGGCGGAGCTAGGATTTAAGCTCAATGGTGTCACTGTTTGCTCTTAACAGTAATCACTGTTGGTGAACCTAGCAAAATACAGTCCACCATTGATCCTTCCGGTGTCATTCACCATGGAAAAGCAAGAGGTATAAGGGTGCAACCAAATTTCATTGGTGTCCTGTGACACCACTGCTATAACGTGGCTCCGCCCCTGGATGGTAGAGAAGTAGAATGGGTTTTTCCATAAATTGGGTGCCTAGTTTTAGAAAAAAAAAGGGATCCTAATTAGAAGCCTCCCAATTTATATCAATTAATTTATTACAAACTAGGTGATCCAAATAGAACATTGTCACTTGGCTCGATGATCATGCGATCTACTCAAAGACTTTTAATCCATGATAGAAGAATGCAAGCATCACCTATTCACCTTTAACTTTTGTTTTACATTCAAACTATTTTATTAATAAATATATGAGTCAATAGTTTAATGTGAAATTTTTAAAGCTCCTAGCAACGAAAAAAAAATATAAACTCTCTCTTGTGGACGAAAAGAGTAGAAGCATGTGAAAAAAAACGTGTCGTAGCCTCCCTTTCCCTTCGCAGGGGCAACATAAGAGCCTGCAGCAGAAGATCTGTGAGGTTGGTAGAATATCCTTGGCCTCACTTCCATCTCTCATCAAGCCTCGTCCCCCTCGGCTTCCTCGTCCCCTCTCCTCTCTTGCCGCTCGCTCGTGGTCCCTCCCCGCTCGCCCGCTGCAGCCGACGACGCGCGGGACTCTGCTTGAGCGCCAAGCGCGTCGAAGAATACAGGGGAGCAGGCCGGCGGGGCAGTGGACCGCGCCATTGCTCGCTTCTGGGAGGACCAGTGCGTCGAACGGTCGTCTTCTCGTCATCGTGTTCCCCGAACTCACCTCCGCGGTACACGGCGGATGCACCCGGACTAGTACACGATTCTTCTTTCGCTGGTGAGGAACCCTAATCCTCTTGGACAAAATTGCTCTGGGAGTCGTTTCGTATTTCGGGTTCTCCATTTCTTAGCTGTGGGCAATCGAATAGAAATAATTCTTTTTGTCATTAGTATGGCGTGAATACATAAATTTGGAGGCAAGGTGGAATGGTTCAAACTTCAAAGAGTTGGTAGAGGGATTTTTTTTTTTGTGGCCAAAAAGGTTTATCTTTATGATTTATTGAAATTAATTTGTTGTGAGAAGTAAAAGTTTTAATTTCTATGTGAAATCTGGACTCCGTACTTCGTAGTCCACAGGTATCACGTGTGGTCATGCTTCTGTGTTGTACTGGAGTTCCTTTAGTGGTATGGGACTGCGGTAGTTTGGTAGTGTCCTAAGATACTCAACTAATGAAGTTCCTTTAGTATACACTACAAAGATTGCATTGCCATAAGTGGTGTGAGAAGGTACTTTGTCCCTTTTCTTTTTCCTCACGGAGTGTATGTACTTCATTATATATTCAATTAATGCTTGCTAATTTTTCTTAGTATAATTTCTAGGTGTTGCCCCAATAATGTCTGGTTACACATAATTAAATTGGTTTACAGACTTAGTTAAACGTAAATCATTGCACATTAACATTCCATTGTTTTTGGATTATTTCCGCAGTTTTGACGGAATGGAGCGGCCTAGAGCTCATCCTAAACTATCAGGTACTCGCGCACCTCCTGTTGTGATGTGGCTTTTGCTAAATTCTAACCGGATCACATCATGGTACAGAACCTGCAAATATTCCATCTAGAAGGACTCATCAGGTGAGAAACATATGGGCTTGGGGAGTTCCTTCTGCAACAACAATTAATGCATTTAACGATGCTGCCTTGTTCTCCAGCTCATTGCCATCAGGTCTTCCTTTTGGAAAACGTGTGAAGAAATGTGCTTCTCCATTAACTTATTTTGTTTACACACAAGAACTCATTTGTTTGTATCATGCAGCACTGGGTAAAGAAAAGGACTGCCTTGTTCAACCAATGGATGATATGTTTCTCATAAGAAAGCAGCTGGACACTTGCAATAGAGTCAATACCATGGATGATGTAGCCCAGCATTTGATTGGTAACCTCTTACCTGATGATGAGGACGAGCTCCTTGCTGGAGTAATTAATGATTTCGACCATGTTAAACTGCAAAACCAATCTGAGGAATTGGAAGAATACGATGTTTTCCATAATAGTGGGGGTTTGGAGCTGGATGTTGACCCTCTGGAAACTGCCACCTTTAGTACAGCAAAGGCTAGTGTCATGAATGGTACTGGAAATGGAAGCAGTCAGTACAGCCTCCAAACCGGCGTTGGGACGGTCACAGGGGAACATCCATTTGGTGAACACCCCTCCAGGACTTTATTTGTGAGAAACATCAACAGCAATGTTGAAGACTCAGAATTGCGCTCATTATTTGAGGTATATTCATAGTTCCATGCGGGTTTGATGATTGTTTGAGGTATATTTCATAATTCCAGGCTAGAAGAACACTTACTCTAAATGAAACCATGAGGACGTAGCTTTTCCTTTCAATTTAACTCCAGATCAATGCCATTTCCCGATATTAATACTTGTTAGTATATATCTATCCAGTTGTCCAGCTTTTTCCCTGTTTCATCGTTTAGTCTGTCTTTTGCTTCAAGTTTTATTGCTTTCTTAAAACTGATGTTTATCAATCTGTACTCTTTAGCTTTACTTTTCTGTAGTTCATCCCAGCATTCTTGTTTGTCCAATATGAGAATAAATGTCTAAGCATGCTTGTTTTAGTTTTCGGTTTTCTTACTAAAAACAAATTGTTCATTCAAACAATCTAGGTGATTTGTCTTATATAAACAATTTACCTTGAATCCGAAAGTGGGCGCTTAAAAGCATTAAATCTTATGGTGTCTACTAAATGTAGTTTCTCATTACGTATCATTGCATTGCTAACCTCGTTTGCTGTCAGCCATTTGGAGACATTCGGTCCATGTACACTGCAACGAAACACAGAGGATTTGTTATGATATCTTACTATGATATTCGAGATGCTCGAACTGCTATGCGGGCACTACAAAATAAACCACTCAGGAGGAGAAAACTCGACATCCACTTCTCAATTCCCAAGGTTAGTAGTTCTGTCATCTATTCACATTCCTACTTGTCAAGATCATCTTTTGCTGATTTATTTCATTTTCATGTTATCTATTCGCATTCCTCTTGCCAAGACTATCTTCTGCTGATTTGTTTGATTTCTCTTTACAGGAGAATCCATCGGATAAAGATATGAATCAGGGAACTCTTGTGATCTTTAATTTGGAGCCGGCAGTTTCGAATGAGGAACTCCTTCATATTTTTGGTGCATTCGGTGAAGTGAGGGAGGTAAATTTATTTCTACTTGCTGATCCATCCAATAAATATTTGCTTTATTTTTTAACTATAGTTGGATGCTAGACTTCCATTTATATCAATCTCACGATGAAGCAGATAAGGGAGACACCACAAAAACGTCACCATAGGTTTATTGAGTTCTATGACGTCAGGGCAGCAGAAGCTGCTCTGAGGACACTGAACAAGAGCGATATTGCTGGTAAGAGGGTAAAGTTGGAGCCAAGCCGGCCTGGTGGAGCTCGTCGAAGGTCTGTTGGTATCTATTTTGAGTCTTATTATACTTTCGTTTCTGTATCTTGACTATATAGCTATATGTACCATATTTATCCTCAGCTTCAAGTTCCTTTCTGTCATTCAAGCTTTTGTAGATTTGTTACCATTGTACTTCAGAGTATGGAAACGTTTACTCCCTCTGTTTTAAAATTGTTGACGCCGTTGACTTTTTCTTTACGTTTGACCGTTCGTCTTATTCAAAATATTTTTTCAAATATCGAAATTATTAGTTGTGTTTCAACTACCTTTGATGATAAAACAAATGATAATAAAATATTTGATAATTCTTAAACTTTTTTGAAATAAGACAAAAGGTCAAACGTAATGAAAAAGTCAACGGCATCAACAATTTAAGAACGGAGGGAGTACATGATAACTGCTTTATGATTCTTATTCTTTATCAGTGTTCTATCCTATATGATTCTATTTGGATAAAATATGCATATGGTGTGTAGTGACATTCGTGTTAGAACATGTCAGTTATGTCTGTCATGCATATGTGATCATACCGGTACTTGTTTGCTTTGATCTTGGTGAGTACTCTTTTGTACACTAAGTAACTATGTAAGGAAGAAAGAGAATCCGATTTATCCATCTTGTGCTTCTGTTTTCTTTATTTACATATTTTCCTTGACTATCTGCAGGATATATCAGATTTTTTTGTTACATGCATTCACAAGGTTATGTTTCTTATTGCAGTTTTGTGCAGCAGAGTAACTATGACTTTGAGCAAGATGAGACAAGGCATAATGTGTTTCATTTTGGATCACCTTCGGCCAACTCCCCACCAAGTAATACTAGTATTTCTTAGCCCTAACTCTGTCATGTTGTTTCTTTTTCTTGCTCCTTAATTCTGGTTGATGTGGAATCAATCCAATCTAGCGTGAATTCCCATTTCTCTTGTAGGTTTGTGGTCCCAAATTGGCAGCCCAACAGAACATAATAATCAATTGAATACACGGAGCGAAACTGCATTTAGTGATGCGATGGGCCCCTTCAGTGGTAATAATATTCATGGGTTATCTTCGGGATGTACTCCGATGAGGTTGCCTATCGGGAGAAGCTCCAACAGGAACATCCTTGCCGATCACATCTTTCATAGGTCTCCCAACTTTCATAGTTCACATTCATTTCCAGAACATGGTGGAATTGTGAGTGCAAGCCCACTTGTGTCTTCCGCAGCTTCATCCACTTCTACTGCATCGGGCTTCACATCAATGGCGCGAACACCATTTCTCTGGGGCAATAAGAATACACTGAGGGAGCATTCTCTGTCTTCAGCTTTTCATTCTCCGCCTCTTGGCAGTTCACATTTGTCAAATAGCCACACACAATGCCAAGAGAGTCCCTATCGTAATATTCATGGTTCCTTCAGGCCATCAGAGTACTTCCCCCAGTATCATGCTGGGTCTGCTCCATCTGTCTTTACCCGTCAAAGTAACTTTGGCTATTATCCTGAGTCTCCGGGCACATCTTACATGATACCAAATAAATTTGGAACCATAGGTCCAAGCTGTGTTGGTGGAAGCCTTATGACAAACTTTGGTCTGCGTTCACACATTAATGCTCAATCTATGCGAAGTGGTAATACATACTAGAATCCTTGTTTTTCAAATGGTAAAACCAATGATGACCCATGGTTTTTTAATCTTTCTTTGATGATACAGTTGGTTTTGAGGGTCTACTTGAGCCCGGCCAAAACCATGCAGATGGAAATACCGGTGGTCAAGAGGATAGTAGGATGCAGTATCAACTAGATTTGGAGAAGATCATTACCGGAGAAGATACTCGGACAACTTTGATGATAAAGAACATACCAAACAAGTATATTTTACTTGAATTAACTGGAAAGTATATTTGTTATTACAATATCATGCTGACCTGATGTTGTGACTTGTCATATACTCCAGGTATACGACAAAAATGCTTTTGGATGTAATCAATGAAACTCATGATGGGACCTATGACTTCTTCTATGTACCTATCGATTCCAAGGTAAAACCCTATGCTTGTGAAATATTGCATGACTCTGATTCAAGATACTAATCACAGTTATATTTTACTTAAATATCTGCAGAATAAATGCAATGTTGGCTATGCTTTCATCAACATGACATCTCCTGCTTACATTGTATCATTCCACAAGGTCATTCCTGATTACTTAACTCTTTATATTTTGTTTTCATCTTCGGGCTATTACTGGAAAACGGAAAGATGAGTTGTCTTGAAACTTCATTGCTATTACTGTATTGTATTTTCCTCAAACATAATCCTGACACATACAGTTTGGTGGCAGTGTTTTCTTCTTTGTCCTCTTTGAGATGATCTGTAACATAATTAGTCCTATATAATATGTGGGTTAATAGACTTTGCAAACCTATGCATCCTAAGGGCATTTTAATTCACGTCGTACATATGTTCTATAATCTTTTGTTACTTATTATTTCTAAGAATTGCCAGATGTCTATGGAATGGAATGCGTTGACTATAACCCAAGATTATGGATTTATTTTACACAATTTCTTGCACAAAGTGACAAGGTATTCTTTTCAACGTTGTCACAGTGAGAGTAATTAACCCTAGCATGGAAAGAGCGGCTTGATATTGTTAATAGAGGTAGAGGTCTACCTAACTGAAGAAGTGGAACATTTTCAAGGAATTAGCTATGGATAGGGGTGCTTGTAGACTAGTAATCAATGTGCTGGAACTGTGACCTTTTTTTCTTCCCCTAAGTCTACCTCTTTTGTCGTAATTCCTTTTGTGTTTCTCTTGTTCTTGAGTCTTATGCATTTCATCTCTAGCCTACTCCAACTTGCTTGGGACAACAGGTTATGTTGTTGGAAACGGCGGCCCGGTGCATGGAGCTTCCACTTGTGCAGGGTCCAGGGAAGGGTTCTGCCAGTTTGGGTCTTTTGTATGCAACCTTCCCCTCATTACTGAAAGAGGCTGTTTCCAGGACTTGAACCTGTGACTCATAGTCACAAGGCAGCAGCTTTTTACCACTGCGCCAGACTCCCCTTCTAATTAACCCTAGCATGATGTCTATAATTGATCCAGCTCTAATACAGTATCTTCGAAAGCAACTAAGAAACAATCAAGTCAAATCCAATATAGTCGAAGATTTTATCTCTCATGTAACCCTTCTAGCTGCCAGGTTGGTTTTAGCTCGTGAAGCTCCAAGTATGGCTGCTCTGGGTCATTGGGAGAATAAAAACCATTGCATATCTGTTGGCTGCTATGTTCCTTTCCTGCACATACATATTTTTTAGTTAAAAGATAACTTACAATCGCACAGTTGTCTAATAGTTCAGTGTTTACTTGCAGGCTTTTACTGGTCGGAAATGGGAAAAATTTAACAGTGAGAAAGTAGTTTCACTGGCATATGCTCGAATCCAGGGAAAAACTGCCCTTGTAAATCACTTCGAAACCTCAAGCTTGATGAATGAAGACAAGCGTTGTCTCCCAATGCTATTTGATGCTAGGAACACTGAAAATGGCTATCAGGTAAATGGTTAAGTTGTTCATATCTATCTGCACAAGAATTCCTCTTTCTTTTGATTGTAAAACTTTCAAGTAGTAATAGATATTGCAATGGATTAACAAAATTCAAACTGACATGTAAAAATTTTGGCAGTCTGGCATGTCTGGGATATGTATAGTTATTAGGTTGTATCAAATAGGTGAGCACAATAACGAGAACATGAAGAGAACCTGAAACGTCAGTTAACAAAATCACAATAATTCTCTGCATTTTAAGTAGAGCTAATTAGTCTTTGTATAGTTACTGGGTTTGTATCAAATAAGTGAACAAAATAACGAGAATAGAACAGAATCCAAACTGTCGAAATCACAATAATTCTTTGCATTTTGATGCTGCTACTTGGTGATATCACGCGGTATATCTGTCGCTAATGAAAAATTGTGTGTTATACCTGAGATCATGTGGGATTGATTATTTTAGGGCCATGAATGTGCATCTCTGGATAACATTATATTCTGCAATTGATTGTCCCATACTAAAGAATGCCCAGTATTGTCGTTGGTTTTCACCAGCTGTAGACGTTGTCTTTTTATATTCCGCATTCTATATTTTCTCCATGATTCTTACATCGCTCATTTACTTTGATTTCATCTGTTCTGCTAACCATGCTTCTTTTGGGCAGATCCTGTTGGACAGCACAAACATCTCCCACAAAGATGGCGTACTGGACAGATGTGACCTTCCTGGCGACCTAATGAAAGGTAGTTTCAGGCAGGAGTGAGGTAATGGGCCTACCTGGAAGTGGCCCTGAACAAGTCTAATCAATCTTTTGTAGATGACGACTCTTTCCATAGATTGTCAAAGTATACAAATGAGAGGAGGACAAAAACTTGATACTACATTTTGTTGTTTTGCATCAACTATGATGCTATAGGTGCAGAAGATACTTCCCAGTGATTGGGTAGTACTAGTCTTTTGGGAATGTGTATATAGTGTCAGTGTCAGTGAAAATCTTGGGCCTACAACAAGGCAAAGATTCCGGTTCTAAACAGAAAGAAAGTAGATGTAGTTGTAATTTGTAAACCGAAAGGTAGAAACGTTATCCTTTTGTCTCTGTAAACAACCTATGATGCTTTTGAGGGTTAAGGAAATGCTTCCTAGTGTTTAAGCACCATGGCTTCGAGGCCAAACTGTTAACAGATTTTTTTTTGTGCCTTACATGCAAATTTTAGAACAATACACTTCTGCGCTCCAAATTGAGCGGCAAGAGCGCTGAATCACCTAACAGAGTGTATGGGTTAAGGACGACTGAGCCGATAAAGAGATAGATGCCGCTTCTTCGTCTCATAATTTAAATAGTAATGATGCCCAAACATCCCCTTCCTCCTGCATTGACATCAACTTAGGCCCCCTTTGTTTAAACATGTTTGTTTGGTTGTTGCAAAATAGTAAGCGGTGTAACGGTTGTTGGATGTTTCACAATGTTCATGTTGAAATGCATGTTTCTGGATGCTGCAATAAACCGTTCAATTTGTTGCAGTAACTAGTTTCAGTTCGCTGTATCACTTTGATTTGTTCTGAGTTTTTTTTTTTTTGAGTCGAAAATTTGTTGAGTTATTCCTGGTCTGTTGAGGCGTCTTGTGATTTTTCAATCTATTGAGTTCAGATTTGAGTTTTTCTTGGTAACAAAAAGTATCTACCGGATATGAGATATATTAATTGTGTTTTTTACTCTTGATTTGAGCATGGCATTGAGTCAGCTCAAGGTAAAACCACACTTTTATCTGACAATTTTGCATAATAAAACATAAACATAGCAGTTACGATAAACAGGCACCGTGATATTCCAATATAAAACTGTGCTTATAGAAAAAAATGCAATGAAACATATCGTGGTATAGTACAATAAAAGTCTCTCTGTTAAAAAAAACAAAAAAGCATGGTGCGATCCCTTTTATTATATTGAAAAAACATTAATATCTCGTATTGCAGTTGCGGCACAGCTGGGAATGTTTTTCGACTAATTGTTGGGTTAAATAGACAAAATACCTAAATGTAGCACCCAAAATTATAATTATATTCTAATAAAAAAATCGATGCAGAACATAACTATTTTTTTTTTGAGTAAAATGCATTAGAGGTTCATGAACTTCTATGGTTGTGTCGTTTAGGTCCACAAACTTTATTTTACATTTCTAGGTTCACGAACTTGTTTGTTTGTGTCGTTTAGGTCCACGAGTTCTCATTTTCATTTATAGGTCTACAAACTTGTTTTTCTATGTAATTTAGGTCCATGAACCTTTTTCAATAGTTATAAAGTCACAAACCTTTTAAGTTATGCAGTATTTGTGAATATTATGGTCTAATATGATATGATTGGATTCTATGGTACTATGAACTAGAAAAAGATCTAACACAAGAATTCGTTGGAATAGTTGAGCTCGTGAGATGACTCCACTTCAAACGAACTATTTATAGTATAAGCAAGAGAATATTTCTCTAACATGTACAAAATGTCTACATCTAATAGAGATATTTTTTACCATGATTAAAATGCCTAAATCATTGTGACATTTTTTTGAAATGCCTATATCAAAATATTCAATGAATATTGCATCATTTTATTAGGCTTATGAAGTTATAAGTGTTAAGAAAATGTTGATGAACGAATATATCGAGGACAGACAAGTTTGTAGACCTACAAATTTTATGGAACTAAATGACACGGACAAACAATTTTATGGATCTAATTGACACAAACAAACAAGTTTGTGGATCTAGAAATGTAAAATAAAAGTTTGTGGATCTAAATGACGCAAACAAACAATTTTGTGGACCTAAAAATATAAAATAAAAGTTCATCGACCTAAATGACAGTTACTTGTGGTACATTTTACTTTTTTTTTCATAAGAAAACACGTGGCCTGTGCGGCGCGAGAGCGAGAGAGAGACCGACCGCGGTCCTCCGCTGCTCCGCAGCTAAACCCACGTGATCGATCATCTCTATTTTGCCGTGCCGGCCGCCGCCCCTCACGCCCTAATCCCCCGCTCCGTCGATTCGATTCACCTTCCCGCCCCTCGAATCCGCGCCGCGGGAGGCCATGGATTTCACCGTCCTGCCCCCTCCTCTCGGCCCACCCCGCCGGGCCGGCGGCGCCCGCACCCCGCCGGCCCGTGCGTTGCGCGCCAGCCTCAACCCGGCCTGCGTCTCCAGGTCCGCCGCCACCACCACCGTCCCCTCCCCCGCCGCCGACCGCACGCCGCCGGCCCGCGCGTTGCGGGTCACTCTGAACCCCGCCTGCGTCTCGAGACCTTCGGCCGCGGCCGCCGCCAAGAAGCCGAAGCGTCCGGGGTTGTCCGGCGACGAGGACCCGAAGACGAAGCGCCCCACCGCAGCCGGCGACGGGAAGGAGAACAAGATCGCGGCCCCTGCCACCGTAACCGCCTCGAAGGTCGGGACCATGCCGCGGCTAGTCGACGTGGCGCCAAGACTGCCGATCGGCAACACAGCACGCCTCAGCGGAGCCGCCGCCGCCGACCGCGCGAACGCGGCGCCCGCCCCCGTGGCGAAGCGGAAGGCGACGCCGCAGGACTCCGAGCTTGCCGTTATTCGGCCCTGCAGCCGCGGCGAGGCGGCTTCTAGATCGCCCCTCGCCAGCACCGCGCGGCTCTGCGTAGGCGCGGCGCCGGGCCCCGTGGCAAAGCGTAAGGCGATGCCGGCGGACTCTGAGGCCTCCATGCTTCGTTCCAGCAGCCGCGGCGACGGGGCGTTGAGATTGCCATTGCCCCTCCGCGTAGACGGCGCTGTCGACGGCAACGGGGCACTCGCCCCCGCTGCGAACCGGAAGGCGGCGCCGTCCGTCCCCGAGCCAGCGACGAGGCGCACCTCCCCCGCGGCCGCCAGCGCGTCGCCGAGCCCGCGGCCGTCGGACAGCGGAGGGAAGGTGCGCGAGCTCCTGGAGACGGCGCGTACGGCCACCGACGCCATCCGGCGGCGCGAGATCGAGCGGCTCAGGGCGGCGTCCCGGCGTGAGCTCGACCGCGTGGTGAGGACGGTCGAGTTCAACGATCCGTTCATCAGTCCCCAGGACGTTCTCAGGTGACTTACAGCTCCGCATGCCGCCCGTCGTTGGCGCCGAGCCTGAATTGTAGAGTGCAGTAGCGTCGTAGGATCGATGACCTTCTTGATGTCATTGCTCAATTTTGACAAAGGTCTTGTGAGATCGTCCCTCCCCGTCCCCGCTCTCCCTCTGTGCGAGAACGGCTCAACTATACCTTATCTGAAAGTGCAAAGCTTAGTTGAATGGTAGTAGTAGTTGAGAGATGAAACAAGCTGGTACAAATCTTTTGGTTTAATAAGTCTTTCCAGTGTTTCTTGCTCGTTGCCTAGCAAGGATGTATCGACATGATGCTATTTATCTGGATGTTTGCACTTTTTTGGAGTATGGGCATTCTCTTGTCCCAGAACACAGTGCAGCATTCAGCAATCTGAGAACGATAGATTGTGCTATATGGTTCGGAGAATGTTTCTTCCTCGAGGTTCCCCATGAGTTCTCTCTTGTGTTCGGCTAATGGGGAACTCTCGTGTGAGAGATGGTGAACGTGAAAAAAAGATGGTGAAATATCAAGGGCAAACCATTGTTATAACTCTTCTGAATTGAAATAATAATAAAAAATCGAAGTACAAAGTTCCTTAAGAACAAATCCCATTTTTAAGATACATTTAAACAGAATCGTATTTGCAGGATTGTGCATATTCCAAGGTTTATCCTTCGATATAAATTGTTAATGAGATCCAAGGCAGCAGTTCCGTTTCAAAGGGGCACAATTATTTTTTTTAAGAAATGAAACCTAAAATATTTTATATTGTTCAAAAGAATAAAAGAAGAATATTTGCACTGATAACTTTTGGCCCCACATTATAAGTTTTTAAAACAATAAAAATGCATTTGGACAATAGTGTTGTGACATGTGAGTACACAATTTTATACTATCTAGAAATTAGTATGATTCAGTATGTTTTGGAAAAGGTAAAATTTGCTGAGAGACATCCTTCTTTCTTAGTCTTTGCTGTAGGACATCATTCAATGTTGTATTTGTCAAAGGACACTATCCAACTAAGGCTATTGGCTAATACACACTTCATTAAACTAAGAAAGAGAGAATATTGCAATTGACGATACTGCCCCTGCTTTCTTTGTGCAGCTACGGTTCCCATAGGGGAAACTGAATCGTGACAGAAAAAAAAAGTCAAACGCCCACGCCCAGCTCGACGCACGCAGCCCCGCTCACCAGCGCGCCGCTGGGCTCGCCGTCCATATCCACCCTCGGCCGCCTCCGCAAAAACTCACTAGCAATGGGAACGGCATCCCCATGGTCTTGGCTACATCCATGAGGTTGATTTCTGTAGCTGATCCAAATGTCCCACCACCAGCATCTCCGAAGCCAAAGCGTGTTAGGAAAAAGAACAAGAAAACTGTTGTCACCACTCACCAAGAAACTACTGTGTAAGTATTGCTTCTCACTTGTAGTTAGTTAGTACTTTTCATATGCAATATAATCCATTTTTATCATGTGCTGTTCTAATAGGTCCACACCTCCACGCCAAGTACCTCTGTTGGACATGAACAACAACCCTGACCATCTTGCAAGTCTGAAGGATTAGCTTGTTACTCACTCTAGGGAAGGAACATGAGTGTATTATTAAGTAGTACCAGGCCCGTCGATTAGCACGGGCAAAGTGGGCGACGGCACAGGGCCCCCAAAAATTAGGGGCCCCAAATCCTAAACAACATGTAGTCTGCACTAGCGCCACCATTCCAAACGCCATTTGCAGAGATTACCTTCGCCCCTCAACGCATCCCATCTAGCTGACGCAATGTCCAATCAGTTTTTCTGCCGCTACTTCGCCACTGAAGACCTGGAAGCTCTTGTACACGATGCAGAGAAAGAAGATGAGCCGAGCGTTATATGGGCTCTGTCCTGTGCGCTGCTGCATACAAGACCCACCAGTAGTTTGCTCGTACATGGGCTTTAGTGGGCTGCTAGTGGTGGGCTGCTTCTAATATGCAATGGATGGATCGTTGTGCACTTCTTGTATTTTATTTTTCAAGAAAACAGTGGACGCTTTCATGCTCTGCTTTTAAAAAGTGATCCTCTGTTGAACATTTTTTTCTTTAGTTTAGTCTGTTTGCTATTTTACTTTAAAAACTGTATTAAATTTTAATTAAAATTATGTAGCATGCTAGTTACCAAACAAATCAAGCTCCTTAGTATTTCAGCTATTTTCCAATTATTTCAAAAAAAAAAATACACAAGTCCTGAATCCATAGGGCCACATTTTACGTTTGCCCCGGGGCCACAAATTCTATGCGACGGCCCTGGTAGTACTGTATAGCTAACATGATGAACATGTATGGTTGCTTAGCTGGATGAAATTATATTTTGCTGTGTCTCACGAACTTGCAAGGCTGAAGCTTATTTTGGTGTATGTCTGAAACATGAAATAGTGATGTATGCCTACATACTAAAACATTGTTCGATATTTTGTTATACACATGTCTTATTGTCTTCTAAATTGGATGTGAATGTTGGCAGTATGAACATCTCATGATGAAGAAAACAAGTTTTCAAGATATTTATTTGCAATGATTATGACATATATAATTAATAAAAAATAATTATGTCATTATATGCACTCAAACTATTTTCAAGGGCAGTTTAGTCATTTGCAAATCATCTCTCTCCTCGAAGTCGTATTATAATGTTTTTAGTGTCCATTAGCTAATTGCCACAACTAAATAGTGTCCATTGGCAAAACAAAACTTTAGTAATGTCCACTGGCAAATGCCAACATTGAAGAGTGTCCATGAGCAAATTTTGCCTTTGGAAAATTGTTTCATGGTGATCAAGATATAAGGGCTGGAAGAAAACCTATGTAAAATCTGTGTTGTATATGTGCTAACAAAACATTTGCTCAACTCTAGTCCTTCGTGCATGTTCAAAATTTTCTTGTCGGGTACTTCTGCAGAATCTCTTACTTATAATAGAAAGATATATCGGTGGGGGTAGGAAATATATGAGACATAATCAAATAAAAGGCATATAATGGCATGTACTTTTATAATGAACAACAAAAACTCTGAAGCGCAATGTGAGAGCGTGTGTTCCAGTTCGCAACCATATACATCTCCAGCTCCGGTATCGATGTTTCATGCAGCAACGCGAAATTCTGCTGTCTTTACCAATATGATCTACCCAAAACTCCAAATGGGAAGGCGTCAATATACCTTAATAAATCCTGATGAACAGAAATTGTTATTTCTGAACTTTTACATAGTTGATTCTATTATTCTCATACTTGACACAGCATATATCCTATGACAATGAAGGTCAATGCAATGAGACATACATTGGTGACGACGATGGGTTAAAAGCAATAGACTGCCTTTGATGTGAGAACGATGGTCCTCGTTAGGTCGCTGCAATCAACTCTGTTAAGGTTCTTTGATATATTGTGGAAGGTGTGTTCGTTTCCTGGGGTCTAAACTTTATAGCTGTCACATCAAAAAGAATCTTACTATTTAAGAGTACTAAATAAAGTTTAATTATAAAATAAATTACAGGTCCCTAGACTAATTTACTGAGACGAATCTAATGAGGTTAATTAATTCGTGATTAGAAGACGGTTACTGTAGCATCACTTTAGCAAAACATAGATTAATTAAGCTCATTAGATTTATCTCGAAAATTAGTACCAATCTGTCAAAGGGTTTATTATTAAATTGATCGAAATATTCATAAATAGTAAGATTCTCTTTGATGTGACAGTGCTAAATTTTAGAGGGAGGAAACGAACACACCTAGATCGAAGACTGTGTGTGAAAAACAGATGATAAGCATCTACTCTTCATCCGGTACCAGTAGGATGATATAGAGTACAGCTTTACATATAATTTCTCGGATTTGTTCATTTATTAGTCACGTGCATATTTACAACTTCTGCATATAATCTGGCTTGGCTTCGATTGCATACGATCTAGCTTGGATTGGATCATTTATCATTGGAATGTTGGAGTAAAGAGCATAGATTTTCTAGTTGTAATTTGCTTTGGCTTGGATCGTTTATTGTTGGAATGTTGGATTAAATAGTATAGATTCTTTTGCATGTTTAGCTTGGATTCGATCATTGATCACTGTTTTTTTTATACGGATCATTGACCACTTAGAATGTTGGATTGAAGAGTATAGCTTCTCTGCATACAGTATAGTTTAACATCACAAGAGACATGGGGGCATTAACTGCCATCATGATGGGACATGAAAATATTAAACCACAAAATATACTTCTTCCTCTGTATTCTCTTGCAGATCATGATATAAAAACTATTCATGTCGGATAACATGCCCAAAGTGCACACAGCCCAATAAGAGCCAGTCTTCAGGTAGAAGACGCGTCAAACAGATCCAGATAATACCGGTATTACACGGTTTTCAGTGTTGTAAATATGGACAAACATTTCCAAAATAAAAAACAGAGCATAAAAGGGCCTAGGCCCACACGGAGCGGCATGCACTGGCCCAGATATCAACACCTACTGAACAATTTGCCTTGGTGCTGCCTGTTCACCGGCCCACGGAGCAACCCCGTCCGATGAAATTTGCTCTGGGAAAGTGTTATCGAAGGATCATAGCCGTATTCTAAAAAAAAGGATCATCCGTTTTCAGTTATTTATACTGTTTATATTTACATTGTAAAGGTAGAATAAAATAGTTCCCAAAAGGCATAATACCCTAATAAATAAAAGTAGTACCGTATACTACTTTTAAATGAACAATAGAAGTAATTCACAATTTCTGAAGTGATAATTAGTAGTAGGGAGAATTTGCTGCAGGACACTCTACAAGCGTGTCATTTGCCACAGGACACTAATCTAGAATTCATTTGCTGCAGGACACTCTATCTAGTTCATTTGTAGTGTCTAGGAGCAAATGAATTTCAGTTCAATGTCTTCTAACAAATATCACGTTTGAAGAGTGTCCAGCAGCAAATTTTACCTTAGTAATAATTACATCACATGAGGGACCAAAACGTTAAAAGCCAAGCAATTCCACTTCCACACGGCCCCGTTCCCTTCCCCGAACAAACCCCGCCTCGGTGGCTTGTCGTCGTGTTCCCTTTTCCCCTCCCCTTTCACTGCAGAGAGGCATTCATTCATTCGTCATTCCTCAACCCAGTAGAGTGTAGAGGCCTCCTCCGGCAATGGCCGCCGAGCCCTCCGCCGCCCCCTGGGGGAGCCTCCGCGTTGACCTGCTCCGCCGCGTCCTAGATCGGCTCCCCTGCCTCGCCCACCGCGCCGATTTCGCCGCCGTCTGCTTCAACTGGCGCTTCCTCACCTGCGCGCACCCGCCCTCGCGGCAGCAGCTCCCCTGGCTGCTCCTCCCGTCCGCCGGCACGCAGAGGCCTACCTTCTTCTGCATCCTCTGCAGGTCCACCCACCGCGCCGCCCTCCCCGACGACGTCCGCGCCGCGCGCTGCTGCGGCTCCTTCCCCGGCGGCTGGCTCGTCCTCGCGCTCGAGCAGTTCCGCGGCTACGCGCTCCACAACCTCATCACCGGTGAACGCGTCTTCCTCCCGCAAATCCTCGTCTCTCCCGGCGCCGACGACAGGGCCGGGCTGGTCGTGCACACCACCGCGCGGACACGGGAGCCGAGCGGCCTCGCGGCCGCCATGAGCCTATCCGCGTCCAACATCGCGTTCTGGCGCCCCGGGATGGATCACTGGTTGGCGCCGACTCCCGCGATGGCGCCACCGGGCCCAATCTCCGACGCGGTGTACTACAGAGGCCATGGCCTGGAGGGCTTCCATGTGCTCACTGACACCGAGGAGCTCCTGGTCTACGTTCCGGACCCGGGCGGCGGCGCGCTCACGACGAGCCTGGTGACCTGCCGCTTCCCTAACCACCGCGTGACCCCGTCGCCGCCGGTGGGGAGGGGCGCCATCACCCGCTACCTCCTCGACTACTCCGGGCAGCTCCTGATGGTGGTGAGGGCCGTGTCAGCAGAGGGGAAGACTCTGACTCTCCGCGTCTTCAGGTTGACAGAGGTGATGACGGCTGATCTCGACGGCAACCGTTTGGCGGACTGGGTCGAGATCCAAGTTCCTGCCGGCCTGGTCTTCCTCGGGCGCTGCTCCTCCAGGGTCTACTGCCGCTATGGCCTTGGGATCGACGGCTTCTACTTCCTGGACGACGCGACGAGCCTCCACGACGTGACCATGGTGCTGAGGCCGACCAGGCAGTACCCCTGCAGCGACATGGGCGTGGTCCTGCCCCTCTCCCATCAGGCGCAGCTGTTTTTTCCGCCATGGCTGCCGTCAGAGTACTCTCGAGCTGCATGGTTCTTCCATTGAGGTCTTGCTATCAACCGATACATCATCCTATTGCAGTGTTCTGGTCTTGCTACCTGAGTTGTATGGTGTGCTTGATATTCTGGCCTGCTTGATTAGGTGGCGCTTTGTTCCGAATTGGCCATGTTTCACTCTCTGATTTCGGTCTTGTTCATAACATTGCTTAGACGAAATTACGAACTTCTGCAAATTGGAATTCTCTGTTGCAAAGTAATTCCATGCATCGAGAATCTGTTTTGCCTGTGATTTAGAAACTTGGAAACTTCAGGCTTCAGTTTCAATTGGATTAGTCAGGATCTCCGAACGTTTGTCAGTAGCAATTTCATGTGACAGTATGGTATGCTTGGTAGTTGGTACCCTGGCAAATTTGACTGCTTCAGTAGTTGGTGCTTTGTTCAGAATTGGTCATGTTTTACTCTTATATGGCTGTCTTGTTGATAACATTGCTAGCTAAGACCAAATTTGGAACTTATGTAAATTGAAATTGTCTGTTCCAGTAATTCCATGCTTCAGGCTTCCGCTTCAATTGGATTACTCGTGAGCTCTGAACGTTTGTCAGTAGCAATTGCATATAACAGTATTATATGTTTGGTACCCTGGCAAATTTGACTGCTTCCGTAGTTGGTGCTTTGTTCAGAATTGGCCATGTTTTACTCTCTTATGACTATCTTGTTGATAACATTGCTAAGGCGAACTATATGGAACTTATGTAAATTGAAATTTCTCTGTGCAACCTGCTAGTAATGCCCTGCATCGAGAAACTTTGTTGCCTATGTTTCCTTTTTAGCAGTGGAATAAGGAGCTAGAACCTTCAGGCTTCAGTTTCTGTTGAATTACTAGTGAGCTATATATGTAGTTATGTACGTTTGTAGCCTCTTCTTCATCTGTGTGCCCAGGACGTGTTCAGGTGACTGGTCAGCGTCACATTCGGTTCGTCGGCAGAGAGAAACCGAATCAAAGAGATATAGAAAGCCAGTAGACTGCAGCGCAGCGTCGTAGGATAGGATCGAGCGACCACGTTCTTGAACTCATTGCTCTATTTTGGCCCAACTTCTTGTGAGATTGTCGCTCCTCACTCTCCCTAGTCCCTACATGAGAGAACTGGCTCAGCCAGAGTCTTTCAGAGCATCTGCATGCACAAAAGTACGGAGTAGTGGACGATGAACCAATTCGGTGGCACATTTGCATTGTTTTCTGTGTGGCACTTAAACTCAGTTAGTTGTTACTATCTCTTGCCCTTAATTGGCCTAGGAATTTCGTCACTGGTATGTCAACAATCCACCGTTACGGCGACACGGCGCGACGTGCTGTGGACACTCGGTTTCGTTTGCGCGGCGACATCTGTCTATGAAGAGAAAGCGAGACCGTGTCGGAAAGAGAGCACCGTAGCAGCTCTGTCTTACCCTGCCGTGCTCCAAATCTCTCTTCTATATATAGCCGTCTCCTGCTCTGCTCGTTGTAATGGCACCGAAGCAGCGATCCGCCGCTCTTCGACATTCCTGCAGCCACTACAGAACAAAGGGCTCCTATCACGGTGCCGCCGGAACGAACGACACCGCCGCCGCCGCCATGTTGCCTCCGCACAACACGTCGAGGGCGGCGTAGCCATACCCATACCCGACGACGCCCTACGGCGCATCTTCACCGGGTTCCTTGACGTGGTCACGGTTGTCCGGTGCGCCGCCACGTGCAGGCACTGGGCTGGCGTCATCGCCGCTGACGCGGCCGGGATCTCCCGCGCCCTGAAACCGTTTGGACGCCGCCTTCCCGGTCTCGCCGTCGGGTTCTTCTACCAGGAGAACGACGGGCCCGGGACGCGCTCCTCCGCCACGGCGGTCGAGCCATCCTTCGTGCCAACGTCGTCAGGTCGTCGCCGCTTCGGTGTCGGGCACTGCGTTCTCAGCTCGCTCCTGAATCACCAGCCACGCGCCGGGATCCTCGACTACTCACACCCGGTCGCTTCCCGGAACGGCCGCCTCGTCATGGAGCTCCGCCGCGACAGCCGCGCCGACGGCCTCGCCTTGTGCGTCTGCAACCTGATGACAGGCGACATGGCCGTGCTCCCGGAACTTACCGGCGACGACAAGCCGGGACTCTACGCCTGCGCGCTGCTCACCGGCGACGACCTCCACCACCCGCCGCCGGCGTGCACGGCGCCCACGTTCTTCCGCGTGCCTCACAGCTCTCCGCTGCTACTCCTCGGACAACGGCCGCTGGGGCCCGGAGGTTAGGAAGGCGGGCACCAAGATCCCCGGCGAGGCGTTGCGCCGGCACGGCCCGGCGGCCGTCGTCCGCGGCGCCGCGTTCTGGCCACTGAACCGCGGCGCGTTCGGGGTGCGCCTCGACGCCCGGGAACCGAGCAGCCTGCCGCTGCTTACGTACCCGACTGATCCATGGTCGGGCAACAGGTTGCTGGGCGTGTCGCCGGAGGGGCGCCTGAGCTACATCAGCGCCCTGCCCCGCGGTGGCGTTCTTTCCGTGAACGTCCACCTCTTCCGCAGCGACGGCGAGGGGCAACCTGTTGCCGGTAAGCTGGAGTGGTGCGGGCCGCCGCCCATCGCTTCCCCGCGTTGGACGTGACCGCTGCCGGCGACATCAAGATGCGTTGGGTCGGTGGGAAGAGCGGCATTGTGTTCTGCAGTCTCGGAGAAGGTAGCAGAACGCCGGGGACGTATGCACTTAACCTCGAGACGAAAGAGGCCGAGAAGCTGGTGGATGGTGACGGCTTCTGCTCGTGGAAGAGTTTCTGCGGATACGAGATGGACCTCGCCGCAGAACTCGCATTACTAGTGCGCGGTGAATTATTCAGGCGAGGATGTTCGAGTTAAATCACTAAGACCTTAATTAGGGACAATGTTTCACTGTATCTTTTGAGCTCGATCTCAGTCGAGGAGCTAGGAGCCTGGGATCCTGGTTGCAAAAGCGTATGTACTATTTGATCAAGCTATGAGGATGACTAGAGAGGAAGATCGAGCATAGACGATTTGATCTTTGAGAAAACATCCAAATCCCAGTTAAATTTGTGACGTTTCAGTAATATTTGAAATATGTACAAATTCTGTCCAAGTTCTTTTTATCTAATACATTTGAAACCTACTATCAAAATGTTTATGCTGAAGGGCAGGCACTATTGTCTTCTTTTTGACTCATTTAACACCGTCAGGTTATCTTTAACAGAACAGAGAGGTTAGTCAAGCTTCAGTTTTAAAAAAGTGAGGACAGAATCATAAACTGAAAAAAGTATAACCATAATTTGATCCCCTCGTAAAAATAAAAATCATAATGTATTGCAAAATGAGGGTAAGAATGTAAATGGCATTTACTTTTTTATCTTTGCATCGCGAGGTCGCGAGGTTACCAAACTCTGAACAGTAGAGTAAATTTATTTTGAACCAACAATGACACTGCACTTTGATACTTTCACGAATTAGTGACCACAAAAAAGTTCTAAAATGTTTTACAGCACATCAGGGGGACCAAAGGTAAAAGCAACTAGTACTACCACGCCGGACCCAAACAGTCGTGGTGGCTTGTCGTATTGCGTTCCCTTTCCTCACCTTCCCCTTTCGCCGCAACGAGACATTCCCCAGAGAATCCTCCGCCAATGGCCGCCGAATCCTCCGCCGCCTCCTGGGCGGGCCTCCGCGCCGACCTCCTCGGCCGCGTGCTCGAGCGCCTCCCTTGCCCCGCCCACCGCGCCGCGTTCGCCGCCGTCTGCTTCAACTGGCGCTCGCTCACCCTCGAGAGCCAGTCCCCGGTGCAGCCGCTCCCTCGCTGCTCTTCCCGTCCGCCGGCGCGCTGGGGCCATCCTTCTTCTGCCTCATATGCGGGGACACCCACCGCGTCTTCCTCCCCGACGACGCCCGCGGCGCGCGCTGCTGCGGCTCCTTCCCCGGCGGCTGGCTCGTCCTCGCGCTCGAGCAGTTCCGCGGCTACGCGCTCCACAACCTCCGCACCGGACAGCGCATCGACCTCCCTGAGGGCTTCGACGCGCCCGGCTCCGCCTACAACCCCTTCCTGATCATGCACGCCGCCGCGTCGACCCGGGGCGACCTCTGCCTCGCCGCTGCCGTCACCCTGTCCGCGTCCAACATCGCGTTCTGGCGCCCCGGGATGGACCGCTGGTCGCCGCCGACTCCCGCAGCGCACCAGGTCCCTGGTTCCTGGTCCGCGATGGTGCCAAAGGGCACGATCTCGGACATGCTGTACTACAGCGGCCATGGCCTCGAGGGATTCCATGTGCTCACCGACACCGAGGACCTCCTGGTGTACGTCCCGGAGCACGGTCCGGACGGTGCCGGGCTCAGGACGCGCCTGGTGACCTACCGCTTCCCTAACCACTGTGTGGCCTCGTTGCCGCCGGTGGGGAGGGTGCCATCACCCGCTACCTCGTCGAGTACTTGGGTGAGCTGCTGATGGTGGTGAGGGCCGTGTCACTGTTACCCCAGGCGAACACTGTGGCGTTCAGCGTCTTCAGGTTGACAGGGTGGTGCAGAACGACATCCACAACCGTGATGCGTCCTGGTGCGAGATTCAAGTTCATAATGGCCTGGTCTTCCTCGGGCGCTGCTCCTCCAGGGCCTACGACCTCAGTGGCGTCTGGCTCGACGGCTTCTACTTCCTGGACGACGCGACGAGCAACCACGACGTGAACAGGGCGATGGCGCCGACGAGGCAGTACCCATGCAGCGACATGGGCTGGCTCCCGCTCCGCTCTCCTCAGGTGGATAAGATCCCTCCCGAACGGCCGCAGTCAGAGTACTCTCGAGCTGCATGGTTCTTCCACTGAGATCTTGCTATTAACTGATACATCATCCTATTGCAGTGTTCTGATTTGACCATTACAGTCTTGTTAGTGACCTGAGTAGCACTGTAACAATTTTGCATATGCCAGTATGGTCTGTTTAGCATCCTGGCAAATTTGACTGCTCCTGCTCTGTTCAGAATTGGCCATGTTTTACTCCCTGATGGCAGTCTTGTTAGTGACATTGCTTACACGAAATTTGGAGGTCTGAAATTGAAATTCTGTGTTGCCAGTAATATCTTTTTGCAGTGGATAATGAATGAGAACCTTCAGCTTAAGTTGGTACCATTTAGCTCTAAATTGTTCCTCTTCCCCTCATTGTTCCTGAGTTTTTGTGCACAGATACATTGCAATGATGATGAAATACTAATGCTCAATAAGTTAAATTGTCGCTCAGTTGTTCAACGCTGTCCAATCATAACCCATATGTCTAGATCAACTGAACAGTTACCTTCTGCTATTTCATTCTTGATGCTGGCCTTTACTCCTTTGTCTGACTGACTCATATATCTTAGACTCCAACTAGTCTGGGAAGTAGGATACAGATCTCTTTTCTTGTACATCTTGATAATTACTCCACTTTGATATTGGATTACCAGTGCATTTTTATCCTGTTTGGATCCTGTCAATAGGAATTATTCTGTATCATGACAATTTTGACTTCTTGAGCTCTGTTCTAATGGCATTCTAGTTCAACATTGCATAGACAGAAAATTGAAATCCCATACAATAGAAAATTTCTACTTGGACCTACCCCACCCAACTTGCTTGGGATAAAAGGCTATGCTGTTGTTTGCAAAGGAACATTTTCTTCATGAGCTTTCCATAGTTATTCATTGGGCGTGAAATGTCTATCATATCAGACAGAATGGATTGCAGCACATTCTTTCTTCTTCTGCTTTAATATGTATATATTTTTTGCCTTTGTAGTTACTAGTGACTAGTCCGTTATGTAGTATCTTCAGAATTGACCATGTTTTACTCTCTGTTACAGTCTTGTTGATGACATTGCTCTGAAGAAATTTGGAACTCATAAACTGAAAAATTGTGTTGCCAGTAGTACACTGCATAGAGGGTTTCTGTTGGGTGTAATGTCTTTTTGCAGTAGATAACCTTCAGCCTCAGTTGGTTTACCAGTTTGCTCTGAATGTTTACTCCCCTCTTTACCTCATGGATCCCTGTGTTTATGGAGCACTGCATATGGCTTGGGAACCATCATGTGTACTCTATTTCATTTTTTTTTATCTGTTGACATAATAGTATTAGAAACTTTCAGTCTGTGATGCAAACATGAGAGTTCAGCTCTTTTCTTCTGAACATGTCAAGTGAGTTGGGTATACCAATATATATGCCCCTACCAAGTGCAGGTGAAACTTATTCCGGTGTTATTTGTTTAGAGAGAAATATACTTTAATTCTTTTCTCCATGGTTGTGAAAATTATCTCACTGATCTGTCCTAAGAAAAAGTATCAGGCATATATTTATTTTAGTTAATGACCGGAAAATTATGCTACAGGATTCTTCAAATGTCTCTTATGATATGGCTTTACTGCAATTATAAATATTGATGGATCTGTATGGCATTGTTATCAGAGTTGTGTGTCAAAAGTGTTTTTGTATGCATTGCCTGTTAAATATGGACCTTGCCAACGAGCTTCGTACTTTTGCATGGAGACGAGGAACCACACACCCGGGCCAAATAATTACGAGTTGATTGCACCAACGAGCAGCAACAATCAGGCTGGCCAAGGCAGAAGATGGACGTCCACCCAGGAGCCTCATGCTCACTGCTGGTTTTACACATATGGACGGCAAATAAGATCCGGTAGACCGATGTGCATTTGATGATGTGCTTTTGGTTAGAATGGAAGGTGTTCGTTTGTCATTCTGTTACAGAACGTAGTGAATTAGAAAGTAAAAACAAAGAATTCAGGAAGCAGTAGGTCAACATGTGATCCATGTGCGCTGCTCCTATAGGAAACGATCGTTGTTCATGCATGAATCAATTTATTCCCTAGAAGCAGCCATATCTAATTTCTCATACATACATGTCGGAATGGGTTTGTTATCAGGCACAGTGACATCTCGATGATATAGGAAATTAAATGAATATTCACGGGCATGTAATGAATAAGTAGTAGAAATTAAAAGTCACACACACACACACACGAACAACCATCATCTAAAGAAAGACAAACACAGGAAAGCAAACTTCATCTGCAAGCGCCCCTTCATGGCGGCGGATGGCTAATTAACTGCACACAGATCAGTACGAATGCGGCCGGGGAGCAACGAAAGTTAATTAGCAGCAGGTGGCGGGAGCAACGCCACGGCCTGGTGCAGCATCGCCGCGAGGCCGCTGCCGATGAGGGGACCGATCCAGTACACGGCATGGTTGCGGAAGTCCCCGGTGACGATCGCCGGCCCGAAGGAGCGCGCCGGGTTCATGGACGCGCCCGTGATCGGGCCCGCTACTAGTACGAACGTGCCCATCAACGAGCCCACCGCGAACACGCCCACCAGATCATCCCTCCTGGGGCCGGGGCAGGGTGGGCGGAGCATGCGCATGACGTGCACGACTAGGAACGTCATCAGGGCCTCCAGTACAATTGCCGTGGGCCTGGTCACCGCCGGGCCGAGGTTCGTCATCGGCAGAGGCTGCAATATACTAATATGTAAGTCTTATACTAGCAGCACAATTAAATACAAGAGCAAAGACAAGTGATGATTAGGGGGAAGATCACTTGCCTCGCCGCCAGTAAGTATGGGGAGGACGAAGCAGGCGATGGTGGCGCCGAGTAGCTGCGACATCCAGTACAAGATGCCGACGGGCACGCTTATGTGGCCGGCAATGGCCAAGGCGAACGTGATGGCGGGCTTGGCGTGGCCGCCCGACACGTCAGCCGCCGTTGACACCGCGGCGATGTGCCCGAACGCCTGGGCCACGGCGGCGGGGAACACCACCGCCTTTGACACCACTTCGGAGGCAGGCGCGGCCATCCCTGCATCTGCATTTTCCAAAAGATAGACGAGCGGGCAGTTAGTCTCTCAGTCGATCCATCGGATCCACAAATTAGACATCCCGGCCGGATCAATTGCTAAAGTACAACGGACAAATCAAAAAAGAGGGGAAAAGTATAGCCAACGAACTGAAAGTCTAAAACTCGTTGATGGCATGGCGGGCAACCATGTCGGTTCCGACGACGCCGAAGACGAAGACGAATGTGGCGATGAACTCCGCCACGTACGCCCTCACCAGCGCCACCGAGAATGCGTTCTTCAACGGAGCGCGGAGGTTGGGTATGGGCGCCATGGCTCGAGAGAGTTGGCTTCTTCTTTCTTGGAGGGGGAGAGTTTGTGCAGCGACGGGGGTGAGTTTGTGCAGGGTGTTGCCGTGATTTTATAGCCAGGGCACGGCAGGGCAGAGCAAGGCAGGGCGCCCGCGCCCGTAGGGTAGTGGAGTGAAACGGCGCCTGAGGATGCGGTTGCCGCTGCGCACGTTCCGATCTTCTCGCGCCGTGGAGACCTTTTTCCCCCATGTTTTTGAGGGTTCCGATTCTTTTGGTCCGCAACGCTGCCGTCGTGCACGATGTAACCAAGTAACTGATCGTGGCGAGCCCGGTCAATGCGGGTAGAAGCCAGCCACACATCAACCAGTAGGGGCTCGCCAACGAGAAGATCGGAACGTGCGCGGCAATCGTGAAGACTCTGAACGCTCGAAAGTAAAGGATAGGACAATGCGCCATCGCTTACAGACTCGTCACCTACTTAGTATATACTAGCCCATCAACCCATGCGTTGCACCAGGCTTAGCATTTAGAAGCACAAATTGTATTTATAAATTGTAAGTGAGAATTCAGTTGTGTTTAATTTTCAGTAAAAGACAAAATCTGTTGCATTACCTTAGATTCACCAATATTCATAAAAAGATAATATGATTCCCTTTTGTGAATATATACATTCTCCAATATTGATTTTCCAACTGTAAATAGATCGTGTGTAAGTGTAAGAATTAGAGGAACAATTGGACATGTCACAATTATGAGTAGGTTTAATATTTCAACTATATCACAGTTAATAAAAAATGTATCAAAGAACTGAATAGATCATATTGTTCCTCGTTATTAGTCCTACTATCAACCGAGTTATTGTTCCAACGATTAATGTCTAAAATAAAGGCTTCAACATGTTGTATTTTGCGAATTGATAAACTCTAGTACATAATTAAACACTCAAGAGAAACAGCAATAGGATTTTTGCAGCTACAGTGTTGATGCCAGCATATTAATGACCTGTTTGGCATGGCTCCACTCTAAAACTCCAAGGAAGAGCTGTCTGGAGTCAGCCAAACACCCGAACTCCAAAACTCCAAGGAGCAGCAACTCCACGTAGAGTTGATGGAGCTGTAGTTCATTTTGGTGGAGTACCTCTTTTTTAACTCCAGAGGATGTAGATTTGTATGTCCTCACGGAGTTGGGGTGAAATTACCCACCTTTACCACTGATTACACAACAAATCGAAACGTTTTTTTCTTTTTCCTTCCTCCGCACGAAGCGTCCTCGTATCTCTACGATCGCGTGGCCTCCTGCGCCCGCCGCCGGCTGCGCCTGGTCGCAGGCCCGCCCGTCCCATCTCGTTCGCGTCGTTGCGTCGCTCGAGGCGGTGGGCACCCTCGAGGACCAGCCGAAGCCGCCGGCGAAGCGGCTCAAGGACGCGCACCAGATCACGTGCTGGGGCCTCATCGAGCTAATCGCCTGCTGCACCAGATCGAGGCCTGCTCCGCCAAATTGACCAGATCGCTCCATCAGAAAAAAAAGATTGACCAGATCGCGTGCTGCGTGCTGCGCCTGATCCTGATGCCTCCCAAAGTGATTTTTCCACTTTTCAATTTCAAATGGATGCAGTACATTAGATGCCTGAAATTGATTGAAATGTTGATACTACTCGCGTTCTTTGTCAATTGTTTGCGGAACAAGTGACTAGAGGAAACTGTCCAAACACTCACTTGAACACAGTAGGATTCGCTGAGGTTGAGAAAGGTTTAAAAGATAGGCTAGGTATTTCTGCTTCAAAACAACAAATAAAAAATAAATGGGACAAGCTAAAGGAAGATTTTTACACTATGTACAATTTTCGTGATACTATAGCCACGTCACTATCTGTTACGTGGAATAGGTGAAATATTCATGTAATATTGGTATTGGAAAACATACTTTGTCGTATTTATTTTTTTTATCAAGAATTTGGATATCATTGCGTTATTAATTTTATTAAGCATTCAGTTTTGTACTTTAGATTGGGTTAGTAACACAAATTACCATGCGTAAGCGAAACAGTAACAATACTTTCAATATTAAATGCAAAAAATATTTAAATTATCCTCAACAATACACTCATACTATTCATGGGCAACAAAGTCTTTTCACCCTCCAAATCAACCTTTCTAGAGCTGGACATACCCTCGTTGCCAAACACCTTGAAAAATAGCTCCGGCTCCACAACAGAGCAGCTCCAGCTTGGAGTTTTGGAGCAGAGCTGCTCTGAGGTAGAGCAGAGCCATGCCAAACAGGTCCTAAATGTGAAATGTCTCTCTAGATATGAAAATCTAAGCTGTATATATGATTGAATGGATTAAATTATAGTATTGTTAGATCTGATCAAGTGGACTTGCAGGTTACGTTAAAGATGAATAAGTAAAACCAACCTAGATTTCCATTTGCAGTTACTTGGTCAATTGGGCTTGCATTTGTTTGTATTGCAGTGCACGTTCTTCTGTGTAAGACTGCAAAAAATAGGCAATAATGAGTGCTCTTACTTTTTCTGGAGCCTGAAGAACACCGATCACCATCACTATTATTGTGAGCCACCATAATCCTCATGCTAGTTTATCAGAAATCATCAGAAAGAGCAAGGAAACCTTGAAATTGGTGGTTTGGTGGGCACAAAGATACAATGAAGAACACTTCATCCTTTCGCGCTGCCTGTCGGTGGGAGCAGAGATATTAATTGTAGAAACAATGTAAACTTCTAACAGTGCAATACAACACATCTGCCCTACATAATCAAGATTACTATTTGTAGTCGTAAATGTGACAAGATAGTTTCTTCGAGTCTTAAAATAAAATACCGTATCCAATTTCCTAGTTACTACATGAGCATATATTAATAAACTTACTTCGTTTTTCCTGCATGCTCCTCTCGCATACCAATTCACATAGATGTCATACCAATATACCATGTATGCTTTATTGACACCAAGAAGTGTAGCTTTTAGTCTAGCTAGACTAGACTGTGCATCCCCCCTGTATGGTCCTCACACCTTCTAGGACTCTTGACTCTAGAGATGCCTGATCAACCCCGCCGTCTTCGTGCTCATGGTGTAAATGAGGATTTGATTGTTGCATAACAACATCAGCCAGTGCACGACGCCGTCGACGACGACGGCCGCGTTGTCGTGGATCAAGGGGATTCTGCCCGGCGGCGCGGGGTTGGGAACAGTGGCGATGGGACCCCATTCGCCGTTGTCTGATGACAGGGTCCTCTGCACTGGAATCGGGACCCTGTCGTCGCGGTCTGGCTTCCTGCCTTCCCGGCAGCTCATGATGTCAACCGCGACGAGCGAGACCGCGCAGCGAAATTGACGAGGTAGTCGAGGTAACGGTCACGGAGCTTGTACCCGGTGCTTGCCACGTCCGGCGCGGGGAGGAAGACGCGGGTGTTGCTCATCGGGTCGTACACGCACAAGTCCGGCTGGGTCTCCGACGAGTCCACGCTCCGGTGGCGTTCCAAGAGGATGAGCCCGCGGCGCGACGTCAGCGGCATGTACTCTTCCTGGAGGCCAGCAGCGGCGGCGGTGCGCGACAGGAACGGCGTGAGGTGGTCGGCGGCCAGCGACACGGCGGCCGGCGTCGACCCTGCAGGTGGAATGTGGTGATGGAGAGGAGGCCTAGCGTCCGCGTCGAGAGCACGATGCCGTGGCGCTCGTCGCACACGCGTTGGATGAAGTCCGGGTAGAGGATCTCGCGCCGGAGGGCCTTGCACGCGGCGGCGCACCGGATGAGCGTCGCCGTGTCGGAGCGCGCGGTGACCTCGAGCAGGATGTCCGGAGGGATCCGCCACTCTGGTGACAGTCAGCGTACTGCTGATACAGGGCTTTACTCATTGGCCAATCCTGAGGTGACTACTAATTGTGCAGTCCGAATAGAGAGATGACCAGTGCATAGTGAAAAAATGTCGTTCATTAGCCGAACTATTAATTTCGTATTCCTGTTGACGTCTGGAACCAATAACCCCAAACCACATGTAAATGAACATTAATGAATAAAGAATGCCTAGACTGATAGACCAGTTGTTACGAGAAAATCTTCATGACAGTCAGCCGGGACGACAGGTTCACCTCGAACGGGAGACCGGAGATTTCCCCGACCCTGCTTGTCTCCAAGGTCTCTGTGTCGAGCACCAGGGGCTCTTCCTGGCCACACGATGTATGCAGTCGCATCAACACCGCGCCACTCCTCTGATCCCCGGAGCTCTCCAGCTCAACCCACCAACCGCCTTCTTCCCACTCCCACGGATTCAAAGGCGACCACAGAGCAGGCTCCACGTACGTCGACGTCGCGGTGCGGAGTCCAGCCACCGCCTTCTACCGATCGCGGCGACAGCGACAAGACGGACACTCTGAACCCGTCCACGGTGAGCAGCCACAGATTCTTCCCGTCCGGCGACGACCCCAGGCAGGACTCCGACGGCCTCCAGTTGACCGGCAGGCGGTCAACGGGGAGCGGGATGATCCCCGTCCTGTTCGTGCCCACGTCGTAGGTGAGAACGTGCGTGCTCAACAGCATCAGCCAGTGCACGACGCCGTCCACGAAGACGGCGCCGTTGTCGCGCTCCACGGGCATGCTCCCCGGCGGGCCTCGGGTTCCTCACGTACACAGCAGGGCCCCACTTGCCAGCGTCGGACGAGGACACCGTCTGCAGTCTGAACGGGAAGCTTGCTCGGGTGCCGGTCACCATGTCCGCGGCGATCACCTGGAACACGCAGCCGATGCCGTCGGCGGACGTGAGCAGGACGTGGCTGTGGAGGTGGTCTAGGTGGCCCTGGTAGAGGTCGAGGTGGCCGTGGTGGAGGTGGCGGTTCTCTTTCCCACGAATCTGGAGCTCGTAATGCGCGTCTCGCACCGAGGCTGGCAGGGGGAGGAAGGCGCGCGCGTTGGTCACCGGGTCGTACACGCACATGTCCGACTGGTACTCCGACGAATCGATGCTCCGGTGGCGTTCCAGGAGGATGAGCCCGCCGCGCGACGTCAGCGGGCTGTACTGCTCCAGGAGGCCGTCGGTTGCGGCGGCGCGAGGTGGTCAGCGGCCAGCGACACGGCGGCCGGCGTCAGTGGGTGGAGCAGGTGGAAGGAGGTGTTGGAGAGGAGGCCTAGCATCAGCGTCAAAGGCACGATGCTGTGCCGCTCGTCGCACACGCGGCGGATGAAGTCCGGGTGGAGGATCTCGCGCCGGAGGGCCTTGCACGCGGCGGCGCACCGGATGAGCGTCGTCGTGTCCGAGCGCGCGGTGATCTCGAGCAGGATGTCCGGCGAGAGGTTCCATGCCGTCGGTGGCGGTGACGCCGTTGAGGCGGCGCCTCGAGGCGTGGGTACGCGGCGCCGTCGTTTGCTCGGCGGCATGGCTCGGTTCGGTGGTGCGCCGCGACGTGGAGACTGGAGACTCTCCACTTCAATTGAAGAGACAGATCGCACGTATCACCAAAGCCATCCGAGTTCCAACACAATCAATCGTAACCGCGACAGTTTCCACATTTGCTACGAACTCTGTATGCAACCAGGCAACGCAACGCAAAGAAACGACCGGAGACCGTCAGCCGGATCCGCTGCAGCCCACAAGCCGCACCGCCAGTCGGACCTTTTGTGAAACCGAAGCCACAGATATCCAATGCACTGTCGACAGACATCACAGGAAAAAGATGCTACCTGCCATTACAGGGCTTTACTTGCAACATAAATTTATCTATCATGCAAAATTTCAAATTTCTATCTGCCCAATGTCATACACTAGAATGCCAACAGAACGTTAAACATGTGGCCAATTCTAAATAGAATGCTAATTGAGCACTCAAAATGCTAGGCTTTTTAATAATCCAGCTGAAAACTGCTTTGGATAGAACATTCAGACATGACATTTTCAAAATTACAGTATATGAGAACCAATTGAGTGTCGAGCTAAGCTTCGACGAAATAAATTGCAGCAACTAGAGTCATAAGATACAATAGCCCAATACAGATACGCACATTATACAAGTTCCAGACATCAGTTTGTGCTTAAATTCAGAGATGACATGCTAACCTGGGTCCTCACAGGGAACACTTGCAGACCCCTCCCAGTCTCATCACAAGATAAGACAGGTTCTAAACCTTGCCCAAAGTAATGTGGCTTGCTCTAGTTATCAGATAAGCTACATGGACCATATAACTTCCGAAACTGTGTGGACTGTGTCAAATCACCGAGTACTTAAATGGCCATTCAACGATTCATTCGGTGCAAAAAGAGCGATGCAGCAGAGTTTGATAAACACAAGAAACTTCACTCTTTGGACTTATGTGGTTGCTCTCCTGAGCATGCAAGGTCTGTAATAAAGTTGAAGAGTTCATGTTCTTTCACAAAGTCAATTAATTTTAGTGACAAGAAACTGGAACGGCACATGTCACTCTAATATGGATCAAGGATGCCCATATGTCAAAATACTCTGGATTCAGTCCTTGGACAAAACAACCCATGGACGAGCACTAAAAATGAAACAGCAGCAGATCAGTAACCGATTCAACTATGCAGGCACAAATAGATTACGAAATTTGAAATGTATTTCACAAGTTAATTGGCAAGACATCATAATGTTCTTGCACAAATAATGAGAGGTGAAAAATCCCTTCAACTAACCAGCATTTCGCCATTTGCAATGCCTAAGGAACACACACAAGAACCATTAGGGGAAAGAGGCCACACATATCAGAACTAACTATTATTGTTTGGAACTCATATTTTGCTCTAACGAATATCCAAAATTTCACTATGAAATGTCATTTACAGCATGGGCAATCCTGAACAAAGCACCAAGTACTCAGAAAACATGGCCAATTCTGAACACAGCACCAACCAAGCAGTAAAAACTGGCATTGTGATTCAGAGCTTATCATACCGACATGGCAGTGTTACTGACAAAGAAATTGAGATTAGAAGGTGTCATGGCTTCACGTCAGAGCACTCCCTACAGGATGCATAGCTCGATAGTAGAAGATCTCAATGGAAGAACCACACTGCACGAGACTTAGACACGCCCCGTTCCGGAAAGATCCGGTCTACCTGATTGGAGAGGAGCGGGAGCCAGCCCATGTCCGTGCAGGGATAACGCTGCAGCAGGGCCCTGAGACCGGCATCATTCAAGCTCTTCACATCATCCAGGAAGTAGAAGCCGTCGAGCCCAAGGCCAGAGAGACCGTAGAAGTTGGAGCAGCAGCGCCCGAGGATGACCTCCCCGGCAGGAATATGGATCTCGAACCATGACGCGACGCGGTTGATATGGTCGTTACCCGGCAGCACCGCCGTCAACCTGAAGACGCGGAACGCCAGAGTGGCGCCCTCAGATGAAACAGACCGCACCACCATCAGGAGCTCACCGGAGTAGTTGACGAGGTAACGGGTGATGGTACCGTTCCCCACCGGCGGCGACGGGGTCGCCTGGTGGTCGGGGAAGGTGTAAGTCACCACCAGACCCGTTGTGAACTCGCCGTTCGGGTCCTTCTCCGGGACGTAGACCAGGAGCTCCTCGTCGTCGGTGAGCACATGGAAGCCTTCGAGGCCGTGGCCGCTGTAGTACATCACATCGGAGATTGTTCCAGTTGGCACCATCGGCGTCGACCAGGAATTCAAGCCAGGGCACCAGAACGCGATGATGGTCTGGTCCGTGCCGAACATGTCGACGATGGCGATGGCGGCGAGGTAGTTCACGCCCGGAGTCGGCGCGGCGACATGCTTGATCATGCCGAAGTCAGAGGAACGGCCGGGCCCGGTGAAGATCGACTGGATCTGCATGCGCTGTCCGGTGTAGAGGTTGTGGAGAATGCAGTTATAGATCTCCGGCACGAGGACGAGACAGCCGCCGGGGCGGGAGCCGCCCCAGCGCGCGCCGCGGACGTCGTCGGGAAGGGCGACACGGTGAGCGTCCCTGCAGAGGAGGCAGAAGAAGGAGGGATCCTCCTCGGCCTCCTCGTCCGATAACGGGAGGAGCAGCCACGGGAGCTGTGTCGAGGGCTGGTGCTTGTGGGTGAGGGAGCGCCAGTTGAAGCAGACGGCGCCGAACGCGACGCGGTGGGCGAGGCAGGGGAGGCGCGCAAGGACGCGGCCAAGGAGGTCGCTGCGGAGGCCGGACCAGCCGGCAGCGGCGGGCACGGCGGCCATGGGAGGGGAAAATATTTCTATGTGTGGCACCGTCCCTCCTATTTGTTGCATTCCTTTTTCTACCAGTCTGCTCATTTTTCATTTCTCAAATTCCTTTATAATTTGACATTTTCTATTATTGCAGTATTTAAGATTGTGTAGTTAGTGTAAATTGTTGGACCAGATATTTCAAGGGCCATTAGTGTAAATTGTTGGACCAGATATTTTAAGGGTCATCAAATCGTACATTATTTTAATCTATTGGGCTTGTGCATCAACGTGTCATGAAAAAAAAAAGTGGTCATATTCAGATATAGAACGTGTAAAACTATAGTTCTATCTTTGTCACAGAATAACAAAGTACCACCACAGATATTTCTTTTAATCGCCAACAACAATATCTCAGTTTTTAGAGTATGTCAGTTTTCGGGTCGCGCTGATTGATCAAAGAGCCGCAGCCCATCGAGCGGCATCTCACCTCGTATCCAAGCCGGCGGCCTGCCGCCAAAACGAAAGAAGGAAGTTACGGAATTAGCTGGAAAATCGTTGCCAACGTGGCGTAACCGGAGGGACGGTGCCACACAATTTCTATGGCACCGGTGCCATAGGTTCTGTGTGGAGAGGAGAGTGGGCAATGCTTTTGAGAGCTGCCATTCATTAAGATAGGGGAAAATACAACCTAAGTTTACAAGCACTAAAAGCTGGCTACATCACCAGCGCAAAGGGACTGCGAAACATAGCAGAGCAGATCCAAAAGCGACGGCTATAGAAAAACAAAGTACCCCGGCCGAATCAGAAGACAGAAAAACAGAAAACAGAAAGGGCAGCTAGTCAAGGGAGTTAGCTGTATTTGTCGCAAAACGGTAGGTGTTAATGTGCTCCAGAATGAGATTGGAAACTTGAAGATGAGAGGCTTCTTTGTTCTCAAAGATCCTGCGATTGCGTTCTTTCCAGATTTCCCACTAGAAGCTGAATAATGTACCAAGGAGGGTCTTCTTTTCGTTTTTGTGTTTCCCTTTTACAATGGATTGGATCCATTCTGTGACCCCATTTGGGTTGTAATTCCTACAGTCCACTGGTAACTGAAGTGCCTGGGCGGTCCGAGTCCACGTGGCTTCAGTGAAATTACATTGGATAAACAGGTGATCATTTGTTTCTTGTTGGCAATAGCATAAGGGGCAGTGTGGGTTGTGTGGCTAGTTTTTCTTTGCGAGGTTGTCCGCCGTGGGAGCTTTGCCCTGTATGGCTAACCACGCTAGAAATTTGCATTTCGGTTCAGTACGGGCCTGCCAGATTAGCGTTCCAGTTCGCGGTTTTGTCGACCCCAAGAACTGCATCAAATAAGCCGATTTTGTGGTGTAAGTTCCATCAGCAGTCCAACGCCATCTAATTTCGTCCGGTTGATCTGTGAGTTCTATATCTCTCAAGGCCGTGAACAGCTTTACAAATTCTTCCATTTGCTCATGTGTGGTCAGTTCCCCAGATTACGAATCCAATTGTTGTTTTGGAGTTCTTTATGGACTGTTCTGAACTTGTATTTTGCTAGCTGGTATAACTGGGGTGCCAATGTTCTGGGTGATGTGCCATTCAACCATCTCGCCTCCCAGGGGTACGATTGCCATCGCCTAGTGTGATCTCAGTGGATGTAAAGAAGAGTTGTCTTTCAGTAGGGTCCTTAGACTTAAGTATTCCTTTCCAAGGCCTATCATATTTGTCCCATGAGAACCAAAGTCATCGGAGCCGGAGGGCCCTGTTGAACTTCTCAATATCTTTGATTCCGAGTCCACCGAGAGTCTTAGGGCGAGCACATTTTCGCCATCTTACCAGACAGTAACCCCCTTTTGCTGTATCGTAGTCTTTTCCCCGCCAAAGGAATGCTCTCATGAATTTCTCAATGTTGTGTATGGAGAGTGGGCAATGCTTCGAATTGGATTTAGAGCAGGAGAAATGGGGAAAGTTTGTGCTGCGGAGCGTGGATTTGGAGCAGGAGAAGTTGGGGCGTTTCACGTTTCCCGTCCCTGGCCACTGGCCAGTTGTCCAGAAAAGCCATCGGACCCGGATTCCGTGATGAAGGTCTGAACTCTGAACTGATGATAATGATAATCTGAAGTACTAGATCAGCCAAATAATGCCAACTATCAGTTTTTTCGGAGTAATTATGCCACAATTTGATTTTCTTTGCTCGAAGATCTGAAACATCCATGAAAACTTCTACTGCTCAATACGTAATTTGCTTCTTTTTCGGTAGCAAAACAAAAGGTTCAATGTTTCAGTTTTTACCAGTAACAATATTTCTGTTCCCGTAAATTTGAATATCAAATTGCTCCAAATTAAACTTATATACGGTCGGTTGTATCAGATGCATGAAACAAAGTGTGCAAATATGGATGATCTGGCATGTTAGCACGTTATATCAGGTGCAAGCATGACCTGCAAAGTGACCTAGGTGTTGTTAAAGCCTGATCTAAATTGATAATTCAATTAGTTGCAGAACATGGATTGGCTAGACACTGGGATACTTCATTTCTAATTTTCTATGGTGTGCATCAGTGCTTTTGTTCTTGCTGATTTTTTTAGGATGCTGCAGAGCATGGATGACCACGGTTTTCATAATGCTTGCAACTTTTCTGACTGACAGGTACGCTTGAAGTGGTATAAGAATTTAGGCATGTTTTGGGGGCAAATCTCAGTTTCTTATGAGCCCATCAGTATCTGTGTAAATCCAATAGCCAGAACGGAGGAATAACGCAACAGAATCAGGTAATACTGCAAGTTTATCCATTCAGGTAATACTCCAGTTACTCCTACCAACCTGCTGAATTTCAAAATGTGCACAGCAAAGATTGATGGTTCATTTTGAAGGATTCGAAATGGAGATATTGATAATCTAAGCCAGATTTGCTAATTGTTGGTGATCTTATCACACTTCCATTAGTTTTCTAATGGTGGATACTTTTGTTTTTTTTCTTAATTGGACCCAAAATGCTCACCGTTACAGTTCCCCCGTTAATCGGATTTCTGTTGTTTTCATGAATTTGAATTTGAGATTCCTGCAAATTGCACTTGATATACAGGTGACATACCAGTTGCATAAAACAATTAATGAAAATGCATGATCTAGCGTGTTCCCCAGGTGCAAACTGATCTGCATGCAAATGACTACTTGCCGGAGAAATGCTGTGTGAAGGCATTCCTTTTTTAGGCATATCATAGTCTCTTATCCTGAGATCAGAAACTAAACAAATAAACCATAAAACCACTAGTGTCCATGTAAGTCCATAGTCAGAAAGAGTGAATTACGCATGAGAAATCAAGAAATATACACAAGCAATATACAATAGCAAATCTGATGATCAGACACAATAGACGACACAGGAACTCACAAAGTAGCTAGCTACCATCAGGTTCCTGAATGAAACATGAAACCTATCCATCGATTCAGGTAATACTAGGTCAGTCCACATATAATCGAGGGATGGAACAATCAAACAAAATATCAGCAGGTTAGTTCATATAATTCAACTGCTATAGCATCAATCACCAAATGAAAGTAACCAAAATCAAACCTCATCACAGAATAGATTCAATAATATATATACTTGGAAAATAGGGACTGTGTACCATATGCATCAGGCAACAGATAGTAGCTAATAATAAGATGGCAGAGATAACGACTCATAATCATATCCAATGCAAGGTTCTTTATTCATTTCACATGATCCCACAAAACAGATAACTAGCCACATTATGACACCACTGCAGTACTATCCGATGTAAGATAACATGAGTTTTCCAACAAGTCAAGAACGTCATAACCAGAATTGAAACGTTGCAAATTCTACAGCCAAACAGCCACTGGAAAATGGCCATGATATCTCATAAAACTGACCACACTGACCAACCTACGCTCCTACACAAAGATGTTGATCACTACCATACCAACCATTTGCCAACGAATATCTCAGGCGTCATCAAGATTTCAATGGAAAAACCAAACTGGAGGAGAGAACTCCGACGGCGGCCTTATCGGAAACATCAGCGCGAGGTGTTCCACGGCAGCATTTTGCTCAAGATGAATCGAGTACCTGCCCATGTCCATGCAGGGGAACAACGGCCCCACCCCCGGCGCCGCCCTCAAGTTGTCGAAGCTTTTCGCGTCGTCACAGAAGAAGAGGTGGGGGAAACCAATAGCAGGCGAAACAAAGGTCCTGGAGGAGCAACGCCCGAGAATCACGATAGAGTTGTCAGGGAACCACCACTCATCCCAGTACGCCTGGCGGTCGCCGAAAAAGTTGCCAGCCTGCACCTCCGGCGTCCTCAGTAGGTAGGCACGGATCCGTCGAGTGCCCTGGTCCTCCTCCGTGGAGACGAACCTCACCACCATCACGAGCCGGTCCAAAACATTGACGAGGTAGCGGCTGACAGTGCACCCCGGCTCCGCGCTCACCTGGTGGTTAGGGAAGCGGTAGGTCATCAGGCGCATCGTGAACGCGCCGTCCACGGCATGGCAGGGGAGGTAGACCAGGACCTCCTCGGTGTTGGTGAGGACATGGAAGCCTTGCAGGCCATGCCCCACGAAGTGAATCACGTCGTCGATCTGGGCGTCTGGCAACATCACGCGCCAAGCGCGCTCCTCCGGCAAGGATGAAATCGGCTGGGACAGATGTGGCATCTGCGTCCCCGTGAGCCAGAAAGCGATCTGGGATGCGCCATGTGCGAGGACGACGGCAAGGACGGTCGTCGCAGGGGAGAGCGCGACCCCGAGAACGATGCCCATCTCGGCTGGGCCGGCGAACGTGCGGAGATTGCTCGGAACTGCGACGCGCCAACCCGTATGGAGGTTGTGGATCGCTAAGCCGCCGCCCTGCTGCTGATGGAGGCGGAGGAAGAGCCAGCCGCCGGGGTGGGAGCCGCAGAAGCGCGCGGCGAGGAGGTCGTCGGGGAGGAAGGCGCGATGAATTTCCCCGCACAAGGTGCAGAAGAATGCGGGCGCCTCCGCCTCCGCGGAAGGAAAGAGCAGCCACGGCAGCTGCGGCGGGGACTGCTGATGGACCGCGACGAAGTGCCAGTTGGAGCAGACGGCGCTGAACGCGGCGCGGTGGGCGCGGCAGGGGAGGCGCGCGAGGATGTGGCCGACGAGCCTCAAGGGAAGGCCCGCCCAGACGGCCATTGGCGTTGGGCTGGAAGTGGAAAGGGGGTCGCAACTTGGAGAATGCCGCGGTGGTGGGTAGGGGGAATTTCGGGAGCAGAGCAAAGGGGAGAAGACGGTTTGACACGTGACCGCAAGTCCCGGCTATTTATCGTTTTGGCTCTTTTTTTTTTTTTTTTTTGAGCTCATGAGTCGTGGCTTTATCCTGTATACGTAATCGTTGAACTGAGTTTTCCGTTTTTCACCCGGGCGAACGAAGAGCTCTAACTGACAAAAGCATTCTTTCGTCCCTTCGTCCGATGATTCTGCCAACAAGTGAAGGCGATAACTGCACACGCGTGATGAGGAATAATGTTGACGCGGGTGCTGTAATGGTAGGATAAACGCGACAGATTGGATCGTGAACAGCCTGAAGCTGTCTTTTGTTCACGATTGATGAGGGGAAAATTATGGCATGTAACATTTCGGCCCATGGCCAGTTGCCCTGCAAACCACTTTTGAATCTCGATTTTGCAAAGTGCTGAAATGATGACATGAATAATCACTAACGGTGGACAGTTTGTTTCTTTGCTGCTCCGCTCGTCCAAAAGGTTCAATATTTCAGTTCATCAGATTTCTATTACCAAGGATTCGAATTTCAGATTGCTCCAAAATGCGCTTGATGTTCCCTATTAGTTATACAACAACAAGTTGTGCAAATGCCTGATCTGGTGTGTTCCCACACGCAAACATGATCTGACAAGTGATTCATTTGCCGATGAAATGCTTTTGAAGCCTTATCAGTTCAACTAATTGCAAAGCAAGGATTTGCTGGCCATGCATGGATACTAATACGTTGTCTATGTTGTGCATTGCAAATCGAGCAATTGGCCCAGTTATTGCTAATTTTCAGACTGACAAGTACCATGTACAGCAATTCAGAAAACGTTTGGGGAAATAAAGTAATTCAAGGTTCAGACATTGTTTACCTGCGTGGAGTGCCACTGACTTTAGGTCTCTCTGGAAAGGGACTTCTCAGTCTGAAAATTAGCAATAATTGGGCAAATGCCTGATCATATTCTCCTATCATGAAATTAACATCCAAACAAACCATGAAACTACTAGTGTGTATATGAATCCCAGGTCAAATAGATTAACTTACGCTGGGAAATCAAGCGGCCGGCACACAAAATGCAAAAGCAAACCTGAACGTCAAATGTAGAAATATTCAGGTTTACTCACAAGGAAGCTAGCACCTTCAGGTTCAGGGGAAGAAAACAAATCCCCGAGCAACTTCATCTATTCAGATTACATAGAAGGTGAGCCCCCAGATAATTGAGGAACAATGGAGCAATGTAACAAAATAGCAGCACGTTGATCCATCTGACAGACCATGAAAGGCAATAATCTTCAGCTGCTAACAGCACCAATCACCAAATGACAGTAACCATGATGACAGTAGATCACAACATAATTGTTATAATTATACTTGGCAAGAGGGGACAGAAGTAAAGAACCATATGCATTAGCCATCAGGCAAAATACTTGGCAAATGGGGACAGAAGTACAGAACCATATGCATTAGGCGAAAGACTTGGAAAATGAGCACAGAACAGAAGTACAAAACCATATGCATCAGGCAAAAGGCAACTAATTAGATGGCAGAGAACCCAATCCAATGCAAAGGTTCTTATTCAATTCACAGGATCACAAAACAGATTACTATAGCCACATTACAACTCAAGTGTCATCCTATCAGATAACAGAGATTTCCTACAAGTCAAGAAATTTGAAACATTGCGAATTCTGCAACAAACAATACAAACAATAGCCAATCAGTGAAAGTGGCCATATGATACAGAACTCACCACACTGACTGGCCTGTCTAGGCTCCTTAGTCCTACACCACATTGAAGCTGGTCAATACCATACCAAGCATTTGCCAACGAATGTCTCAGGCGTCGGCATGATCTGAATGGAAAAACCAAACTGCAGGAGAGTAGTCCAGCGGCGGTCTCGCCGGAAACACCTGCTCGACCTGTTTCGTCTCCTGGTGAACCGTGCACCTGCCCATGTCCGTGCAGGGGAACGGACTCCATTGCTCCGCCCTCGCTATCACGTCGTTGAAGCTGTTCGCGTCGTCCAGGAAGTAGAGGCCGTTCAAAGCAACCGCAGGCGGAGCAAAGGCCCTGGAAGAACAACTCTCGAGCATCACGAGACAGCTGCCAGGGAACCGCCACTCATCCCAATACGCCTGACGGTCGCCATTGTTGCCATCCTGCACCGCCGCCATCCTCAGCCGGAATGCACGGAAACTTCGAGTGCCCTCCGGCTCCGACTCGTCCTCGTCCACCGTCATCGAGACGTATCTCACCACCATCACGAGGCGGCCGAAGAAGTTGAGGAGGTAGCGCCTGATGGTGTACATCGGGGCAGGTTCCCACGTCGGCTTGCGGCCAGGGAAGCGGTAGGTCACCAGGCGCGTCGTGAGCACGCCGTCCTGGGCGACCACGGGGGTGTATACCAGGACCTCCTCCGCGTTGGTGAGCACATGGAATCCTTCGAGGCCATGACCAGTGTAGTAGATCACGTCGGCGATCTGGGCGGCGCGCGGGTCTTCCTCTTCGCCTGGAACCTTGTCGGCGTTGCGCTTGCGCCCCGGCAGCATATCACGCCAAGAGGCGCGCTCTTGCGGCTCGAATGGCGTCGGCGAGGACAGATGCGCCGTCCCGGCCCCGGGGCGCCAGAACGCGATGGGGGAGAGGGACTGGGACTGGTCGAGGACGACGGCGAGACAGGCGCCGCCCGCGGTCGGAGCAGCGGAGAGAGCGGCGCCGAGAACGACCGTGACGACCTCGCCCCCGTCAGGCGCGTGGATGAGGCGCGGAACGGCAAGGCGCTCACCCGTGCAGAGGTTGTGCAGCGCGTAGCCATCACCCTCCAGCAGGTAGTTGTCGAGCGCGAGGACGAGCCAGCCGCTGGGGTGGGAGCCGAAGCAGCGCGCGGTGCGGACGTCGCCGGGGAGGAAGGCACGGTGGGGGGCCTCGCAGCGTATGCAGTAGAAGACGGGCTCCTCCGCCGCGGCGGGCGGGAGGAGTAGCCATGGGAGCTGCGGCGGGCGCCGGGCCCGAGCCGTGATGGCGCGCCAGTTGTAGCAGACGGCGCTCAACACGGCGCGGTGGGCGAGGCAGGGGAGGTGCTTGAGGATGCGGTCGACGAGCTTCAATGGGAGGCCCGCCCAGGAGGCCGCCATTGACGACGTTGGGGTGGAAAGGGGGTCGCAATCGCAATCGCAACTTGGGGGAATGCGGTGGTGGATGGGGATTTGCCGAATTGGGGAGCAGACCAAAGTCCAAAGGGGCGAAGATGGTTTGACAAAGGTTCACATGGAACGGAAAGTCCCAGCTATTTAACGTTTTGGCTCGTGAGGCGTGGCTAATCATGTAACCGTTGAACTGAGTTTCACATGGAATGGATTGCCTGCTACGGAATACAGCGAGGGAGCTGCAAAGCTGGTCGGCCAAGAAGATTGGTCATGTCAAAACACAGCTCTTGGTAGCACGCGAGCTGGTGTTACGCTTCGATATGGCACAAGACAGGCGAATGCTCTCTGAGGACGAAGCACAGCTTCGGAAGCAGCTCAAGCAACTGAGCCTGGGTCTAGCATCTCTGGACCGCACCATCGCTAGGCAAAGGTCACGGATAACACAATTACGCGAAGGTGATGCCAACACTCGCTATTTCCACGCCCACGCTGCTTGCCGGCGCCGGAAAAACCACATTGCCAGCCTTGAAGTCAATGGCCATCTTGTACTCTCTCACGAAGAGAAAGCTCAGGCGCTATTTGAATTCTATGATGACCTCCTAGGACAAGAACCAACGAGGGATTGCTCGCTCAATCTGGATTCTCTCGGCATTACGCCAATAAATCTAACCAACTTAGATGCGCCATTCAGTGAGGAGGAAATCTGGGCAGTGATCCGAGCTTTGCCGCCGGACAAGGCACCGGGCCAGATGGGTTCACCGGGGCTTTCTATCAAACAGCCTGGCCAGTGATCAAGGACGACGTGCTGCGCGCCATCAATTCATTCTTCACTGCCGACAGACGGCAGTTCCACTGCGTAAACGGAGCACTAGTCACCCTGATTCCTAAGATGCAGGACGCAAAAGCAGCTAAAGACTTCCGTCCAATTAGCTTAATTCACAGCTTCCCTAAGCTGATCTCCAAGCTCCTTGCAAATCGTCTGGCACCCCACTTGCCGAGGCTGATCTCCAAAAACCAAAGCGCTTTCATCAAAGGCCGTTCCATCCTCGACAACTTCAAATATGTGCAACAGGCTGCAAGGTTGATAAAAGCCCGGAAGATACCAAAAGTCCTACTAAAGCTAGACATCTCCAAGGCTTTTGATACGGTAGCCTGGCCGTTCCTTATGGAGACTCTGCGGGCCTGGGGATTCAGCTCAAGGTGGTGCGACTGGATTGCGATACTGCTGTCTTCGGCGAACACTCGCGTGCTGCTCAATGGTAACCCAGGAAATCAGATCGGACACCGACGAGGACTACGGCAGGGTGATCCCCTTTCGCCAATGATCTTCATCATGGTGATGGATATCTTGGACCGCTTACTACTCAAAGCGCAGGAGTACTCCTTACTGCAGCCCCTTGGCCATCGAGCTCTCCAGCACGGATGCAGTCTTTATGCGGACGATGCAATCATCTTCGTGACACCAGCTACCCAGGACTTCAGAGTAATCTCGGAGGTGTTGAACATGTTCGGATCTGCGTCGGGGCTGCGGGTAAACCTCGCAAAGTGCTCGCTTACCCCAATCTTTGGCGGCGAGGACGTGCTCAACAGCCTACATGAGATCTTGCCTTGCCAAATCGCCCCCTTCCCAATCAAGTACTTGGGTTTGCCATTGTCTACTTCCAGGCTTACAAAGGCACAACTGCAGCCCGTGGTTGACAAAGTGGCGGCCAAATTACCGCTCCGGCGGGGACCATTGATGCCTCGGAGCAGCAGACTCATCCTGATCCGTGCAGTGTTAACCTCCATACCGATCTACATTCCGATGGCGGAGCGCCTACCGCCATCGATTATTGAGGAACCGAACGCCATCTGCAGGCGCTTCTTACGGACCGGGGCGGAAGGATGCTGTCCGAGGCAAGTGCATGGTTAGTTGGGCCCAGGTCTGTAGCCCTAAAGAGTATGGAGGTGCGGGGATACTTGACTTCCGGCTAGCGGGTTTCGCGTTGCGCATGCGTTGGCTCTGGCTTCAACGCACCGCAGAGGACAGAGCTTGGTCCGAGCTAAAACTACCCGTGGAGCGAGAGATTCAGGCCTTCTTCAACGCGTCGATCTCAATCGAGGTGGGGAGTGGATCGCGCACATTCTTCCGGACGGATAACCGGCTACAAGGTTCATCCTTGGAGCAAATGGTGCCAGCAGTGGTACAGGCCGTTCCGCATCGCTTCAGGCGGACAAGGACGGTGGCCGAGGCCTTGCTAGACCAGCGATGGGTGGCGGACATCCAGGGGCCTAGAACTGTGCAGGTAATCACGGAATTTATCCACCTCCGCCACGCCTTGGATGGGGTGCAACTCACAGACCGGCCTGATGCAATCCGCTGGAGATGGACTTCGAATGGCGAATACACAGCCAGATCAGCATACCTTATGATGCATCAAGGTAAAACCAGACTACATGGGGCACACCGCATCCGGGACTCCTGGGCACCAATGCGAGTAAAGATCTTCACCTGGCTGGTGTCGCTGGGCCGAATATGGACAACGGACCGTCGCATGCGTCACAATTTAGAAACGGCGTCGAGTAGCTGCTTCTTGTGCGACCAAGAACTTGAGACCTGCAGTCATCTGCTGGTATCCTGCCCCTTCACAAAGACTGTATGGTGGGAAGTGCTACAATGGGCGCACTGCAATTGCACCTTCGGTCCACCTAGAACGGTACAGCAGTGGTGGGAGCACCTGATGGCCGAGCAGCCGGGAAGCCGGCGTAAAGGACTCAACTCCCTCTTCATGCTGGTAATCTGGTCGATATGGAAGGAACGTAACGCCAGGTTCTTCGACGGGAAAGCAAGCACGGTGCAGATGGTAGCGATGCAAATTAGACGCGACGCAGACCTTTGGATCAAGGCAGGCGCGAAGAAGTTGGGTTGTCTGTTTAGCGAGTAGTCCAGCAAGGATCCTAGGAGGGTGTATTCATGGCTACGGCCGTTGTGTTGCTATACCGAGCAGCTATAGCGTTGTAAACTGATGTAAACTTTTTGGCCACTTTCGCCATCTTCTTCTTAATACAATGATGCGCAGCTCTCCTGCGTATTCGATAAAAAAAAACTGAGTTTCACACCATTCACCTCTGGTTTCAAATAACTACTTTCCGGTTATAAAAAAAAACTACTTTCCTGATTAAAAGATCGAAAAGATTATTTTATTTTATTATGTTCACTCTGGTAAAGTTATCACCTCTGACACGTGCATCGTTGATTAATAGGTTTCAGCTAGGATCGCTCTAAATTCCGAGTTGAGATTTCAATAGCTAGTTAAAATGGAAATTAATCTGACTGACCTAAAACATTTTACAAGATGAAGATTCGTAATAAAAATATACCGCACTGGATAGACAGGTGCTTAGACATAAAGCAAGAGAATCATTAGTTTATTAATTAAATATGTTTTTTTCTACACATAGCCATGTGGTGCCAAACTAAAAACTGTTTCTTCGTATAACACCTAGTTGTAAAAATATACCAGTTTTACCCTCTAAAATTCTCTATACTATACATGTCCTTATGGCTTATATATTATAATTGTTATTACTTTCACTAACATTATCCTTACATTATAGGGTACTTGCACTCCCTTAGTGAATCGGGATGTTGACCGTGGTGCTCAAATGGATGAATAAATGAAAGAGACAGGAAGGGGAAAATTTGTTTGAGTCCAACCGTCCTGTCTGAAGCAGTTGAGCCATTGTTGGTCTGAATTAGGGAGAAAATGTGGCATGTCAAGGCCTTTGAATCTTGTTTTTGTGAAGTGCCGAAATGGTTATATTCATTATAATCTAAACTGGATATGCTAAATGTTGGTAATCGTTGAGGAGTCCAAATGTCAGTCATTATTTCTCAGTAGTCACTGTATCACAAGTTTGACACTTTTCCATGTGGATTTGAAACATCAAGGAAACCCAGTAATGGTGGATAATTTGTTTCTTTGCTGGTTCAAAAGCTTCGATATTTCAGCTACCTACATTCTTAGATTGTTGTCATGAATTCGGATTTTTAGATTGCTCCAAATTGCACTTGATATACGGTTATATATCAGTTGCATAAAAAAAAATTGTTCTACTGAATGATCTGGGGTGCTTCTGGGTGCAAACATATTCTGCAAAGCGACTTATGTACCCGCGAAATGGTCGAAGGCACCAAATGCTGTCGGTTTAACTAAGTAAAGAGCAGGGATTTCCTGGACATGAATACTAACACATTGTCTATGTTGTGCATTTGGTGGTCATCTTCTTAATATGGGCTTAGCTGCAGAGCAAAGATGAAATTGGTTGACCCAATCCCTGCTAATTTTCAGACTGACAAGTACCTGAAATTGCACTACAATTAAGAAGTTTTTCCGGGAAATAAAATAATTCAGACACTCTTTTGCCTGTATGCAATGCCACTGATTTTTAGGGGCATGTGTAAAGTGAATTCCGTTAACCATACCATATTTTATTATCATGAAATCAACATTCAAACAAACCATGAAACCACTAGTATCTATAAAGTGTAAACCCATGGCTTCAGAAATCAGGTGACATACAAAAATCTAGCAAACCTGAATGTCAAGCATAGCATTATACATTATTCAGGTTCAGCTCACAAGAAAGCTAGCACCTTCAAGCGAAGGAATACTAAGCCCTGAGAAATTTCATTTGTTCAGGTTATATAGCTAGTCAGCCCACAAATGAGGAACAATGAAGGGAACTATCAAAATATCAGCAGGTTCATTCATCTGATAGACAAGGAAAGGCACCAATTTTCAGAAATCATGTGACATACAAAAGTCTAGCAAACCTGAAAGTCAAGAATAGCATTATTCAGGTTCAACCCACAAGAAAGCTAGCACCTTCAAGCGAAGGAATGCTAAGCCCTGAGCAATTTCGTGTGTTCAGGTTATATAGCAGGTCAGCCCACAAATAACTGAGGAACAATGAAGGGAACTAACATAATATTAGCAGGTTCATTCATCTGATAGACAAGGAAAGGCAACAATTTTCAGCTGCTAATATCACCGACCAAAATGACTGTAACCACAATATAAACAGATCACAGAAAAAAAAATGCAATAATCATACTTGGCAAATGGGGATAAAGTATAGAACCATATGCATCAGGCAACAGGCAACTAATTAGATGGCAGAAATAACTACTAATCAATGTAAGGTTTTTATTCATTTCACAAGATCCCAGGACAGATTACTAGCCACATTACAACACGAAGTGTGGTGTTATCAGATAACAGATTTCCTACAAGTCAAGAAAGTCATCCTCAGATTTGAAACATTGCGAATTCTGCAGCCAACAATAGCCAAATCAGTGAAAGTGGCCATGATACAGAACTCACCACATTACAACAATGCTATCAGATAACAGAGATTTCTCACACAAAGGAGCAGATCACTACCCTGCCAGGCATTTGCCAAACAATGTCTCAGGCATTAGCAGGATTTTAATGGAAATACCAAACTGCAGGAGAGAATTCCGACGGCGGTCTTAGCGGAAACACCTGCTCGATCTGTTCCTCGTGGTGAACTGTGCACCTGCCCATGTCCCTGCAGGGGAACGGCTGGCCGCCGAAGCTGTTCGCGTCGTCCAGGAAGTAGATGCCGCTCAAAGCAACCGCAGGCGAAACAAAGGCCATGGAGGAGCAACGCCCGAGCATCACGACAACGTCGTCAGGGAACGGGGTCTCATCCCATTTCTCCTCAGGCTCAGCCTCCGTCGTAAAATTCAGCTGGAAGGCACGGATGCGTCGAGTTCCCCCGTCCTGCTCCGTGGAGACGAACCTCACCACCATCACGAGCTCGCCAAAGAAGTTAACAAGGTAGCGGCTGGCAGTGCACCCCGGCTCCGCTCTCTTCTGGTGGTCAGGGAAGTGGTAGGTCTTGACCAGGCGCGTGGTGAGCTTGCCGTCCAGGGCGAACTCGGGGGTGTATACCAGGACCTTCTCTTTGTCGGTGAGCACATGGAATCCTTGGAGGTCATGACCTGCGTAGTAGATCACGTCGGCGATCTTGGCGCGCCGCGGCAACAAATCGCGCCAGGAACTGCGCTTGTCCGGCTCGAATGGCATCGGCGGGGACAGATTCCCCATCCCCGGGATCGAGAACGCGATGGGGGACTGGCACTGGGCAAGGACGAGGGCAAGGAAGGCGCCGTCCGCCGTCGGCGCGTCGGAGAGCGCGGCGCCGAGAACGGTCGTGACGACCTCACCAATGTCGTTGGGTGTTTCGAGGATGCCCGGAACGGGAAGGTGCTCATCCCCGCGGAGGTTGTGTAGCGCGTAGCGTCCGCCCTGCTGGGGGTGGAGCGCTCGGTGGAGCGCGAGGACAAGCCAGCCGCCGGGGTGGGAGCCGAAGCAGCGCGCGGTGCGGACGTCGTTGGGGAGGAAGGCGCGGTGGCGGCCACTGCAGCGAATGCAGAAGAAGAAGGGGCCTCCGCCGCCGCGGACGGGAGGAGCAGCCACGGGATCTGCGGCGGAGGCGGGTGCTCGGCCTGGACGGCACGCCAATTGACGCAGACGGCGCCGAACGCTGCGCGGTGGGCGAGGCAGGGGAGGTGCGCGAGGATGCGGCCGACGAGGTCCCAAGGGAGGCCCGCCCAGTCGGCCATTGGAGTTCGGTGGAAAGGGGTGGCTTCTTGGTTTCTTGGATTTGGGGATGGCGAATCCCGCTTCTTGGCAAGGGAAGCAGCGGGACTGCGGGAGAAGACAATTTGACACGGATGAGGGGGAACGGAACGGATAGGACTGGGCAAAAAAATCCGAAATCCGAACACCGAAACCGAAACCGAACCGATATAATCGATATTTTACTTTATTCGATTAAAATTATGTTAACCGAAATTATTTAGATTTTTAATATTGCAAAACCGAATTAACCAAAATAACCGAACTTCTTGTATATCATACTTTAGAAACTATTTGTCTACAAAGATTTCATTACCACTCAACATCACATATATTAGTATTTGTGACTTATTTGATTTGTTACTATCATATTTGTATTTTACCTAATTAATATCTTAAACTTTTATATGAAATAGTGTTATTTTTCAAATTTAGGTTAAAACCGAAAACCGAACCGAAATATTTCGGTTAACTAGGTTCGGTTTTGAATTTTCTATAAAGAATTTCGGTTTTTAATTTTATTAAAACCGAATTTTCATGAGACTGAAATAACCGAACCGTAATAACCGTATAAACCGAACGCCCAGCCCTAGGAACGGGCATGTCCCCTGGTCCCGGCTTTTTAGCTTTCCAACCTTTTAATTCCTTCGAAACAAAAAAAAACTTTTAATTTCTTATACGTACTAGTTTGTCGCTTTCAATTAACAATCAACTAGTTAAAAAGGAAATATAAAAAAACAACTAGTTAAAAAAAGGAAATACTAGTATCAAATTTGCAAGTAAGCAAAACCATTTCGCATGATAAACACTTATAGCCCATCGAATTACATCGGATAAAATTCAAATAAGAAAAATAAAATACTTTATATTATATGAATGAATTCAAGTGGGATCCCCGGTACAATTGAGTACTACTACCTCCGTTCTAAAATGTAAGTATTTGTTGACTTTTTTAGAATTGTGTTTGACCGCTTGTCTTATTTAAAAAATTTGTGAAAAAATAAAAACAAATTCATCATACTTAAAATATATCTAACAATAAATTAAAATATAACAAAATAATCAATATTGTTGTAAATTTTTTGAATAAGACAAACGACCAAACGCAATTTTAAAAAGTTAATAAATATTTACATTTTGAAACGGAGGTAGTAGCAGTTAGCATTGAAGATGGTGCCGATGAGGCACCCCGAGGAGGCGCGAGCTTAGCACCAAAGGGCTATGGTCCCATGTGAGGTAGTAGTTCACTTATCATTCAAAGGTAAAAAAGAAAAAAAAAGAAAAATTAAAGAGCAGTGACGTGCATACCCTGACTCGTCACAGAAACCGAACACGTTGTCGTTGCCTAGCTTTGGTTTAACTTTTCCTCGACCGAATCCGCCATGGGGGCTTCTGAAACGATGATCCTCCGTTCTCGTGCTTTTAGTTGATGATGATTGATTTCCTGTCCGGTTGCATGACAGCCACCTACTTATAATTAGGAACGTTTTGCATGAAGGTGCCCAATCTCTCTCGTAAACGACTTATGCCATAGATATTACACAGATAATTTAGGAAAAGTAAGTCTTAACCAAAGATAATTTAGCAAAGAGACAATGAAAAGGAAGTAAAAATGTTGCTTGTTGTGTAATTTAGATGAGAACATACACCATCTACTTTTTGATTGTCAAATTGCAAAGTTATTGTGGAGAGTTGTACAAATTTCGTTTAATATTGTTACCCCAAGCAGTATCGATCATGTGTTTGGATCTTGGCTTCAACGGGTGGATACAAAATTAAAATACATGATCTTGGTTGGGGCTAACACTTTATGTTGGACGAAATGATTAGATTTTTAACAATATACGAGTTATTTCTTCAATGCAGATGCTATTAAGAGGAATCTATTGGATTCGCTTTTGGTCGCTCTTACAGAAGGAGGAACAACAAGACCATATAAAATAAGATTGTCGTGTAATTAAGAATATAATCTTGGATAGTTTAGTAATAATAGACTGGTTTCTTAATGTTATTCATGTCATGTGAACTTGGTTTTTTGTTTTCATCCACTTGCAAATGGAAGTTGCCAACTTTTTTTGTTGTAATAATGAACATCTATATGCATTCATCGATGGCTTAAATATTGAAATATATTCTCAATTCTAAAATAAAAAATAGAAATTTCCTATTCATCTGTTGCCAGATTTTATGGCATAAATCTATCGTTTTTCTTGACCGTCGGATGTTGTCGTGCTTTAATCTGCCACCGTTGATGTTTCTTAGCTGCCCACCGAAGCAGTTCATACTTTGTCTCTCACCAATCGAAGCGGTTATCGGGGGTTTTTCGACGACCTGTTAGGGTGGTGTTTACAGGGTGTTCGATGATGCCCTCCCTTGCACAGGAGGTTACATATTTATAGTCCAGGAACCAACTTGAATATTAGGCAGGAACCCGGCTCTATCTGTAATTTTCTTTCTATCCCAAGTTACATTCAAGTAGGTGAGCTAGCGGGCCTAAACTAGTATAAGGCCATTCATCGGACCGTATTCTTTGGATATGGGCCACCATCGACCAAAAATTGGGGGTTGACACATGCCTACAAACTTGGGGTTGTTGTACATTCATAGTGGCAATCATTTGTATGATCCACCGGTCGAGTCTAATTAATCTGGCCATATATCTACTGAAGAGTTTGAGTTCTCTCCGTGAGGTAACGAGGAGGTACGTCGCGCCGTCAATCTCCAACCCGACCATGTTCCTCGACGACTCGCCCTCTCCGGCGGCGCCCTTCTCCACCGTGCCATCCAGGAGACTGAGCGTGAAGTTCCATCGCGCCCGTTGCCTCCCTGTATCGTGAACAAGACCACGCCGCGCTTCTCACCGACCCAGCGCAGCTTGAGCGTGGTGCGATGCCACTAACGCCATGTCCATCTGGGGCATCATCAAGACAGCGTGCTCAATGCATGGTTTCCTGTCTACCGGCCGGCTTTGCAGGTCATCCCCAAACCCCAGGGGATGTCAAAATAGGATACCTTGGGTTCTTGGCCGAGAGGATGCATGTTCAGGCCGGCGCGGATGCCGAAGTACATGAAGAAGAGCTTGCCGTCCGGCGACACGCCCAGCAGGCGCTGCTCCGGCCAGTAATGCGGATAGTTGCCGCAGTCCGGCAGGAGGTGCGTCTCCACCGCACGGTCCAGATGATCGTGGTCGCCCAGGCGCACCCCGAGCACGCCGTGGTCCAGCGGCCAGAACGCCACGCCGCGTCGCACCACTGATTGGCCGATGTGGTGCAGCTCCCGTGACGAGACCTTCACCGCTGAGATAACCTCCGTTCCCCATTGACCGGTGTCCGAGGAGTAGCACCTGAGCGCTGTGTGGAATGAGGTCGGTTGTACATGAGCAGAAGGCGGAAGAAATTTGTGCCGCAGCGCCGCGGGTCGAGGTCGTCTCCAACTCTCCGGTGATCAGCGCGCAGCCGTAGTTTGGCCTGTCGTTGCCGGTAAGTTCCGGGAGCACGGCTATGTCGCCAGTCATCGGGTTGCTCACGCAGAGCGTGAGGTCGTCGGCTGGATCGGCTGTGTCACGGCGGAGCTCCAGGACGAGGCGGCCGTTGCGGGAAGCGACCGGGCGTGAATAGTCCAAGATCCCATCGCCGTTGAACGGCGGGCCGGTTCTTTGCCCAGCCGAGGAACGGCCGAGCTGGTTCTTTGCCGTGCGCGGCTCCGTGTGCGCGAGGTGGGCCCGCCGTTCTTGTCCTTGGTTGGAACGGTGAGCTCGGGAACGAAGAGCGCCCCCAATCCCAATGAGCGGCAGAGCGCGGGAGAGGTCGTCTGCCCGCGGCGCGTGCCTGTTGGGAACGAGTTTGTTTTGGTCAGGATCAGGACGCGTGAGTCCGTCGTGTGCTCGTCGTTGAGAGCAGGTGGTCTGCGAGTCTGCGTGCGTTTAGTCAAGCAGTTAGAGAACAATAATCAGGATTCAGGAGTTCGTTCCCTGCTGTAAACCAACAACACATTGCAATCTCTCGCGCGCGCGCGCGCATTCGAGCGAGTCTGTTTCGACTGCCGATTCCAGCGCACCACATTTGCCTCGTGCGGTAGTCGAGAGAAGATGCCGGCAATGTTAGAATAATCCTAGGCCAGTTTCATCCAATTCAAACCTTATCAGCTGTTAGTTTGTTGAGTCAGTTTGGCACGTCTTGTGTAATCTGTTCGACGTGTGCCTGTTCACGCGGGAACGAGCGGTCGTAGTGCCCGAGTCGTGCGGCACGAAGCGCCAATGGCGGATCATGGCGACGTTGAGTCGTGGGCAAGTTAGCTCACAATTGTATATCCTGTATTTATGCAAGAAAAAAGGGTCAGAAAAGTGGTTCAGTTGGCCACACAAAATCGCTTGTGTTTTCCCAGGTGTTCGCGTGCGTTCGTGTGGGTTCGTTCTCGACTCCGGTAACAATCCGGCCGGCGAGGCGGACAGAGCTGTTCCTAGTTTAACAGGCAAGCATGTCGTCGGGGAGCGAGGTTGACGTCGCAGCCCCTGTCGGCCCCATCCAGACTCGTCACAGAAACGGATCCAACGCGTTGTGGTTGCCTGGCTCTGGCTAACTTTTCCTCGACCAAATCCTCTGACGCTGACCGATCTCCGACTCAGACTCTGTAAAGATCCCTATAACAACGGCAGCTGGGCAGCTGGAGCACAGGATCTAGCGGCCGGAGAGAGGGCACGCACAGGCGAAAAGCAGCTCAAGAGGTTCATCGCTACTCCAAGGGGGTTGCGCGATCTCGATATGAATATTTCACAGGATGATGAGCCCCTCCCCTACATGGGCCACGAAGAAGCCGGATACGCAGATCAGTTAGATACCGACATCAGATACGGTGACGATTGGTCCTGTTTCGCAGCTTTCGCCGCCTGGTATATCCGTGACTATACTCTTCCCACTGAGCGCGATACATCGGATTCCCACGATCCTGGCGAGGACGATGCACAAGACATTGGACCAGCAACCACATGCCACGAAGCAGCAGGACCTGGTAAAGGAATCGACCACGACCAAGAAGACGACAACGACGATCTCGATTTCGACAGAGAGATTGAAAGCCTAGGAGAAGAGATCAGCAAGGAGGAGGCTGACATTTACTCGCGGCAAGAATGCAATAGCCGCTCTCCAGCTCACTACTGGGTCGGTCGCAATCGCGGTGAACACTACCAGGCTGACCCTGACGAGCTGACGAAGATCAAAGAAAACCTGGCATGGCGCCGGATCAAAGCTTACGAGGTACTGCATCACACCACTTCGTTCTCTACGCGGCATTATAACCGTATAAGTTCAGAGTATCTCATCTAGCTGTCTTCTCTACATGTAGCAGTCCAAGGGGACCGACATCGAGGATTCGATGGTGAGAGAGCGCTACCCGGCTGAAATCTTAGAGGAAAACAGGTACTTCGTTGGCTATGAGGAAGATCTTGACTGGTTTTTCCATCCGGATCTCATCGTTCTCAGTGGCTTGGATGACTACCAGCGGTTTGTTCCCAACATTCAGCAGGTATGTGTATCTACATGCCCATGTCGTTTCAATAAAAATTCATGTTTCTAAATCGGTGGTGCCGCACACAACTGATTTTCAGCTCAAAGTTCATAATGTTGTGGGGGATGCTTGTTTTTATTTTGCTTCTAAATATAGCTGTAATTTCGCGATAAACAAAACCATGATCACTTGAACTGAATTGTGTAGTTGATTCACGAAATCAATAACGTGCTTTATTTTGCCTACTTATTTTTGTATGCAGTTTTCTGATTATATGATGTGGAAAGAGTACGGTCAAATATTTAGTGACTATGCCAGTGACAAGGAATATGTGGAGTACAGTAGAGAAATATCGAAGAAAATTAAGGTACATGTCAAGCAAGCTAAATAAAGAAAGATAATTGTGTAGCAATTACAATAATACACTAACAATTTTATTATGATGCAGTGGGTCAAGCCTTATGTTCATCTACTTGCAGGATCGCGTAAGGTAAGCAATGCATCGCTGTTTGCTGCTGGAAAATCACTATGCCATATAACCATGCTTGCACTAAGTGATTTTCTGTTGTTCAGTGGATAAAGGTGCACAACAAGGCTTTTACACAAGCACTGAAAATTGCAGCAGGGTATCCTCATATATTTCCTGCTTTAGTAGGACAAGGATACTGGGTTAGAATCTTACCCTAATGCAGATTTTAATTTTGGTAATTAGTGTTAGTGATGCATCTGACATATATTGTAATTCAGGAATACATTTCGAGGTTGCGTTGCGATCATGCATTGCATGATTCCTTGCATGGTGTTTGTTTTGAGATATGGAAGTTGGTTGCTAAGGAGAAGGTTAGCACCATTAACCATTTTTCTGTGTATTTTACCTACTTATTTTGTTGATGAATGATTAGTGATACAATCTTTTGTGGTACAATTTTCAGAAGCAATTCAGGGATGCTTTGAGGGAAGTTCATGCTGCGAACATGTTTCCATACTCCAGTGATAGGCTAAATCGTGAACTATCGAGAGAGCAAAATGATGAGGACAGTATCGAACACCAGGTAGTTTTATTTAACAGATCTTTGCAGAATATCATCAACTAATAATCATCATCTACTAACTTATTGTATGTGTCTTCTTATTATAGTTCAACACCTACGTGGCCGGCATCCATGAGATGGTAGGTGTGACCTTTGTGTTTGCTTCTTTCGGGATTTGTCCTTTACATTGAAAGTCATAACTCTTTAATGGTTTTAGGCTCCTGAGAATGAAGTTCATGAGAAGATCAAGGAGGCAATCCAGAATTCGGTAGCTATTAAACTTTCATTATCTAAAAATTATTCTCTGTGTTATGAATTGTTTTCCTCTTATGAATGTGATATCCCTTACAGGCTTTAAGAACCGATAGCTATGATCGTTTTGCAGAACTGAAAATAGCCATTGCAAAAAGAGATGGACTTACAGGCAAAGTATGCTTGCAATTTTTATTAGTATAAATTTGATATGATTAGTTTATTTCTTGGTAATGCTACCTGTCTTATGTCCCTGTATTCATGCTGCAGGTGTGTTCACACTGTAATGATATGGCAGGAAGCTAGGCAAAACAGAAATTTGTTTGCCGTGAATTTGGTTCATCCTCCAAGAGGGAACATATATACTCGTCCAGCACACCTCAATCAATCAGATCATTGATGCAGGACCTCCAATGTGAATTATTGATCATCGCTTTATTGCTGAAGCAAGATTGTTGCATGTATGTCTCCTAATGGAATGTGAGGCATGATTCAGTCATTGGATGTTTGGAAAACAATAAGGATTGAGAATATTTGGCCTCCCATAGTTATGGTGTGCAATTTCTTTAGATCTGAAGTTGCTAGTACAGCGATTCAGTGTTTCTCTGAACCATTGCAAGGCAAGGAATGATATGCCACTGTTAACCATCTAATAACTCATTGCAAGACTGATTCCTGCTCATTATCATGTTTGTTTCCCTGCTTAATACAAAGGCACACGGTTCTCTTACGACAAAATATGTTTGTTTTCCAATACTGATATGGCTTTTATAGAAATGTTCACTGTTTCCCTCCTTAATAGAAAGGCACACAGTTCTCTTATGACAAAAAACATGTTTGTTTTCCAATACTGAATTTGTAATACTGATATGGCTTTTATAGAAATGTTCACTGTTTCCCTCCTTAATAGAAAGGCACACAGTTCTCTTACGAGTTTACGACAAAAAACATGTTTGTTTTCCAATACTGAATTTGTAATACTGATATGGCTTTTATAGAAATGTTCACCAAGGCATATCAATATTATATGCATCCTTTCTAAATGAAGAATCTATTACCTGAATCTTTTCCATGTCTGAATTCTGAGGACTGACTTTATTTCTGCTATATGCACTTGGGAAATGTTTTTGAAGACTGACATGGTCGTTGGAAATGTAGCATTCTCTTTTTCCTTGTTTATAGGGATGCTTGAGAAAAAAGTTGTTCCATTTAATTGGAGGTGTGCAATAGAGAAATTACTTCAGGTTCATTTAACATATTTATTCCCTCGATTGATACTCAAACTGAAATGGCATGCAGTGAAACATTGTCCTACATATTTAGTTGCTGTTTGACCTTACATAATAACCGATGTAAGGTTATCGTTCACATTTTCCATTACAGCAAAATGCATTACGACCAATTCAGGATCATCCCTTGCAACTGAAATTTTCTCTCAACAGAATTCTAAGATTCCAACCAGTCCATGCAAGTTTCTCACCAGAAGAACGTTACAGATTCAAAACATGATAAATCATTATTGGATGACTGATTGAGAAGTAAAAATTGCCATGGGAGGGAACACACCGTACCATACATTGATCCGTGAATGCAAAGAAACAGACAGGTACCTGCTGTAAGAACTCAAGTCATATTCATCAGATATCATAGTAGCAACGACACATTCCGACAGATATCAGTCATCAGATTCTAGGCATGCCTGTAGCTGTTCTGAACAGAACATCGACCCATCAAAATTGACAAGATTCAGAGCATCACTGCATCAGAGATCAATCACATGCCAAATTGCCAATGCCAGAATGTATCGCCTGCTTGCTGAATCTCACGGGAAGAGCCACACTGCACGAGAGGATTCTGATGGGATCCGCTTAGGAAAGATCCGCTTGATCTTGTGCTCAAGAAGCGGGAGCCAGCCCATGTCCCTGCAGGGGTACTGCCTCGTCGCCGCCGGCTCCAGAGTCCTGACCGCGTCCTGAGAGCTGGTCGCGTCGTCGAGGAAGTAGACGCCGTCGAAGTCAATGCCATAGGTCCGAAAGGACCGGGAGCAGCATCGCCCAAGGACGATTATCCCCGAGGGAATAACGTGCATCGGGACCCAAGATGCGGGACGGTCGCCGTTGTCGCCGTACTGCTCCGGCGGCAGCTCCGGCACCAACTTGAAGACGTGGAACGCGCGCGTCCACCCGTCGGGCGTGAGGATCCTCGCCACCATCAGGAGCTCGTCGTCGTCGGCGTAGCGGACGAGGTAGCGGGTGGTGGCGAACCGGGTCACCTCGTGGGTGGGGAAGAAGTACGCCACCACGCGCGTCGTGAGCTCGCCGTCCGGCGCGCTCCCCGGGACGTAGACCAGGAGCTCCTCGTCGTCGGTGAGCACGTGTAAGCCGTCGAGACCGTGGCCAGTGTAGTATACCAAATCGGCGATACTGCGGCCGCGCGGCACCATCTCGGCGCAAGAGTCCCGCGGCTGCGGCTCCTCCGTCAAACGATCCGACCTGATGCGCCAGAACGCGATGGTGGACACGGACCACGCTCCGATGGCGGCGACGTACACCACTTTGCTGCCCTTGTCGCGTGCGGAGACCCCGGTGCACGCGGCGTGGATGACCATGCCGCGGCCGTCGACGGGTCCGGGCGTGCTCCGGACCTCCGGCAGGGGAGGATCCGTCCAGTGTCGAACCTGTAGATCACGTAGCCGCCGGTCTGCTGGAGCGCGAGGATGAGACACTTGTGGAGGGAGCCGCAGCAGCGCGCGGCGCGGATGGCGTCGGGGAGGGCGGCGCGGTGCGTGGTCCTGCAGAGGAGGCAGAAGAAGCAGGGGTCCTGCGCCGCCGCGGAGGAGGATGGGAGCAGCAGCCATGGAAGCTTCGGCCCCTTCCGGATCTTCCGCGAGACGCGGAACCAAGTCTGGCAGACGGCGGCGAACATCGCGCGGTGCGCGAGGCAGGGGAGGTACTTAGCGATGCGGCAGATGAGGCCCAGGGGAAGACCCGCCCAGGAGGATGCCGTGTCCATCCCGACGGCGTCGGCGTGGCTTGTTGGCTTCGCCGGGAAAAGCGACGCGGTGGCGCAGTGGCGCTGCGGGGATGGCTGAGCGGAGCGGAGAGGAGAGGAGAAGCCGAGAAAATTTTCTGAAGAGAAATTGAAATTGGAGCGGGGGATGGGAAATTGGGGAATCCTTCCAAATTCGTTGAAAGTATTTTTCTAGTATTCGCGAAGGCATGTGATTCGCACCAAGCAAAGGAGTCTGAAACTGCGAAACAGTAGTAAATTTGCTGAAATATTCAAACAAGCAGTTCAGTTCCTTAATAAAAAAATTAGAAATTCCCTCATGTTTCAAACATGCTTACAAATTGTTACAACTTGCACGTACAAACTAGTTGAGCAATCACAGGTACAAACAATAACATTATTTCAATAAATGATCGGTGTCAAATCAGAATTTCGGCAGACCAGAACACAGGCAAACCACACGAGGATAATATGTTACATGTTCGGAAGCAGCAACGATCATTGCGTCCATCCGAACTTCTTTCTTTTTCAGTTACTGACGTCCACGTCTTTTGCTCAATGGTATCCGATGGGCGCAGGCACCTCACGCAGCGCGTGGCCCTGGCGATGGATGTCCTGCACAACAACGAACGGAGCACACGATTACAAAAACAATTAGCACGAATTTTCAAACATCTTCTAAGAGAAACGAGCAGAGCTGGTTGCGTTGCTTACGGATGCGTAGTGGTTGACGTCGCGATGGTGCGCCTCGTCGGCACGCACCACCTCGACGACGTCCCTGAGCGTGGCGCCGGGCCGTAGCCGCCAGTAATCCACGGCGATGGCGGGCGCGGGCACGTCCTCGATCTTCCCGGCATCGATGTCCCGCAGGAACTCGGTGTACGAGTGCACGGCCTCCTCCTCGAGGTACCCGACCATGCGGTGCGCGGCGGCGGGCGAGGCCAGGTAGGCGGCGAGGTAGGCGTGGAGGAAGACGGCCTGCACGGCGACGACGAGCGCGCGCTCGTGCCAGCGCGGGCGGGCCACCTCCATGAAGGTCATGAGGTGCATGCGCTCGTTCTCGGCCTCCTCGAGCAGCGCGCGGACCCACCCGCCGCTCTGCTCGAAGCGGCGCAGCGAGCGCAGGTGGAGCACCGCGCCGGCGACCATGCCCGGCACCGCGGCCACCGTCTCCAGCATCATCGCGCGGCACCCGTACCGCCGCTGGAAGAAGAGGTCCGTCGGCCAGCGCAGGGCCTTCACCGTCCACCGGGCCGCCTTGTCGCTCAACGTCACCGGCTCGTGGTGCTTGTGCAGGTCGATCGACAGGTCCGCCTCGTACGTGTCCCACGGCTACACATTTTTTCACAGTAAATCAATCCAGGAAGCGGAAGTAACAAACAATCATGGCAGCACGAGAATGGCACGTACGTACCCTGAAGCAGGACCACTTCCACTCGGTGCCATCCTCCTTGACGAGCCTGGTCGGCGCCACGCCCCAGTAGCTCGCCGCCTCCTTCTCCGGCTTCTTATCGCCGGCTGCCGGCGGCGCCACGTCGCCCAAACTGCCCGCGGCCGCCGTGCTGGCCGAGCGGGCACACGACGCTGACATCGCGAGACGGCTGCCGGCGGCAACCGACCCCATCGGGAAGAGACGCGTTGCCGTCGTCCCAAAAAGCGTGAGCGCCGCCGACGACCCTGCAGCTCGGCGCGCCGATTGCACGACCATGGCCATTCCTCGCTGCTAAGCTGCTCCGATCCTTACTGTTGGGTGGTGAACTGTTGATGTGTGTGCCTAGAGAGCGAGAAGAACAATGGGCTTTTATACTGACTACGTCCTACATGTAGCATGGCAAATGGACCTGGGATATTCTACGGACTCCCGGGTAGTACCGCAGTTCATGGATCGTACAAGGGGTTTGTTTATCATACGTGAACGTACATGTGGTTACAGAGTGTACGGCTTTAGCAGCTTGTTACGGGTGACGTCGGCGATGACAATTGTAAAGCAGGCCTGCAGACTGGGCAAGAGACAAGAACATTCCAAGGAACCGTATTTTAATCCTGTCTGCGGTTCTGCATAACGTCGGTTCTCAAAGAGCGGCCGTGCCGTCAACGGGGACCGGACCATGCATGTTGGAATCTTTTAAAAATGGCGAAGAAGAGGAATGGAATATTGTTGGTCCAGGATCCGTTCACACTACTAGCTTAGCTCTTTTTGTTACGACAGTGGAACAAGAAAATTAGCACATTGTTTGGCCATTGCTCACTCAGTCACTCAGTACAGTACGTAGATGCTTTACCAGACAAGTAAGAGACAGCAAACTATAAGCGAGAACTTCTCAGCAACTCTTTTATGGATCTGTATGCTTAGAAAATCGTGGTACTCTGATAGTATGGTACTACCACAATTTACTGAAAATAAGTACAAGGTTACATAATCCAAAAAAATTGTAAATATGGTAGCATATACGTATGTTAACTTTGGTAAGGAATGCTATAATCTTGTTTGGCACTTACTATCACAGCCTAGACAAAATAAATGGGCCTAATTTGGGCACCAGACGGCCCTGTTCTACTTTTGGGCCAGTATTCAGTGAGTGGCAGAAAACTCCTCCGACTAGAAGGCCCAGTGGCCCACCTTCACTCTTGCTCGCTTCCTCAAGTTGGACGCCACGCCACCGACCGGCACAGCAGCTCCGCAGACAGTACACGCCTCCACGGCACGGTTCCTTCTCAGTCCATTCCACCTACCGACCACCAGACCCTCTACCAGCCATGGCAGCGGCGGCGCGCCCTCGGTCGCCGGTCCTCTTCCCGCTGGGTCTCATCCTCGCCGTCCTGCTAGCGGCGCCGGCAGCCGAGGCGTGGACGGGGAGATCCGCGGCCGCGTCGTCTGCGACGTCTGCGGCGACGCCGCCATCGGCCCCGAGGACCACGCCCTCGAAGGTCAGTCGCGAACACCTACCTCATCTCCCTTCGTGCGGGTTTAATTCTGGAACAGCCGTCGACGGCCTTTCCGCAGCGTGCTAGTTCCCAATGTCCGCAGATCTTAGTTAATTGCCCCGGGCCTCGGAATTGCTTGTTTGATCTATTTCGTTGGAATTTCTAGGCATTCAGGAGAGTTTCTGTGCAGATAGAGAGATTCGCACACGAAGAGTATGCTTGGTCCTTGGTGTTGTGTTCAGGAAAGCCAGCGAGAAGTCTGAATATATAGCATTCTGCATTCTTAGTTGATGAATTTAGGAAGTACTGTTGTTCGTGAAGTAGCGCAGCTATAGGTAAACTAGTATGGCGGTCCTGATAACATTTTAATTCGTGTAGCTAGCTGTGGGTGGAAGTGAAATTGTTCTGTTGCTGAATTGGACCCAAGTTCGTCTTCAGATAGTCAATTTGTAGCCAACACGGCGATGACTTGTTGAAGCTTTGTTCAACCAAACCCATAAACCGTCATCATGTTGCAGTGCTAGTCATGCTCTCTGGAAAATCTTTAAAATTTGATCCTGGTGACCGACTTAATCCAATATCTGGCTGCTCAGGAACAATTTTCTTACTTTTATCTGTATTTTCTCCCTTGAATTGGCTTGTCTTTCATCTTCCTGGTCTGCCTGTCCAAAGGGGAGTGTACCAAGATTAACTGCTGGTCTCTTTCCATTATAATTGGGACTGACTGAACCCTGTCCAACTGATCCTTCATCTTCAGTTGGTATTTATGCCTCAACAAGTCACTTGCAAGGACCTTTAAGTAAAGTTAAAGTAGTGAACTCTTTCAGATGCTAAAGTGAGTAGCGATTTACAGTATAAGTTTCATAATGCGCTATATGTTTTTAGTAACCCTCTTCATGGTTTTTTGTGGTATTGTGGTGTCCTATGGCAACCTACGCCCCTCACAGCGTCTAGGCAACGCCTAGCTGACTCCTAGGCATTGTGGCATAACTAAAACCATGTGCTGTCCCATCGTGACGCACCACCGTCACAACACCTAGGCAACGAGCTGACGACTAGGTGATGCCACAAAACATGGATCCTCTTTTACCCCCTTGTACCTTAGTTAATAAGCATGCACGATTCCCTGTATCCCAGCTACATGTTTGCTGCCAGTTGCATAGCATTAAAACATACCATCATCTCTTGTAGAGTGCAGTTACGGTAAATTCAGTTAAATAAAGATGCTTCACCGGAGTTTGAGTTTTAAAAACCACAATGGCTATGTTATCTTGACGCTAAACCAGATGTATTGACTATACCACCAGTATTAAGTCTACACAATACAGTTGTGCGTTATGGTCTCATTTCAATGCTTATATTGTGTGTGATTGGCTAAATCGTCTTAACAATGCACATTACTACTACTTATTGTATTCCTGGAGCCCTTGCTGAACTATTCCCCAGAAACCTTCATTTTTTTCCTATTTAAATTCTGGAGAGCACTGGTAATCTATTGTCTAAACTCTTTCCAAGTTGGTTGAAAAATATACTACCTTAGTGAAAGTGAATACTTCATTTGTCCTGCTTGAACCTGCATCACTGAAGTAGTTATGAGACAAAATGGAAAAATTCTCATCACTGTGATGAAAAACACTGTAGTTAAACTGCATTGGATTATTTGTTGGTACCAGTTGTATTTCCATGGTCAGATGGACATCCATCTGACAATCAGTACACACTTAAATGAAGCTGTTGCTTTAGTGCGTGTTTATGTTTGGTTACACCTATATAACTTTTGGTGTATTGGTCGACCTGGTGGTGAATATTTGCTAGGATCACCATATTATCTAAGTATTGTCGGACTGTGCCCCTATCACTTAAGGTTGCTAAATCCAAGAATGATGAAAGAAATGCATTCATCAAGTACGAACATATATACATCTGCCGAATTTCAATGTAAAACCCATTGATCTTTAGTGCATGGTTTACATTTTAATAGAGGGATAACTACCTTTAACATTTGTATAGTGTTCAAGCATCACCCATTCAGTAACTGAATGACTCATATTTTCTTGCTGGACAGTATCCATACACGACTTATTTGGATCATTTGTTCTTTCTTGTTCATGATAGGACCAATGTTGCAAGAAATAGAAACTTGGTGTCCTTGTAAGTAAATTGTATAATTGTGGTCTTAGTTTTACCTGTCAAACAATAAATGTCTAGAGTTGCAGCAGTCATCAGTCATCGCTAATGTTTGGGTATCCTGAAGAGCTGAGAATGCTTGTGCCTTTTTGTTTCCTGTCAAAGTCGTGTTCAAGTTTCACCAATGCTTGGTAGCACTAGCAATATATCAGTTTTGATTACTTCTTCTGCAGTGAATATACACAGTACAAGCGCTAGTCTGCTACTGTCATTCTGTTTCAGTCATGTGCAGTTGAGGTTGTTCTAAAATTTTTCTTATGCTCATCTTCATTCAATCTCACATCTAGGTGCCGAGGTTGCTGTTCTCTGCATCACAAAATCTGGGGAGGTTATCAACTACCAAGCTTTCACAAACTCGAAGGGCATGTACACTGTTGCAGAGACAATGCCAGAGAGTGATCGGTGGGAGTCTTGCTTGGCAAGGCCTATCAGCAGCTTCCACCAACACTGCACCAGGAGAGGTGACGCCCACTCCGGGGTGAAGTTCACCTACAACAAATCGTCAGGGAACGCGCACACCGTGAAGACTTTCCTCTACAAGCCTGTCAACGCCCCTCTGTACTGTAGTTGAAAGGAAAAAAATATTGTTCCCTCTGGTTCTTTTATATACATCATTGGTTAGTCCAAAATTAAACCAACCACAAGTCACTTATTTAAAATCAGAGAGGGTACATATAGAATGTATATGCAATGGTGCATCAGCTCCATATGAGTGATAGTAAGCAAACATGGTTCAGTGTTATTGTAAATGGTGGTTTGAGTCGTTTATATGGGAATCTGTTGTACCTTGTTGTATGTTGGTGATGCTACTTTTAACATCGGATCATCAATACTTCGTACCAAAGGTTTTGCATGCTTCACGATCATGAATCAATGTGTATTGAGAACTGTAGTTCGTCATGCACAAACAAAATGAAACTCGTGTTTGCATGCGTCTTCTTAAGAGCCTTTTTGTGCTGTTTTATGCAGGATTTGCCTCATCTTGGGGGTGTACCAGTAGTCCTTTTTTTTCAAAATACCTTTTCCTTAGCAACAAATATTTGGCTCTTGATTGTTCTTACCATACACAATTTTCATGTAGATGGAGTTCATAGTTCTAAATCTGGCAGGTGATTAGTTGTCAAGGAAAGAATTTTTTTTAACTCTAGACTGGATACTAGTCCTGAATTAGATTGACTTACTCATTGGCTAGTAATCCGTGAACAACGTCACTGCTGGCCTTAATGATCTATAAGTACCTCCCCAAATCCACAGCATTTTCAGAGGAAAGAACCAGTACACGTCCTGAACAAGAATAGAGGCAGAACCCCGCCAATCAGTATATAACTATATGAAGGTTGAAAGTTGTTTGAGCCTTTTTGACACTCTAAAGAAAAGTTTCAGCATCCATTTGGCAAAACAATATGGATGTGGAAATAGATAATGATACATACATACATACAAAGTTGGACTTTTTTATAAAAGAAATAATACATACATAAAGTGACACTACGAGTTCTGAACTAAAATTCACTCACAAGCCTACATTCGGATTCCAGTGCAGAGAGCATTCTGGTGGTGTGTTTGCTTGGTGGCATAAAGGTGGATGGAAGATATCAGCCCCCCATTTATTTATTTATTTTTGGTGCTCCTAAAAATGGAATGCTCACGCTGTCCTTTTTTTTTGGGTGGCATCAAGCCTACAATGAAGCAGAGGCTCGAAGAAGGTGATGACTGACTATATATCTGTTTGAGATTGAGAATCAGGTACCATGTGACCCATATAGAAAAGCAGTGAAGACAGTTCATTGCGCCTTTTTGAACCAACAAGGGAAAGGAAGTCGCATTCAGTTTCAGGCAGTTTGTATCAGACTGAAACTTTTACAGTACACTAGAACAATTTCAGTGCCGGAAGTGACTGAATCAAATCTGAAAGAGAATCAGGCCAACCATTCAACAGCTCAAAATAATACATGCGTACATACTTCCATTAAAAAAAGGAATATACATTCTTACATACAAACTTGGGGGTTTCATATATATACTTTAAGTTCAACACTATTTGCTGACAGTTCCTTTTTTTTTTTGCCCTTTGAACGGCTAATGCAGCCAGTTCGTAAACAAGGAGAAAATGAAGCTCACAAACTTAATACAATGAAAGATGAAAAAAGGGGAATTCAGTTCTTTCCATCAGGTAACAAGGAGGCAAGGTACGCAGCCCTGTCCATCTCGAACCCGACCACGTTTCTCCACGAGTCGCCCTCTTGGGCAGCGACCCTCTTCACCGTCCCATCCTGCAGACTCAGCGCGAACGCTCCAGGGTGCGAGCTGCGTTCTGCCATGGTGAACAAGACCACGCCGCTCTTCTCGCCGACCCACCGCAGCTTGAGCAAGTTCATGTCTTGCCACTTTACCTTCATCTGTTCCATCATGATGGCCTGCTCCAAGGAGCTGCTCTCCTTTCTCCCGGCATGGATGTCGTCTCCGGGGATGTCGAAGTAGGAGATTTTGGCCGAGAGGAGGTCGACACCCATGCGCATGCTGAAGTGCATGAAGAAGAGCCGCTCGTCCTCCGGCGAGACGCCCAGCAGACGCTTGTCTGGCCACCGGTGAGAATCAACGTCGTACGGCAGCAGGTGCGCGTCCACCGCACGGTCCAGATCACGGCCGCCGAGGCGCACGCCGAGCGCGCCGTGGTCCAGCGGCCAGAACGCCACGCCGCGGCGCACGACGGACGGGCCGATGTGGTGCAGCTCCTGTGGCGAGGCCGTTACGGGTGACGTCACCTCCGTCTCCCAGTGGCCGGTGTCGGAGGAGTAGCACCTGAGCGCCGTGAAGCGGGGCCGGTTGTAGATGAGCAGCAGGCGGAAGAAGGACGATCCTGTGTTGAAGCGCCGCGAGTCACAGATGAGGTCGTCGCCGGTGAGCAGCGCGCAGCCGTAGTCCTTTAGCCTGTCGTTGCCGGTAAGTTCCGGGAGCACGACCATGTCGCCTGTCATCGGGTTGCAGACACAGAACACGAGGGCGTCGGATCGGCTCTCGCGGCGGAGCTCCAGGACCAGGCGGCCGTTGCGGGAAGCGACCGGGCGTGAATAGTCCAAGATCCCGTCATCAAGCGGCGAGCCGATCCTCCGCCCGGCGGAGGACAGGGCGCTGAAGCACGGCCGCGCCGCGCCTGACGAAGCCGCCGTGCGGCTCCGTGTGCGTGAGGTGGGTCCGTCCCTCTCCTGATGGAAGAGGCCCACGGCGAGCTCGGGAACGAAGCGCGCCACAGGCGGCAGTGCGCGGGAGAGGTCGTCTGCCCGCGCCGCCACGGCGCGTGCCCACCGCGAGCACGTTGCGGCGCAGCGCACCACGCCTGCCATGTGTGGCAGTCGGGAGAAGATGCGGGCGAGCACGTCGTCGGGGATGTTGACGTCGCAGCCCACGGCGGCGCCGCTGATGATCTGTCGGTCATTCTTGTACGGCGAGGCGGCGGATCGGGCGCCGTGGCCCCGGGCGCGCACCGGCCGTGGCATCGTGGCGAGAGATGATGATCGTGGGAGGGAGGGGGACGCGGATGCTTGCCTCCGAGGCTTGTGGGAAAGAATGTTTACCTCGGTTCAGAATTTATGGATCCAACTGCTGACTCCGAATCGCACTCAAGTTTCTGTAATGCGACTCCGATTCCGAGAGGGAAAAAAGAAAGGGAATCCGAGTTGGACAATGGAATAGATAGTTCGACTCCTCTTGTAATCAGTACGGACCAATCTAAATCTTGATCTCGCATTGCCAGCAACTTTCTACACTGCGGGACGCCATGAAGGCATCCACTCTTCAACTGGCGAACTTGAGGACCGGCTCTGCACCCTCCGCGACGAGCCGACGACCTGCTGCACCTCATCCCGGCCCCACACCCGTGGCGACGATGACGTGGTTCATTCTTGCGAGAACAATTCTTTTTGTCCATGAACTTCATAGTTGAAATTTAGCAGGTTCTTGTTACTTTGTTATTTTTGCCATGATTCTATTGCTTTGGTGTATTTGAAGATACTTTTGCCGCTCACGGGGTACCACTTGACATAAGCGCAGCGTTCGTGTGAGGAAGCCCGAGCAACAAACCACGCATCCACCACCGCGGGAACTTTTTTCGAGAACGCACCTGAGTGCGTGTTGCATTAAGAGGAAAGGAAGCAAGAAAGAGTACAAGGAAGCGGGAGCTGGTGGAAGACACCGGCTACCGCTGAGTTACAGCGAGAAGGAAACTAGCTAGCCTGTAACGAAACTAACGACCTGAAACCTGCTAGCACCCACAACCGGAGCTCGGACTTGATACGCTCAATTAGCTGAGTTGGGAGCAGCGAGTGAAGCTCAAAAACTCTTCTAATCCTCTCCTTCCAGATTTCCCAACACACAAGGATGAGCAAAGTGTCAAACCCTTTCCTTACTTCCTTGGGCAGCCGTTTACGAGAGGAAATCCACCAGTCTTGAAGGTGATCGAGTGGCGTCGGCATGAGTTGGGGAATGTGAGCCCAGCGCAGGACCTTGAACCAGATCTCCCTCGAGAAGGGGCAGGATATTAAGAGGTGGTCTGTAGTTTCCGAAGCCTGGGAGCAAAGGCTGCAAGAGTCGTCATTCTGGAGGTGATGTCGCTGACGGCGCTCGTTGGTCCAGCAACGCCCAAGCAACACAAGCCGGGTGAATAGGTCATATGGTTCAGTAGCATAGGTCATATGGTTCTTGTAACCTGTAACAGGCAATGCGCCCCGCTGCCTGCCATGGCCGGTAGTGATGAAGTCTTTGTGTTTCTCTCTTTCCCCGAGAATCCAACACCACCTCCTTCGATCCGGACATTGAAACCGGCAGCTCACCGGAGAAATTTAGTGGGTGGTGGCGACCGGATGAATTTAGCGTGGGCAGCGGTGGAGGCAGGTGGAGCCGTGAGGCAGAGGCGGTAGCAGGCGGGGCCGAGCACCAGCTGGTCACGACTCACGAGGACAGAGAACAGAAGAAAACACCTGAAAGTTGAAGAAGCATCATGTACCGCTCCATCTGGATCTGAGGGTTGGGAGATGTCGGCTGAAAATTAGCACCTCCCATTTATTAACTAGTATCTGGTATCTCGATCACCTTGAAGGTATTGTGAGAATGCGAGCTGATCTCTTTACTTCAATCGCTTTTTTAGTCAATCTAATAGACAACCCATTATAATGGCATGAATCCAATTAACCCTTATATCAATTAACTATATTGAAGGCTCAAAATGGCATGGCCATTGAATTTAACCAGCAGCAAGCTAAACCAATAAACCATTAACCTTGCTCCCTAGTGCCTTCCGTATCAAGCTACGGCTTATAGAACAGATGACTGACGAGGAGATTAAAGAACCACGCCGAACACATCTAAACCGATTACAACTCTATCTAACAATCCAGTTTCGATGTCAGAACAAAGTCATGCGAATATTCCACTTTTCAATGTCAGCAGAAACATAAGCATATGTAGGAAACAAAGAAACTACCGTGTATTATTATGAACACTAACAATCTCTTTCATATACAACTCATCATCTAATCACCATCAAAGGCTCCTAACAATCTACAATTATTCATATTATTGAACATCTATTCAGAATCAGATGTAAATCCGCTCCTTCAAGGTTTTGATGGCCTCCGAAAGAAGTTAACAGCCTGAAAAAATATCAATGTTTAGAGGACATAATCTAAAAAAGAATCAAACTTTAAATATATACATACCTAAGCATGTTCACAAAATAATCTTTTACTACCTCACACTGGAGGGAGCAGAACATGTATCCCCGACTGATGGCTTTTAAGCATATATTGCAGAAGCTATCGGATTCAATATCCAGAGGCTCTTCTCCTGTGCACACTGGCACCATCAGTGTACCATTTAAGTGAACCTTCTGCAGGCAAAATTGAAATGAGGATACATTTAGTGATCAAGAACACACCAGGTCCAAGGTGAAAACTGAAATATATACCATTTAACTGAACCTTCTGCAGCTCGCATTCTCACCTGAATGCATACTAGAGCATCATCTGGGAATCCTAGGAGATCTTGAACCGGTGACAGGATCGAACCACTATGGTGTACAATGTGAATAACCTGCCCTGCGTGGTGCAAAGCATGGTCACTGCAGCAGGAATATGCAAATGACTCCAGGCACCTGGTGCAAAACCCATCTGGAAGAACATTTGTAAGAAAGTCTTTCTCAACTAGTGACTTGGCCATAGGACGGCCATTTCCTGTCAACACTCTCTGTACCTGGAATGAGAAAATATTATCGAATTCAAGAATTAAACACAGAGGCCTCTGCCAGAACCATAAAAAGGCCTAATATAACTACTGTTAACCATACATTGATCAATCAAGTATAAACCATTCTGTAGCTATTTGACTTACATTCAAAACAATAATGGAGCCCGATTACTTTCTTAACACAACCATTTATCTTTGCCCAAAAAATAAAAACACAAGCATTTCTCCTTCCAAACAAGCCCTTATTTCAGAGATTTGGGCCAATAGGGGCTCTGCCAGAACCATAAAAAGCCCAAACATAACTATTCTAAGCATACATTGATCAATCAGAACTATTGTCATCCATTTGAAATATCAGTTAAATAATAGTAATACTTTCTCATAAAATTTCTGTAGCAATTTATCCTACTTTTAAAACAACAGTTGACCTTATTATTTTCTTAACACAAGAATTTCTCATTCCTAACAACCCTAAACTATTTGTTTCATTGGTAAACTTTTGTAGCATTATAATTAATTTCTATCTCTGAAAGGCCCTATAGTAGCATTGTATTAAGACAGATGAAAAATATATCCCTGCGGATGCTTCGAACACCCTTAAGGACATCTTAGGGAAAATACAATCTATGCATGACTACTATAATATGCAATTATATATATATATATATATATATATATATATATATAAACATACCCTGCATTCTGTGCAGCAGTATATGTCACGTGTATACATTCTATCTCCACAGTTTACGCAGTCAAAGGGCTTCTTGTGTCCCGGAGGAGGCGTCAATCTTCTTAGGGGTATGAATATTGAACGCCCTTGACGAATCCTCTGGATGTTATTCCAGTTAATCCGTAAGCCGTTTACATCATCAGCATCGATGGCAATACAATGCTTAAGTTGCTTCACCTGAAATATTTTAGAAAACGGTCTGACAGATCAGTGCATCACAAGCCTAAGATCTGGGAAATGCAAAGGAAAGGTGGGAGTGGGACAAACCTTAGCTAGTCGAACCCCCTGTTGTCCAGGGTGGTGCTGGGCAGCATGTTTAGGACAGCATTGAGAACAGAATGCTGAATTGCAAAAAAAGCAGTATATATCCTGGTCACATGTGCGATAGAAGTCTTGGGAAAGGAACATGTCAAAGTACTTCGGTCGCTCCATCTGACTGGTAGAATACTGGTGAATTTCTGTTGAAAAACTGATATCAGGAGCATCCTTCTCTCTTGCCTGCATTTAGCCTGCAGAGTCAATGCAATCTCTAAACAGGCATAGAATCTATCATAGAAAATAATTGGGAATATAGCTGACCAAGCATCCAACCGAGCAGTACCATAGGTACCCGCCGGTCATGTAGCACTGACAGCTGCTCCAAGGTGGCAGCGGCGGCGTCAAAGGTATCAAGCGGTAGTGCGCTCTATCGCTCTGGACCAAATTACGCACTACAATTAACATTCACAAATTCATATTACAAAATAAAAAAAATGATGGGCGTAGGATCTGACCGGAGCAAAGGCAAAATTTCCAAGCCACTCCTCCGTTTCAGGAATGCGTGCAAATAGCCATCCATCATCAGAGATGATTTTGATGGATGGGTGATCAGTATGATCACTATGCACAGCAGCACAGAACGCGACGCGGCAACTGATACAGAAGGCGTTCCGCCGATGTTCAGTGGTGAAGTCCTCGGCAAGGAGTGCCTTGACGAACTGATAGTTTATGGCACCGTTGTCTTCCAGCAATTTGACCTGCCATTAAAATTGTCTCCCTATCAGGTGGCTGATACTTTTGTATCCGTCACATTTTTTTACCATTGCAATATAAACGAATATCTATCACAACATGCAAATATATCCTTTGCAATATGTTAGGACCGAAGAATTTGCAAGAACTAAAAGAATTATTGCAATATTATAACAATATTTGCTTGAAAAATGAGAAGTATCTGATGCAATATAGAGCAGTACATATTGTAACATAGACTATCAAATAAGAATACATGATTGTTTTTCTATAGCATCAGAAAATAATTGATCCATATAAAATAAATACTGCAACTTTACTGAGAGTCATGAACCATTAAAAGCTGGCAAGAAAGCGTCATCTTACTTACCTTGCATGATATGGAGCAGTATAAGGTGTCACCGCCCATTCTAATTCTGCCACAGTAAGTCTGACACTTCACTGGATGCAGTGGTACCAATTGTCGAAACAGAGTGTGTCCTAGAGCAAGGTTAGTCTCTTGCTGCAAAGAATATTTCCAGCACCAATCATCAGAGAAAGGAAACAAAAGCCATCAAAACATAGAGAAATGTTCCAATGTCGCTCACCTGAATCCTGGAGCAGTCATAGAATTTATCCATTTGCATCACATCTACCAATGCATGCAAGGAGTTGGCTTCGCCTAGAACGTGTATCTGCCAAAGGACATCAATCAGCAGCATGTTATTACACCAATCAAAATCGCCCATTTTTCAATATTTAAGCAAGTATTAACTACTGACAACCTACAACATTTCATCGAGCAAGATATCCTCGCAAAAAGAAAAGGTACCCACAAGAAGTTACTCATTGTCTTATTGCCATGCGGGGATGCAGTCCCACATGAAGGTGCTCCCCTCACACGCACGCCATCAATTAGTGGGCGTATAGGACTGATTGCTACAGAATGAGCAATTAAGTGACCTGTTGCCGTCAGGGGGAGCCATGCCCCCTGATCTCCCGCACATCACTCTTCCCGCCCCCTCTAGAGAACTGCTAATCCGTAATTCTAAGATAGAAGAATCGAACCTCTATGGCATCGGCACCCAGGCTGCCGGCGTGCCTGTCCGCCGTGGGGCAGAGCTGGCCGCTGAAGCCGACGAGGCAGGTCGGGCAGAAGCGGTCCTTTCTGTACGGCATCGATAGGTCCAGAGCGGCAAGATCCCAGACCCAGGACGGTACCTGCTCCTGCACACACGGAACGCGAATGGCATATCAAGGATGACCTTGTTTCTAGTCTCCCATCAAGAAAAAGGACGACAATTAAATGAGACGAAATACCTGACGAGACTTTGCTTCGAATAGGCACGCCTCACATGAATTGTATGCAATCTCCGGAGAACAAGAACTACGTACAAAATTTCCGCTCAGAACGGCGAGAATCGTAAATTTCCGCTCAGAACGGCGAGAATGCAAAGCAGGGAGGCAAGAATCACAGGGAAAGAGGGGGAGGGCTTACATGTGCTGAAGGCGGTGGCACCGGAAGCAGCGCAACAGCTGATCCTGGGTGTCGTCCGCGCCGCACTTGCAGCATGCTGCGCCGTCCACGGCGGCGAGATCGCCCAACCGAGACGGAGCCTGATCCTGCATACAAGAGACGGAAATCAAGAACAGCCCTCTTTTTCGAGGCTGCACCAGAACAAGAACAAGAAATGCAAACGATGAGAAAAAGGAAAAGGGAAACCTCATGGGGCTTTGCCTCGAGGCGGCAGACGTTGGAGCAGTCGCGCTCGATCTCAGAACTGCGTGTTTAGAGAAAATTTCTGGTCAGAAGAACTGCGAGACGGAGCACCGGGAGAGGCAAGAATCACCGGGCGAGAAAGGGTGGCGATGAAGACTTACGTGTGCGGCGCCGGGGTGTCGGCGCCAGCGCCACACTTGCAGCAGGCCGCGCCGGCCATGGTGAGGGGCGCCGAGAGCCCGAGACCGAGGAGCGACACGGAATTTCTTGAGGGCGGGAGCCTGGAGGACGAGGACTAGTTTGATCTTGTTGACTCGGGTAGCTTTCCTGGCAACCAAAAACCTCTTTATACCCCCGCGAGCCACCGGCAACCTGCGAGGCAACAGCCAACCAAACGGTGCCTGTTTCAAGTGAATTACCATTCTTATTCTTTTTTTATGAATCAGATTATTTTGTGCACAATACTAAACAGTTTCTAAGCCCTGATGGATATTTGCTGTAACGTAACAAAAGCACTACCAAATTTTCAAGACCCTGGACCAGAATCAATAAAAACGCAAATTGAAGGATCATAGTGAAATTAGGTACGCCAAAACATCTTCCTAAAATATCTAGGATCCTAGTGAAGAAAAAAATACTATTAGTCGAGTGCTTAATAAAATACCTGGTACTCGGGATCCCGTACAAGTCAGTCTCAGATCTTGATCGCTTGTCTCGGATTAAAAGCACGCATAAGTAAGATCAACGGAGTATTTTGTTCCTCTAGGGAGTCTTTTGCGTATTATAAAATCTTGAGAGAGGAAAAAAAAACAGATTCAGTAAAATTAACTCAGCAGTACAATGCACTCCCAATATCAGCTGAAGACTCCCTGACAGTACAAGCCAGCTCGGAGACATCTCATGTAATCTGGCAATTAAACAACATAGGAAATATATTTGTAGCTAGATATCAAAATATGTCAGGGAGGGAATACATATCACTCACAAACTGTGAAAGAAATTTACAGCAGTCAGCAATATTATGTTCAAAATAGTAATATCAAAATGTTAGCATGAGAAATCAGCAGAGTTGGGAAATCAACTTTTAGTAATACTAATAGGTGAGATGATGCAAAGAACCCGAGTCATTTTGGTAGGTCGAAAAAGGAACATATATCTAAAGTATTGAGGATAACTAAGCACATCAAAATTCCCAAAATCTAATTTGCTCGGGCTTTAGAACACGTACAATATTAGAAAAATGAAAAACAAGGTGGTGTACCTTGTATTAGGGTGGTCCAAATATAATTTCTTTGCCATGGAGATTTAAACAATCCATGAGAAATGACATAAAGAAAAAAATCTCTAACACAAAAGTTTTATTAAAAAAACATAATTCATAAAGTTCCCTGGAACTCATATTAATGCATCATGTGCCATATAGTTTCATGTGATGGATCTCCTCATATGGTGTTTACAGTAAAATATTAACCTCAAATAAAATAAGGATCAAGATATGATAATGAAAAACTAATGTTCCGTAAAACTGATGTTTTGCCATACCAGCATTTGTTTCTTTAGAGAGTTATGTAGGTCTTCTCGGGCTTTTATACTGATGCATGCTTTGAAGTTTTCTTGATCCCCACCTCCCTGAAAATATCTGACTTTTATCCATTTGAACAAACTGCTGCTGTGGTTTGTCTGCGCCATCACTTAACTTTGCCTAATCTTTTCCAGACAACCACCGGGGTAGTAAACAATACGGCCCTATCCATATCTTCATCAAATGTTTCTTCACATATTTCATCGAAGTAGTCCCTAGCAGTATGCTGGGGTATCCCACTTTCCTGCAACCTTTCCCTGCTCTGTAGCTTCATAGATGATCCTATCTCTCGAACATGCCATTGTAGTTGTCCAACTGCAAACTGCAAGTACTCATTATCAATATATTTCTGATCAGTACAATACTGTTCCTCAGTAATACAGTATTAACAGATAACAACAGTGGACAAGACGAAATGTTGCCACAATTTGTAGCTTCTAATCAGTAACCAGAAAGACTGACCTTTTTAGCCATCTTCTCAGGCAAATTATACAAATCATTACGGTAATGGCAGAAGCCATTTGTATCTGCAGGCTCAACCTTTCAGAAGCATCCCATGCAGAAAAGGCTACAGATTTTCCTTTGCCCTCAGGTTCAGCTGTAAAAGAAATAAATGAATGTATATTATGTCTTATGAGACGATAAGCACCACAGCTATCACTGAAAAATGGTAACTAGATTAAGTAAGGCAAATCAATTCAAGGGGAATGATTATTTCGATGTATCTGGTTACGGGGCAGAGACAGCAAAGAAGTTCACCTTTGGTGTGAGAAGGAGCCGAAAGGGATGCTCCCCTTTTACAGCCCGGAGGAGGGCCGGGTGGCGTGGCGCTGAGGACACTCCAGTGTGCGGAAGCGGCTCGGGCCGCGGGGCCGGCCGGTGCAGACGCGTTCGGGCGACGAGACGCGCGTCCCATCGTGCGGTTGACCATTTGACCGGGGTGGAGCTCGGGGCTTGGAAGGGGAATGGCGACGGCGACGGCCGGCCGCGCCGCGCTGCGCGCCTGTGACAGGTACAGGGAGGATGGTCGACGGGTCGGCCTGCCGTGGACGCAGCCGGCGGCGTGCTGCTGTATCCTAGCTAGCTGGTGCTAGAAGCAGCCCACTGGAGTGGGGATGGTGCTGGTCGGGCCGTTGGGGACGTCTTCCTTGTGGTAGTCACCCGGCAATTTGGGTTATTGCTGTGGCTTGTGGGGAGCTCATGCAGCGATAATCACCGAGCCCGATGCTCCGCACCAGCTCTCAGCGGCGAGATTTGACTCCAAATCCAAAATTCTGCGGGGTGTTTGGGCCTCCGGGTAGGTTCTCCACCTCACAAGGCCGTGCCTTCAGGTTCAAGTTCAGGATTTCCACATTCACACCAAAAAAAAAAAAAGGTTCAGGACTTCCACGCTAGCTAGTATTGTCAGTGGGCATTTATGAAAGGATGTAATAGTTGTAAGTTTAGATTTGGAGTCAGATCTCGCCGCTGAGATATATAAAAAGAACATGTTTCACAGAAAGCTTTCACAAAGATCCCACTACAATACAATACTCTTTAATAGCATAATCACAAATATGTAGCGGAATGCAGAGATTACATTTCCCAAAACGTGAACACTTGAAAATTCAGAATAAATTTAGTTTAGCAATTCACAATTAATTAGAAGTTAGTGCAAGTTTCTCGACTATTTTTCAGTCACAATCCTACATTCGGATCATACTAGCTCACTGGAAGGTCTTAACATTCAGTAACTGAATGAATGATATTTTCTTGCTGGACTGTATCCACTAGAGCATCCCAGCGGGATCCTATTTAAGCCTTTACTCTATTTTTTATGATCTTGCTTCAAAAAATAAACTCCAACGAGATCCTATTCTGGCTCTGGGTGTGGCTGACAACTCGATCCGACGTAGCAGTAGAGAAGTAGGACCGGAGTTGGAAGGAAAATTTTATTTCGTTCGGAATTTTGCATGGCCGCCTGTAAAACGGAAGTAGTACGTGCCTTGTTTCGAGTCGCTCTTAGGCTATCTCCAACCATGTGAACCCATATTAGACATCCAAAACGGTGTATGGGTGTCGCTCGGGCTGATGGGGCACGACCAAAAAATCCGTATCTCGAACGGGAGATCTATTTTGCAGCAGAGAGAGACGAGGCAGCGAGTCCACACAGAAAAGAGAGCGAGAGTTTCGAAAAGTTCAAGCCTACACTCAGCGGATCCTCCGCCGCAGTCGTGTCTGCTTCCACACAGCCGCCATCGCAGCAAATATGATATCATCTTGACCATGCAATGTACATGACTAAATATTGGTAAGAAAGAATTTGGAACCGACATATATACACTCCTCAACTTGTCTTCAGGCAAAACTCTTGTACTCAACTATAGCAGCAAGGTTTGGAGCCGAAGGATCATGTCAAATACTATGACAATGGAACAATTGCTAAACATGGGCATCAGGAGCCCAGGGAGAAAACAATTGCTAGCCATTGTGATAGACAATAAGGGTGTGTTCGTTTCCTGGGGTCTAAACTTTAGAGCTGTCACATCTAAAAGAATCTTACTATTTAAGAGTATTAAATAAAGTTTAATTATAAAATAAATTACAGGCCCCTAAACTAATTTACGAGACGAATCTAATGAGGTTAATTAAGTCATGATTAGAAGACGGTTACTGTAGCATCACTTTAGCAAAACCTAAATTAATTAAGCTCACTAGATTCATCTCGAAAATTAGCACCAATCTATCAATAGGGTTTTGTCATTAAATTAATAGAAATATTCATAAATAGTAAGATTCTCTTTGATGTGACAGTGCTAAATTTTAGAGGACGAGGAAACGAACAGGGCCTAAAATGACAAAACAAATGCTAGCAATCGTGATCAAGAAGGAAACGTAACGAAGACGTGAGGCTGCCTATTTCGTCTGGGGAGGAGAGTGGTGCGGCGTGTTATGCAGGCTGCCTCATATGTGGAGAACAGAAATATATAACACATAGGCTGACGGATTGATTACCATATTCCATATTCAACATGACGTCTCCATTAGCTTTTCCTAATAGCCACAGGATCCATAAATGGTATTCATAAAAAAACATAAATATTGTTTGATGTGGGTGGAAACGTTTGTTTTGCTGGCTTGAGAATCATTTTAATGATTACTTAAGAGGCATTACTAACTGATGCTTCGTGAGAAGGCTGAGGTGAACAATTAGGATTTGGCCAAGAGAAAAATCGAACGGCTTAACCTTTCAGGGTGACGTGGCTGCATGAGAGTTGAGAGAAATAGAATTTATTGAGTTGTAGTGGGTTGCACTTTTAAAAGATAAGTAGATAACCATTCCTAGAATCCCAAGACAAAAATAGTTAAGTGAGGAGAGTACATATGTACCCCTTATTTTACACTATCTCATCAATTCTCCACACACCCATCAACTCATCACATTGTGTTATATGTAGGAATGCTTATATAATGGAACAAAATTTGAATCCTTGAAATGTTTACATATAGGAATAGAGGAAGTACTTCTTGTGCAGTGACTTTTTACACAGTGCAAATAAATAATAATACACACACATACAAACTTGGTATTTTTTTTATAAAAGGAATAATACATACATAAAGTGACAACCATTTGTACGATCCACCTGTCGAGTCAAGGTGATGAAGAAATAAGTTTTTTTCAGTTTTCTCCGTGACGAGGTAACAAGGAGGCGAGGTACGTCGCGCAGTCCATCTCCAACCCGACCACGTTCCTCCACGAGTCGCCCTCTCCGGCGGCGACCTTTTCCACCGTGCTATCCCGGATACTGAGCGCGAAAGTTCCATCGTGCCCGTTGCCTCCCTGTATCGTGAACAAGACCACGCCACTCTTCTCGCCGACCCAGCGCAGCTTGATCGTGGTGCCATGCCACGTCATGTTCTCCATCTGGTGCATAAAGATAGGGTCCTCAGTGGTTTCCTGTGTACCCGCCCGGAAATCATCCCCAGGGATGTCGAAGTAGGACATCTTGGCCATGAGCATGGTCCGGCTGACGCTGCCGATGCCGAAGTACATGAAGAAGAGCTTGCCGTCCGGCGACACGCCCAGCAGGCGCTGCTCCGGCCAGTAATGCGGATAGCCGCCGCAGTACGGCAGGAGGTGCGTCTCCACCGCACGGTCCAGATGATCGTGGTCGCCCAGGCGCACCCCGAGCACGCCGTGGTCCAGCGGCCAGAACGCCACGCCGCGTCGCACCACTGATTGGCCGATGTGGTGCAGCTCCCGTGGCGTGACCTTCACCGCCGAGATAACCTCCGTTCCCCATTTGCCGGTGTCCGAGGAGTAGCACCTGAGCGCTGTGGAGGAGCCCGTTCGGTTGTAGATGAGCAGCAGGCGGAAGAAATTTGTGCTGCCGCGCCGCGGGTCCAGGTCGTCGCCGGTGATCAGCGCGCAGCCGTAGTCCTTTAGCCTGTCGCTGCCGGTAAGTTCCGGGAGCACGGCCATGTCGCCTGTCATCGGGTTGCAGACACAGAACACGAGGGCCTCGGATCGGCTCTCGCGGCGGAGCTGCAGGACGAGGCGGCCGTTGCGGGAAGCGACCGGGTGCGAGTTGTCCAAGCTTATCCCGCCGCCACGTAGGCCGCGGAGGAGCTGGTCAGTTCTCGGCCCGGCGGAGGCCAGGGCGACGAAGCACGGCGCCGCCGCCGTACGGCCCCGTGTGCGCGCGGTGGGCCCGTGCTTCTCCTGGTGGAAGAGGCCCACGGCGAGCTCGGGGACGAAGCGGCCCATGGGCGGCAGCGCGCGGGAGATGTCATCGGCCCTCGCCGTCACGGCGCGTGCCCACCACGAGCACGTGGCGGCGCAGCGCACCACGTCTGCCGTGTGCGGTAGTCGGGAGAAGATGCCGGCAAGCACGTCGTCGGGGAGGTTGATGCCCGCGGCGGCGCGGCCGATGACACGCTGGTACGTGTTGTACGGAGAGGCAGCGGATCGGGCGCCGTGGCGGTGCGCGCGCACCGGTCGCGGCATCGTGGCGAGAGACGAGAGTTGGGGAGAGGGATGCTGCGGCGTGTTGGCTCCGAGCCTTGTGGGAAAGAATGGTGATCACGGTTCAGAACTTATAGACCCAGCTGCCGACTCCGATTCGAATTCCCAAGTTTCCTTCGGGACCGACTCGGATCCTGGAAAAGCTAATGGTACAAGGACGAGGGTGAGCGTGTTTTGTGCTGTTTAGTTCGTGGGCACGCTGGATGAAGCCATTCGGGGGCAGAATCACTGTGATCATTAATAGAGTTATAGCATTTCAACGTGGCAATAAACCTTCATCTGGGTTTCCAGAGGGCAGAATTAGTAAACGCACCGAGAAAGCATAAAGGCAGCCATGGACAGTGAAGCAGAGGGTCGGAGAAAGTGACGACCCGTATATCCGTTTGAGCAGTACATTCAGGTACATTTGTTCCGCTGTGAAGACAGTTGCTTCAGCCATTTTGAACAAACGAGGTAAAAAAAGAAGTCGCATTCAGTTTCAGGCGGTTTTCATTAGCCTGAAACTTTTCAAGCACAGTAGAACAATCTCAGTCCAGGAAGTGGCTGAAACGAGATTCTGAAAGAGAATAACCATCCATTTGGCTACAGATTCAACAGCGCATCCACACCGGTGCGAAGCAACGTCGTACTGCAGTCTGCAGCAGGTGCGCGTCCACCGCACGGTCCAGACGGTCGTGATCGCCCGGGCGCACGCCGTGGTCCAGTGGCCAGAACGCCACGCCACGCCGCGGCGCACGACGGACGGGCCCACGTGGTGCAGCTCCCGTGGCGAGATCTTTACGGGTGATGTCACCTCCGTTCCCCAGTGGCCGGTGTCTGAGGAGTAGCACCTGACGAGCGCCGTGAAGCGGGGCCGGTTGTAGATGAGCAGCCGGCGGAAGAAGGATTTTTCGATGCAGGGTGCAGGGACGAGGACGACGCGGGTGACTGGGTGAGCAGCGCGCAGCCAAGGTGAGTTCTGGTTCTGGGCCGGAGCACGGCCTTCTCGCCTGTCAGTGGGTTGCACACGCAGAGCGCGAGTGAGAGGGCGTCAGATCGGTCGTTGCAGGAAGCGACCGGCGCGTGAATAGCCCAAGATCCCATCGCCGTTGAACGGCGAGCCGGTTCTTCGCCCGGCCGAGGACAGGGCGAGGAAGCAAGCACGGCCGCGCCGCCGGGCGGCTCCGTGCACGTGAAGTGGGCCCGTCCTTCTCCTGGTGGAAGGGGCCCACGTTGAGCTCGGGAACGAAGCGCCTGGCGGCAGCGCGCGGGGAGGTCGGTCGTCTGCCCGCGCCGCCACGGCGCGTGCCCACCGCGAGCACGTCGCGGCGCAGCGCGCCACGCCCTGCCACGTGCGGTAGTCGAGAGAAGATGCCGGCAATGAGCACGTCGTCGGGGAGGTTGACGTCGCAGCCCGCGGCGGCGCGGCTGATGGTCTCTGCCGGTCACTCTTGTACGGCGAGGCGGCGGATCGGGCAACGTGGCCCCGGGCGCGCGCCGATCCGGCCGCGGCATCGTGGCGACAGTTAATGATCGGGAGAGCGGGCACGGGGATGGTTGCCTCCGCGGCTATAGTGTGAAATGATGGCGGCCACGAGTTCAAAATTTATGGATCGAACACGGCCCACCTTGGCCGCCAGCTCATCCACGTCTTTCCGCGGGGGCATGGTGTGCATGTTGCGTCAGGTTGAGCTCGACGCACACCGCTTGCGCCGCGCCGCCGCGGTCTTCCTTCTCGTGGAGACTCGTCTTGGAAGATGCCGAATAGACCGAGATTGGGGACGTGAGGTCGTTCCAGACTACCGTGAACGTGACGGTGGCCAGCTAGCGTCGGGCCAGGTCCTGCCGCATCCTGGACAGATGAGCGGGAAGGAACCTAGGCGCGGAGGGTGACCGCGATCGAGGAGGTCTGTGGCGCGGTATATGTAGGCGTCCTAGTATATATCCACGTGCCAATGAGCATCTTATCCTGATCGATTTCCCATCAATCCACGTATCAGTGAGGAGATCCTGCCATGTGTTCGGATGGGTCAGCCCCTCTCTAGCCAATCCCGGTGCACACTGTCTGTACCCAATCGTCGAGAGGTCGATCAATCCTAGTAGGTCGCTCAGTTCAAGTGGACAACAGGCGCTTTTCGTCGTGCGTCTAGCCTGCTGCTCGAACCATTTCGATTTCCAGCCAAAGGAATGTCATCTATAAATGCAATATGAATTTTTGTGCATCTATAGTACATCGTTGTTCACCTGTTCTTTCGGAGTGACGTTTTCTGGAAAGCGATCTTTTTGCAAAGTTCATGTAAGCAACGTATGGAATTTAATAAACATGACAAGTTTTTCATCTTTTTATCGACAACAATTTTTTTTTCAAATACCTAGCAGCTCTACTCAATGGAATGGTTTCACTGCTTCACCTAGTTTTTCTCTCTCTCCCTCCTCTTTCCACAAAAAAAAAGAAGGAAAAACGAACGGCAAGTTGAACACTTTTTTGGGAAAATAATACGTACAAGGAATTCGAGCACGGCCCAATAGTTTCCAAGCGGCCCCAGGCCTAATAACAGTTCGATGCTTCTCAAGCGGCCCAAGGGAACACTTCGGTGCTAAGGCGGACCGAGGACCACCGTCAGTCGGCCTCGCCGCCCAGGCGCCCACACACCCGCGCCGCGCCGTTCCGTTCCACGGACCGAACCGCCGGCGCGTCATCCATGGCGACGTCCTCGCCGCCGCCGAACTGGGCCGACCTCCCGGAGGACGCGCTCATGACGGTGTTCGAGCGGCTGAGCACCGGGGATCTGCTGATGGGCGCAAGCGTCGTGTGCCGCAGCTGGCTTCGCCTCGCCACCGGCGAGCCGCGGCTGTGGCGCCGCGTGGACCTCACCGACTGCTTCGACCCCACCATCGACATGTGCGCCATGGCGCGAGCTGCCATAGACCGCGCCGCCGGCCGCCTCGAGCATTTCGCGGCCGACCGGTTCGCCACCGACGCGCTTCTCAAGTACATCGCCGAGAGGTTCCGAGTCCTATCCATTCCTCCCCATTCCACCTTAGGTTTCAGGACAGCCTAGTCGTTGTGATTAAGGTTGCTCTGCCCACTGATCCCGTTGGATTGATTAGGTTACACTGTAGCCACAGGGATGGGGAATGTGATGGTTTATTGGGTGGACAACCATTCTGGGGTTTAGATGCTGGTTTGGTTGGATAACATTTGCATTTCTGCTGCCTGGGATTAGTGCATCGGTGCATGGTTTCGGAAATAAAAAGATATCCGTTCTATCCTAGGTGTTCTCATTCAAAACACTTGCAGTCAGACGATTTCAGTTTCGACAAGCAATATATTTCTAAATATTTAGACTATAATCACATTGCTATCCTGAACAATTCTTACATTGAATTGTAATTTTCTTAGGTTTCATGAGCAATACAGTTCAATTGGCCTTATCCATGTTCATAACAGCACCTTATTTCTGACTTAGCAGGGGTGGTATTTGCTGTTGAGCTGTGTTGTTACTTGTTAGCATAAACACATATAAAGCACCTACCTTCACCAGTGAGTAGTGATTTCATTCGAATAGGGATATGGATATGGATATAATTTATCTGATGATGCATCTGTTGGAGTAGGTTTATATTATGGTCCTCTATGATTTCCTCATTCTAATTATACAGTTATGCTCTTGTCTTTGAGTCTTATTATGGGTTTCATCTCTATCCTACCCCAACTTGTTTAGGACAAAAGGCTATGTTGTTGATGTTGCTCGGTCACCTATGTTTGAATCTGCCTTTGTTTGCTTTTTTTTTTCGAATTGGATTTCTCCGCCTCCATTTCCAACTGAAAACGGAGATCACAGAGTTTACAGAATTCAAGGTTCGAGAAAGAGACCAACTTCTGGGAGGGAGCAGACCCTCCCCCGGCCCCTACACAACTACCAGCTCTTTAGAAATAGCTATGCAAGGGAAACTTAAAACTAAACAGCATAACATTGTTTACACCAACAGCAAGATAGTCTACCCAAAAGACCAACACATTCCAGAGACTCCACAGCTTCCTTTCCTTCTAGTCCTCGGCCTCACTGTCTTCCTCCATCCTACCCTGGACCTGGTAGCGGTAGCAGAATGCATCTTCCTTGTTTCCCCATCACCTGGATGGCCGTCCTCAGCATTGCGTCTGCACCTTCACGAACAATTCGCTGCATGTCTTCTGGGTATAGCCCTGCCCAATATTTCATATAATCACATGCCTGGAAAATAGTATCACAAGAGTGTTTTTTGTAGGTTTTTTATCAAAGCAAGTTTTATTTCTAGCTTTCCAAACTGCCCAGCAAATGGCGGCCAGCCCGAAAGTGTAAACATCTACCCCCCACCCCCAGATAGAGAACTCTTGATCCAGACCCAATATTGCTGCAAAGACCTAGGTCTCGTATTTACTCCAAAACATAAGGCCACCAGATTCCACACCACTTTCATAATACTACACTCAAACATCAGATGATCCGGTGTTTCAGGCATGTCACAAAAATAACAGGTTGGATCACCCTGCCATTCCTTTTTAACATATTGTCTTTAGTGAGAATGGCCTGGTTCTCCAAAAGCCACGGAAAGACTTTGATTTTTTTTTCTGGTATCTTGGATTTCCAGATCTGCTTATACCCTCTTCCCACTTCTCTATTGGTTAAATGTTCATACACTGATTTAATAGTGAATCTCCTAGATTTTTCCCACCCCCATTTAACCGAGTCCTGATATTCAGATAATTGTATATCGTTTAGCCTTGCAGCCAAATCGTACCACTGATCATGTAAAGTCACAGGTAAGCCTGTTTTAAACCTCAGGGTCCATCCTCTGTGTGCACATTGAGCCACAGTGATGTTTTGATCCACGCAAAATTCGAAGAGGATAGGGTATTGAAATTTCAGAGGTTTATCATTCAACCAATTGTCAGACCAGAACATAGTATTTCTACCATTGCCCACTTCTAGCTTCCTACTTGCTAAAGTCAGTCCACATGGATGAGTCATTTTGTCTGTGTTTCACAGAGCTAATTGGTTTCCCTTTCAAATATTTGGCCTTTATTATATCTTGCCACAGTCCCTCTTCTGTTTCTAGTTTCCACCACCACTTAAGCAATAGACTGATATTCATTTTCTTCACATTTTTTATGCCTAGTCCACCTTTCTTTTTGCTTTTACATATCGTTTCCCATCTCACTAAGTGATATTTTCTCTTTGTACTACCACCTTGCCAGAAGAATTTCCTCATGGCTTTTTCCATCCTGTAAGTTACAGTTTTGGGGAAAAGAAACATAGACAGAAGAATTTCTGCCTTTGTTTGCTGGAGGTTGGTATTAAACATCTGGTCATATGGAAATTGTTTCTCCAATATTTTAGAAACAGGGATGTTGGTTACTGACAAATTTGGTGATAAAAAATTGTACCCTCTTCTGTTTTTTCTTTGCTGTCGTTAAGACAGACTAGCTAGTGCATATTTCCTCCTGAAAGAAACAAAAGAAAAAACGAAGAGAATGATACTGATACCTTTTTCCCCCTAAGTTTAAGGTTAAGACATGCTTATTACTTACATACTCAAATATGGCAAGTAAACTTTGCCATATCAATGTTTTCTGTTAGCAGCCACATTACCTGCACAATTTAATAATTATTTTGTTGTGCCGTCCTTATCATCGAAGGACAAGGATATATAATGTACAAATCTTGTTCCTAGTTTTACCACAATTATTCTTTGTCAGTGGTTTATATGTTCCAGAGTTCCAAGGGCTAATCATGATGGTTTATTGTGCCCAAGCTTTTTATAGCCCTGGGGTTCCCGTGGCAAGAATACAATTATACAATATGTTGCTGTGTTTCAAGTCCTTTAAACTTTATGCATACAGTACAAGTAAAGTTAAGAAATCTGCAAAAGGGGTACTGTTTGTACGTGATGGAACAAATCTAAACTGGCTGCTTATCTATTTTGGTTTCTTGACATCTAGGATGAATATTGAATTTCAGTTTAGTAGTTTTTGACTAATTTTTAAAACACCACCCATGGGACACTGGGACCATGGGTACATACCGCCTTTTATTTATATATCACATACCTTCTGGCTCTTATGGGGGGCCTGCACGCTACCTATGTGAATACATGTTGTCACACTGTTAATTTTTGCTGTCTTATCTTACTTTATTATTTAATTTGCAGGACCAACTACTTGAAAAGCCTTCGGCTGCTTAACTGCAGGGGTTTTCAGATACAGGCAGCTGGGTTACTTTGGGCATAGTAAACCCGTATATTGAGGAACTAGAGCTTACTTCTTGCCTCCCTCTCCACTCAATTATTAGATTTCCAATGGAGCTTGTTGGTTACGCATGTCCTCACCTGAAGCGTCTCCGGTTGAACAGTAATTGGTTACACATTGAGCTTGAAGAGTTTATTGACAACTACCAAGCTCGTGGTATAGCTGTAAGCATGCCTGAGTTACAGGAGCTACAGCTCTTTGCCAATCGGCTTCACAACAATGCACTTTATGACATCCTTGACAAATGCCCACATCTTGAATCCCTTGACTTGCGTCACTGCTTCAACATTGAGGTGGATGCAGAGCTGGAAGCAAAGTGTTCAAAGCTAAAGAATGTCAGGTTCCCAAATGATTCAACCAAAGACTACGAGTTTGAAACATTCATTGAGACATTATCATTAGACTCCCCCTCAGTTGATGCGCCTCCTTAGTGCCCCTACTATGGAACTCAGGAGGATGACGAGGAGGATTACATGGGCGGTGATGAGGACAATGAGGGTGATGAGGACAGTGATGAGGACAATGAGGGTGATGAGGACAGTGAGGATGACTATGGGGGCAGTGAGGATGACAATGAGGACTATGGGGACAGTGAGGATGACAATGGCACTGACTGAGGACAGTGACTTGAACTACATTTTGGTTCACTCACGCTGTGTCAGAGTTTGGCTTTACCATTGGCGATCCTCACCGCTTTCACAGCCAGATCACCAACGATGTTAGCATGTAAAAGTGCAGTTCCCTGCGTAGATGAACTAGTTTGTATATATTTTGCTCTTGTTGGTTGGGTTATTTGGCGCCTGGAACTGTATTCGATGTGACGCTTATACCTGATCTATATGTTGCTTAGACAGACCTGTTAACTTTTATTATGCATGCTTGTGTTAACCGTACACATTTATGGTATCTCTGAGCTATGTGAAGATGGTCTCATTCTTTTTTTTTGTTGCGAATACTGGTAAATGTGAAGATGTTCTTGGTGTATTTACTTGGATCTGTTTTCTCGTCGAACATGTTTGCTCTTCCTGGATTTACTGTCATCCCTACTGCGTAATTGCATATGCGTTTACGGGTCGGGTACAATTTCCCCATCTCGGTAGTATTCTCGATTTCTTGACCCGACTTTCTACCAATTGTTGACATGAAAAATAAATCGAGTGGAAATGCTGCGTGGTGATTTTTTCTTTTTTGAGAACTCTGCGTGGTGAATTGGTGAAAGAGGACAGCGCCGTGTGGACAGGAGGTCACGAGACTCACGACTACAGTAGCGTATCGCCGGGTGGGGTGAGGCGTGAATCGCACCTGTGCCACTTCCAGGCCGATGCGCGTCACCTACCTTCCGGTCAGGCATTACTCACCGCCGCCCTTCCTCCCCCGCTCGCAAACCCTAGCGTTCCCGCATGTCGTCGCCAACGCCGCCTCCCTTGGCGGAGGCCGAGGGCGAAGTGGAGACCCGCGACTGGTCGGAGATGCCGTCGGACGCGCTCGCTGCCGTGTTTGGGAAGCTGGACGTGGCAGAGCTCCTGACGGGGGCCGGGCTGGTATGCCGTGCGTGGCGCCGCCTTGCGGCCACCGACCCCACGCTGTGGCGCCGCGTGGACATGAGCCACCAGGGGGACCTCCTGGAGACCGAGGAGGCAGAGGCCATGGCGCGCGCCGCCGTCGACCGTGCCGCGGGCACCATGGAGGCGTTCTGGGCCGACACCTTCGTCACCGACAACCTCCTACGCTACATGTCACAGAGGTAGCGACAGCTTTCCCTCTTCATTTTTGCGTTTCTGATTCTCGGATGGCTTATGCTCCATATGATTTCCATATGGGGGTCGTTTCTGAGACGAATCAGTTCTCATTGCAATATTGGCATGGTTGCGACACTAGTCTCTACGAAATTTGAACTTTTGATACTGAACCCACGATTTCCATGAATTTGCAATAGTAGTAGTCTTCCCTTTAGTGCTAATCAGTTATTCATATAGTGGATCCGTGATCAGTTATGCATATAGTTCATCTGGGATTGGCTAGGTTGGTAGGATCAAATGTTATACTGTAAGTTGGTGAATCCAATCAGGATTCATCTAAAATATAAACTATCCTTATGCGCTGTAAAGAAGCATATACAACTCGTATATTGGCATAAAGAAATGTAAAAATTTACTAAGCCAAATTAGAATGAATTGACAAAAGTATCCTCCTTAAATAAAATGGTAGAATTAGTTATTACTATGTAGCTTGGATCTCTAGACCTTTACTGCACGGAGCTGACTACATTTCCTAGGGCTTGTTGCTTTGAACAAACTGTCAGTCAACTATTTGGCTCCTATAAAGATTGCTGCTTTGAATAAACCGTGATCCAACTGTATCCAGACCCTCTGGACATAATCGGATCATGAACAAGAGGTGGCATGGTGAAGGTTCATGTCGTGGAGCATGAAGTTCACCTCCTCCCTTTGATTCTAAGATTTAAACACAATGCTCTATTCATTTATGCTGTTTCAACAGTAGATAATATTACAGAGTAATTGATTATCAGCAATAAATTAAACTTTTGGAATTTCTTTTTAAATGCACTTCCAAAATTGCAGTGAACAAGTGGCATCCATGGTTTTTTTAACCTTTCTTGTTGAATTTCGGAATAAAATCCATCTATATGTTTGAAGCCCGACCATTAAATGTGGTTTGTAGGGTGTGTTTGTTATGAAAACCCAACAAGGAAAAGATAAAAGGATAATTAGCAACAATTAGCTGACCTCATATCTGTTTGGTTATCTATGTAGTACTGTAACTCTTAAGGAGAACCAACTCAGCTTCTGTCCTTTCTTGTACCTAAAAAAATGTAGTACTGTAACTAAGTTTATTTGTTACAAAGTGGTTGAAGGGACACATAAAATTGAGTTTCGGAATTAAGATTTAGTCAATTATTATGTAGTCAAATTACCTGAATGTTCTTTTGCGTTTTCATTTAACATTTTCCTGTAAATGTTGACAATTTGACAACACATGTTTTATTTACAAGGTAGTAGTTGGAATCTATTTATTTACATCTTAGTTAATGCTTTCAATATGTGGTGTTCATCGTTTACAAGGTGGTGTTGCATGGATTATCTATGCTGGACTTGGTACCGAGTTAGTTTTACAGCAGATACAAGCTTGCTAAAATGATAGCTACTCCATAATAAAGGCTTGATTCATCGACCTTATTCCAATCATTTGATGACATAGAATATTGATATCTATAATTTATAGATCAATCAGGCAGCAAATTTTTGAAATATAGATGACATTTATCCTCCTTTTTCAACCATATGTGAGTTCAAGTTTATTTTATACATGCATAATAGCTTAAAAGAATTTCGATCTGACACTGGATTGGTTGGAATGTTGGATTAGCTAAAAACAAGATACTGACCAGTTTTGCCAATTCTGCCTCCAGAGCCGCCTCATTGAAGATCCTACAACTCAGCATGTGCACTATGGTCTCGAATGAAGGGTTTTCAGAGGCCATTAAGGGATTTCCTAAGCTCGAGGAGCTTGACATTACCTTCTGTTCATTGTGTGGCAGTGTGTGTGAGGCCATTGGCAAAGCTTGCCCACAACTCAAATGCTTTAGGCTGAATAAACGTGGAACTTATGCAGCCTATGACGGCATGGATGATGATGCAGAAGCACTTGGTATTGCGAGCACCATGCCTGGGCTTCAAGACCTTCAGTTGATTGGCAACAACCTCACTAATGATGGACTCATGGCAATCCTTGACCGTTGCCCTCACCTGGTATCCCTTGACATACGGATGTGCTACAGTATCCAATTTGATGATGCTTTGAAGTCAAAATGTGCTAGGATGAGAAATCTTAAGCTTCCTTATGACCCCATCTCCGACTTCAAGTTCCGAGCTTACATTCTCAGTGCTAACTCTGGCTCCGATTTTGAGGTTGATATGATGGATGATCTGCTGGATGTGGTCACTGAAGATGATGATGCTGATTTTGATGATATGGATGATTTTGAAGATGATGCGGGTATGTTTGATGATGAATTTGATATCTGACAAAAGCTTTATCCCAATGGTTTTTAGTCGATATGTGAGATGCTTTGGGACGGAAGGGTTGATCCTTGTGTTGAGAATCTAGTAGCTCGGTTAGAATAAGTAAATGTAAGATCTTCGTTTCATGCAATCTCCTGATGTTAATATTTCCTGGTCTCTACTTTCCCATGCTACTGATCAACTGATGTAATATAACTCGTTTATCCATTCCAGATTAATGTGCACCCATTGTTTTAGAGTAATTTCACAAACCTACAACTATTTGTGCTCTTGCATCACAAAACTGTAACTTTTGAAGTCTATTTCACAAAACTACAACTTTTGTGACATGTGGCATTGACAAGTGGGACTGGGCTATGTGGCCCTTGTGTGACTGACAAGCGGGGCCAAGCTACAAAAGTTGTAGGTTTGTGTTATTAAGGGCTGAAATAGTTGTAGCTTTGTGAAATGAACTTCAAAAGGGCTGAAATAGTTGTAGGTTTGTGAAATGAACTTCAAAAGTTGTAGTTTTGTGTTATAAGGGTGCAAATAGTTGTAGCTTTCTGAAATTTGCTTGTTCTTAAGAAAGGCCCCATGCCTCGATTTTTTCATTCTTATCTGCAATATCCATGTGAAAGTTTTATCTGCTCTACTGATTTTGCTGCGCACTGGAATTCTTAGGATGTAAAATCATTACCCATCAGTCATGAAATATATTGTAGTATATTTGTGCATTGGATGAAGTGTAAATTAGTTTGGGAAAAAAATCGATGAAATCTCGGCTATCACGCCAAGCTCGGCATCGAGCTTGCTATAGTGGCAGTAGCAACGAACCGGCAAATTGGACCAAACATAAAAGAGAAATTTTAAAATGGGACACTGGTAAAACCGTGATTTTAGTGGTAGTACACTGCAAGTCTTGAATTTAGCATAACACACTGCAAATTCCTGCTGCTTTGTTGTGGCACATTAAAGCAGAAAAAAGTGATACTAAAAAAATATATCAATGTTGATAGGTTTTTCCAACTTTTAAAGTTGAGACCTATACTACTCCCTATGTCCCATTGAAAGCATTGTTTTTGTGTTTTAGAAATCAACTTTGACTATTTGTTGTATTCAATTTTTTATAAATACTAAAACAAATATGTTATTGTTAAGGTATCTCCAATGATAAAATAGATTATAAAATAATAAATACTATTTACATAAAAAATAAATAAGACGAATAGTTAAAGTTAAATTTTGAAAGTAAAAAACAACACTTATCTTGTAACCAACTACTGTTGAAAAAATCTAAAAAAAGCATCGGGATAGGAATGTAAATAATGTATGCATGTGCAAGTTCAATATCTAATAGTAAATTTTATACAATGCGGTACAACAAAGAACCAAGAATTTGCAGTGCACGACCGTTAAATTCAAGATTTGGAGTTTTATACAGTTTTGTGTGTGTGTGTGTGGAACGAGTTTCTTACAGTTAAAACCACCGTTTTTCAGTGTATAAATTTCTAAAAAATGATCGGGCTTCTGTACAGAATGAAGCTCCACGTGGGCCCCACAAAGATTCCTGTACAGGGGCCGGAACCTCACCACAGATTGTGTTATCCGTTTCGTTGACCGTCCGTCCTTCTCAACGGAATCAAGTCTTTGATCCTCGCCGTTCGTCAAGACGAGCACCGCCATATGCCTAGCCGGATTCTCTATAGCTGGAACCCCATCCGCGCAGAGGACCGCCTGCCCCCTTCAGCACAAAAATCAAGCCGCGCTCGGTCCGATCGAAGTCACGAGTCACGACCACAAAAGCAGGCCGCTCGTGGTCCCACAAGGCGTCATCACCAGTGACCCACACGGCAGTGAGAGCTTTTCGCACAGGCGCACAGCCTTCGGACCATATCCACTTCTTCCACTTCTTCAGAAAAGGCCGTCGATGTCATCGACCAATCATATTTTTTGAAAACACGATGACAAGTGGGCTCCTTTTGAGTCGGTTGGAGATAATGGCCCACATGGCGGTTAGAAGCAGGGTTCAAAGAACCGTCCGGGCCGGTTGCACCGGTTGGCCGGTTAGCCCCCGGTTCAAATTCAAAATTTTTTAAAATTTGAAAAATTTTGTATAAAAAATTTGTTAAAAAACTAGAGAAGAAATAAAGATTTATAGTAAAAGAATAATTTGAAATTGAAGTTGTTTGACATAGAAAAAATTTACGGAATACAAATAAAGGTAGAACCTTATAACCGGTTGGTTAACCGCTATAACCGGCCGACTAACCCTCCCTCTCCCAAATTTTCTTGATGTATAATATTTGTTGAAGACTATGTTTTGGACAACTATAGCCGAGACATGAGTGAAAGTCATATTTTCTATGTATTATGTACAATTAATCTTGTTGTTGTATGAATTTGTGAACAATATGAGTTAGACAACTATATTTGACTTTTCATTGGGCAATATGGTTGTGTTATGTCCTATGAAGTGGATATAATATGAATTTATGTCTAAAATTATCATTAATATTTTAGGGCAGTTAATGCATTTTTCTCTATTTTTCTGAATTTTTCTTGATTCTATTGCAATTTGCACTGTGACTGAAAACCGACCGGCTAACCGGGCAAACCGGCCGGTTAACCGGAGAAACCGGCCGGTTAACCGGGCTGCGACCGGCGCGGTCACAAATCAAATTTCGTCCGGCTAACCGGCCGGTTTTTCCGGTTATCCGATTAACCGGTAGACCGGCCCCGGGCGGTTCTCACGGTTCAATCCGTTATCTCAACCTTTGTTAGAAGACTGGAGGCGGTGAAAAATTTCAACCGCACAAGCCGGTCGCTATCGCGGTGAGGACACACGCGGCGCGAGTCTCATTTCGTTCTCCCCTTTGCTTTGTCGGTTTAATTCGTCCTCTCGATTCCGTCCCGAAGAAGGGGAAGGCGATCGAGAGTTCGAAATGGCCTCGTCGTCCTCCTCCGGGCGGGGCCGCGTCGCCGGAACCCTAGCCCTGCGGCAGGGTTCGGTGGCGGCGTCGCTCATCCCGGGGCTGCCGGACGACGTCGCCGCCGTCATCCTCTGCCTGCTCACCTTCCCCGACCAGTCCCGCCTCCGCGCCACCTCCCGCGCGTGGCGCCTGGTGCTCTCCGCCGCGACGCTCCTCCCGCTCCGCCGCAGCCTCCGCCTCCCGCGCCGCCACCTCCTCTGCCTCTTCCCCACCGACCCCTCCCTCGCCCCCCGATCCTACTCGACCCTGCCGCCCCAACCGCCTGGTGGCCGCTCCCGCCGCTCCCCTGTTCGCCGCAGCTCTACGGCCTCGCCAACTTCGCCCCCTCGCTGTTGGCCGCCACCTCTACGTCCTCGGCGGTTCCTGCTTCGACGCCCGAAGCTTCCCGTTGGGGCATCCCTCCCCATCCGCTGCCGTGTACAGGCTTGACCTCACCCGCGCCAGGCACGCTTGGGAGCGCCTCCCCGACATGCTCGTCCCGCGCGGTGGCTTTGCGTGCGCCCCCGCGCCTACCGGTGGGGTCATCGTCGCCGGTGGTGGCTCCCGGCACCCCACGTTCCCCTCCAACGGCAGCCGCACCAGCAGCACCGAGTGGTATGACGTGGCCACACGCTCCTGGCGCGTTGCTGCGGCGATGCCCCGTGAGCGGGCGGAGTGTGTGGGTTTCGTGGCACGCGGAACAGGGGACGGTGGAGAAGATGAGTTCTGGGTGATGGGCGGGTATGACGGATACACCACTGTGGGGGAGTGGTGCCGAATGACTTGTACTGCCGGGACGCTGTGGCGCTCGGGCTATGGAGCGGGAAATGGAGGGAGATTGGTGGCATGTGGGAGGAAGGGGAGAGGCACCGGCTTGGGCGCATTGCTGCTTTATCTTCAGATGATGGAAGGGTTACAGAGGTTTACATGTTCGATGGACATGATCTCTTCAGGTCAGTGAATTTTCTTTGATTTTGTAACCTGCTATGTGTTAATTAGACATTTTTCCTGCTTGCTTAGTTCGCTTCCATTTGTTAGTTTGATTCAGTGGAATTCCTTGCAATTCCAATGACCACGGAGTAACGAGCTTCCATAAATAGTGTATCCCTTCTGTTTGGTTGCAGTGCATATTTAGTTATTAAAATTCACTATTGAAGAATTTGAACAACTTTTTTTGTTATTGTTGGTTCAACATTCTAATGCCTGTTTGATTGTAATTACTTGATCTTACACAACATTGTAATGGAGTTGTTAAATTAGTTAGATCATTTGTATGTTTGGGAAAGATGAACGATAAGTAGGGAACATTATCTTTCTTTGGTTAAATCAGGTTTCCACCATGAACCTAGGTTTTCAGGTTGCAGATTTTCTGATTGTTTTGATGATTAGTGTCGTGAATTTGATGACCTAATGCTAGTGTTTGAAAATCAAGAAATGAATTTTAGTCAATCTGGATATCTCTATGCTTCTTCCTGGCATGTGTAACGGTGTTCCTCATTTCTTTGGTTCTTATTCCCTTATGTTTGTATTTTCCATTGGGGATGTCTGATGAAAAATCATTATGCCTCAGTTTTGTTACATCCTGAAGTGTGACATTGACACTCTGTTATAAATAATACGAAGGGTTACATTTTCTCTCTGAAGTAAACTATTGTTAAGTGGTGAATTTAAAACCTAAACTTACAATTTGGATTGTTCACCTTGCGGAATGCCAGACTGACCCTTACACTGAGATGATATCAGCATCCAGGAATTATTATAATACACTGGGATCTGGTTTATAACTTATAAATGGTACAAGTAGAAGTTCCTAGAGTGTCTTAACCATACCAATTGACATATCAATCTAGACTTCTAGAGTGTGACAAAGCAGCATTCCTCCAATGTGCTGAACAATCATCTCACGCGGACTGTGTTAAGCTTGTATTCTTATTTATGCTTTGCAGTAATATAATTCTATCCAGATATATGTTCAGTTGTTTGGGTGTTGAATATATAGTGTATGCACACCGAGTAATTAGTTTATTGATTGGGTAGCAATCAGGTGCATAGAGCTCATCGTGATAAGGTCATCACTAGCTTTGATCATTCAACAATATACCTCAGAGAAACATGTGATAAGGGGAAAAAGTTCACCACCTTTATGAAGTGTTTCTATGGTCTTTGGCACAATTAATTTTTGGTCGTATTGCTGAGGTCACTTATCAGTGTTAAATGTTAAATTGGTCTTGTGTTGATATAATGCTTCTTAGTTCCTACTTCCTTGGAAGCATGGAAGATATTTTGGATTATAATTTGTCCTGTGTGCTGTTGTACCAAGTGTTTATGAGTATTATTTTGAGAAATTGATTGTGGTTTGGATGGGAGCAAAGAGGGTTTATCGGCAAATGAATTATGGATAGTTGAGTTTGTTGCCATGGAAGTTAGTCACTTCCCTGGAACAATCAGAGCAAAATTATAATGAAGTAGTTGTCACTTGCCACTCTACTTTCAAATATTTGTTTATAGCAAGTAGTTTAAGTGAAATATGGAAACTGAAACTATAACCATCGTATCTGATGTCATAAGTATGCATAGTAAGTTCTTGTTTGTTCTAGTAAAGAGTAAGCCATGTATATCATTTCCTGAATATTAAGTTATATCATTTCCTGAATATTAACTTTATTGTTTAGTATGTCAATGACGCTGATCGTCCGTCTTTGGAATGTTTTCTGTACTTCTGACTTGGTCTGCTTGGTAATAATCAGTTAGTGATATGCTACATAAAATAATTGTGAAAATAATTATGAATGGGAGAAGAATAAGCTTGGGCCAATATGTCCATATAAATAATAAGTGTGCTGAGTGCACACTGAGACGTCTGATTGGGAGCAAGATGTGACATGTTCCAAGACTCTTATATTGTATAACAAGCATAGCTTGGTGTGTTGCATCATAGCCCAGTATAATGTTCCAAGATACTACCATTTTGGTACGTGAGATTTATGTACCCTAAACTGATTTAGTATCTTCCACTGGAATCTAGCGTTTAGTGTCCATCTCCAAAATGGGCATGGTGGTCATTGATGAACACATATTTTTTAAAAAAAATTGTGAAAGAATATAAGAATATTTAATTAAGCTAGTGCACGCACTGAGCCCTAGGGTGATTTTGTCTGGAACCTTCCTTATGGTGTCCAGTTTCTTTTGTGATGTGTGATCTATCCACTCTTATCAACTGTTGTGAGTAGATTGTTTCTACTGTCCACACAGGGAGTTCTTTTTTTTTTTTTGGTTGCGAAAACAAACAAAGACTTGGTGCAAAAGACATGAATGACTATTGATCTCTGTAATTTGATTTGTTATGGCAAAATTGTATACCTTATAAGCATAAACCACATGTGCCTAGCTTCAGTAGGCTATATATAGGCTACAGACATTGATAGTTGTAAGATGGATGCTAAATGCTCTACCTAGATAGCTGTTGTATCTGATGCTAGTTGTAAGGAGGATCGTCCATAAGAAAGAACTTGCTTGGTCACCTGTCGGTGTAGGGGGATTGGGGGTCCCCTAACCGCGTACGGGCTACTTTCGGCCCACCAACGAAGCCATGAGGCCCGCGAAGCCATGAAGTCTCACGAGGCCACGGAGTCCACGAAGCCACGAAGCCCACGAGTCCCGCGGAAGCCGGAGGAGTGGGAGCGCCGGAGGGAGGACGAAGTTTCGCGGTGCTTTCCTCCGGCGCCCAACTACCCGGGGTTAATGCGGTACTCGAGTGCCGCCGGCAACGCCGCAGCCCGACAGGACGTGCGCGCGTCTCGTCCGTGTGCCGCGTCTCGGAAGCCACGCGGCTGCGCGTGCCAGGAGGGCTCCCGGCCAATGAGAAGGGAGAGATTGGGAACGCGAACCGAGGGACCGAGACCGCAACGGATTTGTGTCGGATCGTGTCGGAATGTTCCAGGAGGGACCGGACCCCCACCGGTGCCCGGTACCCCTCCGGTACCCGTACAGGTGCTCTCCTCCCGGCCCTATAAAGGGAGGAGGTACCCCCATGTAATAGCGGTCGGCTCTTTCGAATACTCACACACCAGGACGTAAGGTATTACGCACCCAGCTGCGGCCTCGAACCTCGGATAACTCTCGGTGTCCTTCCTCACTTGAATCATCCACGCTAACGCGCGAGCAAATCCGTTCTTCCCCGAACCTATCCTAAGGGAGCCTTCACGAGCCCCCATTTGGAGGTGTACTTACGCACCGACATTTGGCGCGCCGTAGGGGGAAGGACGTAGATCTCGCTTCGCGCCGCGAAATCTTGCTTACACCATGCGCAGGTCCGCGAGCACGCCGCGGACGGAGGATAGCGTCTCCAGCCCGAGCGTCCACCGGCGCCGTCGCCGCGACCGTCGTCATGCGGGCTGCTCGCCCACGACAATCGTCCCGGCGCATCGGCGGCCGAGCGTGCTGCAGAGGGCCGCCGCGGCGCCGACCGCCACGCCCAAGCCGTCACACCGCTCGCGTCCGAGCGTGCCATCGCGCGCCGCCTCTTCCAGGAAGAAGAGGGGGATGACCCCCTAACCGCCGTGAAGACCATGCTCAACAACCCGCCGGCGGGATTGGCGGGGGAGAGCAAGCAAGGGAGTGGCTCACCGGAGTGGGTAAACTCCCGGATACGGCGCAGCCGTGCGCCACGCAGACCGTCGCGCCGCCCGCAGCGGCCGCCGGCCGACGACGACCGCCGCGCCAACCGCGCCAAGGACGCGCGCCCGCCGGCGGCTTCGCTCTCCGTCCACTCCCGCAGCGAGGGGGCACCGCGACCTGCGCAACGACCTCGCGAGACGCCGCCGCGAGGGGGAGGATGCACGCGTCGACATCGAGCGCTCGCGCGAGCGGGACGCGAACGTGAACGCACCTCCGCCCACAACCTCGACGGCCCGGAGGCGGAGACGTCCCCGCAGCGCCACCCCAAGCGTAAGAGAAAGGAGCTCGACCCCTCGTTCCTCGGGGCTGCGCGGCCCTCTCAAAGCGCTCGCGCGACGTCACGTGGCCCGAGCAAGTTCCGCCCGGACCTTCCGAAAGGTACGACGGCACCGCTCCCCCGACGAGTTCTTACGGATCTACTCCACCGCCGCCAAAGCCGCCGGCGGCTCGGAGGACATCATGGCCAACTACTTCCACCCGGCCCTCAAGGACTCGGCTCGGTCATGGTTCATGAACCCGGCGCCCGAGTCTATCGGCTCCCGGAAGAGCCCGTGCCGGAGTTCATGGCCAACTTCCAAGGAACGGCGAAGCGTCCGGAAGCCGATCGACCCGGACCGCATCGTCCGTGAGCCGGCGAGACGCCGCGAGCGTTCATGCAGCCGCTTCGCCAAGTCCGCAACACCATCCCGCGCATCGACCCCTCCCGGTGCTCTCCGCCTTCGCCACGGCGTTCGAGACAAGGATATCCCGGGCGAACCGGGCGTACACCGCCCGGAGACGGTCACGGACCTCTTCCGCTTGGCCGACGTATGCGCCCGTCGCCGGAAGCCCAAGCGTGGCACGACCCGCCGGCGAAGTCCAACCCGGTACCTCCTCTTCCAAGTCCGGGGGCACCCTCTCCAAGAAGCAGAAGAAGAACCTCGCGCGCAAGCGTAAGGCGGAAGAAGTGGCCGCGGCCGGAGGCCCGTCCCCGGGGGGCGCGACGCCCACCTCCCGCGGCACCGGCAAGTCGCCGCCTAAAACCCCGGAACCTTCGCGTGCTACTTCCACCGCACCAACGACCACGACCAGCCGGAGTGCCGCCACATCCAGGCGAGCATCAAGCGGCGCGACGAGCGGCGGGCGGCCGAGAAGGCCGAAAAGGAGAAAGAGGAGGAAAAAGAGGAAGTCGAGGCATACCGCAGCGCGGACGACTCCATCGCCGTGATCGCTGGGGCTCGTCGAGCTTCGCGTCCAAAGGCGAGGCCAAGCGTTTCCGCCGCGAGGTCCTCGCAATCACCGAGGGCAAGGCCACGGCTCCCCGCTCGAAGTGGGCGGATGTTCCCATCACCTTCGACAAGAGCGACATGGTGGGCCCGGACAACACCAAGGGGAAGATCCCCCGGTCGTGTCGCCCACCATCCGCAACAAGAGGGTGGGGCGCACCCTCATCGATGGAGGCGCGAGCCTCAACCTCATCACACCGAAAGTCTATGACTCCCCGCAGCTGGGCGCGCGCCGAGCCGCAGCCCTCGCGTCCGTTCGTCGGCGTGCTCCCGGTAGCTCCCGCCCTTTGGGTAGGATTGAGCTCCCGGTCACCTTCGGCACCCGAGACAATTTCCGCACGGAGAAGCTCCTCTTCGACGTCGCAGACATCGGCCTCCCCTACAACGCCATCATTGGGAGGCCCGGCATCAACCAGCTTCATGGCTATCCCGCATCACGCATTCCTCACGCTCGAAGATGCCGGCCCGAAGGGCGTCATCGTGGAGAGGGCGTACGCCGTCAAGGCGATGGCCTCGCCTCGAGGACATCTTGGCGGCCGAAATGGCGGCAGAGGAGGACACCGGCATGAAGAGAACACGCGACAATCCGAGAAGCCCGCGGCGCAATCCGGCCCCAAGCGGGCAAAACTTTCGACTCCCGGAGAGGTGTCTACCAAGAAGATCTCGCTCGGGGCTCGGAGGACAAGACCACCACCATCGGTGGTGACCTCGACCCGAAATAGGAACTCGCGCTCATCACCTTCCTCCAGTGCAAACAACGACATCTTTGCCTCGGCACCCTTCGGACATGCCGGGCATACCTAGGAGGGTGATTGAGCACCAACTCAAGGTCAACCCCGCCACAAGACCCGTGAAGCAACGGGCGAGGCGCCAAGCCCCCGAGCGCGAGGACTTCATCCGGCCGAAGTCAAGAGGCTTTTAGAGGCCAAGTTCATCCGGAAGTCACGCACCCGACGTGGCTCGCCAATCCAGGTGGTTGTGCCCAAGAGTAACGGCAAGATGCGGATGTGCGTGGACTACACCGACCCGAACAAGGCTTGCCCGAAGGATCCGTTCCCGTTGCCTCTGATAGATTCTCGTAGTAGATTCCACGGCAGTCGCGACCCGCTTTGCATGTTAGATGCGTACTCCGGTACCACCAAATCTGTATGGCTAAGGAGGATGAGGAGAAGATCGCTTTCATGACTCCCGCAGGGAGCTTTTGCTACGTGAGTATGCCTTTCGGCCTCAAAACGCGGGCCCCACGTTCCAACGGGCCATGCGCTTAACCCCGGACTCGCAAATCGGGAGGAACGTGGAGGCGTACGTCGACGACTTGGTCATTAAGAGCCGCAAGGCACCGTCTCTCCCGTTCGACTTAGAGGAGACTTTCTCCAACCTCGCGCCGCAACCGGTGAAGCTCAATCCGAGAAGTGCGTCTTTGGCGTACCGGCAGGAAGCTACTCGGCTTCCCGATCTCGCACCGCGGATCGAAGCAAACCCGCAGAAGATCCGGCCATCGAAGAAATCCGCCCTCCGAGGCGGCTCAAGGACGTGCAACGCCTAGCCGGAGCATGGCGGCCCTTGGCCGATTCATTTCACGCCTAGGCGAACGCGCTCTCCCGCCGTTCAAGCCGATGAAGAGGACGGACAAATTCGAGTGGACCCGGAAGCCGACGAAGCTTTACAAGACCTCAAGCGCTACCCGTCCTCCGCGCCCGTCTTAGTCGCCCCGAACCGTGTGAGCCGCCGCTCCCGTACATAGCGGCTAACCCGCAGTGGTCGCTGCGGCCCCGGTGGTCGAGCGGCCGGAGCAGTGCACCTCGCGGTTCTCGACGAACCGAGCAAGCGCGGTGCCTTGACGGCTCTAAGGCGGCGGACCAACCGCACCCGGGCTCCACCCGCGACCAGCTCGCCGGTGCCGGAGCACCCGGTGCCGCGGACGCTCCCGCTCACGACATGGCGCGCGATGCGGCCGCTCCAGCCGCCCGGTGGGGCACCCGGCGGGCCCCAACGACGACAACCGCCGCGGACGGCGTGGCTCTCCGCCTTCGCCCGGGCTCCGGCTCCGACCTTGCCGCATGATTTGGGCGAAGCCGGACCACGACCGGAAAGACAAGGATGGAGGCGCCGATCCCACCCCGCCCGGGCTCCGGCTCCGACCATGTCTCGCATCGAGGGCGGGCGGGATCCGCACCAACCACGCCCGACGACGACACTACACCGACATCGCATCACCCGGCGCTTTGGCCCCGACTACCACGACGAGCGAGAGCGAGCTAGGGCCCGCACCCTCGGAGACCGAGCCTCGCACTCGGCGCATCCAGCCGCCCGTGTATTTCGTCGCCGAGGTTTTGCGAGACGCCAAGACCCGGCACCCACAGCACTCGTAAGATGCTCTACACAAGTGCTCATCGCGTCCCGAAGCCGCGACACTACTTTCAAGGTCACCCCGTCCGGTGGTAACCACGGCACCGCCGGAGACCATACCGCGCAACAGTGGAAGCGACCGGCGAGTGGCCAAGTGGGCCGTGGAGCTAGGCGAGTTCGACTTGTCCTTCCTCAAGACACACATCATCAAGAGCCGGCACTTGCCGAGTTCATCGCCGAGTGGACACCCACCCCGCAGATCGAGCGGGAAGAGCTTAGCACCCGGTGCAGCCGTACGACGCACCCGGCAACCACCGGACGTTGTTCTTCGACGGTTCCCTCACCCTCAACGGCGCGGGAGCAGGGGTACCGCTGCCGTCACCAACCGGCGACGAGCTACGCTACGCGGTCCAGCCTACACTTCCGTGCACCAACAACATGGCAGAATACGAAGCTCTCCCGGCGGGGTTGCGGATTGCGGCACCTCGGGGTCACGCGCCTTCTCGCCAAGGGAGATTCGCAACTCGTCGTCAACCAGGTATCCAAGGAGTACCAATGCAACGACCCGCAGATGGCTGCATACCTTGCGGCGGTTAGGCGGATGGAAAAGAAGTTCAACGGCCTCGAGGTGCTTCACGTACTTCTGGGCGACAATCACATTGCCGACGAGCTATCCCGGTGGCATCCACTCGAGCTCCAACCCCACCCGGACGTTCATGGAGATCCCGTCATCCCCTTCGGCCTCCGACGCCGACCGAGCTCCGGACAAAGAACAACAAAGCGCAAGCGCACCCGCAGGATCTCGCAAGCACACGCAGAATAGCGAAGAAGTGCTTGCCAACGAACCGCAGGACACCCGCCGGATGGACGACATCCTCGGTACCGCGGGACGACATCCTTCCGAAGACGACACGGACGCGGAACGCCTAGCCCGCCAAGCCAAGCGATACGCCGTTGTCGACGACAAGCCGTACAAGCGCAGCGGCCAATGGTGTTCGCTCGAAGTGCGTAAAGATGGAAGAAGGCAACGACATACTCGTTGAGATCCACGAGGGCGAGTGCGGCAGCCACCACGCTCCCCGCACGCCGGTCGGGAAAGCCTTTCGGCAGGGTTACTACCGGCCGACAGCCCTCCAGGACGCCACCAGGCCGGTGCAACAATGCAAGGCATGCCGCTTCACGCCGCGTACGCACCCGCCCGCTCAAGCCCTTCAAACAATTCCCTTATCCCGGCCGTTCGCGGTGTGGGGTTTGGACATTGTAGGGCCGTTTCCGACCGCCCGGTGGGTACAGTGGCTATACGTGGCCATCGACAAGTTCACAAAGTGGGTGGAAGCTGAAGCGGTGACAAAGATAGACCAAAACTCAGCGGTCAAATTCATGAAAAATGTCATTTCAAGATTCGGAGTGCCGCAACGGATCATCACCGACAACGGGACTCGCTCACGAGCCACGCATTCGCAAAGCATACCGCGACTCCCCGGCACCCGGATCCGCTTTGCCTCAAGAGCCCACCCACGTAGTAACGGCCAAGTCGAACGCGCCAACGGAGAAATCCTCAAGGGTTTAAAAACAAGATCATTTGACCCGTTGAAGAAGAAGGGCTCCAAGTGGGTAACCGAGATCCAACCCGTGCTCGGTCCCCGCGCACCACAACGAGTCGAGCCACAGTGCGAAACGCCTTTTTTCCTCGTGTACGGTGCGGAGGCGGTGCTACCCACGGAGATCCGGCTCAATAGCCCCCGAGTCGCCGCATTCGACGAAGCCGACCAAAACACCCGGCGGCACGACGACATCGACCTCCTTGAGGAGGCAAGACGCCGAGTACTACCGCGAAGCGCGAGGTACCTCCAGTGGCTTGCGCCGCTACCACCAACGGCGCGTGCGTCCCCGGAGTTGCAAACGGGAGACCTCGTCCTCCGACGGGCTCGTACGCGTGAAGGCAAGGACAAGCTAACTCCCATGTGGGAAGGGCCCTTCCTCGTCACCGCCGCCGCCGCCCCGGATCCGTGCGTCCGGAGTCTGAGGATGGGTACCCGAACCAAGCGCTTGGAACATTGAGCACCTAAAGAAATTCTACCCTTAGAATATTCTCAGTAGCCAATGCTCCCGGATAGTACCCTGAAGTCCTATCGCCACGGCCACGCCGCCAAGGCACTTGTACTAACGTGTTTCGAACAAAAGCAGCGCCTAGTCGCTTCCTTTCTTACCTCTCGCAGATTGCCGTCATGCATATCGAAGTCCTCGTGCCCCTCCCCGTTGGGTAATGAAGGTCTCCGGCTTAGTCTGAAGCCGAAGGCTGCGTCCGATTGAGAATCGTGCGCCTCGAGTCGCGCTAAAAGCGTCACCGCGAAGTGCCGAACGGCCTACGACTACACGGCGCACGCGGGCATTCGCACGTAACAAACAGTAACAGCGGGTTTAAACTATCCATTCACAATGATAAGTTAAGCTTGAATTACTTGCCGTACGTACAGGGACATAGGTTTGACAAAAAAACACGACAACACAAAAGGGGGGCACAAGCGCCAGGAAACCGCACGCAAGCGGAGGAAGACGGCACTTAGCCGCGTTTGAAGCTCTCCGCGAAGGCGCGCGCGACGGCGTGAGCTTGCGCCTTAGCCGTGGCATGCTCGCCCGCAGGGACATCGCCGTTCACCACGGCTAGCAGCGGGAACCCGGCACAAGGACCAGGGCGTTCGCCAAGCACCTCCTCCAGGGCCGCGGCTATGGTTTGCCGCCCCTCATCCTCCAGGACCTCCGCCACCCGGTATTCAAGCCGCTCGCAGAGTCAACCACCCCCGCATGGCGTACGCATACCCACTCGGGCCGCGGTCAAGAGGCTCCGAAGACGAGGCAGACTCCGCCTCGGAATAATGCCGACGAAACGGCCCGGTGCACCCTCGGCGGCGATCTCCGCTTGCGTCCGCGCCGCCGTGGCCAGCCTCGGTCGCCCGCTCGCTCGCCTCAACACGCCGGGCTCGACTCCTCGAGCCGGGACCGCGCCTCCGCGAGTTGCCGCCGGAGGTCATCACCGTCGCCGCGGCGGAAGAGCCACGACCCGACTTCTTCGCCCGGGCCTCCAACCGCTCGGCTTGCCGGCGGTACTCATCCCGGCTCTTCTCCATCGCCTTCGCCTCGACGGCGAAGGCCTTCTCGGGCCTCTCGCGAGAGCCTCCTCGCGGACGCGATGCGCCAGCCCGTCGGCGAGACCACGGACCTGCTCCTCGGCCCGAGCGAGACGGGCCGCCTCCGTCTCCAAGGCTTCCTCGTGGACGGCGGCCTCGTCCTCACGAAGCCGGACCCGCTCCTCCCGGAAGCCGGGCGCCCTCGCGCCCCGAAGGGCCGCCTCCCGGGCAACCAAGGAATCACCGGCGCGCTGCACCCGCGCTCGGCCGCTCCGACGGCCCGCTCCCGTTCGCCCGGCCGCAGCCTCCCGAAGGGCAAGCGCGCCGGCCCGCTCCTTCGCCTCCTCCTCGCGGCCGCCGCGGTCACCTCCCGGCGGGTTACGGCGCTTCGCGGAGGTCCATGTGGGCCTCCGCCTCCTCCAGCTCGCGCGCCGCGAAGCCGCACAGCCGCGCTCCCGCTCCAGACACTTTGGAGACGACTCACGCTTTCGCCTCGCGGGCCTTCGCGTCACGCAGCCTTCTCGGCGCCCGGTCGCCGATCCCAAGCAGCCTTGGTCCAGCTCATGCCGAACTTCTTCCATACGGCGCCGATATTGCCGCCGGGCCGCCTTCACCGCCGTCTCCGTGGACCGCCGCGCTCCGCCACTTCCGCCTCGCGCCGCCGGCCGCGGCCTCCCGGTCCTCCAGGGACGCGTCCGCCTCCTCCACGGCCGCCTTCATGGCAAGAAGCGACCGGTGGCCTCCCCGATCACGTCACCAATCCCGTGGCGACCCGCACCGCCGTAGCGACCCGGAGGGGACCCGCTCCGGCCGCGTCCAGCCGCGCTCGCGGTCCCTACCGGCGGCGGCGGTCGACGATGTGTCTCCACCAGCCCACCGTACCCGGCTCCGACCGGACGCGCGGAGGGGAGTCATTCCCTCCAAAGACTATAGGGCCGGCGGCGCCGGCACCCGCCGCGGGGTGGAAGAGCGTGGCGGACGCCGGCGCCGCCGATCGGGAAGGCACCCGGCACGTCCACGGCAGAGAAGGCGACACCCGGCCGAAGTCGCACCGGCAGAGGTACCCGCGGTCTCCTCTCCGGCAGGGCGCCCGCATCCTCCTCGCCGGCAGAGGCACCCGCCGCCTTCTCCTCGCGGGCATCCGCAGCCCACCTCCTCGGAGCACCCGCGGCCTCCTCTCCGGCGGCACCCGCGGCCACCTCCGCGGGACCGTCGGCAACTCCTTCCTCGGGGCACCAGCCGGCCACCTCTTCAGTGGGCGTCCGTCGCCCCTCCCGTGTCATCCTCCGCCTCGGCCACCGGAGCCGCGCCGGCCGCCTTGGGATCCAAAGGGACCAAGTCCGGTCCAGCTCGATCCGGACAGATCCCGCAGACAATGCAAATCGAACGCACCTCGCAACCATCGCCCCACGATGAGACAAAGTGCACCATACCAAGCACACCTACCGTCGCGTGTCCACCCGGCCGTTTGCACCGGTGCGGCTACAGGAGACCCTCTCCGCGGGGCGGCAACCGTCACCGACGCCGGCGAGGCCCGCCGGCCCGCTCGTGGTGCGGAGGCGGGCCCGAAGAGTCTGGAGGAGGAAGGTGACGGGGACCTTTTCCCTTGCCTTTGTCTCGCGCGCCGGAGTAGGCCTCGCAGCCGCCGTAGCTGCCACCCGAGCCCCCGAGGCACCTCCAGGGGCAACCGTCGCACCCGGCTCTGAGGAAGGTGCGACCCCGGCACCCGGAGGCCGTGGGCGGGAGTCGGGTTCGCGCTGAGAAACCCGAGCGGCCCCGCCGGGGCATGCCGTCAAGAACGGCGCGCTTGTTCGCCGACCGATGGAGGGGCTCCGCACCCTCCGGCACGTGAAGGAGGCGGGCCACTTCTTCCCGGCCAACGTCGAGTAGGCGAACCGCTTCGCGGCCTCGGCAGGTCGGAGCCCGCCCCGTGCGCGTGCGGCCGGCGAAGTTGAAGTCCCGGCACAGCCCACGACGGGGCCGATCTCCCGGCGAAGGGGCGCGATGTTGCGCTCGAGGAAGTCGTGCACCACCCCGCGCGGGTCGACTCGCCCGCGGCGAGCGCCGCGATCCGGTCGACCACGTGCATCATGCCCTCGGGAAGTCGGGGCACGCCGTCCCGCACGGCAAGTGCCGGGCGGGACCGGCGGACGCGGAGGCGGCGAAGATCCTTCTCGTACGGCACCGTGAACCAAGCCCTCTTCCACGCCTCCACCTTGCTACCGGGCGAGTACTCTATGTACCCACCGTCGGGCCGGCGGTCACCGGACGCACCCGATCACCTCCGAGGCATTGGTGAGCGTCATCTTGAAGTAGCGCTCGGAAGATGGGGAAGCACGGCGGCACCCCCACAAATCCTCGCAGAGATGAGCGAACACGGCCGCCGCCGCGACCGCGTTCGGCGTGAGGTGCGCCATGCGGATCCCATATTCCCGAAGCACCTCCAGGAAGAAATCGGAGAAGGCGGGGGAACGGCGCCGGCGACGACGAAGGTCACGAAGTGGAGGATCTCCAGCCCTCCGGCCGGCGGCGGCAAAGGCCCCCGACGCGAACGGCCCTATCACCGTCCACCGGAAGGAAGGGCGAAAGCCGCGACATGTCAACCCCGGCGTTCGGCAACCGCGCCATCGGCGGGCGTCCGCCGACGGCGAGCGCGCGCGAGAGCTACCGCGGCGGGGGAGGATCTTCCGCGGCCCATCTTGACGGCGCGCGACGACGGTGACGGAAGCGGCGGCGCGGATCGGCGAAGAAGAAGGCGAAGGGGAGCGCAGCGGCGAGAGAGAAGCCGAGAAGACGGGAGGCGAGGGGCGAAGGGGAGACGTGCCCCGAGCAACCGGCCCTCCCACTACTTGAGCGCAGGCGCCGTGCGGGCCCACGGCACGCGAACCAAAGCGACGCGACGCCTCGGGCGCCGTGCTCCCGGCAGCCCAAGCGGTTTCGCCCTTCTCGAAAGCCGCGCCCGAGCTACCCAAGCCTCACGGGGCACCGACGGGTGGCCCCAATCCTCGCTCCGACCCCGCGGGTCGCCGATCGGGCCGGGGCTCCCGTCGGTGTAGGGGGATTGGGGGTCCCCCTAACCGCGCACGGGCTACTTTCGGCCCACCAACGAAGCCATGAGGCCCGCGAAGCCATGAAGTCTACGAGGCCACGGAGTCCACGAAGCCACGAAGCCCACGAGTCCCGCGGAAGCCGGAGGAGTGGGAGCGCCGGAGGGAGGACGAAGTTTCGCGGTGCTTTCCTCCGGCGCCCCAACTACCCGGGTTAATGCGGTACTCGAGTGCCGCCGGCAACGCCGCAGCCCGACAGGACGTGCGCGCGGCTCGTCCGTGTGCCGCGTCTCTGGGAAGCCACGCGGCTGCAGCTGCCAGGAGGGCTCCCGGCCAATGAGAAGGGAGAGATTGGGAACGCGAACCGAGGGACCGAGACCGCAACGGATTTGTGTCGGATCGTGTCGGAAGGTTCCAGGAGGGACCGGACCCCCACCGGTGCCCGGTACTCCTCCGGTACCCGTACGATGCTCTCCTCCTCGGCCCTATAAAGGGAGGAGGTACCCCCATGTAATAGCGGTCGGCTCTTTCGAATACTCACACACCAGGACGTAAGGTATTACGCACCCAATGCGGCCTCGAACCCGGATAACTCTCGTGTCCTTCCTCACTTGAATCATCCACGCTAACGCGCGAGCAAATCCGTTCTTCCCCGAACCTATCCTAAGGGAGCCTTGACAGGCCCCTATTTGGAGGTGTACTTACGCACCGACAGTCACTAATTAGTATTTAAACCTTTAGACTTGATGGTGTATGATCTTATATTGCATATCTCCAGATGGAACTAGCATTAATGTATGTGATTTGCGAAAAAAGAAGTTTGAAAAAAATGCCATACAACAATTGTGCATACATGCCCCTCTGTGTATGCTTAATTTTCTGTATATACATGTTTCTATTCTGTATTTGACATCTCTTACGATCAATTTCTATTCAATGTGTTTGTGCAACACTCCTTTGAGTATAGAGAAGACAATGTGGGGGTGTTCCTGTTCAGTTCTCCAAAGTTTTTGTTCATTTAACATTTTACTATAGGCAGAAGCATTGGAATGTGTGTTATTATGTCATGAACTCATGATGAGAACCTTGGTTCACATTGGCGCAACTTCCGTACAGAAGATGGCCATGTCTTGGAGGGGTATTATAGAATATTGGAAGTGGAAGATAGATAATAGATGGATGAAAGCACTTTATGTTGCAAATGAATAGGGTGGGTTAGTACTGTATGGTAAAAGTAACTACATAATTATTTGGTTCGATTTTGTGATTTGTCCACATAGCATGAGTCGACATAGGTATACATGGAGTGGACCTCTATATAATTTATTCTCTCAAGATCACAGCCTCACAGGGGCATGCTGACACAAACGTGACTTAACCAAAACTTCCTTTGATTAAAGTTCTGATTATTTCATTTAGTGACCTGTTTGCTCCATTATATATATTTTTTGTTGTCTTCCAATCTTTTGTTCTGCCTGTACTGAGTATACATGTTCATGTTTTGTCATATTATAGTTTGGATGCTGAAACTATTATCGACATCTATAATCGGAGCCTCTGGCTCGACTCGAATATGACACTGATGCTTTTAAGTTTGTGATGCTTAGGTATGACTTCGCTTCAAATAGGTGGCTGAAAGAGGCAACCGCAAGAAGAAAGATCCTAAACACTGAAACTTGTGGCTTCATATCAGCAAATGGAGAGCTGTATGTGCTCACATCTGCAAAGGTTCCTGTAGAAGTGTCTGGTCCATGGAGGCAGCTGAAGAAGAAACTACCCCTGGAGTTTCAGGTGTACAACCCTGGGACAAAGGAATGGAGAGTGCTCACTACACATCCACCTGTTCATGCGCCAATTGATTTCAGGAGTGCAGCTCTCTGTACAGTTGAGTTGTAGGAACTGTTCATGATCATCATTAACTGTATAGATTCAAGTGACAAACCGAAGGATTGCAAATATAACCCAAAAATGTTTATAAATGCTTCAACGAGACGGGAGATAGGTGAAGATTGATGTATGCCAGCATGTATACAAGTTACTCGGTATTCATTCTCGTTATTAGGAACAAACAGTTTGTACATTGCAGGAACAAGTGTATGAATTGCCATATTTGTTGTTACCTTTATTTTTTGCTGGATGCATTGATGGTCACATTTTCTTTTTGGGCGGCATGCAGTATCTACTGTTATTCTTCATTTTTTTTGCTCTATATTTTTCTTCATCTGGTAGGCATATCTGGTCATAATTCACGAATATGCTAGAGATGCTGCTGGCATATAGGGGCACGGCCCGTTGCATGTTACTACCTCCTCACACGTCAGTAGACAGTCTGTCCGTGAAGCTGCATTCTTTGTTGTGTTCATCAATGAGTAGCGTCCAGCATTTCCCTGCTTCAACAGTAGTGTCAACAATAGCAGCTTTCGGTAGTAGAAAATCAGCTTGTACACCCTCCAATTTTATTATTGGTGTTAGGACAACATTTCTAGTTGTTGTTTTTTTTGTCACATTTTCTAGTTCATTTTTTTAAGTCCTAATATCAAATTTGTGTACGCATGTACATTTCTAGTTCATTTTTTAAGTCCTAATATCAAATTTGTGTACGCATGTAGAGTACTATCACAGGATCAGTTGTACGAGGGTAATGTCGATGTGCAGAATGCATGGGCCGGGCAGCACATGAGCCAGCAGTCACTGTGACCAATTAGCTAGCAACACGAGTGGTGTGAGTGGTGATATTGCCAGCTCAACTTGGACTCCTGTCTTCCTCGTGATTATGTTATGGAGATGCGTGTCCCTTCCCTTGTACTAATCACACACGTTGAACGACACAAAGACGTGATACGTCTAGATTTGGCCGGGCAGGCGACGGGTTAATTTACACCATGTTGCCGAATGCTACAATTCGAGTAGTATGGATTTGCCATACACAAAAGCAGGGCCAGATCTTTTCATTTAAAGGAGCGTCGGCATGATGGAGCTTGGATTGTTGCCCGTTTCTCGGTCTCCTCGAGAGGGAGAGAGACGAGGTGATCGAGTGCGCGAATTGAAGAAGCGCTGGGCCGGGTCGATCGAGTGCGGCAGCTGGCCACGGCGTCGGGCTCCGGGTCCGTCCGAGGCGGATGCCATGATACCAGTACAGTACGCCTTTGAACGGGTTGAGGCTCGCGCCAAATGATTAGCCGTGTCTCATCTAGGATTTGTACCGTGCCCCTGTCAGTCAATCAAGAGTAGTATCCATGTTAAAGCTGCCAGGGGCATAAAAACGACGTTCCAGATTAAAGTCCTCAGGAATACTATCACTTCTCCTGCCGTACATGGTTCGCCGAGGAGTGATTTCTCATTATTAGGCCGACCTTTTTCACTAGGGGGGTGAAATTTTGCAAAAAGGTTATACTAGGTAACAAGGGATGTACTCGGAATTTGTTATCAGGATTCGCTGCAAATTTAAATCGAATCCTCAAAGCTAAACGAAAAGTTGTCGTGCTTCGATTTGGAGTTCTGGACTGCTATGGGCTGGATCTGGCTCTAAATTCTTTGTTTTCGTGCACGTGCACGCATCGGAAAATAACCGGCAAAGGATATAACGAGTAGTAGTAATTCAATTTGCGAAAAGCTAACAGTTGTTGGAGGCTCGTGGTCAGCGTGCACAGTTTGACTGAACTGAAGGCACTCCAAAATGCATAGTAGTGGTGGTCATGGTTTGCCGGCGGGCCGGGCTTTGGAAACTCGACGGTACGCGGCGTGGAGGAGACACGCCTAATCATTCGGCACGGGCCTCCACCTGTCTCCTCCTCCTCCTCCCCGTTCAACAAAGAAAGCATTCCACAGGCTCCGATCCTGGGAAGCACGGTCATGAGTTGATGATGCCGGCGCCTGCGGCCCGAGGCGCGCCAGCTCACGTACGACGACCGGACCGGGTCGCACTCGCACGGTGACCCGTCACTCCACCTTCCGATCCGGCCGCTGCACTGCCATCAGCTCACGCGCGCCTCTCGATACTACTGCGATCCTACGAGCAGCAGGCGATCGAGATGGACCGAACGAGCGATAGAGCTATACTAGTAGTAGTAGCTAGAGAGTGAGAGAGAGAAGAATCCAGGATCGGTCACGTACGCCCGAGCAGAGCTTCTTTAAACTTTTGCTTTGGTCGCTCGCGCCTCTCTAGGCCCCCGCGCTCTGCTCCGTCGAGGAAGCGGGCAGGAAAAGAATAATACTCGTAGTAGTAAAAGAAAGCGAAAAGATCCGAGATCCGTTCGTCGCCCGTCCACGGGCGGCGCGGTGAGCGCAGCAGTCAACAGCGGGCATGATGGGGCATGGTTTCCAAACTCCTATCATGATCCTCGCGCGCCCCGACGCGACGGGCACTCGACATGATGCTCCCCTCCCCTCCCCTCGCTCGCTCCTAGTACTACTAAAATGTGCTCCTCTTTTTCTATTCGGAATTTTTTAACCGTTGCTGCTCGTGCTCGCAGCAGGCCGCTTGCTTGCTTGCTTGCGCAGAGGTAGGAACACGACACGACCGAATCCGGCAGAGCAGCGCGGCGCCGTGGACGGCGGACGGGCAGGGAGGGAGGGAGGGAGGCCGTGCGTGATAATGGCGCGCATTCCCCGTGTGGCGCCCGAAGAAGATCTCTGCGCGCGGGCCGTGCGCCATCATCAGCCTACTCGATTGTGAGGCGGGCTTCTTCCCCTCGCCGATTCCGCTGCGTGCGTGGATCGGCCGGGTCGGGTCGGGTCGGGTGCGGCGCACGACCACCGGCGATCGATCGAGCGGAGCGGGGAGGAGCCGTATCGGAGCGGTCACACGCGTACGCGTGGTGGTGGCACTGGCGGGCGTGCCGCATCGATCGGCGCCAGTGCAACAGGCATAATGGAACACTACAATACTGGAACACCACCACCACCACTCCACCAGCGTGCGTGCGTGCGTGCGTGCGTTGGGCCAATCGAATCGGCAGACGACCAGCCAGCCAGCCAGCGCTAGTGCTGGTGCTGGTGCTGGTGCGGTGGTGCTCGTGCATGCTGCTGGTACCAACAGCGCTGGTAAGTTCATCGATCCACGGATCGGCGAGCCAATGAGGGATCGAGGGCGCCACACGCGCCTCTTTGCTGGCCAGCTAGGCGCCGCTGCATGCGCTCGATCACGAGATGGATCGCGTTGAACCGCCGCGCCACTAGTCTCGGGCTTTGCCTCCGCGCGAGGTCGGCATGATGGCGGCGATGATGGCGTCCATCCGTCGCCGATCGCGGACTACGCCCCCGACAAGCGCACGCCTCCAAGGGGGCTGTGCCGCGCCTCCCCTGGACCTGGTCTACCCCGTCTCGCGATGCGCGGGGGCCACCGGGAGGAATGATGGTGATGGCTCCGCTTCCTGCTTCTGCCGCCGCACACAGCAGGAAACGCTACTAGCATAGGGTGCCTACCTAGCGCTCGATCCGTGCCTAGGCCTCGCCCTCGCCGGGCAGACAGGCAGGCACGTTGCCCACATTACTTAATCGAGGACGGCGCTGCGCTTCATTCTCATTGCCGAGCGCGAGCCGAGTGAATTGCAAGTGCACCCCACTACGGCAGCACTCCCTCCATTCCTATATGTAAGCATTCCTGAATCCCGAGCATGAAATAATCAAGAGAGAAAGGTCATATATACTCTCATTTTACGCTACCTCATAAATTCTTCACCCACCTAATAACCTATCAATTTTTATCCTATTCGTAGGAATGCTTACATATTAGAACAAAATTTGAATCCCTAAAATGCTTATATAAACGAAAGAAGGGAGTAGTAAGCTCTACTAATGCTCGTGCTTAGACAAAAGGGGAGCAAAGAAAGGTGGGAGCGAATTCAGGGCGCGCGTGGTGTTTTGGTGCACGAGCTAGGCTACATGGTGTCCCACGGGTGGGGCACCGTGTTCCCCATGTCTGTCGCGCATTGTTTTGTTTAACTCGAGGAGGAGGAGGAGTACTCGATTCGACTCTGTTGCTCATCACGCCAGAAAGTTTAAAATCAAACACGGCATCAGTACGACCGTGCCGTACACCCAAGGGAACCCGTCCATTTTGGGGGCGTACTACAGCATTCCGAATCACCTTTTTTCTAATCTCCCCTCTATTCGTGGCATTCTACTGTAGTATTATCCTCGGCTGAAATCGCAAACTTCCTCGACAGTAATCCTAGCTGTTCAATCCATAACAGTCGCTGAATAGTCGTAGTGGATATATGTGTCTGTGGTCCCCCCTGGAGGCTTTGGATTACTACCGCAAAGCATATGCAAATGCAGCTATAGGGTGTTTTGTCGGATTTGGATATGCACGGCGGCGCTCTGATCAACGAAAGCAAATAAAACCTCCGGGTCGGGGGAAAATACAAAGCTCAAAACTAGATACGGGATCGAACATTCCGTTTGGACGCTACGTAGAATACGGTAAAGGCGAGGCTACGTGCACGAACGAGCAGTAAACAAATCAGTAATAGTAACAGTCTCGGGCTCACTCATGGCCGCGCGGGTTTAGTCGCGGCGGTAATCAATTGGCGGGCGCGATCAATCATGGGCCGCGCACAAGGCGGCATGTGAAGTACACATTCAACAACAGCCTAGCCGAGTTACTACCTAGGTTTAGTGCGGTCCCCACCCGGCAGCGAGGGCTTCACCAGGAAGAGGCCTCCTGTAGCCCGCCCTAGTACTACACTGTCTAGGCCGCCGCGACGAGACCCTGTCAGGCGGCGGCGGCGACCGGGGCATGATGAAGAATATTCCGGCGCGGACCCACCGGTCAGGCGGAGGCAGGAGTAGGAGTAGGAGTAGCTAGGGGCGCGATGGATTGTGCGGTTGGGCACGCGCGCGGCGGTTCCGGCGACGGCTAGCTGCTGCCCGACACCGCCGTCCGCGAGGCTGATCCGACGGCCTTTCGCAGCGAGAGAGAGAGAGAGAGCGGATTAAAGGCGCGCCTTTGCGCAGTGTCTCCTGGATTTGGCTCTTGTGCCTTGTGCGACATCCCATCAGTGCCTCGATCGAGTGCGGCGTGCAACCGTGCCGCTGCTGCTACTCCTACTCGGACGGAGCCGGTTTCGGGGCTTTTTTGGCCCGGTGCAGGGACGGATGGAGTGCCTTTTTCTGATGATGGCCCGGGTCAGGTCTACTCCCGCTCCCCTCGCGTCAGAGGATCGGATTCCCCACTTGTCCTATTCGCCTCTCTCGCGTTTCGTCGCATCGTCTGGTGGTGCGCGACATCGGAGAGCCGCCGCTGCCACGGCGGGCACCTCCGCCGATTGCATATTCGCATTGCCAAGACGAGAGAGAGGAGTTGGCACTACTCGAGGTCCGAGTGGGCCGGGTGGGCGACACGTGGACCGTGGGTCCCGGGCAGCCGGCTGAGCTGGGCTGCCGAGGCTTTCCGGAGCAGCGGGCGGGGGCACGAGGCACGCGCACCCACCACGCCCAATCGAGTGCCCACGCCCCCTTCCTTGCTTCTCATGAATCCCTCTCATCGCCTTCCTGGTTCGATTCCCTCGCCGCTGTATCTGCACCCGCCTGTATCTACTCAAAAGCAGTGAAAGCCAGGGAATAAAAATTAAAGACGCGCGGACAAACCCAACCCCGCCGGGCGAGCGAGAAAACCCCGCGCCCTTTTATAAACCCTGTGCACCCTCCCGCTTCCTCCTCGCCATTGCACTTGTCCCTTCCTTCCTTCCTTCCCTTCCCTTCCCGGCTTGCTTTGCTCCTCTTTCAATTTCTGTCTGGCTTGGTTGGTTTCGTCTCATCCATCCGTTGCGACCACACTGCCGGCTGCCAGGACAGGGGATGGCCGGACTCTGAGCTCCGCGGCTCGTCTTCCTCCTGTAAGTTGCTGCGGCTGCCAATCTTTCTCCTGTAACCGAAACAGGGGATGCCGATCTCTCCACGGATTCCTAACTGCGATCCTCGTGTGTTTGTTTGCAGCTGATTTCGTCTCTGCTTCGCTGACCGCGAGCCCGAGTTGGACTCTCGGTGCGCGCGCGCGCCGGAGGATGCGCATTGGGCCCGGCGGGAGGAGGAGCACGACGGGGATGAGAAGTGGCGCCATCGCGCACTGCCGCACGCCGATAAACCGGAGGGTTTGCCAGGTGCTCCATCACCACATGTATTGCCTCTCACTATCCGTTCTCCTCATTAGTTCGCTGTTTTTCTTTTGTAACCGGTGCAATTGGTGCTAGATTCTACTCTCTTTTAATTGCATTTCGATGGGAACGAACAAGCCACTGTATTTTGGTTCTGTGCTGGCTCGTGCCGCTATTTCCACCGGTAGATAGAGTAGAATGGAGCTGACTTGCGTGTTATCTCCTTCACTGTTAGTATTAGGATATACTAGTAGGATAATAAACAAAGTCATCTGTGCTTAACGAGTTTGGTATACCATCAGCCGGGAGTAGTCTAGTCTTTGATTATTCCCGTTCTTCCGCCGTGTGCCACCCATTCCTGGACACGGGAGTGGAGTAGGTCGTACGACATGCTGCGTGCCACACCGCGACGCAATCATCTCATCTCGCGCGTGCCGAGTACTAGTAGCTTGAAGCAGCACGACGGACACGCCTAGCCTAGTGCGCTCGGCTGCACGCGTCCCAAATCTCGGCCCCCTTTCTTTCCAGGGAAAAAAAAACTTTTCGTCTTTCTGCCCCCTCCCATCCCATGCTGCTCGTGCGATTGGGTTGGGTTGCCTTTGAATATTGCCGCTTCGCTTTCGGCCCCCTGTGCCTGCTTGTCCCCTGTTCGCAGAAACCGTTAGCCTCTTTCCCGGCATGCCCCACCCAGCCTTCTCCTCCTCTGCTTCGCCTTCGCCTTTGGCTTCAGTTCGGTTCGGTTCGGTAGGCCACCATCGCATTGCTTTGTTGGTTTGGTTGGTACCACTTGGAAAGTCAGTAGTCGCTTTGGCTGCCTTCGCGTGTACTAGTACCAGTATGTACGCACAACGCACCAACTAGTAATTGCTTGGCTTGTTCAGGAATGGTGTTCGCATTGGCATTGCCGTTTCTTTCTTAGTGCTGCACACAGAACATTTTTTCTCTTATCGGAATGTGTTTGTAATGCCAACAGTATGTGATTGTGATGTGCAGGCCGAGTACTTCCGTCACCTTCTGAAGCCAGTGACGTAGATTGTCCACCACTACAAAACCTGCACCAGAGGAAGCGAAGGAAGGAAGGAAGCAGAGGAGGAGAAGATGCAGGGCGGGCACGGGTACTACGGCGGCAGCTCCCCGCCGCAGGGGTACGGGTACGGCTACGGCGGCGGCTACGGGTACGACGCCGCCGGCTACGGGTACGACGGCTCGGGCGCGGGCGGGTACTACAACTACTCGACGGGCGGGTACGGGTCGGCCCCCGCGGCGCCGGCGTACGCTGACCCGGTCGTGTCGTCCGGGCAGCGCGGGCACGAGTTCCCGGCGCCGCTGAACGGGCTGGAGTTCCAGCCGTCGGAGACGTGCCCCAAGAACTACGTCATCTTCGACCAGACGTGCACCAAGAGCCGCGTGATGTTCCACCCGTCGCTGGCGCACAAGCTCGGCGGCGCGTCCTCGGGGCAGGACGAGCACCACTGCTACGACTACTACGGCGGCGGCGGCGGGTACGAGTACCGCGACAAGCAGGCGGAGGAGGAGGACGACAGCTGCTCGGTGCGGCAGAAGGAGGACACGGCGGAGATCGACGCGCTGCTGAGCTCGGACCAGGACGAGGACGACGTGCTCAGCACGGGCCGCACGCCGGGGTACCGGGACGGCAGCTCGCCCGACTCCACGTGCTCGTCCAGCTACGGAGGCGGGAAGGCGGCGCGGCCCAAGAAGGAGCGCATGAAGAAGATGGTGCGCACGCTCAAGGGCATCATCCCGGGCGGCAGCGGCATGGACACGCCGGCCGTGCTCGACGAGGCCGTGCGCTACCTCAAGTCGCTCAAGGTGGAGGCCAAGAAGCTCGGCGTGCGCGGCTCCGACAGCTAGCTTATTAGCTTAGCTTAGCCTAGCCTAGCAGCAGCAGGCCGTCCGAATCGATGCACGAGCTTACACTAGTTGGTTGGGTCGCCGTGATCTGGCCCGACTCTTTTTGTGCACTCTACTTTTGGCCACGGGCATTATGCTCCGCCCATGATGAGAGAGCAGCAGTGCAGAGAGAGTACTGCTGGTAGCTAGTGATTCGATCGCTTTGGGTGGAGACTAGTGGAGCGAGATGATGGGAATCGAGTGGGTGGTGGCAGGGGGATCGAATCGAAGGCATGCATGCTTCTCGGCTTTGGGCTCGTTTCCATTCCCCTGCCTGCCTCCTCGACCTGTCCTTACTCAACTCCTTACAACTAGTGCTAGTCGGGTCCCCTCCCCGCTCTCTTTTGTTGCCTGTGCAAGCGCCAGGACAAGCCTGGACGTCTGATACTTACGGGATGCCTGCCTCTCTGGCCGGCTCCCTTGCTTTGCTTTCCACCCATCTTTTGTCTCTCATGTTTCCAGCAATTCATCCGGTTATCCGTGGCGCGTGCGTGCCTTCTTGCATGGCTGGCTGGCTGGCGTTCCCAGTGCCATCGTCACTGCCGCTTATGATGGCCATGATGATGATGATGGCGCACACTATCTACTTGCATCGTTCGTGTTATCAATCCTCCCTGCGGTTTATCATACTGAAAAAAAATGCCCGGTGCACTACGGCCGGATCAGCCCAAGCCCCTTTTGGTGCTTCTGCATGCATGCCGCGCTGCCTTTTGTTCCGCCGGCTACTAGTGCTCGCATCCCACACGGAAAAAGACCTGCTTGCTCTCCTCCTTTAGCAATGTCAACTTGATGCGTGCGTGCTAAAGCTAGGTGGCATCTACCGGTGACGGCGAACATGCCTCCCTCTTCTCCCTGTCATTTGCGCCTCGATCACTCACGGATTAGTACTCCACAAAAGAAAACTACGTGTGCTACTGCCCCTTTTCCGGCGCTTTGAGTACCGTCGCGATCTTTCACTCGGCGGTTGACTGCTCCGGCGAAGACGTCCCCATCGGGGCACTGACCGGGTTGGTTTGGACTGGACCAACCAAAGACGACGTGGCTTCAGCATGTCGAGCGAGTCAGAGCGCTCGGATGTGACCACTCCACGGCGGCCGAGAGCCGAGTGACGTCCCGGCGCATGCACGCCGGCCGCTAGCAATAGTACCCTCCCTAGCTAGTTGCCGTGCATTCGATCGGCGGCCACTACTGCCGCCATCCCGTAGATTATGCTTCGCACACTTGTTCGGGCAACAAAACAAATGGGGTTCTGCTCTGGAAAGTGCAAGCGTTTTTATCCCGGTCCACGCGGGTGCTTGCAGTATTTTATTTTCTGGGACTGGGAACTTGGGAAGTGGCCGCGTGAAGAAAAGCTTCGGAGTTTTCAGTCCACCCGTATTATGTTTCTCCTTTTCTGTACTCACAATACGATACACTATCTGGTCTACATGCTAGTACTTTTTTTATCCTTTTCATTTTGTAGATTTTTAATTAGAGCGATCTTGTTGGTTGGAACATAAAATTTACTTGTAGGTCTAAACATCATCAACTAAACATTAGAGGGAAAATGTCGCTAGAGTAAAAACATAATAGCCTCATGCTGAAAAATTCAAACGAAACTAAACAATCCTGAAAAAATCTATATGTAAGTCAGAGGAAGTACATATAAAAAAAGACAGAGGAAGTACATATAAAAAAATGTTGAGTTCAGACGAAACTAAACAATTCTGAAAAAATCTATATGTAAATCGCACCGGAGCGAGAGCACCCTACACAGCCACTTGTCGACAGGTGCTGTTGTTTTCTTGAGCACTGGAAAATAAAAAGGATACTCCATGGCTTTGCATCCCCCTAGCGAGAAATCGTTGGGAAATTTTGCCCGTGGTGCCGGCCAATAACGCCATCCACTGAGCGTGGACGGCAGCATCCGGCGCGCGGCCGAAACCATGATACAACGACAAGTGCGCACGTTCTCCGTGGTGCGCGTTCGCGTCCACGCCGACGTAACAACGGTTTTCTCGACACCACAAGCTACGCCGGCCGACGCCATTGCCCGCGCGTGCGATGCTTGTTTATCTCCGTGCGCGCGCGCTCGATGGGGAGGGGATTTTCGGGTGGTGCGCGTTCGATGGGCGCGCAACAGTGCGCGTGATACCGTCGTGTTTGGTTCGGTTCACCGCAACCGCAAAGAGGCCAGGGTGATGGATGCGGCAGCGGAGTGGGTGCTCAACTGCATCGTGCCCAACTCTCGGATGATGCGCTTCCACCACTATTTTTGCGGTGGAGCGAACGCATGGGCTGTTTGTTGATGCTGCCGCCACTATTGGTTCCGCCGCGCGCCCGTGCACGGGCGCCACTGGAGGCGCGCGCACGGTGGGCGAATCCCCACGGCGGATCGTGGCGGGTCAACTCAATCCACAATCGCAATGCTCGCATTAACTACGCATTATTAATTCCTCGGTTAAGTTTTGGAGGTTTAGCTGCCCAAGTGGCTTGCCCATTTGATTAGCTAGGTTGATTAGCTACGTGCATCAGTACTGAGTACGTAATTGAGGCAATCGACGCGCTGACAATAACTTGAGGCAGTTGAGGCGGCGTCTTTCCTGGTTCTGAAAAGAACAAAATTGCTTCGGTGGATTAACAGTGGGTGCTATGCTAGCTAGGGTGGTCCATGAGATAAGCGGCATGTCCGCACGACGCGACACGCCAACCCCACAGGATGGTCGTAGTACGTGCTTCCGTCCCGCACACGCACGCTCCTTCCGTCCGCACGACGCGGCGACGTTTGTGCTCGGCCGGGAAACACGCGGCCGGCGGTGAATGTGCCCGTCCCGTCGCCGTCCGGCCTCCCGCGCACGCCGCCCGGCAAGCGGCAAGCGGCACGTCGTCGTCGTCTCGTGAGTCCGGCCGCGCGTGCGTGGAATGGCCACCGCACCCCGCCGGCTGCAGCAGCTACTAGCCGGCGGTTAGCACCGCGCGACGCCGCGGCGGCCGGGCTGGCTGATGAAGTGGTGAGAGCGAGGGCGGCCGCCCGCCACTAGCCACCAGAGCGCGCAGAGAGCACGCACGCGCATTGTTTCTTTGGCTGCCCGGCCGGGTCGCCACTTGCCAGTGCAGCTGGGCCGCAGTGCGTGCGTGCGCACGGCACGCCACCACCAGCCATAGATACGCACCAACGACACCCGTCACGTCGCGCGCACTGTTTGTTGGTGTGCCGCCACCGCAGGAACAGTGCCCGTACGGGACTGGGACGGAGCACTGTGCGGCGCGTGCGCGGACTCACCACTCACTTCACGAGGTCAGTGGCGCGCTTTCTCTGTTCGGCTAGTCGTCCACTCTCCACGCGCTGAGCAGCGGCCAACACCACTGCTCGATTACGATTCCGGGGCAAAACATGCTGCCTACGAAACGGCAAAGTTTTGTTCCACATGAACTGGCGCGGGGATGAATGGATGATGCAAACCTTCGTAATCTTTTGGCCACTTTACGGCACACCGTCGTCCTAAGAGATTTTATTTCTTTCGTTCTGCCGGAGACTAAAGTTGCGTTTTAAGTTTTTTTTCTTTCCGAGCAAAGAAATGGGATTTTAGTTCTGGGTCCATACTCCAAAGCCCGGTCTACTCCCCCAAAGCCTTCTTCTTGGAGTTTCGTCATGGCCCAAAACGTCTTTCATTTTTACCGGCCCATGTATGATGCGCAAACGGTCCGAAAGCTATAGGCCCAGGGTGAAATTTTTATAAAATAGTCTTTTTAAAAAACGTTTTTGACATTTGGACCCTCCAGAAAACTATTCCCGAAAATGGACCTTTGCACGGCGCCGAGTCCGGTGGCGCCGTCTGCATATTGCACGGCGCCATGCCACCTGGCGCTTTGTTGTGCCACGTCAGCTCCAATGCCAGCAACCCTTGTCTGAGCTGGCGTGCACGGCGCCGTATCATTTGGCGTCGTACTCATGTATGCCGGCCCAATCTATTATTTTCTCCCTCCTCTATTTCTTACCCAGAATCCACACACGCACGTTCAAACAGCCGGTTGCTCTCGTTTCTCTCTCCCATTCAATTCTCCCCCTCAAATCCTTGCAATATGCATGGTTTAACTCCGATTTTTTTGGGGGAATCACTTGAGCAAGGTAAACTCCTCCGGTTCCCACAGGTTTTTTTCAATAGAAGTGTTGGATTTGATTGCATTTTGCAATTTACCATACCTTAGGGTTAGGGTTTATGGAGCTTCATTTTTTGTTGATTCTCGATTGTGTATTGCATTGATGGTGCTATGGATGTTCTGTAGTATCATTTGTACGTTCTGGACCACTTAATTCTTTAATTTTTGATTTTTTGTTAAGTAATTAGTGATAATTTCGTATGAATATTGATAATTTTTTGTTAATACCAAATGTAATAGACATAAGATGGGAAACTAGTCAAATATTCTGTTGACTTGTTATTGAAAGTGATGATTTATCTGTTGGCTATATTCACATAAATGAATCTGTATGCAACTTTCAACTTTTGCAGATTCTGTATGCAATATTCTTTTTAGCTCAGCCATGGATGATGTACTAATTACAGAAAGTGATACTATAATATATAATTCTTATGTCTAAAATAATACACAAAGTTTTATATGTTCTAACACGTTCAAATTTTATTTTACAAGATGCCATGTTAGGGGCCATGATGGCAGAGCGCACAATGTCGTCGTCGCTGTGCCCCTGGGCGCGAGCTGCCCACCGGTACCCGCACTTGCTACAACTGTCAAAATGGTGAAAAAGACAGAAAAAAATTCTCCCTCTAGTATTTTAGGATACATCAACCAGAAATGCTCATGTTTCATCGGCCCATAATGATGGGATACATCTATGAAGAACAATGTTTACTGATTCTTGCTTTATTTTTCTAGTCTAATAATGCATTCTGCCCCAACTATGCATATACGCTGAGTAGTGATTGATGACATGTTTTTTGTGGTCTTGATCTAAAAGCCTTATTAGCTGTAGGTTAAATTGCTCATGAAACTCATGGTTTAACTCTGATTGGTACTGAAGGATAGTCTACAATTAATGTACAGCTAGGCAAGAGGAACCGTAAGGGAACAAAGTGCATAATCTGCAACACTTGCAAAGATGCCAAGGCTGGCTGAAGGAATATCGACACTCCAAGAGCTCTTCTCTCTGTCAGCAGAAGAATTTCTCGTCAGCAATTTTCCTTGCTACTTGTAGAGCTCTATCAAGAGAGGGAGTAAGTGTCAAAAACAGTAAGCCAACAATATATAGTTAGTTTTATCAGTACTATCACTTGAAGACGACGCAGATTGTGCGCTCTGCAGGACCCAGAAACAATCGAACATCTATTGTTGTACTGGCCGATTGCCCAGGCAATCTGGTGGCATGTGTTGAGCTTCATCCAGATGCCCGACCGTTTCTCCATAGAGGACACCGACATCGTCGACACCTGGACCAGATTGCGCACCGGATTGACAAAGCGTCAGCGAAAGGGAATGGGCACTCTGTTCATGCTCATCAGTTGGCAAAGAAACAACCGGGTGTTCCGCGGCGAGGCCAGAAACATGCGGCAGCTGCTGCTGCAAGTACAGAGAGAAGTGCAAGCCTGGATAACTGCCGGGGCGAGAGACTTAGGTAGTTTGTTGTTACGAGTGTAGGCCTCAGCGCTCATGTAATGGTAGCCTAGCGCTGTAATTCCAATCAATCATGTAATGGCTACCAGCGGCCAAGCCGCATCGTGTACGGTCGTTGACCAAACTTCTATACACGGCTCTCCTGCATATTCTAGATTTTTTTCTTTTGCATCTAACGGCAGCCCATTTTCTTTGCTACTTTTCCTGCATCTGTCACAAGTTGCTTGATTGACTTACATGTTCATCTTGCCATATCACTTCTCTTATGGATTTGTTTGAAGGAGATTGTTGGAATATTTTTCATAGTTCAAGAATGTGAATATGAAAGAAAAATCATTGGAAAGTTCAAAGTATCTTTTTCTTGCTAGTATCAGGAGAGATAAAATGATAATTTTGTGTTGCTCTCGGTACTCTCAGATTAGGCGTTGAATAGAGATTGGATGAGTCAAAATGAATGAAGTGCACTGCCTTTTGTCAGCGACAACACAACGGCAACACAGGAAGGCTATGGCACTAATCTGGCCATGCAGGATTTTATCAGTATAAACATGGGAATACAACGGCGCCAATGAGTGTGGCGCCGTAACATGCACACACGGCGCCAATGAGTGTGGCGCCATGCTAGCCAGCTCATCTCTCCTGCACGTACGTTCCTGTCCTACGTGGCAGTGTACAACGCCAAACAAAGTGGCGCCGTATAGTGTACCTACGGCGCCAAGGGATGCGGCGCCGAGAAAAGGGTCCATTTTTTGAAATAGTTTTCTGCAGGGTCTATTTGTGTAAAATGTTTTTTAAAAGGGCTAGAAAGTAAAAATTTCACTAGGCCCAGGTGTCAGCAGAACAAAGCGCTGATGTAACAACTCTGAAAAAACTGGGAGCTGACAGCTGAGCATGACAACAGAAACGAACTGATGTATGCAGTTGTACTGATACTTTACGAATCACCGATTGCGCACTCTAAAAACAGACTGGTAGTCTGCTACAACGTGTTCAGGTTGGGAGTTTACATCTTGGGACAAATGAATTCTTCTCATCAACATAATGTGGAAATAGGAATAAGAGGAAGTTCTGACATAGGGTGTGTTCGTTTCCAGGTATATAATTTTTAGAGGGTCAAATCAAAGAGAATTTTATCATTTTAGAGTACTTAAATAAAGTCTAATCTCGAAACTAATTGCAGACTCCCTATCTAATTCACGAGACGAATCCAACGAGGATAATTATGGTGTTATTAGAAGATGTTTACTGTAGCATCACTGTAGCAAAACATAGATTAATTAGGATCATTAGATTCTGCCTCGCAAATTAGAGGAGGGTCATGACATAGGTTTTGTCATTAAATTAATAAAAGATCTACTAAATAGTAAGATTCTCTTTGATGTAATGGGTATAATTTTTAGAGAGCAGAAAACGAACAGTGCCATAGTACCATTGCACAAGCACAAAAGAAGAAGAAGAAAAAATCATTCCGGAAGAACCATATGCAAATTGACATTACAATTTGCAGCATCCCACTTGAGAGCAGCAGAGGAGGCAGCTAACCGTCATCCTCGTGGTCCCTGAGCATCTTGTCCTGAAAATACCTGCGCATTTTCAGCGTGGGATGGTTCGGAAGGGCCTCCACCGCGCCTCGTACGGCCGCCTCCGCCGCCTCAACCTCCCACGCCCTGGCGCGGTTGCAGAACACGACGACCTCGACCTTCCTGAGGCAGGCGAGGTGCCGGATGCCGAAATCGAACGCGCCGTCGCCTCCGCACAGGTCGTCGCGGGCGACGAACCCGAGGCTGAGGCTCTGGAGCCCGGGCATCGCCCCGGCCTCGAACCTGAGGCTCCGCCCGTCCTTGTGGTACGGGAAGAAGAGGAACTCCTTGAGGCACCGGAACCCGCCGCGGCCGACGGCGAGCGTCTCCTCCGGAGGCTGCTTCGTGTACAGGTAGAGGAAGAGCAGGGCGGGGATCTCCCGGATCACCTCCACGTCTCCCGGTTCCACGCGCCCGATGTTGATGGACAGGCAGGTGAGGTCGGAGAGGGAGGCCATCCACGGCGGGGCCCTGGTGAAGTAGATGGGCCCGAAGATCTCCAGGCTCTGGAGACGGGCGGGCACGGGCTGCCACGTGTCCACCAGAAAGTCCACGGAGTGGAACTGGTTCTGGTAGTAGTCCACGCGCAGAGACCGGAGGCTGTGCTCGCCGAGGCTGCGGAGCGCCGCGGCCAGGGACCGCTGGTACCTCGCCTCGTCCCGGACGGGGCCGCTCGGGTTCCACCCCACGCGGAGCCGTGCCAGCCGCGTCAGCGCGCCGAGCTCCAGCATGACGTCACCCGTGTTGCTACTGCCGTCGATCTTCGACAGCTCCTCCAGCGACCGCATCCTGCCGATGCCCTGCGGGAACCTCACGCCGCTCCACACGAGCAGGCGCACCAGCTGGCCCAGCTCGGTGATGCTCGCCGGCAGCTCCTTCACTTGGGTGCACGCCCTCAGGTCCAGCGTCTGCAGGTTTCTCAGCCGTCCGATCTGCCTCGGGACCTCCCTGATGCTGCTGCTTTTTCCGAGGCACAAGTACCTCAACTGATTCAGGCCGCCGATGTGATCGGCATAGGTGCAGTCGTCGTCTCCCGCGTCCTGCCAGTCCTGCAGATCCAACACTCGCAGAACCTCGAGGTCCTGTAGAGGGGGATCTGGTTGAAAGTGCCGTGGACAGTGAGCGACCGAACGTGGCCGAGAGAGCTCGTGCCGGGCCATGTAACGTCCTCCTCCTCGCGTTTCCCTTGGAGGGAGAGGCGCCGAACTGTCCTCGACGACAGGTTCGCAGCGTCACCACTCACTACCAGAGTGGCGAAGTTTTCCTCCGTGGAGACTTTTATGATGAGATCAAGCATGATGTCGTGAACGCGACAGGCCCGTGGCGTGCCGCTGTAGTCGATGTCCACCGGCTGGATCATGTTCCGATTCATGAGCTCGTTGAAGCACCTTTCGCCGGTCTCCTCCAGGCTCTGCCCGTGCTGTTTGCTGATGAATCCTTCGGCTATCCACCTCCATACCAATCGCTCCCGGTCGATCTCGAAATCCTCCGGGAATACGCTTAGGTACAGCAGGCAGATCTTCAGTTGGTGAGGTAGGTCATCGTAGCTGAGAAACAGTATCCTTTTTATGACCTCCAGATCCTGGTCTTTCTCCAGTGCGGAGCCAATTGAACTGTGCACCTTCTCCCACTCTCGCCTGGTGACTGGCTTCCTTGCTAGTAGGCTTCCTATGTTGATTATGGCCAATGGCAGACCTCCACACTTCTTCAGTATCTCGTGGACAACCTCCTCTAGCACAGTTGGACAGTCACTTTCCTGGTGGAATGTCCTTTTCAGCAGTAATGTTCTGGAATCATCAGTGCTAAGGGGCTTCATAGCATACACGTGATCTTCATGTGAAGAGCAGCAGAATTTGGCTACATCTTGAATGCGTGTTGTTGTCATTATTCTACTCCCGCTGCTGTTCTTCGGAAAGGCACACCGGATCAACTCCCATGCTTGTTTGCTCCATATATCATCAATTATGATAAAGTACCTGTTATAAAAAAAATTATGATAAAGTGCCTATTTTGGAATTTGGAGAAAAAATAACACTCAACCAGTAAGTTCCCTGAAATTATTTAAAAGAATGAAAAATGCAAAGAAAGGATTACCATAGGAAGGAGAGTTTTTTTTTAAAAAAAATAAGAGCATATTAGATGCTGGACAGGCTTTGAGTTAGAGGCAATGTTAGTTGGGCCCTCAATATTGTTATAAAATTATCTCAACTCACTTTTATTTTGTTCTAATTGAAGTGCAAAATCTATTGGCTCTTTACACAAGCTTTGAAGTCTAGCTCGTCACAGTTCCGGTCAAGTTTACATTTTGTTTCGGAAATTAGTTGGCAGCATGCATGAACTTGGCCACAAGGAACATGCTAGGATTCATGTTCAAACAAATCAATTCAACATTTACCAAATTTATAGAAACTTAACTAAAGTATGCCAAATATATAGTAGATTTCTACAAAATCCGATTACTTTGTGTCTAAATTGACATTTTTTATCTCAAGTAATTTGAAATTTAGTAGACAGATAAAGCAAAAGCAAAACATTTTTGTTTGTTAAAGTCCTGTTTGGATCAATTTCAGTTTCTTAAAATTTGGTTTCTTGGTGTAACTTCAAGGAAAAAAATCAGGTGGGGTTGTTTCGATCCTGGTTCCTAAAACCAACAAACTATGTTTTGTGTAGATAACGGCCAAAACCTTGTATTCGCCTGGTTGAACAAAATTATTGGTTTCTTAGAAACTGCAAAACTGGTTTTTAATATATCACACAAAAAATAAAAAAATTCTCTGGAGGCATTTTAGTTTCTAATAAAAAAAGAGGGATCCAAGCAGGACCTCAGGACGCTTTTGGCCTAAGCAAGCTAAGGTGGTTTCTCATCGCCTAGAGAATGTAACGAGGTTGTTCATGATCTTGCGGTGGTGGGTGTGAGTGTGTTGAGGAGGAGCACACTCACACCCCATCAGCGCAAGCTCTCTTCCGGTTGTATCTATTATTGTTGCAGCCGATTTTGTCAGCAGACGAGTAAATAAATTCTCACCTTTATATTGTAATAAGTATCCAGAGATTAGTTTACGTATGAGCCTGTTCTAATTTATTAACTAATACTGGTAAATCAATACAGAAAATAATCATATATGTCCTTTTAATTGCAAAGTTTCATTTTTCATTATTAACATCTACTATCATCTGTATAAAAAAATCTTCAATGAATTATGCCCTAAGAACTTTGCAATGCATATTTGCTTACCTCTTATTTTGGAGATAGTCTCTTATGATTCTGATGAGGTGATGGTATTCCTGTAGCACTTTGAACTCGAGATCTTCCTTTATGCCTTTGATTTGTTTCTTCTGATATTCCGATCTTGGGTTACTTGTGTCAAGAACTTGCCAAAGCAAGTCAGTCAGGATCTTACTTATATCTGGATTACGAGACACAGAGACAAAAGCTGTACAGTCATACTGGCTCTTGGTACTCTGGTAGACCTGATTAGCAAGTGTTGTCTTGCCTAGGCCTCCAAATCCAACAATACTTACAACCTTATAAGCTTGCTCCATCAGATCGGTGTCCCCAGTGAGCCATTTGATAAGCTCATTCCTGGGGCCATCAATACCAACAAGTCTGTTGGCCTCCTCAAAGAGCGCTGGAAGCCTGGGATCAATGGTTGAAGATGAAGAATCAGAGACCACCGCTTCAATTTCGTACCTCTTTCGCCGGTGGCTAACTTGCACTGCCCGCTCTTTCAGCTCACAGATTTGCCTAGCAATGCGGTGGCGCACCCGCAGAGTCTTGAGCCTGCGAGAAGTCTTGCGGATGATCCCGGAGCAGTTGTCATCCTCGCCAAGGTGGTGCATGAAGACGTCGATGCAGTCTTCGACATCGTACGACAACTCCCGCACCTGATCCATCCACTGCTTCGTTTGTGTGCTGGGCTCCTCCAGTTGCGATGCCACCTCCAATGCAGTGTTCATGGAGCTCAGCTCGTCGTGTAGAGATGATATCTCACGACGTACACCTTTGAGCCTGCCATACTGGCCCCCAAGAAGAGTGCCGAGCTTCCAAAGGAGTGGGTGCAACACCCCGATCAGTGCGCTCGCTGTAACTCCAACCATCTTTGTTCTGTTGATCTATGCCTTTCTGTTGTGTTCTAGTGTGTATTTTGCTCAAGCCCTAAGCTCGGTCATTAGTGAGGAGGGCTTTGGGCTTCTAGATTGAAGCTGAGTCGAGAACAGTTAGTGTGACTCTTATACAAGGCATAAATGATAGGAGACACACTCCATGCACGAAGAAAAATTTGTGGGAAATTTTATGCTGGTTGGTCTAAGAATAACCGAAAGCAGGTTTGGTTACAGCAAAAGCCATCCGATTAATGCGAATTTACTTTAGGGCCGACGTAACTAGATGTGAGAACGGCTACTGCCATGTGAAAAGCCACTTTGATAAAGTGAAAGTGAGAAAAGGAGAGTCACTAAAATGTCGTCGAATGTTATGTATTCTCTACTCTTACAACCTTTGATTATTTGGTGCATTCTTGGTACTGGAGCAACAGAGCTCTTGATTCTTGAATGAAAATGATGAATCACCATAGTCTTTCAATTTTTTGCCCGGTCAAGAGAAAAACATTTTTTATTCAAGAGAGACACATGATTGGTACACCCTTTGATTCATCTTATGCTCCCTTTATTTATTTTCTTCATGTATTTCGAGCCTGTTGGTTGGTGCCTAACATTGCCATGTCTAAGCTTAGTCGTGCCACAAATTCTTAGGCAACTGTTTGGTTCACTACCACAGTTATGGCAAGTCACACTTTCTTAGCATCCCGATCCACATATTATACTCTTAATTTCTTGCCTAACTTTGCCACACTTGTGGCTAAGAATTTGCTAGCCACACTTTTTGTGGCAAGCCACACTTGACTAAGGTTAGTTATGGTAAGCTTCGGCATCAACCAAATATAAGGTTGCCACACCTAAGATTAGTCAAGTGTGGATTGCCATAAAAAGTGTGGCTAACAAATTGCTAGCCACAAGTGTGGCAAACTTAGGCAAAAAGTTAAGAGTATGACGTGTGAGTCAAGGTGCTAAAAAACTGTGGCAAGCCCCAAGTATGGTAGTCAACCAAACAGCTGCCTAAAAATCTGTGGCGTGACAACCTTAGTCACCAACTAAACATCCTCTTCTTCTTCTTCTTCTTTGAGGGTAATACAGTCTATTCCTATAGCTTTATGGATCTTTTGCAATTATCATGACTCATGATCGAGCCTTGTAGATGCTATGCAACGTTGCAGTTGATCGACTCATTTCCATCCGACTGCAATATGGTATTAATTCCTCATGCGGTCAGTTGTTGATCAGAGCCGAATGTATTAACCACATTTTGCAGCAAGGCATTATTTTCAGTCAGTTCATATCTCGTCAAAGACTTCTAATAGTCTGAACTAATGAAGCGACCTTCGAAAGACTAGTGTAGCTAGCTAGTTTATGGGAACAAATTGTATTACCAAGGTTGATCAGGTCGGCAATTCGGCATCTCTGTCGTAGTGTGTTGTGAACAATTGGCTTGCGATTCTATCTTAACCATCCTTTTGACTTGACTGAGATATCTCTGTTTCTAATTTTCAGTCGGTCAAGAAGACTCACTTTTCTTCTCCAACTGGTGATCTATCAGTCCAGATGAGCAAACTTTAGCTTCTTAGTGACTGTAATTTATTTAGAAAAGGAATAAAGGAAGAAGTCATCGATTACTTGATTCGATTAAGCAGGAAACATCACTTAGATTAGTATATCCGGGTATGTAAATGCAGCATGTCTTCTTTGTAGTGTTGAATTCTGGTAAAGAACTATAGTTACTCGGAAGAGAGAGAGTACACATTGGAAGGAATATATGGCACGTTAAAGTCTGAATGTTCTTATGTTCAGTCTCTCGTTCTTACATACTACTACTTCCGACGTGTAAATGAAGATTCCACAAGCTTTCAATACTGCTGTTCACTGGAGAGAGTGGGGACCCAGAGCAATAGGGCAAGAATATCATAACACCCAAAGAATATGGTTGCCGAGAAACTCTTGCTAAAAAATATGTCTATTCAGAAGAAGTGAATTTGATGAATTGTTACTCGGTTTCCCTCTACTTTTTTGGACCAACTCTAATCCAATTTGCTAGTAGAGGGAAAGCCTGAAACACCTCGCGGATGCAGGTCCTCTGAATTGAAGCTACCAATTCACAGGGGTGTGCAGTCCGTACAAAGTTTTGTGAAGGAAGCTACAGTGTCTTGAATTAATACTGTAGCAAAGTACTAGTTGTATGAACTGTTTTGATTATTTCTACTCTTTATCTTTTACTGCAGCATTGAATCTCATCCATCTATCCTAGATCCAAAGGCTAAAGATGGACTAATTCACAGCTACAGTGCCCCCTCTGAATTGAACCTATCAATTCAGAGGACCCCGTTCCCTCGCATTGCGCTTGCCTTAGCAGACTAGCAGTTGCACGCAACAGACCGTGAAATGGAGACGTAGTGGTCTTTTATTATTATTATTATTATTTTGTAGTTTGTCGCCCTTGTGGAGGGAGCTACCCTCGAAGAGCATCAAGAGAATTTCGCAAACATGTAGTCAGCACGGTTACGGTAGATCAAACATTGGATAATTGAAAATTATTTCGTTGTCACGCAAGCGTCTGAACATCCTAAATCTTGCAACGAGAGTATTTTAAGGCATTTGCTAGCAAGAATGTGTATCAGATTACGTACAAAACAAATGATTTCCCTTGGCTATTACAAATAAAGATAACATATTTTTCAGAAAAAAATGACTGGAAACTACAGCTACAGTGCTGATAAAATTCAGTTACAAACCATCTTAGGTGATATGCCGTGTAACAAGTTTAATTCATTCTTAATTAGGATTGATCGGTTTAAACAAGACAATCACTACACGCTGGCCAAACAAAACTTTTGGGACTACAGCTACAGGCACAAATAGCTCAAGCACCTGTAGAATTCAATGATGCTGGAACTACAATCATCTGTAACTTGAATATGGCAGCAGTATGCAATTAACATGTACAAAACAAAAGCGAATGCAGATGCAGGTACAAAACTTAGGCATTATTTATGTAGTGCTATAATGGTATCTGATTTAAACAGTATCTTCAATGCTGCACAATATCCTTTTTATTTCTATCTTCACATCGGCTTGTATATTGCATATCTTCTCTACATATTATTTCAAGACAGTGGAAAACATTAGATCGATCCATTAAAATGAAACCAATATTTTGCCGCAATGTATTTACCACCAATTGCTTTTTTGTTATCTTTCAAAATATAAATGAGAAATCCAAGCTGCATTACATGTCTGCCTATGTGGAATACAAGTCACCAAAACTTTTAATGTCAGAGATACCAGCTACCAAATGTCCTACAGTGCCATTTTGCTGGTGTTGATAAGGCAACACTAGGTAACTTCACACAATGAAGGGTTATGTTTGTTCAAGACTTTCTCTATGAGGCATAGTTTAGATACCCCATGAAAAATGCAGACTGAACCAGTACCCGAGTTGACGAATGTAAACACACTATTTTACAAGATCTGCGCATTCAATTAGTACTAAAAAGATACAAATGAGCCAGTCTAAACTAAATCAATACATTCAGTATGTAATTCAAATACAAGCAATCTGACCAAATACAACACTATCATTTTTATAACCTTAGCCACATGTACAAAATGTACAACGCAAATACCTTAGGAAATCTGGAAAACAAAACCCTGTACTCATCCCTTCGGCCCAACAAACATTAACTTAGAATGTCTATCTTATACTTCTTCTATTTATAACAGATTTACTAACTAGCTATGTTGCAATTCAAGCAAGTCACAGAAATCATTTGTATAGAGGATTCGTAAGAAAACCCTTGTTGCTGTCAGCTGCATCAAGTGGATGTGAAGCTTGATTTGGACCAGAATGAACAATATATCTGATCTATATGAATTTTGCTATGGTGTAAGTCAAACCTCATACTAGTGAAAATAATCTGGCTTGTAGAGGAGCAGGGCACCACAAATTCCAGGGATTAAGAACATGGTGTAACCAGGAACTATGCTAAAGTTTGGATGATCATTAATAAGAGAAAAAGTGTACTAGAGCAGCATGTTTCTAACAGTACACTAAAACATCAATACTGATTAAGCATGCTAACAGTCCACATGGAAAACATCGGTAAGTAGATGTGCAATAATTTTATTCATGTACAATATTATAATACATTATGCACGTTAAGGAGATGTAGAAATAGGTTGTAATGACCCATCATGGCATCAGAAATAATGAAACACTAACATTATAATAGAAACAATCTAAACGGTCCAGTATCCAACAGTATTTGTCTCACATCATAAACCCTTACCCCACATTCTTTCAGTCAGACACCTCTACATCCAAGAAAATTGAATGGAACTAAGCAGTTTACATCTTAGTACGAAAAACAAAATTAATTTAATCAACTACAGCATATATAGATCACATAATAAAACTATCAGGATAATTACTGTGTATAACCATTTTATCCAAGAGATAATTCTCAGCCAGCAAGTTGGAGTCAACATCATACAACATCCTATAAAAGCATTAACAATTAAAAGAGTAGTACGATAGTTCCATCAACCACAGCAAATAGATCTATCTGGATACATACAGATCTTGCAACGGATCTGGTCTAATTAACTAGTAAGATTCTAGTAGCCTCACAAATCACCATAGGTAGCCGGGGATCTTGATGCGGATGAAGAGCATGGCCATGGCGTAGGCGATGACGACGGCGACCGCGCCGGCGCCGCCGAAGGAGACGCGGAGGCTCCGGGGCCTGTTGCGGTCGGCGGCGAGATCCAGGAGGATGATGCCGATGCCGCCGAGGAGGAACATGAAGCCGGAGGAGAGGCCCTCGATGATGTACTGGCCGTTGACGCGACCCGGCAGGAAGACGACGGGGCGGACTGCGCCAGTGGCGGGGTCCTGCGCGCTGCCGATGCCGGGGGCTCGACGATGACGTCGTAGACGAGGCCGGAGACGACGGCGAAGTAGGTGAGGAGGATGAGGGAGAAGACGGTCATGGGGGAGGGGAGCGCCAGGTTGGATGGCAGCTTCAGGCGGGTGCGCGGCGGTCGGAGAAAGGAGAAGGGGAGCACGAGGAGGACGAGGAAGAGTGGGTCGTAGGAGTCGAAGTCGGATCCGTGGGCCTGGGCGGCCGCCGCGGCGGCGGCGCTGCCGGCGGCGTGGTCCGATCTGGGGGCCATCGCGCGTGGAAGCGTCCGGCTGTGGGAGAGGGGTGAGGGCTATCTCCAACCCACTACCTATGGGCCTACCCAAATACTATTTTGGGTCAAAAAAACACTAAAAACTATCTCTAACCGGACACCCAAACCAGAGATCTATTTTAGGAGAGATCCAACCCGAGACCAACAAATAAGGCATCCTCCACGCTACCCATCCGTCTTCTGTCCTGCCCTGGCCCACATCCAGCGAATGCCGCCGCGCTCGACGGCGATCTGCCGCAACCTTCTCCCTCGGCGCCGGCTCCGCCCACGCGCGGATGATTGGCGATGCGAGGGCGGCTCGGGCGAGCGCGGGCGGCCGGCAACAGCCTGCGCGAGCTCACGCGAGGAGCGGCGGGCGGCGGCTAGGCAGCGACGACGGGCGGTGTCATGCGCGAGCGACGGCTTGTGGCGTGGGGCGGCAGCCTCCGCGAGAGACGACCGGCGACGTGCATGAGCGGCGGTCGGGAGTCGGGGACGGGACCATCACCATCCATCTTATGGTCTCCGGTTGGAGACGAGCGATTTCGGTCGGGACCTTTGAGGTAAACCAGCACCTATATCCTCTTATGGGTCCGCAAAATAGGTTATGCCGGTTGGAGATAGCCTCGGAAGCGTCGAGCCGGGGTTTGGGAGTTTGGGCCTTTGGGAGCTTGGCCGGGTGCGGGGTGTGCCTGTATATTCGATCGCGGGAATATCGAAAAATCAGTTCAAATTTGAAGTACATATGATTCAAATTATGTACAAGTTAGGAATTGAATATAAAGTATTTTAGCCTGGTGATTAGCTAGAGAAGCTGTTATAAGTGATATACGGCTCATGCATATAGTCCAGTGTTTTTTTAGCTAGTCTAGAAGGAATATTAGTAATATATTCCCTTTTCAAAAAAAAAAAGTCTAGAAACGACACTGAATTTTCAGTTCACTAGAGCTAAAGCTTCTTTCACGTTGCAGATGAAATAAAAACCTTTTCAATTCAGTGAATTCAAGAACCATAAAACAAGCCAATAGTTTCTTATTAATCTTCTAAAAGACACTGATGTACTTAGGCTGTTATTGTTACATGGTCTTCTGTTTTGATGTATGCAAAGCTAGCTTACAATAACATCCAATGTCAAACCTCAAATGACAACATGTTCAAATCCAAATTGAGAGGAAACTAGTGATGTACAGATTCCTTTGATTCCCGATGGTGCTACCAGAGACTTCTTTCCTATAGTATTAGAGAAAGTACACCATTTCAATCTGGGCCTTGCTGTAGAGACTCGGACATTTTTTATTAATAATCGACTTTATTGATTATTTAATATAAATAATCGTCCGATTTGTAAAATTGTAAATTTAATAATATTAATTATCGTCCGATTATTTAATAATCGAATTTTTTCGTTTTTTTCTGCCTTAAATTCGATAGACCTTATGAGGAGTTAAAGTTCAAAATATGGTCAATTAAATTTTAAATTTAGATTCAAATTTGAACACTATTTAAACAACTCGCAATTATAAAAGACAACCTAATCCTAACAAAAATAGTCTGTTGATACTACTATAGATGTAATGAATTTAGATCATTTTTTCATAATTTTTGAAGAAGGTTTGGATGACTTAAAATTCATTATTTCAAAACAACGGGTGCTAAAACGGGTACCTTAATTTATGATTTTTATTTTAAAATTGTCATCATATTTGGGACTTTTCAAAGCTAAAACGGGTGCTCCAGTGTATACTCTATCACAAAAAATTAATATTAAAATTTGAGCTACCAAAGTATTTTCAATCGAGCGTTGGATTAAGAGTTAAGGCAAAACAAAAAAAGTGGGAATCGATCCTCTCGCCCAACCAGTGGGCGACAGGTTCTTGTCGCCCACTGGTTGGACGACAGGTCTCACTGGTGCCACTTGTCGCCCGTTGGTTGGACGACGGGTCTCACGAGTGCCACTTGTTGGCCGCTGGTTAGGCACTTGTCGTCCGGTGAACGGACGATAGAGCGAATATTTTTACAATTTTACGGATCGAACGGTTATTTATATTAAATAATTAATAAAGTCGATTATTAATAAAACAAATTCGCCAACTTTCGATGGAGGTTGAAGACGACGGTTAAAACGGTGTATCTGCGACTTGGGCTCGAACTAGACTCGTATGCTCGTATCCACATGACGACGACTCCATCGCGTCCCCTTTAGGCCCTGTTTGGTTGGGCTTCCAGGTTGCTTTTGCTTCTAAAAGCTACTCCCTCCGTTCAATAATGTAAGGATTTGTTGACTTTCCGATTTCTCGTTTGACCATTCGTCTTATTCAAAATATTTATGTAAATATAAAAATAAATAGAACATACTTAAAACATATCTAGGAATAAAATAAATTCTAACAAAATAAATTAAATTTTAATAAATTTTTTGAATAAGACGAGTGGTCAAACATACATCTAAAAGTCAACAAATCCTTATATCTCCGGACGGAGGTAGTAGAAGCCGAACAAAGATGTGTTTGGTTAGGTCTGTAGTTGTGAAAAAGTCTGCTATGGATCGTGAGGTCGTGAAAAAAGCAATTGTGGGTTATGAGTCGTGAGAAAGTCGAAAGCCGTTTGGTAAAACAATTGTGACTTTTCGAAATTTACTAGCGAGACCCTACTTATCATCATATATACCATCGTATATACGTACATATATACATATAAATATATGTATAATATATTTTATATTTATATATTTATTTATATCATATATATATAATATAACATATATATATGTATATAAATAAATAGATAAATATATATGTATACATACGTATACATAGAAATAAAAATATATATTTATGCATATAAACATATATATTACATGTATATATACATATATATATACATATGTAGGTAATTTCTTCAAACTTGTGAAAGCTAAAGCCGGAAAAAGCATCTCCACACCTGCTTTCGGAAATGAACTAGCGAAAAGCTGCTTTTGGCTTTGGCTTTTGTTAGCGATCAACCCCTTTGGTTGGGCTACCGGCTTTCTGGAAAGCCGAAGGCAGAAAAACCCAACCAAACACACCTAAACTTCAGCCTGCCTCTACGAGAGAAGCAGCTTTCGGGACTCCGCCTGAAGATTTCCCCGCGGGGGACGCGGGCTCTTGAAGCGGGGATGGGGGACAGATTTGCCCCGCGGGCTAACGGGGCGGGGATCCGATAAGAAACGGGACGGGATGGGGATCCAATTTACCGCGGAGATCCGATAGGGACCCGAAATAATATAGCCCATATGTAATTGTAGCCCAAGCCCAATAGCCCATGCTATATAAAATCGGAGTGATGAAACCCTAGTCAGTCTCCAACCCCGGCCGGCAGCCGCACCCCAAGTCCCCACCAGTCCGGCGCCGCGTCCGCCTCCACCGCTGCTTCCTCCCCATCTCCTTTCGGCTTCGGATCTACCGCTTTCTCGTTTGGGCAACCCACCGCGCCTGCCTCCTCAGGCGCGTCAGCGCCGCCGCTCTCCGGAGCAAGCCCCGCTTCCTCCGCCGCAACCACCCCTAAATTGTTCGGCGCCACCGGCTCATCTGCGGCGAGCTCGCCTGGCCTTTTTGGTGCCGCCGGATCGGCGACTACCCCGAGCCCCTTCGGTGCCTCCTCCTCCGCCGCCGCCACTCCGAGCCTCTTTAGTGCTACCTCCGCCGCGGCAACCACCCCGGGTTTATTTGGCGCGACTTCGTCCCCGGCGACCACGCCGAGCCTGTTCGGGAACACCTCCGCGGCCGGGACCACACCAAATCCGTTCGGCGCCGCCCCCTCCGCTGCGTCCACACCAAGTCCGTTCGGCGCCGCCACGGGCTTCGGCTTTGGCACGCCTGCGTCCAGCTCCACCGCTACCACGGCCGCCGCATCGACGCCAGCATTCGCCTTCTCGCTCAGTTCGGGGGCGGCCGCGTCGAGCACGGCTTCGACCCCTGCTTCTGCACCGGCTCTAGGGTTTGGGGCCTCCACTGGCTCGTCGCTGTTTGGATCCACCACATCTGCGCCACTTTTCAGCTCCTCCACTGCATCATCTCCAGCGGCTGCTGCGACCACCGCGCCATCCTTTGGCATCTCGAGCTCGCCAGCGACAACCGCCCCTACCTCGTTGTTTGGCTCATCATCTACCGCAACGGCGGCGAACACGGCTCCTTCCCTGTTCTCTGCTTCCTCGCCCTCTGCCTTCTCCTTCCCTAAGAGCACAAGCGCCACTCCTGCCACGACAGCGTCCACACCATCCACTGGCTTCTCTCTGGCCACTTCGCAGGCTGCGCCCTCAGTGTTCTCGAATGCCAGTGCACCAGGTAGCTCTACGACTAGTACATCCGCCGTCTCGTTTGGTTCATCAGCAGCTTCCACACCAACATTTGCATCTGCTTCTGCTTCTGCAACGGGTGCATCCACTGCACCATCAGCTACTGCAACCTCTGCAACAACTGGGTCACTGTTCCCAGCTGCTTCTACCGGTGCCTTCAGTTTTACTACAGTGACACCATCCTCGTCATCAGCTGCGGCTGCTACGGCCACTACAACCACTGTCACAAGTGCGACTACATCTGCAGGCATGACGAGTACGGCTCCCTCAACCGGAACAACAGGTTTATTTGGTCTACCAGCAAGTACATCAGCTTCTACATCAACTCCAGCACTGTCATTTGGTGAGATTCCATGATCTTTACTATCTGTAGACTGCAATTGATGTTCATGTGAGTATCTTAAATGTTCATGTGGTTCGGTGATATGCAATTGATGTTCATGTGAGTATCTTAAATCTTTAGTTGGCTAAAGAGATATGCAGAACCCGTAATCTCAGCTCTATAGATACAAACACGAGAGTTACCTTAAACTACCTCTCGTAACTCGATGAACTAAAAGAAACATAATAATGGTTATTGGATAGTCGTCATCGAGCAACATACTAAAAGGAAAGTTAGTAGCTGAAATCGAAAACTCCTTTCCGTGGGAGGTAGATTATTAGTGCCCGTCAACCGTGTCTTGACTAGTCATCTTTATACTATCTTTCTTTGATATACTTTGGTGCATTTTTGAGAAAATAGACTACTATTGATTCAGCTTCTTCCGGCACAACGACAACCATATAAAGAAACACATGCTAGCTAGCAAAAAGGATATACTATATGCCAACAAAAAGATCAATAGGGGCTATGGTTACAAAATATAGATTTAAAAGCAATGCATACTAAGTAAATGTATGTTTCGATTAACAAACAAAGATGGATTATGGCATTCAATCTTACATTGGAAATATTTGAGAAGTCAAAGGCTTGTACGAGATAAAAATGTTTTCTTAACTTAGTAACTTTTGCCTTAACACTAGGGGAGGGGGGGGGCATCGGGTCTTGGGAAGATAATTATAATTGGTTTGGGTATTTCACACTACCTCAAACAGTATTGCAACCGGTGCGGCCCACCCTCGCCCATTAAAATACCCATAGAACCGAGGCTTGAGTTTTGAATCATCACTTGTCTAACTCGGTATTCCAACCGGTGTGGCACGCCCGACCTAGCTACTTGGAAGAGGCGGTGGAAGAAGAATTGATGTAGTGTCCTTTCTAGATCCATATTGCCCAACACGAGTAATATAAATCCATATGGAAGGTTTTCCATAATCCCGAAAAGGTTCCCGTTTGTCTAGCATGTCTAGTAGTAGTAGCAGTAAAAATAACTTATTAAGGACTTGTTTGGCATGGCTCCACTCCAAAACTCCAAGGAAGAGCTGCTTAGAGCCGACCAAACACCCGAACTTCAAAACTCCAAGGAGCAGCAACTCCACGCGAGTTGGTGGAGGCGTAGTTCATTTTGGTGGAGCACCTCTTTTTGAGCTCCGGGGGATGTGGAGTTGTATGTCCTCATAGAGTTGGGGTGAAATTACCCACCTTTGTCACTCGGTTACACACCCAATCGAAACGTTTTTTTTCTTTTCCTTTCTTCCTCACCGATCTCATACGCATTCTCTCCGCCCGACTCCTCTCCCATCCACCGCACGAGGACAACGCACCGCCCGTGGCCCACGCCCCCACACCGCTAGTGGCCCGCGACGCCCGTGGCCGCGCCTCCCGCGCCCCGTGACCGGATCCCTCTCGCCGCGTCGCCCACGAACGGATCACCCCTCCCGTGCCGCCCTCGACCGGATCACCTCTTCCACGCCGCCCGCGACCGGATCTCCCCTCCCGCTCCCCTGCGACCGGATCTCGTACCACCGGCAGCTGCAGAACCGGACAGACACGTCACATTTATTGAGAGTTTCCATCGGAGCCGGCAGCGCATCTTCGGACGGTGTGTCAAGAGTACCCTTAGAACCAGAAATATCACCAATCGTCCCATCGATCGGACACGCCAAGGATGTCGTTCCATGACTATTACCGAGTTCCTCGGAAGAATTTGCTCGGGTTACGGCTCCTGCACTTGCATCCTTGATTTTTGCGGCGAGATTAGGCATCGAAGATTTGGATTGCAAAGTTGGCTTCGGGGCTTCACACGTGGCTTGAGACTTATTTTTGCAGCAGGTTGCGCTTCTTACGGGGCATCAAGAATGTTGTCAAAGTCAACCTCATTATCAATCATCCGCACCACCTTTATGGTCTCCACGAGACTGTCTTAAAATGTCAATGTCACTCGAAAGGAATAGTGCGGTTAGTACACATGGAATCCATAGAAATGCCAAGAAAAGGGGAACACAATCCATAAAGTATTTCATTGGAATGTAGTAAATGTGGAATTCCTGAATCAAATAGCAAGCCTCTAAACACACTTTAAGGATTAGTAATTGTCATCTGGTTGGAACAAGTTGATGCCGGCAACGAGGGAGCAACATCTCGTATGAGTGATTGCGGGCATGCAATTGACTAACCCGAGCAAAAGTACACGAATACGACAACAACCGATATAGCGCCACATCACCATGTTAACCAATACGGACAAAAAGAAGAAAAAGGAAAAGGTTCTGTTTTCCAGGAAACAAGTGGTTGATGTCAATTGGATTATGTGAACTCCTCAACGAAAGTAACATCATACATCATTTATCTTTGTGCATATCCATCCATACGCACCTCCTCCATTTGATCCGGATGCCTCGGGAGTCGGGACAACGAAAATTCATTAAAACAATTAATTCCAAAACGTGGTCGCTTACGTATATAAGGCAAGAGTTTTAAGCCGTGGAACCTTCTCGGGGTTTAGCAGCTTTCACATGGACTACCGAATGGGGAACGTTCGACTAAACCACCAAAAATGAACTAATAAACTAATGGAACGATGAGCGGGTGGGTTGGATTGGATCACTAGGCACCATTTGCGAGTGGGCGATAACGGCGATAGTTCAATTCGACCGAAAACGAAAACCCAACTCTTATAGCAACCGAAATACAACCATGCGAAGAGAGGATTTGATTACTTACCGACGAAAGGAGCCAATCCGCGTCACGTGGGGTTTCCACCCCGCCCCTGTGGACTCGGGAGGCGGCGTGCCGAGGAGACGGCGGAGGAGGAAGGCAGGTTACGGCGGGCGCGGCGCTTGCACTCGGCGCGGCGGCGAGGCGGTGCGGGAGTAGGTCACTCGGATGGGTTTACGGGCCCGGAATGGATAGCGTGCGTTCGGCGTTAATGGGGAATCGCCCAAGCGGGCTTTCAACTTGGGTCACGAAGGGCCCATCAAGCGCTTGCAGCCCGTAAAAACCTGTGGAATAGTAGGAGGCCCAAAACTACGAAGCATGGAATCCACCAAGTACGAACTTTCCCTTAAAAAAACAAGTACGAACTGCGTACTCGTGTTTCTTGTGTTTGCGTCGCTCGCCCCGCGTGCCGCCCACCTCGTGCTCGCGGACTCCGCCGCCACCTCGTGCCCGCGTGGTGCCGCCCGCTCGCCTGCGGCTCCTCTTCCAAGTTCCAACTATCCGTCGGCCGCCGCCATCGGCCGAGGACCGCACGCCGCCGACCACTCGTCCGGGAGCCCGGGAGACTTCGCGATTGGAGATGATTAGCGATTGAAGCGGTATGGCCAACGAGTCGGGCAGCCGTATGGGCTAATAATGGGCCAAAAACCTTTGGAATATTCAAGAGGAATTTTCGGCTCGACCGAGCTCCAAGCTCCTCGATTTGGACACGGACGGATTAGTCGCTCCAACCTCCAAGTCTCCGGCGAATAGCCGCCGCCCCGCGAATGCCCCCGGCGGGAGGCGGTGTCGGCGACGACGCCGGCGCGCGGCGAGATGGCGACGGGAGGGGACGCGGCCGGCGGCCCGCACCCCAAGTCCCCACCGTCTCACCTTTCGCCTCTCGGTCCGCCTCCCCCGAATCCCCATCTCGGCCTCTCGGGGCGCGCCGCACGCCGCCGGCAGAGCGCCGCCTCCCCTTCCCCTCTCACTCTCTCGGCGTCGGCGCGCGCCGCCACCGCCCCGCTCCACTCGGCGCGCGCCGCCTTCCCTCCCCTCTCCACTCGGCGCGCGTCGCGTCCCCTCCCGTCGCCATCTCGGCGCGCGCCGGCGTCGTCGCCGGCACCGCCTCCCTCCGGGAGCGACGGGAGGCCGGGAGGCTGCGGCGGGTGCATGATCCCCGCGGGGCCCGATGGGGAATAGGGATCCGACGAGAATGGAGATGGGAACCGATTTTCCCCGATAGCATAACGGGGCGGGGAATAGGGATCCGGCGAAACTCAACGGAGCGGGGATGAGGGCCTTTCCCCGTGGGGATTATCCCCATCTTCGGGCGGATTCGGGACGTTCATTTTTCACGGGGTCCGGTTGCTTCCACCGGCCGTGGCATCCCGAAGTTCAACGAATTTACCCGCGATGCCACCGGTAAGTGGGATACCGTTTCGTTCTTTCTTTCCGCCTCGTCTCCCTCCGACTTGTCTCGTGTCCGCGAGTCCCTCCCGAGCCGCCGAGCTGAGCTAGGGTTGGGGCGCGCCGCTCGGCGGTCGGCCTCGTGCGCCGGATCCACGCCCGAACGCTGCGGCCCCGCGGCGGCTTGTGGTCGGCTGACCTTCGGCGGCGGTTTCGGCTCGCGGCGGCAGCAGAGACGGCGCAGCGGCGGCGCAGATTGGAGTGGCGGTGGGCGTGCGTTGGAGGAGCGGAGCGGCGGCGCATCCCGGACGACGCCGGATTCCGAGCGGCGGCGCATAGGAGCTGCGGATCCTACCGAGCGGACCCTAGCGGAGGGGCATCCGCGGGCGGCGGCTATTCGCCGGAGACTTGGAGGTTGGAGCGACTAATCCGTCCGTGTCCAAATCGAGGAGCTTGGAGCTCGGTCGGGCCGAAAATTCCTCTTGAATATTCCAAAGGTTTTTGGCCCATTATTAGCCCATACGGCTGCCCGACTCGTTGGCCATACTTCTTCAATCGCTAATCATCTCCAATCGCGAAGTCTCCCGGCCTCCCGGACGAGTGGGCGGCGGCGTGCGGTCCTCGGCCGATGGCGGCGGCCGGCGGATAGTTGGAACTTGGAAGAGGAGCCGCAGGCGAGCGGGCGGCACCACGCGGGCACGAGGTGGCGGCGGAGTCCGCGAGCACGAGGTGGGCGGCACGCGGGGCGAGCGACGCAAACACAAGAAACACAAGTACGCAGTTCGTACTTGTTTTTTTAAGGGAAAGTTCGTACTTGGTGGATTCCATGCTTACGTAGTTTTGGGCCTCCTACTATTCCACGGGTTTTTACGGGCTGCAAGCGCTTGATGGGCCCTTCGTGACCCAAGTTGAAAGCCCGCTTGGGCGATTCCCCATTAACGCCGAACGCACGCTATCCATTCCGGGCCCGTAAACCCATCCGAGTGACCTACTCCCGCACCGCCTCGCCGCCGCGCCGAGTGCAAGCGCCGCGCCCGCCGGTAACCTGCCTTCCTCCTCCGCCGCCGTCTCCTCGGCACGGCGCCTCCCTAGGTCCACGGGGCGGGGTGGAAACCCCACGTGACGCGGATTGGCTCCTTTCGTCGGTAAGTAATCAAATCCTCTCTTCGCATGGTTGTATTTCGGTTGCTATAAGAGTTGGGTTTTCGTTTTCGGTCGAATTGAACTATCGCCGTTATCAGCCACTCGCAAATGGTGCCTAGTGATCCAATCCAACCCACCCGCTCATCGTTCCATTAGTTTATTAGTTCATTTTTGGTGGTTTAGCTGAACGTTCCCCCATTCGGTAGTCCATGTGAAAGCTGCTAAACCCCGAGAAGGTTCCACGGCTTAAAACTCTTGCCTTATATACGAAGCGACCACGTTTTGGAATTAATTGTTTTAATGAATTTTCGTTGTCCCGACTCCCGAGGCATCCGGATCAAATGGAGGAGGTGCGTATGGATGGATATGCACAAAGATAAATGATGTATGATGTTACTTTCGTTGAGGAGTTCACATAATCCAATTGACATCAACCACTTGTTTCCTGGAAAACAGAACCTTTTCCTTTTTTCTTCTTTTTGTCTCGTATTGGTTAACATGGTGATGTGGCGCTATATCGGTTGTTGTCGTATTCGTGTACTTTTGCTCTGGGTTAGTCAATTGCATGCCTGCAATCACTCATACGAGATGTTGCTCCCTCGTTGCCGGCATCAACTTGTTCCAACCAGTGACAATTACTAATCCTTAAAGTGTGTTTAGAGGCTTGCTATTTGATTCAGGAATTCCACATTTACTACATTCCAATGAAATACTTTATGGATTGTGTTCCCCTTTTCTTGGCATTTCTATGGATTCCATGTGTACTAACTGCACTATTCCTTTCAGTGACATTGACATTTTAAGACAGTCTCGTGGAGACCATAAAGGTGGTGCAGATGATTGATAATGAGGTTGACTTTGACAACATTCTTGATGCCCCAGAAGAAGCGCAACCTGCTGCAAAAATAAGTCTCAAGCCACGTGTGAAGCCCCGGAAGCCAACTTTGCAATCCAAATCTTCAGTGCCTAATCCTGCTGCAAAAATCAAGGATGCAAGTGCAGGAGCTGTAACCCAGGCAAATTCTTCTGAGGAACTCAGTAATAGTCATGGAACGGCATCCTTGGCGTGTCCAGTCAGTGGGACAGTTGGTGATATTTCTGGTTCTAAGGGTACTCTTGACACACCGTCCGAAGATGCGCTGCCAGTTCCAGTGGAAACTCTCAATAAATGTGACGTGCTGTCTGGTTCTGCAGCTGGTGGTGCTTCTACTGTAGGTAGTGTTTCTCACGATGATGGGCATGTCAATGATTTATCTATATTAGGTACACACCATGAAAGCTCGGTGGTTCCAGACATCCATGTATCACCTGCCCGTTCATGTGACAAGACTATTGATGACACAGTTGATTTTGAAGAATCGTTTGATGCGCATGCTAAAGAGGAAAGAATTTCAAAGTTACAGCCAAAGGTACGGGTGAAGCTTCCTAAGTTAACAGCTAAGTCAGGGAAGACTAACCAGAAGGTGGCAGCGTCTACTGTTAATGTGGTTATAGAGAGCGAAAGGAGTGATACTGATCAGATTGGGCTCCAAGATGATCCCGTACAGGCTCCTAAATGTCATGAAAGTGGTGGGCAGACCTCAGATTCTAAAGCATTACTGGGAGGTAATCTTATTGCATTGATCTATCTTTGAATGATTTCCCTGATGCTTATCTTCTCATAATTAGCAAACACATTTGTTTTACAGCTGAACCCAAGGGCAAAGGAAAATCTGTATCATTTTCTCTACCAGATGCCTCTGAAGGGGTTGCTCCTAGAGATACGGATTCTGTGGAATTTGACTTTGACAAATTCTGTGATGATCTGTATGGCTTGCCTCAGAAGACGGCTGAAAAGGTCTGTATTTCTCGTTATTAGAAGCTATAACGATTTATATACACGTAAATATTGCAAAATTTCTTCTTTTACTCTATTGTTTTGTCAGAATTGTATTACTGAGGATCAATAATGCAATGATCAGGAACATGCTGATAATTCGTGCCAGTACCCTGAGGGCGAGCCATCCGACCATGCTATTGAACAACCTAAATTGCATGTTGGAGGAATAGGATCATCTATGAACCTACGAAGCAGGAAAAACTTGCAGAAAGTTGGGAAATCCCAGCATACTGCTGAAGACTACTGTGATGATGACTCTGTTGAACCATCAACATCTGAACAAGATAACGATGGAAGTATCGATTACACTGCTGGTTCCAAGAGGAAGAATAAGCGAAAGTCAAGGGATGGTATAGAAGAGCCACAGCAGCAGGGTGTTCAAAATGATAAAAGTCAGAAATCTTCACGGGGCCGCAAGGATATTTCAAAAGATGCACCAACAGAAAAAACTGAGAAGAAGCTAACCCACAGAATTCGTCAAAAGAGAATGAAAGGTTGGTGCTGAAAATAACAAAGGCATCATATTTATATAAGATGACTTTTTCATTCTTGTCCTTGGATCTTTTTTCAGAGGTTAAAACACTACTGGAAACACCATATGAGGAGATAGATCACAAGAAGCTTAGTGCGGCACATCTCAGGTTATTGCAAGAGGCCAGAGAGCGCATCAATGTGAGTTTTGTGGCAACTTTAGTAGCTATAGTTTAATAATATTTTATCCTTTTTTCTCATGGTTTTGTTCTGCTTCTCTAGGTTAAAGATACTTTACCGGGACCATCCTCTAATATAAGGTAAACCACATTATTTTTCATTTCTTTTTGTTAGGTGAAATTCAAACAGGGCATTTAGAGGAGCATGTGGATCTGGATCCACTTTATTGTGCATCCATATATGTTCCGCTTTTAACCAGCCAGAATGACCGAAGGGCTAGGCATTGCATCATCGAGATTAGTTATATTATCAACATAACATTGGTGACTGGCTGACTGCTATAAAAAACTTACATTGAAGTATGTTAGTGGTATATATTTTTTCCCATCAATTGTTTTTGTGACACAATTATTCCATTCTTGGTATTAGCTATCCCTTTCAACTGTGTAGAACATTTAAAAGTATAAACGTGATATTCTCTCTACTGCAAGAACGGTTCACGGCTCAGTATATACCCTCATCCTCCCCCCATCTTTTCCATAAGCAGCTGCTTATTGGCTGCCAAGTGGATCAGCTTAGAAGCCAAGCCATCCTGTTTTAAAGTTTGATTTTGTGATTTATGTGGCTGACTGAATTTAAGCTGAAGGCTAAAATGTCTAATACATCATTGATCAAATTCGATCTTTAAACGTCTTACTTATATTTGACCAGTTTTAATCTTCTTGATTTGTGTTTTTTATTGGTTGCTAATGTCTTATCTTTCTGTGTACAGCAGCTCCCAACATGAAAATATGGATGGTTTTGACTATGATGGATATGATGAAGCAGAGAATTTTGATGACAACAGAGCAGAGACAAGTGAACAAACTGCAACCAAACTGAATTACCATTCCTACATGAACAAGCGAACCCGCGCCAAATGGTCAAAATCTGAGACTGACTTGTTTTACCAGGTAATCAAATATGGGCTAATATTTTTCCCATACTATCACACCATATCTTTTAGGAATATGTGTTGACCTGCCTATTTTTGTTGGTGATACTTAAATTGGTATTTTTTTATTGATTCCTGTCCAGGGTCTTCGACAATTTGGTAGTGACTTTGCAATGATACAACAATTATTCCCTGATAAGACACGTCATCATGTGCGGCAAAAATTTAAAGCTGAGGAGAGAAAAAATCCAGTGCTAATACATGACGCTATAATCCATCGGTCAGGAGGTGAGAACCTGCTCGATAATTGAGAGAACCATATTCTGATTTACGATTTGTAATCTAGCATAGAGCTTGTGTTTGACTATTGTCATTCATGTATGCAGATAATTTGTATTTCAAAAAGGTGATTAAACAGCTCAACATAGAGGATATGGTACCTGATATTAGTAATACATGTAAACAAGATGGCGCATCAAATGAAGACGGCCCTGCAAATGAGGTATAATTTAAATAAATGCATGCTTGTTACATTGAATATACTTAATTATAATTTGTCTGATTTTCCCTTTTTTAGAATGCTTCGGATGATTTCGTGAATGAGGAAGAAAATAGTTCAAATCAGTTGGGTAAAGAGCAAGACATGCACATGTCTGATGTGCAAGAAGAAGATCATGTTCCTGAAAACTCTGATGATGAAGAACTTGGTGCTATTTTTGATTGGTACTAGCCAACCAGGATTAAAACAAATTACTCAAGTTCTCAGATGCCATTGATTATGATTCTGCTAACCTTGTGAGGTATGGACACATTGTAGCAAATAATTTTTATTTATTACCACAGTAGTAAAAATATACTGATGAAATAGTATTGTTGCCAGGTTGAACAATATCATTTTAGCTTTTAGGATGGCTGGAGACATGATTTTGTGTTGAACAATGGGGAATTATGTCACTTTTATTATGAGCAATTCTGGTTTCCTAGGTTGACACTAGTGTATATATATATAATAATTATATATGCATGACCTGGCAAAAACTGTTGCCATCGGTTTGTTGCTAACATTGGGCAGAAGTTATTCTTCAATATAATCTGAGCACCTTTTCCTTTTTTGTCCGCCTCATTTGCATGTGCTGTTCCAATTGGTATTCTTTAAATGACTGATATTGGCAGATGGGTGTCTACTTTATGGAGTTGTCCCATATTTTGGTGACAGTAGCTAGGAACGTAAGAACATTGGTGGCTGTCCATCATACCATGCTCATGAGATTTTCGTTAGACTTGGCACCACCACTACATCAATCGCCTGAGGATGAATAACTGGGGCTCTCGAATGACACTTTTGGAGTGCTTTTGTTATCACCTCAACTATTAAACTAATAAGCTCTCTAAAAAACTATTAAACTAATGAAGAGAAACTAAACATGGCTTTGTTGCTGCCTTCTTTTACGTTGCTACGGATTTTGATTCGTCCACGACCTTTGACATATTTATATTGTCCTTATTTTGTGATTTGCAGACATTTTTCTTTTCCAAAGGTGACATTATTTTGCGCAATTTCGATTGCAGTGGTTCCATATTTGGCCTCTTTAACCAGTCTTTCTATCTTGTTACAGTAGACCATATTTGTTATTTACTAGTATGATATATATTTGATTTGGTAGGCCACTGAACTGAATGCTCCTATTTAAATAAATACCCTGGTATTTTCATTCTTCCCTTTAAATTGTAAATTTATATTCATCATAGTTCTATGGGTCTAAGATTCCTATTTTTCTCATAATCTTAAATCAGATGTTGATTTATTTTATTAACATGCCAAGTTATTAATTAGTTTAGGGGATGCTAGGTATGAAATTCCGGTGGCGCACCTTTGGTTTACTTCCACAAAACTGTATAAATCTTTGAGGACACGGGTAATTGTATAGATTGGGATATTGTTGTAAGTGTGCCAATTTTTTAATAATTAACTAACATTGCATATAAACCTTTCTACACACGTCGAATTGGGCGTAGACTAATAGGTCAGTGCTTGGCGTAATAAGTTATTTCTGTTATTTTGGTATTGCACAGCGACTGAGTTTCACCAAAATTTCAAGATGGCCTTACAACTACGGAGCACAGAGAATTTACGTATAATGCTTGGTAATAAGTTATTTATGTTATTTTGGTATTGCACAGCCACTGAGTTTCACTAAAATTTAAGATGTCCTTACAACTACCGAGCACCACGGAAGTTTTGCATGAATTTACGTATAATGCTTGGTGCCGTTCCACCTGTTGCCGGTAGCATTTTAAAGCTCACAGCAGGAGTCATCTGGTATTTTACTCAGTTATAAGTTCTTTTTTTCGAACGCCAATTATACAGTAAAAATGTTTCACCTTTTACTGTATAAAGTGTCAAACAATGATCAGACGAAGAAAGGATACTATTTATTTTCTTATGGCAAAAGGACATACAGCGAATTATTAAAATGTTCACTTATGCTGTTATGCAGCCTGCACAAACTTCGACGGTTCACACGGTTCGCAGGCCGCTTGCCGTTTCGCGGCGCGGCCTATAAAGCGGTTTCGGGTTACCGCAGAACGGAAATCGACCCGAGTTCAGATCAAAGCCACCCGTGCCCCCGCCTCCCGCCCTGTCCTTGGGAAACCCCGTTTCTCTTCCACTACTCGTGATGTCTCTCACCTCCGCCGCCTCGGAGCCTTACACCATGGCCGGCGCGGCGTGCTGCAAGTGCGGCGCCAGCGCCTACACCCCGAACAAGTTACGGTGCCGGCTATGCCCCAGCCTGCCGGATACGTAAGTCTCTCTCCCGGTGATTCATGAGTCTTTTCCCGTTTCCCCTGCTCCATCTCGCGATTCTTCCATTTCTGAGTTTTTTTTCGCAATTCGCAGTCCTTGCTGCTCTGAGATCGAGCGGTGCGACCGCCCCGACGCTAGCCTGCTTGAGGCGAAGCCCCGTGAGGTTCCCCATTTCTTTCTATTCGTCTGCAATTCTTGTTCTCGTTCTTGGGGCGGCCCCAAGAAACAGGGCCGTTCTTGATGTGCGATTCGCATCTCGTGTGTGCAGGTGGAGGTTCCGTCCTGGGTGACGGATCTCACCGCCGCGGACGTCTTGGCGCCGTGCAGGAAGGACCGCTTCTGCCCGACCTGCCTCGTCGGCTTCAGCGGCCGGCGCTGCCCCGCCGCGCACACGCACGCTGCCGCCAGCCTGGGAATCGAGGCCATAGAGGTGCGTTTCCTCTCGTCAGGCGCAATCCTAAATCCTTGTCCCTGCTGTTCTTGACATGTCGTTGCTTGGTGTGCTCGCGCAGATCCATGTGCTAGGCCGAGGCGACTCCGTGCGCTCGTTCGTGGATGTGATGCAAATCGTTGGCTTGTACGACTGCTCCGAGATTGAGGTGAACGGCGCAAGAACCTTTCTCGTTAGCCTTGCTGGTTTCTGTCTCATTCCTCTGACGCTGAGCATTGCAAATTCTCTCTGCAGCTGGAGACAGACCTAGCGCCCGCGCCCAGGCTGCTTCGACATTTGGTGCCGCTTCATCCGGCGAACTGCAGAGACGGGAAGTACTGCGGCAACATCAGAATCGGTGACGCGCGATTGTACTGCTCCATGAAATGCAAGGTAAGGCGACTGTCCTGCTCCTGCCAGTTCTGTTCTTGACTTCTTGATCTGCGCAACAAACAGAGCATAGCATGCTGATGTGCGATGGGCTGATGGCAGGTCGAGTGGCAGGCAAAGGCACACCCGTTCGTTGAAGCACTCCTCGCCGAAGACTTCACCACGGGACATCAGAGGGACGCCATCTGCACCAGGTGCTGCGTCGCGTTCTCTACTGCCGTGCACAAGGAACATGCTGACCACCCATGGGTGGAAATCATCTCAAATGGTGGTCATTTCTTCGCGCGTGTCCCTGCGACAGAGAATTGGCTTAGCAAATTCGCTTCTGTTCAGGTCAGAGTCTACCCCAAGGTCATTTCTTCGGCAAACTGATCAATGTGGATGTCAATTCGTAGCTTGTGATTTGGTCCAGGCGGGCGGGGAGGGCTACCGATTGCTGCCCTTGTTGTCACTGTGATTGGTCGGGATCTGTGCGCTGCTCGATCAGATTCTGATATATGGTTAGTTGTTATCGCTTTCTTGGCCTCTGGTTCATTCTCCATGTCTGCCTCTATGTTTGTTTCAGTTCTTGTACTGATGCTGCCCTTTGGAAACTCAGGTGAGGTGAGGTACTGATAGATCAGAGGCCAGAGAAGGACGTTATTCAGAAAGTCGGAGTTTTACTGGTTGATGAGTCTGAAGGAATTACTTGGCAGTCCGTGTGGTTTCCTTTGTAGTTTGGATCAGTTAGATGTGAATTCGGACAGATTTTGTACCATTTTAGAAGCCATTATGGGAATATAGCAGTGCTGAATCAGTATGTGACAGGGATGCTGGTTTTAACATTGCTAAATTCGACTTGCTATTGCTAAGAATTCTATTTGCCTTCGGAGAAGTGGAATGTTTCTGCAATCCTTTACTCTCCCTTTTCTGTGAAAAGTTTCCACGCACAAGTAAGGAATGGATATTGAAACATTTATGGTCAATATTACTAGGAAATGGCTACTTGGAGTTTCCCATGATTGATATTACTGTGTAATGTATATCTGGAAATTATCTATAGCATGCCAAGAATATTTTAAATGACCTGGAATCCAAATGTAGGGAAGTGTAATCTCTGCATGATATCCTACGCTTAATTTGTCCCTATTACTCTTTTGAAGCAGAAATCTTCTTGGAATTTGAAGGATAAATTTCTTCATCAAAACTGTACTCTGACAGAGTTTGTTTCATGTTGATAACTATTCAGACAACGTAATGATATTGTTAGCTTATTTTATCATGTAGAATTCGTAATATGGTTAATACTACCTCTGTCCATAAATATAAGCAAAGAAATGAGAAGACCACTGGACGAAGCCGCCCCAACCACTAGACGGAAACTGAAAGTTCAGCACTGTGCAATTCCTGCTGGACAGGTCGTCCAAGTCCAAGTGCGCGCATTCCGCTCGAAATGCCAGCGGCCGCGATCCGTGCTAGGTATGTCCGCTAGTTCTAGACCTATCCGCTCAAGAAAATCATCATCATCTTCCTCGCCGCTCTTGGCTACTGCCGTCCGTTTCCGCGTCGCAACGCTTACGGTCATTCTCTTGAGCGAGGTCGCGCTCTGAAATAGCAGCCTCGCAAGGCCGGTTTCTTGTCCTGCTCCCACGAACCCAGTTATCTTCACGTGTTCCAGTGATCTCAACGGCACATTTGGATAGTCGTCCAGTTCATCCATGTCACAGCAGCACCAGAACAGGGGATCAGCCTGTGATAAAAAAATAAAGATCGGAATTGAGAGCGTAAGCACAGATACACGTCTTAATTAGCATCTGAAAATAAATCGCTTTTGTGAGAGTGACGAACATTACCGCCTCTGTGGCACTGATGCTGACGCGGAGCGATGCCAAGCACGGGAACCTTGAGAGCAGCGACGAGAGGTTCGCCATGAAATGGCGCCTGTAAAACCGAGCTGTCTCCACGGCCAGGCTCCGAACGCTGGCGAACTGCGCCGCGGATTCGGTCGCGTATTCGACGGGCTCGTCGTCCACGTAGTGCTCGTCGTCGGAACAGAAAAGGGGCTCGTCAAGCCAGACGGAGACGTGCTCGGCGCGGGTGCAGTTCCGGAGGAGCCAGAGGCCGTTGTGCTTGTCCACGCAGTGCCTGCCGTGCACGTCCAGACCGATGCCGCTGAGCCGCCGCACGCCTGCCAGGTCTCCGCGTATTTCCACGCGGAGCCGGCGGTTTAGCCCCGGGTGACGAGGGCGATCTCCTCCAGCCTCTGCGGCGCCGTGACCCTGAGCGCCACCGCATGTTGCTCGCCGGCACGGGCGGGGGCGTAAAAGCACCGGTGCAGCGCGAGCACGCGCAGGTTGGGCGCCGCCACGTGCAGCGTCTCCAGGTCGCGCGCGTCGGTGAGGCGGAGCTCTTGGAGCGCCTCGGCGCGGAGGGACAGGTGGCGCAACCCCACTGGCCGCAGGACGTCCAGCTTGCGCAGGCGAGGGCAGCACGTCGACGCGAAGCTGCCCAGCGTGGCCTCCTCGAACCACGCGTGGCCAAGCGTGAGCTCCGTCAGCGCCTCGTACGTGGCCGCCGCCGGGGGCGGCAGGAGGAGCCGGTGGGGAACGTGGAAGAAGTCCAGCCGGATGGAGGACGCCCGCCCGTGGCCGGGCAGCTCCACGACGGCTGGTGCCGGTGCTCTCGTGGCGGTGACGCGCAGGTGCCACGAGTCCACGACGCGGCGCGCGGCGTAGCGCAGCCACCTGTTGATCTGGTCCGGCGAGGCCGTGCCGTAGCGGTAGACGATCTTGAGCGCCCGCACGTCGGCGCCGCCGCGCTGGGCCAGGGCACGGTCCACGGAGCCCGCGAATTCGCCTGGAACGGCGTCGGGTGACGTGTCGGCGAAGGAGAGGTCCGGGGCTTGGAGCCACACGTGGCGCCAGCGACGGGACAGCACGGACGTGCGCGCGACGGCGCGTGCGTAGTCGCCCATGGAGGCGAGGATGAGGTGCAGCAGATCGTCGGGGAGGGCGCTGAGCCGGTCATCAGCTTCTTCGCCGCCGGTGGAGTCCATTCTCGTGTTCCCAAGAACTTGGTCGTCCGTGGAGTCCATCCTGGTGTTCCGAACAACTTGGTCGCCGGTTGTTGAGTCCATCGTGGTGTTTCCGAGGTCGACAAAACTTTGCCCGGCCGTGATACTAGATCAGGGTATTAAAAATGCTCGGAGTTGGATTTGGTCCAGATTCAGATTAATTGCAACTTGCAAGAGAGTCCAACTCTGACTTCATTTTGCTATATTCAGGTCATATTGGTTTCTTCCGGTCGTCAATGTTTTTTTGTATGTCCAAAATATTTGTATTCCGTTTCTGGCCGCGTGGTCAGTTTTGTGCGAGGCATGCATTTTTTTTGTATCGGTATACTTATCTTTTTGCTAACTCACACCAACTATCTTTTTCTTGTTTATAGTCCGCTTTACTAGCGAGCAACAATTTTCCAGGCCGCACGTGCTGGTCTCGCCACGCCAGATGCCACATGGGCCGCTCCGTCTTGCGCCGCGGCGCGATGTTCTGGCCGCGGGACCAATGCGCGCTCGCTCGGCGTGCGCCTGGCCGCGCACGCTCTGGACCGCGCGGTGGACGTGCACCTCCTGCCGGACTACGCTTGTCTCCATTTCTGGCCGGAGAGGCGCCTTCTTCGTGCACTTCATCGTCCGTGACGGCCTCGACACCCTCTTCGCCGCGGTCTCGTACTTGGACATCCCTGGAGACGATGACATCCAGGAAGGCAGAGAGGTGGTGGCCCTTGAGGCCTCGAGCACGAGATCCTGGTGACGTGGCGACATCCGTGGGATAAGAGCGGCGTGCCGGCGTGGTCTCGTTCGCGATATAGGGAGGCGCGGGGGCGTGACGGAACGTTCGCGCTGTCTCCGGGACGAGACGGTGGAAAAGGTCACGGCCGGAGAAGGCCACGAGTGGAGAAACATGGTCGGGTTTCTCGGAAAAGTGTTTTTGGTTGGTTGAATTTTTTACATTTCCATTTACCTAGAGGCAGACATTTAAATCTCAAGATGAAAAATAAAATGTCGTAGATCAAAGCTGGAATGGGATAACGTGGAAGCGGTGAACGGTTAAAATCCAATCGGGCGCATGTATGCTGGGAGCGAAACGGAAAAAAGTTGAATTATTTTTTTCGAACAAAATAAATTCAAAAGTTAAAAAGGCGAGACCTGCTCGTTCTCGTCATCCTGTGTCAAACGGTCTTCTCTCTGTGGTCCCCTTTTCCCCCAAAGGACCAACAAGCCAAACCATCCCTTGGAGAAAGAGCGATCGCTTTCCACCCATCCCCAATGGCCGCCTGGGCGGGCCTCCGCTTGGACCTCGTTGGCCGCATCCTCGGTCGCCTGCCCTGCCTCGCCCACCGCGCCGCGTTCGCCGCAGTCTGCTTCAACTGGCGCGCCGCCGGGGCCCAGCACCCGCCCCTCAACAGCTCCCGTGGCTGCTCCTCCCGTCCGCGGCGGAGGAGGCGCCCGTCTTCTTCTGCATCCGCTGCGGGGAAACCCACCCCGCCTTCCTCCCCGATGACGTCCGCACCGCGCGCTGCTGCGGCTCCGGCTCCCACCACGGCGGCTGGCTCGTCCTCGCGCTCCACCAGCTCGGCGGCGGCTACGCGCTCCACAACCTCCACACGGGTGCGGGCCTCAGCGTTCCGGACTTGCTCCAGACGGCCGACGCCGACGGCAAGGGCGAGATGGGCATGGTCGTTCTCGGCGCCGTGCTCTCCGCCGCGCCGACCGCGGACGGCGCCTGCCTCGCCGTCGTCCTCACCAAGTTCCCGACCCCCATCGCATTCTGGATCCCGGGGATGGCTCATCTGTCCCCGCCGACGCCAATCGAGCCGCACGAGCGCGCTTCTTGGCGGGATATGCTGCCGGTCGACGAGATCGCCGACGTCATCTACTACGCCGGACATGGCCTCCAAGGCTTCCATGTGCTCACGGACGCAGAGGAGGTCCTGGTCTACATCCCGGAGCTCGCCCCGGACGGCGCGCTCACGACGCGTCTGGTGACCTACAGCGTCGTCCCTGGCCACCGCGTGACATGGGAACCTCTCCCGTGGTACACCATCAGCCGCTACCTCCTCAACTTCTTCGGCCACCTCGTGATGGTGGTGAGGTATGTCTCGATACTAGAGGAGAAGGAGGACGACGACGAGATAATGGAGGAGGACGATGGTACTCGATGGATCCATACCTTCAGGCTCATCATGATGGGGCAGGCTGGCAACAATGGCGACCGTCAGGCGCGCTGGCAGAGGTTCCGGCTCCCTGACAACCGTGTCGTGATGCTCGGGCGTTGCTCCTCCAGGGCCTTTGTTTCGCCTGCGGTTGCTTTGAACGGTCTCTACTTCCTGGACGATGCTGAAAGCTTCGACGATGTGGTTGCATCGCTGGAGGATTGGGAATTGTTCCCCTGCACGGACATGGGCAGGTGCACGGCTCACCACCAGCCGCAACAGGTTGAGCCCTTCTTTCCGATAAGACCGGAATCCGAGTTTTCTCCTGCAGTTTGGTTTTACCACTCAGATCCTGCTGATGCCTGAAACATTCTTTGGCAAATGCTTGGTATGGTAGTGATCAGCTTCATTGTGTAGAATAGGAACCTGGACAGATCAACATGATCAGTTCTGTATCATGGCCAGTTCACTGCTTGGCTAAAGCTGCTTTCGCAATATTTCACATCTGGACTGTGACTTTCTTGACTTGATCTTGCATCAGGGAGTACAGCAAATGTATTGAAATCTGGCAAGTAACCTGTTTAGTATAATGTGAAATGAATGAGATCCCTGCAATTGCAATTTCCTTTTGCCAGATGCTCTATCCCCTTTTGCCAAGTATATTATGGAAACTGTGTTGTTATATACTTTGATCATGGTTACTTCCAATTGGTGATTGATACTATTATCAGTTGAAAATTGGTGCTTTCCTGGTCTATCAGTCGAGTAACCTGCTGCTATTTTGTTAGTTTGCTCCATTGTTCATCAATTATTTGTGGGCTGGCCTGCTATTGTGCTATATAACCTGTCCAGCTGAGAGTGCTCTATCGTGATGCCATGTATTAATCTTCTAATCTCAGTTTCTCTGTCAGTAACGTTGGCTTTTGTCAGTATGGTAAGCTCTAAATAACTGACAAATTTTATTTCTTGGTTCGTGCTTAGTTTAAAATTGGCCATATTTTCTGACAGTTTCGTGCTTTGTCAGGATTATTGACCATTTAATGAAATTTCAAAGATAAACTTGGATTTCGTACAAGTGAAACTTTTAGTTTCAAACAGTAGTATTTAGCTCTAATATTTGTGTCCTCTTTCCTCTTGTGTGTTCCTGAGGCACTGCAAATAGTGAATAATAACGCTGGTTAGGTGATGTTCATAACAATTCTTGCACTTTTGCTATATTGTTGCATGCATAATCTGCATAAGGTCTTTGGAGACCACTATATGATTGCTTGCCAATTAACATGTGCAATGCATTTCAACTTTTCCATCTATGTGTCTAGATGACTGATGAATCGGTAACATTGCTACTTCATTCTGGTTCTAGGAAGCAGGAAATCTTCAGAAGAATCTATTCTTCATTAATTATTATTTTGCATGTGCATATGGACATCCTTAGTCTGTAGACTGCAGCATGCCGTTCACCAGCGTCTCTTCAATGAAATTATTTGGTTTTCTGAAAGAACATAACTCTTCAACTTTATTGGAAGCCTTGCATCGTCCGTTCATTGCCTCACAGGAGCAACCACATAAGTTTCTCAAACCGCTAAATCTTGAACTCTTTTTGCACCGAATGAACCATTGAGCCAGCATCTTTTGTACTGGTGACATGCTGATTGCTGCTGACTAGAGTATGGCACGCTACTTTCAGTCAGGTTTCAAAACCTATCTTTGTTTTTTCATTCTCAAACAATTGTTCAAGTGGATGAGTTTATTAGATCCACTTTTTGTGAATAGGCACTGAGCCGAATGAGAAAATATGGAGGTGTCTGCAAATATATCTTGAAACGACTCACCAGTCACCAATCACCATAGCCTGTCACGGTCTGATTTTTCTGTAGAGTTTTTGTTTCGACCACAAAAATTCTAAAGTGGGGAGCACAAAGGGTTGTGGTGTATCTGTGTTGAGCACTCAAGCCATTGTATCTGATGGGTGTAGCTAATGTAATTTCTTTTGTCGAAGGTAATTTCAACTGCACACAAGTTTTTGTATGTACTGAGCGGATTCATACAAAAACTTTATTAGAAGCCAAAACAAATATGTTTATGGATTTTTTCGACAAACGATATATATCTGTGCTGAGCGGGTTCAAAGTTTCTTTTCCTGCGATTTTGTGCCAAAACAAATATGTTCATGCCTTCTTTACGAGCTTGACATCGATTACAACTGAAAGTCAACGTTAATGTTGTCATAGTGTACTTATTGCCAAAATGGTCGGCAGATTCAATTTGTGATGATTTGTAATAAGTATGTGCAGCGGTGAGAGGTTTTTCCAAATTTTGTAAGGAACCGAACTGTTTGCATAAACATTTTTCATCAAAAAAATACTGAACGTTCCAGACATTGAACGCTCGACGCTCGTGCGCGGTGCACCACGGTTAGGTCATTGCGTGCGAAACCGCGAACCACACCGAAGTAGTATCTACAGATTTTAGGGGCTTAGAAGGGCTAAAATATAAAATGCCAAAATTTCCCCATTTCGGTTCCCCCGAACCCACCAAATCCCCCGCTCCAATTTCAATTTCTGTTCAGACTAAGATTAAAAAAAAAAAACTGTTCAGACTCAGAACACCTTCTCCTCTGCGCTCCGCCCAGCCCAGCCGCAACCACCGCGTCGTCGTCCCCCGTGAAGCAAAGAAGCCGCTCGCCACGCGGTCACCATGACCGCCATTCGCACCTGGGCGAACCCCGGCCACGGATTCGTCGGCCGCATCCTCGGGTTTCTCCCCTGCCTGGCCCATCGCGCCTTGTTCGGCGCCGTCTGCAGGAACTGGCGGGGCGTCGCTGTTCAGAATCAGCCGGGGCCGCAACTTCCGTGGCTACTCCTCCCGTCTGCGGCCTCCGTGGGTCAGCGGCCGTGCTTCTTCTGCCTCCTGTGCAAGACCAGCCACCGCGCCTTCCTCCCCGACGACGTCCGCGCCGCGCGCTGCGTCGGCTCCTTCTACCAGGGCTGGCTCGTCCTCGCGCTCCATCAGACTGGAGGATACGCGTTCCACAACATACACAACGGATGGCGATTCGCCCTCCCGGAGGTAATTCCGGGTCCCGTCGATGGCCACGGCATGGTCGTTCACGCCGCGTGCGCAGCGGCGCGCGATGACGGCAGCCAGGTGATATACGTAGCGCGATGGTCCGCGTCTACCATCGCGTTCTGGAGCATCAGGATCGACCAATTCGCGGAGGAGCCGCAAGGTCGCGAGTCTTGGGGCGAGATGCTGCCGCAAGGTCGCAGTATCGCCGATGTGATATACTACAGCGGACACGGCCTGGAAGGCTTCCACGTCCTCACCGACGACGAGGAGGTCCTGGTCTACGTCCCGGGTCGCGCGCCGGATGGTGGTGCGGTCATGACGCGCCTGGTGTCCTACCGCTTCCCCGGCCACGAGGTGACCCCGTGGGTCATCACTCGTCACCTCGTCGTGTACATTGGTGAGCTCGTCATGGTCGCGAGGGTAGTCACGCCCGAGGACTTGACGCCGGCGTTCCGCTTCGCCAGGTTGGAGTTGGAGCAACACCAGCCGCCGGAGCAAGATGGCGGCCACGGCGAGCGTCAGGCTTCTTGGTTCGAGATGCCTGTTCTTCCCACTGGAATAATTGTACTCGGGCGATGCCACTCGAGGTTCTATCCGTCCTATGGCATAGACTTCGATGGCGTCTACTTCCTGGACGACGCGACAAGCTCTCAGGAAGAGGTCAACAGGGCTCTGGAGCCTGCGGCGACGAGGCAGTACCCCTGCAGGGACATGGGCTGGGGCCCAATTCTTGAGCACAATAACATCCAGGAGATCTTTCCTCTACGGCACCCGTCAGAGTCCTCTCGTGCAGTGTGGTTCTACCCGTGAGATTCGGTAAACAACAGAACACTCTGTTGCAAGTGGCCATATTGGCATGTGACATGGATTCTCATGCTCTGAATCTTGTCAATTTCGATGGGTTGATGTTCTTTTCAGAAAGGCCATTTTTAGCATCTGTTGAGTTTTGATATTTGTTCATATACATTTCTATGAGAAATGTTGGTACTTTCTTACAGTGTGCCTGAGTTTTATTGCATTTGTGGATCATGTGTGGTATTCTCTCCCAGGGCAATTCCTGCTTGATCCGTCTTCGCATCCTAATTTGTCATGTTATGAATCTGGTGTGACATTCTTGCTTTGACTGCTCGAAACTTAGTAATTCTGTTGTGAGCTGAAATTTCAGTTGCAAGCTAATAATAACCGAAGATTGTCAACAGCAACAATATATGGTGCCACTGCTATTTGTTGCAATGCAATGTGAATGAGAACCCTGCATTGGACACTACTTTTTTTTTCCTGAAAGACCCATTGGATAGGTCTGAATTTGATGCTGTTTCCTCTTTGTTTTTTCCATTGAGATCTTGCTGACCCCTGAGGTATTCTTTGGCAAATGGTTGGTATGGTTGTGATGAGCATCTTTGTGTAGAAACCTACACAGATCAATGTGATAAGTTCTGTATCATGGCCATTTTAACTCCTTGGCTGTTGCTGGTTGGAGACCCCGCAATGTCTCTATTATGTTGCGTTAGATAGTATGGCACCTGTGTCGAAATGTGGCTAGTTACTTGTTTCGGATCATGTGAAATGAATAAGAGATCCTTGCAACTTTTGCCTGATGGATATGGTTCTGCACCGTTTGTAAGTATATTATGGAATTTGTGTCGTGATGCACGTTGATCCTGGTTACTTTCAGTTGGTGATTGGTGCTATTTATCAGATGAAATTGGTGTCTTTCCTGGCCTGCCAGATGAATTAACCTGCTATAATTATCTTAGTTTGTTCCATCGATCCTCACTTAATCTGTTGACTTGGTCCGCTATATTTTCCTGAATAGATTTTTTTTGCGAACCATATTTTCCTGAATAGATGAATAAGTTGCATACTGTATTCAGGCCTTAGTTTTACTTCCATCGAATGTGCTAGCTTTCCTGTGAGTGGAACCTGAATGTGCTATATTTTCCTGAATAGATGAATAATGACGTTCAGATTTGCTATTCAATTTTGCATGCCAATTGATTTCTCAAGGCTAAAGTCACTCTTTCTAACCATGAATTTAAATATATAATACATTAGTAGTTTCATTGTTGGTTTGTTTGGATGTTGATCTCATTATAGAAGAATATGGTGTGCATAAAGAACAGTTAATTTTTATATGTGTCAGGTACATATTAATCTAAAATTAGCAAGGACATATTGTGCAAACCATCTAATTAAGCTCTACAACTAGCCTACAATAAGTAAGCAGGGGACTAATGCCCAACCATCGGCAATGGAGTAGTATTCATGTCCAGCAAGTCCCAGTTCTGCAGCTAGTCAATTTGCAGATCATGTTTTCACTTGGAACACACCAGATCATCCATTTGCAGAAATTGTTTTTATGCATTCGACATAGCCTTACATCAAGTTCTATCTGGAGAAATCTGAAATTCGAATTATTCATGACAAAAGAAATTTCAAATTTGATTAATGCAGGGAATTGAAACAAATGAAACAAGGAAACAAACTATCTACCATTTAGAGATTTTCCTCGATATTTGAAATACACACGCAAAAGTAATGAAAGTGTGACAACTCAAAGATTACCAACATTTAGCAGATCTACTAAAATTGTTGTTACTCACACAACAACTGTAGTTCATATCTAACTAGAATTCTTGTCCTAACGCCAACCATTTAGAAACAGAAGACACAGAGAGGGAGTACCCTTCTTCATCAATTAAGTTAGAAAAAAGAAGAGTGAATTACACAAAACTACAACTATTTGTGTCAACGTTTCACAAAACTACAACTTCTCGGACCTATTTCACAAAACTGCAACTACTTTGGCCTTGTGTTTCAGTAAACTACAACTTTAGTGAATACCGTTTTGGAGTGGTTGTGGGTCCCACCTGTCAGCCTTGTAATGACCTGGTAATGCCGTTCCGTTGTCCACGATATATGTGGGGCCCGTGACATGTCAGCATGCTGATGTGGAGGGAAAGCCTCAAAACAGGCCTCTCTGGGCCGGCCCATATAGAGGCCTCAAATTGCACTACCTCAAACAGGTCTGTCTATTTGGTGTCTCCTTGGTTCCTTCCATTGCACGCTTGGGACCTCCAGCAGAGCGATGGATAATGTCGCTAAGAGTGCGGATGCCGGTGGGTGCGGGGGTGAAATGGAATGCAAAGATGATGAAGAGGGTGCCGTTACCGGGGCATTACCAGGTCATTACGAGGCTGACAGGTGGGACCCACAACCACTCCAAAACGGTATTCACTAAAGTTGTAGTTTACTGAAACACAAGGCCAAAGTAGTTGTAGTTCTGTGAAATAGATCCCAGAAGTTGTAGTTTTGTGAAACATTGACACAAATAGTTGTAGTTTTGTGCAATTCACTCAAAAAAGAAACACAGTTAGTACTTGGATCTACCGATTTTTGGTAAGTTAAAGTACTGTTGATGGTTATCTCCCAATCTGTAACAATTGGATATGATAAAATAAATGATTACTATTAATTCCAAGCATCATAACAAAAAAATTAAGATCTAAAAAATGTATAAGGAAGTCATCTCCTTTCTTCCCTAAACAATAATATGCTCTACATTACTAAAGTCAATGTGCTAATGTTGTGAGGTATGCAGCGAGATCAATCTCGTATCCGCAGAGATTCTCCCATGAAAAACCTTCACCATCCACTAGCTTCTCGACACCTTTGGTCTGGACGTTAAGTGCATAGGTCCCTGGCGTTCTGCTGCCTCCTCCGAGAGTGAAGAACAGAATGCCACTCTTCTCACAGAACCACCGCATCTTGATGTCCCCGGGAGCAGTTACGTTCAAGTGGTAAAAGAGAATAACTGGGTTACGCCACTCCATCCTACCGTCGTCGTCTCTGGGAAAGAGGTAAATATCCATGTCAAGAAAGCCGCTGCAGGGTGCCATTCTGATATAGCTGAGGCGTCCCTCGGGTGACACGCCCAGCAATCTGTTTTCCGGGTAACATGTGTGACTCCGCAGCAGCACGCTGCTCAATTCTCCGGTGTTGTTGAGGCGCACCCCGAAGGCCCCGTGGTCCAGCAAGGGCCAGTAGGCGACGCCGCGGACGATGACGGCCGGACCAAGGCCGCGCAAAGTCTCGTCGGAAAACTTGTCGCCTGACTTTCTGACCTGTGGGCCCCAGCGGCCACCGTCGTCTGGGGAGTAGCAGCGGAGAGCCGTGAAGCCTTGCCGGTTGTACACGAGTAGCACACGGAAGAACGTGGCCGCGCGCGGTGGTGGGTCCTCGAGGTCGTCGCCGGTGAGCAGCGCACATGCGTAGTATCCTGGCATGTCGTCACCGGTAAGTTCGGGGAGCACGGCCATGTCACCTGTCATAGGGTTGCAGACGCAGAGCTTGACGGCCTTCTCGTGCCGGAGCTCGAGGACGAGGCGGCCGTTGCGGGACGCGACGGGGCGGGAGAAGTCGAGGATCCCGGCGCGCGGCAGGCGGTTCATGAGCGAGCTGAGAAGAAGGCACTGCTCGACGCCGAAGCGGCGACGGCCTGACGCCGTTGGCACGAAGGATGGCTCGCGCCCATCGTTCTCCTGGTAGAAGAAGCCAATGGCGAGGTCGGGGAGGCAGGGGCCAGGGGGTCTCAGGGCGCGGGAGATTGCGGCCGCGTTGCCGGCGACGATGCCAGCCCAGTGCCTGCACGTGGCGGCGCATCGGACGATTTCGACCCCGTCAAGGAATCCGGTGAAGATGCGACCGAGGGCGTCGTCTGGTATGGCCACGCCAGGTTGAGCCGTCGCGACATGGCGGCAGAGCCCTTCCTTCCGGCAGCGGCACCGTGATAAGAACCCTCCCTTGTTCTGCTGTTGCAGAAAGGTTGAAGTTGAAGAGCGGCGGGGTCGCGGCTCCAGTGCCATTATGCGGCAGGGCGAGCCACGACTGATTCAGGGTGTTAGCGATCGACAAAAGGAAGAAAGGATTTGGTGGAACACGGCAGTCTCGGTATCTTATAAGGACAATCTAACTTTCACTTCGATAAGGACTCAGTAGAATCACATGTTCTGCATATATTCTGATTTTTAAAATTTATTTTTATGGCAGCGGTCCAGTATTTTCTCCACTAGTAGCTGGTCTGGACCCCTTCTGACCCAGTATTGACCGTTACGCGACGGTGCAGGGAGATGCGACGGCTTGCGTGGTAGGGAGGTTGAGCGGCGAAGGCAGGACGCGATGACGGCGAGTCGGCGAGGTAGGGCGAGGTAGGAGCCGGAGGAGGAGGTCATGCGCAACCGCCTCCACGCCCGCTACCATCGATGCCATCCTCGACTGCAGGCGAGTGCGGCGGCGACAGGCGAGCTTTATCTTCTTTTTTTTTCTAATACATTCTGGGTGGCACTCGATCTGCTCTAAATCTGAGTAGAGACCTGGAGGGCTCTCAAAATGGAGTTCCTATATAGGTGGCCATTTGTGGAAGTTTCTTACAGTTATATATATATAATATTGGGTTTGGGTGGCTTTTTTTAATGCTCGTTCAAGACAACCTACCGTACAAAGCTCCAACAAGCCTTCTATGGACACTATAAACCACAACATCGATGAATTAAAAAATGCTTCATTATTAATTATTTTATTGATAAAGCATAGATAGCTCAACTCACCTGAAATTGTAGTTCAGGATGGCCCATGACGCCTGATGACTCGCCTTCCATGGTCAAAATTGTGAGATTAGGAATCGCACGAATGGGAGGCTGGTAATGCGAAGCCAGTATCTCGCCATGCATGCGGTAGCATTGCGTTAGGTCTATGGACAATTTTTTTAGCCAAATCACCTCATCCTTTTATGATTAACAGAGTCGTAGGTGACACACAAACGCCCGGGGTTCAAAAATCATACTTGCCTGTCTAATGCAGTACAGATTAATGCAGTATACGAACAGTTACGTAGTTACATTGTTGCCGGCCTGATCCAGTTAATCACGTTTTAGACTGAAACTAAATGAACCTAATAAGGTCAGGTTGGACAGTTGGAGGCGTGATTAGGATGAAATCCTAATCAATACGTAGGTAGTACATAGAATTGTTTATAACTGTAGCGTTTCTCCTATTAAATTTATAGAAAAAAGAGAAATGTTGTACCCTCGGTTGAAGGTCTTATCTGTAAACCTAATTTCATATATAAAAAATATTACACGATTGTAGTTGTTGGAGCTGTACCATCCAAAGATTAAAATCATATTATTTTCCTCGTTCGAATTGATAGGGTGAAACTTTATCTCTAACATTTGGTTTTTTTAGGGCATCTAACATTTGTTACTTAAACTAATTTATTTTAATAACCTTTAGCCAGCTCAAGACATTGGTAACAATGAGCTTGAAAGCCATTTAGGCCGTGGTTCCCCACAGCAAAAACAGTCTAATTCACCGTACAAATGGCAGCAGCCCAGCATTTATTTGCTCCATTAGTATTCAGGAAAAAGTCATATTTACCTCCATCAACTTTTATGGTTGGCGCACTATTGCTCCCTCAACTCTAAAACCAAGTATCTATGGTCCCTCAACTATCAAAACCATTCGTTTTACCCCCTGTCAAATTTTTGAAGCGGTTTTAGCTGATGTGGCTGGTGAGGCCCATGTGTTAGGGCACCACGTCGGCGCTATGGGCCCCACCAACCACTCCTCCGTCCCTCTCTCTCTCTCGTGCTGGCGTCCTTAGATGGGGTCCGCTTGTGACACGAGTAACGACCATTGTGTGGCCCATGGCCTCCTCTCAAATCCGGCCCAAGCTTCGCCGCTGCTAACAACTTATGCAGCGAGGCCAATCTCGTAACCGCAGAAACTCGCCATGAAAAACCTTCGTCATCCACTAGCCTCGTGGACCTCTCTTGTTCCAAGGTTAAGCACATAGGTCCCTGGCGTTGTGCTGCCTCCTCCGAGAGAGAAGAGCAGCACACCGCTCTTGTCACGAAGCACACCGCATCTTGATGTCACCGTGAGCGGTTGGTCAAAGAATGTGTCCGGTTTACACCACTCCAACCCACCGGCAACGCCGTCGCTGGGGAAGACGTAGACGTCCATGATAAGAGTGCCGTCATAGGGCGCCATTGCGAAGCGTCCCTCGGGGAGACACGGCCAGCAATACGCTGTCCGGGTAACGCGAGGAATGTAGCAACACCACCCTGCTCACGGTTTCTAGAGTGCTAATGCTAAAGCGCACCCCGAACGCCCCCCCACCCCGGTTCAACAAGGGCCGATGAGGCAACGCCACGGACGATGACGGCCGGCCCAGGCCGCGAAACTCCTCGTCGGGGATCTTGTCGCCTGCCATCCCGACTTGTGGGCCGCAGCGGCCACCGTCGTCGTCGGAGGACCGAGGAGTAGCAGCGGAGACGGAGAGCCGTGAAGCCGGGCCTGTTGTACTACACGAGTAGCACGCGGAAGAAGGTGCGTGCGCGGCGCGTTAATGTCGAGGTCGTAGCCGGTAAGCAGCGCACACGCGTAGTATCCCGGCATGTCGTCACCGGACACCGGTGAGTTCCGGGAGCACCGCCCGCCGTGGGATTGCGGACGCAGAGTTGAACGCCGGAGCTCGAGGACGAGGCGGCCGTTCCGGGACGCGACGGCGCGGGAGCGGGAGAAGTCGAGGGTCCCGACGCACGGGAGGCCATTCATGAGCGAGCTCGGAAGAAGGCACCGCACCTGCGCGACGGCGAGAGGCGCGAAGGATGATGATGACCCGTGCCCTCGTTGGCCTCGGTAGAAGAACCCGACAGCGAGGTCGGGGAGCCGGCAGCCGAGGGGTTGCATGGCGCGGGAGATCACGGCCACGTTGTCGAGGCGACGATGCCGGCCCGGTCCGCACGTGGCGGCGCACCGGACGATCGACCGAGGCGGCGTCAAGGAATCCGGCAAAGATGCGCCGAGGGCGTCGTCGGGTATGGCCACGCCATGCTGAACGGTCGCGGCATGGCGGTCGCGGAGTCGTTCCTTATGGCGGCGGCATCGTGAGAGCATCTCCAGACAATCCCCTAAACTGCCCCCTAATCCTAAATTTTAGGAGTTTGATAAAAAAACCAGCTCCAGCAGACCTCCTGTATGGATTCCTAAACTAGCTACCCTCCTAAATCCCTCCACCAACCCCCTAGAAATGGGATCCTCCCATCATCCCTCCTAAATTCCAACCGTCGGTGGGTCCCACGTTTTTTTTCTTTTTCTCTTTCCTCTTTCTCTTCTTCTCTTTCCTCTTTCTCTTCCCTTCTCCTTTCCTCCGTTGATTCGGCGTCACCCCGCCCGGCGCCGCCCACCGCCCATCGCTCGGCCGCGCCGCCACCCACCCGCGGCCCTTCGCCACCCGGCGCACGCCGCCGCCCGCCGCCCATCGCTCGGCCGTGCCGCCACCCACCCGCGGCCCTTCGCCGCCCGGATCCCGGCGCATGCCGCTGCCCGACGCGGGCTAGATCCGTCCTCGGCGGCCGTGCCCCCACCTCTTTCCGGCCGGCAAAGCCCCGCCTCCTCCCTCTCGGGCCGGCGCGCCCTTGCAATCCTGTGTAGCGGGGACCTCCTCGGGCTTCTTCTTGGGCTCGGCCGCCGGTGTCGGCCGGAGCACGGCCCGCTTGCCGGCCTTGTTGAGGCGCGGGACGAGCGCATCGGCGCCGTTGCTTCCGGTGACGACCGGGGAATGGTGGGGCGCTCCTCCCACCCTCGCGTCCTCCCGGCCGCCTCCGTGCTCCCAGCCGGCGCCCTGCCTCCGCGTCCTCCCGTGACGCCGGCGAGCAAGCCCTTGCGCGTGCCAAGATCCCCCCCACCTGCGCTGGATTTGGGTCGTCGCGGCTCGCAATATGGACTTCCGGCGAGCCCCATGCCTCCTCACCGACGGCGACCCCCATGCCTCCCCACCGACGACGAGCCTTCGTCTTGTCTCCTCTGTGGACGGAAGGCAGATCAGTAATCCATGTGGGTCCCACATGTACAATGTTTCATTCACTGACGAGTGGGCCCCATTACGTTAGGAGAAAAATAGGAGCTTAAATATTGGAGTGTTGCTGGAGTTGACATGAAAAATTGGACACCTAAATACAAGAGCCCACCTCTAAATTAAGAAATAGGAGGCTGATTTAGGAGGTATTGCTGGAGATGCTCTGATAGCAACAATCCTTTGTGGTGCGGTTGCAGGAAGGTTGAAGAGCTGCAGGGCCGTCGCTCTGGTGCCATTATTACTCGCAATCGCAACCACTGAATTGAGGCGTTGAACGATCTACAAGGAAGAAAATTTGGAAACGAACTAATATGTCGTGGACCTTCTCCGCGGCACTAGCGACTCTAGCTTCTGGACCTATTTTATAAGTGCACAAGTTTTTGGCGTTCTGCTGCGTCATCTCAGAGTGAAGAACACATTGACACACTTCTCACACAACCACCGCATTTTGATGTCGCCGGAGGAAGTTACGGTCAACTGGTAAATAAAGGCAGTAACTGGTTTCGCTGTTGCCTTAGATGAGAAAGAGTCCATGTTCAGAAAGTCCCAATGCAGAGAGCTGTAAATAGTTACTACAGTAATTCGCCACGGGTTGAACAGTTGTTTCATGTAACATGGTGGCAAATACTCTAGTAACAATGGTGAGGTTCACTGTACCGACCAGATTCACCTGTTGGATCTTGATCAGAGGGCTCTGGAGGGCTCCTCATACCAGGTGCTGCAGCTCTTGTGCATTGAAGCAGAGGACCCCGGTACCTGCAGCCCGCCATTGTGCCGTAGCTCAGCCGTAGGCCCGTCCCTCGGGCGCACGCCCAGCAATCTGTTATCCGGGTAACGTGCGTGCCTCCACAGAAGCACGCTGCTCACTTCTCCGGTGCTGACACGCACCCCGAACGCCCCGTGATCCAACCAGGGCCAGTAGGCGACGCCACGGACGACGACGGCCGGGCCGAGGCCGCGCAAGGCCTCGTCGGGGATCGCGTCCCCTTCCATCCTGACTTCCGGCCACCAACGGCGGTCGAACGAGCAGTAGCAGCGGGCAGCCGTGAAGCCGCGCCGGTTGTACACGAGCAGCACGCGGAAGAAGGTGCCCGCCGTGCACGGCGGGTTATGGTCGAGGTCGCCGTCGCCGGTGAGCAGCGCGCACGCGTAGTGGTATCCTGGCGTGTCGTCGTCGCCGCGGAGTTTGGGGAGCGCGGCCGCACGACCTTCCGTCAGGTCGCAGACGCAGAGCGTGAGGCCGTCGGCGTGGCTGTCGCGCCGGAGCTCCAGGACGAGGCGGCCGTTGCGGGACGCGACGGGGCAGGAGTGGTCGATAATCCCGGCCCACGGCAGGTGGTCCAAGAGCGAGCCGAGAAGAAAGTACTGCCCGACACTCAGGCGGCGACGGCCTGACACCGTTGGCACGATGGACGGCTTCACAACCTCCTCGGTGAGGCGGGGGAGGCAGCGGCCGAGGGGTTTCGTCTTCAGGGCGCGGGAAATTCTGGCCGCGTTGCTGGCGGCGACGCTGGCCCAGTGCCTGCACGTGGCAGCGCACCGGGAAGCGCCGAGGCCGCGTCAAGGAATCCGGCGAAGATGCCGCCGCCCGGGGACGCCGTCGTCGGGTATGGCGACGCCGCCCTTGCCGTGGTACCGGAGTCGTTCGTTCTTCCGGCTGCACCGTGATACGAGCCCTTTGTTACGTTGTGCCATTATCCGCAACCACAGAGTTGTGGTTGTGGCGCTGAGGGTGTGGTGGCCAGGAGATTTTTTCTTTTGACGACGTTCGATCGACTGGCTCTGAGACCGATCCGAGGCCTTCCTTATTTCGTTGCAACTTGGGATTGCAAGACGTTCGACGGTAGTCCTTCATACAAGCGCCGATATAGTTGTTCCTCCTGTCTGATTAGTTCGTCACCGAATCGAATCAAGTCTGGGGCCACGTCTGGACGCCGCCCTCGCCCGACTCGACGACGCCGCCGACGCCAACTCAGTCCCGCCGGCATTCGGGCCATCTACAATTACAAGTCGCCACTTGGCTCCGCTTTGCTTCCCGCCGTGTGTAGTCGGCAACCTGTCAAGCCATCTGACCGCAGGATAACATATGAAGAAGGAGCTAGACTGGCTGCTCATGGCGGACGAGGCCACACATGGGTTCGCGTGTCATCCCGCGACACATTCACCGGCTGCCTTCTGCACCTGCAGGCCCATTCGCGGCGCTGAAAACGGTGAAAATAGTCTACCCTCGCATGGAAGGCCGCAACATGCACTACTACAAATCCTTTCTATAGTGGCGGCATGAAAAAGAACGTAACGGCGCCGAGACAATGTCATCCGTCGTTAAAAATCGTCATAATTTTTAACGGCGGGCCACATTACGGCCCGCCGTTACAAATCTTTGTAGCGACGGACCATAAAGAGGCCCGCAGTAAAAAACAGTCCAACCCAACCATCCAAAACCCTAGCTGCATTGAAATATAAAATGACCCCTCCCCCACTCCAGCCCAACCCTCAGCCACCGCCCCCACTCTCCCTCCCTCCCTCTCTCTCTCTCTCTCTCTCTCTCTCTCTCCACCAACCGCCTGCATGCACGGGGTGGCAGCTCCACCGCTCCCCTCCGGTGACGAGGCGGCGTACGGGGCGGTGGCGGCCGCCTCCCCTCCTCCGGTGACGCGGCGCGAGGGCGGCGGTCGCCGCCTCTCCCTCCTCCGGCGACGCGGCGCACGGGGCGGCGGCCGCCTCGCCGCCTCTCCCTCCTCCCGTGACGCGGCGCGCCTCCTCTCCCTCCTCCCGCGACGCGGCGCACGGGGCGGCGGCCGCCGCCTCTCCCTCCTCCGCGACGCGGCGCATGGGGTGGAGGCAGCGGATCTGGCCGACATGGAGCAGGCTCATGTGGGCCTGCTTTTTTTATTTCCCAATTTTGCTGTAGCGGCGGGTGGTTTCAGTTTTGTGAAACCCGTCGCTACAGCTCTTTATTTTTAGCTGCGTTTGGGTAGCGGCGGGCCACTATACCTGCCGCTATAGCGGGCTTTGACCCGCCGCTACAGAGCTTTATTCCTGTAGTGATGGATTGTTTCAGCTCGTCGCGTTGTCCGCGCGGCTGCAGGTGCTATACCTCTGGCCGGTTGAGATGGTGGCCGTCTTCAACGTCTCCATACGCTCGGAGTCGCTGGAGGTGGTCTCACAAAGGCTTCGCGTCGTCGTCGGTGCACAAGGGCTCCTCCGCCTCCGGCAGCAACTGGCCGGCAAGGAATTGAAACTCGAAGACGCAGTTGCACTGTTGCACCGAACCTCGTGGTCGTGGACTCCTGATTTCCAAGGATTTGATCACCATGGTTAAAAATAGACGGATTTTGATCATCATGTAGCATTAGTGAACCTCCGATTATAATGCAATAATGCAGCAAAACTCGAGCATGATACATTGCTTGTTCAGATATTAATGTACAAAAAGCACGAGGTCGTTTACAGTACACACATGTGAAATTCAGGTACTAATGCTTTTTAGATCTAAAGCGTTCGCTTGAGATGGTATTAGTTCTAATTATTGGGTTACTTACGAGTTAACATCACGAGGGATTTTACACTAGTGACTTACGACGTGTATTTGGTCACTGAGTAACTGTTCTGAAATTTTTTTTGGATGGAGAAAAAATGAACGGTGTACAACTATTTTGGTGTAAATTAAAAGTCCCTCAAATTCACTGTGTGGCTGCATGGAAGGTAGGTACATGTCGTTTTGACATGTAGAATGGCCAACAGAATTGTGTGGGCATTATCTTTTTTGGATGGTTAAATTGAGATGGTACGTAATAGTTGTAGTTAGCTATTATTATTGGGTATTACGAGTAAATATCATGAGAGATTTTACAGTAGTGACTTACATGTATTTGGTCATGTAGAAACCGTTCTCAATTGTAGGAGTTTTTCGATAAACAATATCGTTAAGTAGTTTTGGCAAGTAGTTTAGGGTCTTTTTTGTAATTTCACCAATAATTGACGAATTTATATAATTGTGAGATATGAACCATAACTTTATTGTAAGAATAATAATAAATACATTACTAACATCAAAGATTAATTAGATTATTGGTTTTTATTTATATTATCATGAAAATAAAATTTAATCATGATAAATCTATCGTTTTGTTGATACTACCTTCAATATGGTAAAATACTTGGTCAATAGTTGTGTATTTCTAATTTTAGAACTGTTCGATAAAAACTACTTGTCAATAGTTTTAAGAAACTACTGGCCAGTATGGTAGACCGAATAGGTTTTAGATGGAGAAAAAATGAACGGAGTACAATTATTTTGGTGCAAATTAAAAGTCCCTCCAAATTCACTGTGTGGCCGCATGGGAGGTAGTTACATGTCGTTTTGGCATCTAGAATGACCCACTAAGCATTATCTTTTTTGGATGGTTAAATTGAGTGACAAAAGGATTTGGAAGGATATTTGCACAACAAATGATCCAAAATCAGTTAAGAACGAAATTATTTATTTGTACGTTCTCAGTTATTATCTTGAAACGACCGTTCTTTTTCTTTAATATAAGCATGGCTTGGAACAGACATGAATCCCATGATTTGATATTGCAGCTCTCTCATTTTCTAAAGTAGCCCATAACGTAAGATTTATTAGCCAGTTTGAGTTAGCTCATCATGTCGGTGTTGTGGTCGGTTGCAATGCTCTAATGCACGTTCTAGAAAAAAGATCGTTGAGGTAGCAGAAAAAGAATCCCTCGGGAGTTGGGAGTGGTACGTCGTCCATTGCATCACAAGCAATATGTTTGCGTGTATGAGCACGGACGCTCGCGAGTTTCGATATATGCCGCGGCCGGTTTATGTAGGACCTTTTACCGCAGAAAGGATTTAAGTAGGACGTGCCAGGTTGACCTGACGTGCGATGGTGGCACTGAAATAGTAGTAGTCTCAAAGCAGAAAGCTCGCCGCGCAGGCGGTGCGAAGGGCAGATGGAGCACGCGTACGTCGTCTTGATCAATGAATCCCGGTGCGGAGAGCAGATGGATCGATCAATCAATCTTCTAGCTCATGCATGATGGCATTGCATGGTTGCCGATCCATGAGTGAGTGATCACCAATATAATGGAGTGGGCAATACATACCAAAGCCCCAAACAGGCAAGGGCGGTTTGATAGAATCAATCAATCTTCTAGGTCAAGTCGGCATTGCTTTGCCACGACGACTGCTAGATCCAGTTCAATCCTTGGCTCAGTCGCAAAGTGCGACGACCCTGCGGCACCACACCTCCGATCCTGAGCTGGAGCACCATCAGTAATCTCTTTTCTAGGATCCGGAAACACCGATATGTTTGTGTTCTTTTGTCTCATTTTATTCACCTATTCTCCCAATATATTCTCATCGAGAGACAAGATCCTAATAACTACATTCGATGATTCGAAATGAAATCTAGCATTCCAAAATAATTATGAACTGTTACCCCCTAGGTTGTAAGAGGTTCACAAATGTAAGTGAAATCGACTGTCCACAACTATTCTAAGGCACGGTAAAATTTGCCATATATAAAAGGAAAAAGAAAAGGACTTACTTCACTTACACTGTACAGAGAAGCTAACACAACACTCCAGCACACAGAGAGGGAGGACACTAAAAGGAAAACTGCACGACAGAATCTTAGATAAAGTGAATGGAAAACTTATGGAAGATGGTTAACAGCTCAAGAACTTCCGAGGGATTCCTTCATGAGATGAGCTTGGAGATATCATTCATATCTGAAATTCTCCTTCCAAGTTGCAAAGTTGGCTTCTCGATTCACCACCACGCGTGGATCCTCTCCAGCCTGCCTAGCTATAAGTTGCGCCCTCCCGGCACACCAAAACACACCACCCATCTCAGAACCATTGAGTAGCCAGTAAATCAGAAAATGGCTCCTGCAGCTGTATGTGGCCTTGTCCTGGTTGCCCTGTGCGCTGCAGCCGCCTCGGTGGCTGCGCAAATTCCTGCACCCTCGCTGCCGCCAAACTACCATCTCATCACCCCAGGTAAATTCAAAAGGGACCAGGAGCTAGCCTGCAACGACCCTAGGAATAACAACATGCCAAGCTGCTCCGCCAAGTGCGACAGGCGCTGCCCTGACCAGTGCATCGTCCTCTGCCCCGAATGCAAGACCTTCTGCAGTATGTGTACCATATATAGTTTATTGTATACTTATTTGCTACACGTGCTGCTTAACTACTGACATTTTATTCCTTCTAAATATGATTTATTTCTGTAACTCTAGCATTACTGGTTATAATTTTATGCTAACGCGTGTCCTCAATATTTTGTGGATTAAAGTGTGCGACTTCTATCCCGGTGTGTCTTGCGGTGACCCACGTTTCACCGGTGGCGACGGCAACAACTTCTACTTCCACGGCAAGAAGGACCAGGATTTCTGCATCGTTTCCGACAAAAACCTTCACATCAACGCCCACTTCATCGGCAAGCGTAACTCCGCCATGAGTCGTGACTTCACCTGGATTCAGGCTCTCGGCATCCGCTTCGCTGACCACCGTCTCTACATGGGCGCTCAAAAGACTGACAAGTGGAACAATGATGACGACCGTGTTGAGATCACCTTCGACGGTGCACCCATCGACATTCCTGCAGAGATGGGTGCCACGTGGGAGTCCACCTCCATGCCTGGGCTGACCATCACGAGGACTGCTACGACCAACAACTTGAGGGTTCAGCTCAAGGGTGTGTTCGACATCATGGCCCGTGTGGTGCCTATCACCGAGGAGGACTCCCGCATCCACAACTATGGCGTGACTGAGGATGACAGCCTCGCGCACTTTGACCTTGGCTTCAAGTTCCACGACCTCACCGACGACGTGCATGGCGTCCTCGGCCAGACTTACCGTACCGATTATGTTAACAAGCTCAACGTGAGCGCCAAGATGCCGATCATGGGTGGGGCTCCCAAGTATGTTGTCTCCAACATCTTCGCCACTGACTGTGATGTCTCCAGGTTTGGCGCCACCAACGCTGGTATCTCCACGGTCACCGCAAGGGCATACTAAACTTACCTGATGGTGAGTGGCTAGCTCAACCGGATCGTTTGGGATTTGCCAACACAGACTAGCCTAACAATAATGATGGAATTGTTCGTTGTTTAACTTTCACAAAATTTGTATGATTTACACTAAAATGAAGTAATAATAGATGGATGGAAAAATGTTGCATTTGAATTATTGGTTGCGTAATTGAATAGAGAATAACGTAAACTTGAAACCATTGTCATCGAAAGCATTAGGCAAAGTCTGCCCACTCTGCCATTGCCATCTTGGGAGGGGACAAAAACTCTGCTGTCGCACTAACTAGATCTACTTATTGCGTCACCACACCGCATTTCATTTTCATCACCTCATGATCAAGGCCTCCCACAATAGGGTGACAGAGATTTACTTTGTAGATGGAAATGTTCTTTGCCTCCTGCTCAGGGCTCATTTGTTGTGGTGAAGTGACGTGGACGTAACCTACATCATAGGGAACACTTGACTAATTTTTGGTATTATATTGTATAAGGTCTTATTAACCAACATATTATTCAGTTGATCCATTTACTTTTATTCCTTCAAATACCAAAACAAAATAACTTACTTTGGCTACAAGAAAAAGTAAGCACTATAGCGGTGTGGAAAACAAAACTCGTAGCGACAATTTTCTTCATTGATGCAAATAGGATCACAACATTTGCGATGGTACATTGAGTCAAAATCCGCTGAAACATTATAATTTGTAAAAGCGTTCCATGCCATGAACCATCGCTAAAAATAGATCTGCTAAAAAAACGTTTTTTAGTGACAACAACAACTTGAACCATCTCTAAAATGATGACCCACCGTACACAAATTGTGCGAGTTCTTCCTAATCCTATTTGTTTTTCATTACTCTCTCCCTCTCAAAAGTACATATAATATAATTGTCATCTGAATATGCCTTTTATGCCAAAAAAGGGCAAGACATTTTCCAGTTTTTTTGTTACTGGCGTTGACCACAAGAACCCAACCATTTTCTAGGATCGAACAAATCTCAGGCTCTGCTCGAGCTTGAGGAGGCAAATTAAAGCCCGATCAAGCTTGGCTCGTTGACAGCCAACACTGCACAACACTATGCTTTGCGGGCCGGCCGGCCGTGAATCCTGATGGATCGGAGTCGGGCTCGGGCATCCAACAAATAATAGTTCTCGGACACGAAGTATATTCACGTATTACTCGGACAACATATAGTCACACGTATGCATCGGACAATATGTAGTCCGTGGTCTGCTGATTGGGTCACATCGTCATGGAAGAAAACGGGCGGGTCAACAAGCTGAGGCGGGTCAGTGGCCATGACGACCGCCTCAGCAACCTGTCGGACGACCTCCTCCACATCCTCCTCCTCAAGCTCGGTTCCACCACGGCCGCCGCGCGCACCAGCGTCCTTTCGCGGCGCTGGCGGCACGTCTGGGCGGCGCTGCCCGACCTCCTCCTTGAGAACATCAGTTCCGTGGACTCCGTCGACGCCGCCCTCGCCGCCTGCTCCGCCGTGACCACTACCCGCCTCGCAATCACCATGCCGCTGCTGTTCCCCAGCGACCTGACCACCGCCCGCGTCGCCCCCTGGCTGCGCTTCGCCTCGGAACGCCTCGTCGGCGAGCTGACGCTCCACCTGCCCCAGACCGTCGACGCCGAGGGGCGATCGCGCTGCCCTTCTGCGAGACGGTAACCGGGATCACGCTCACCATCAGGAGCACGCTCCGGCTAGCCGACGGCGCGTCGTTCGCGTCGCTGACCGAGGCGAGGATCACCGGCGCACGGATGGCGAGCGGCGACCTCACGCGCTTCGGGTCGGCGCGGTGCCCGTGCCTGCGGACGCTCGAGCTGCGCGGCGTCTCGCTGGTCACCCGCTCTCAAGTTTCCATACGTTCTGAATCGCTGGAGAGGCTGGTGTTCCTGGTACGCGGGACCAGAAAGCTCGAGCTCGTCACCCCAAAGCTCCGGTACCTTCGGGCGCCGGCGAGGGGAGCTTGCTGCTCCAGGCCACCATAGTCGCGCCCAAGCTCGAGGACCTTGCTTGGCATGTCGATTACCGCCGGGAGCGGCACCAGTTCCTCGAGGCCGGGAACCACCTGCGCAGGCTGGTGATCGGGAGGAGACAGTCTATGATACCTCTGCTGCGGCGCTTCGACATCGTTGATGAGCTAGTACTAAAGTCTGGAAAACGGCAGGTGCGTCGTCAGTCTCTCTTGAATCTCTTGATTGCCTGCAACTTGTTACTGTTTATTTATTGAGTAGCTTTCTTTCTGACGTCCATCTTCCTGTGTGCGCGTATATTCTGGTAGGGGAAATACAGTGACCGGTGCTTTGTGGAGCCTACTGCCGTACTTGCGACATGCGAGACATTAGAGGTGGATTTAGAAGGCACGTTCATAACCGGTGTAACGCGGTGCGGAAGGTCTAGGATCGAACAACATGACTTTGCGCCAAGCATGCTGCATCTCCTCAGGAAATTACGCGGTTTAAGAAAGATTGTGGTTCATCTGCCTTTCATGACGACGGTAAGAATTAATGCGATCATTTTCACCCAAAAGTTTCTGTGGTGGTAAACTGGTAATTATGCCGAAATAAATAAAAAGAAATCATCTGATCACCTATATCTAAGCTTTTCTTCTTGTCATCATGTCAATTAATTGTTGTTTAATTTTTATTAATTTTATTCCACTTCACAGAGGAATGAACGGGGTACATGCACAAAATACTGTCCGGCTGAAGGATGTAAGGTAGATGACATTGTGCTGGATTTCCTTGAAGAGGTAATACTGCTGAATTTCAATGGGGCAGATGATCACCTGGAATTTTTGAGCCTGCTGCTGGCGTGCAATGCAGAAAACCTTGACACTATATCCATTAACATGTTCTCGGATAATCCTTCAACAACAATGAAGGCATGTCAGCAGAGGATAGTTAGCATGGCATCTCATAAAAAAGACGTCAGATTCAATGTATGGTCTCATGGCGCGTGGGTGCCATATATATGCACAATAAAATGATCCTTAAACTATTTATGAATCTTTATCTAGTTATGCGAACTCTCAAAGTGATCAGCTAGGTCCCTAATTATTTTCCGATGATCATCTGGGAATCCATGATTTTTATAGTGATCTATTTATAATGTATCAATTGGGTCCACAACACAATCATCTAGCCGCTGTCAATGCACACGCTACCGTCCAGCCGCTATCCACACGCACTGCCGCACAAACGATCTCCTGCAAGCATCGACGAGCCTACGTGGCGATGCCAAGCTAGCAGCCGGTGCAATCTACCCGTCTCAGTCTCGCCCTCCCATCCAACCTTTCCTCCCTATCGTGGCATGTGCCCGCAATCCACAGGCCGGCCTTCCCACTCAGCAACGAACATGGTGACATCGTTGGAGGATGGATCACCTGACAATAGCTCTTGCAGTAGTGATGGGGGGAACACCGATGAAGAGGGTGATCTACAAGAAGAACATAATAACATTGAAGAGGTTGATATTCAGGATGAATGAAACGTCGGTGAAGAGCAAAGTGGTGGTGATTATCATATTAATTGGATAGACGATTTCTCTTGAGCTCAATTGAGGGCTTTGAGGAAGATGCATGTTACTCTACCTACGGCTCCTAATCACAAGGATGTGAGACGCGTGGAGAGAGCTCTATGCCATGATGGTGTGATGACCGCCGAGGCTTCCCATGATCCAACCGAACCCATCATTCGAAAAGGAATGAGATTTAAAAATCTTGCTGAGGTGAAGTTCTTCTTTCAAGATTATGTTGTTCGCTACCACCGACCTTATATTGTTAAGTGGTCGAACAAGGAATCGAGATACACTATCCGTTGTCGGAGAGATAGGTGTCCATGGGGTGTCCGGGTTCAACTCCTGAAAATCTGAGGAAAATACGTGGAGAGTATCGAACGTACGTCAACCCCATATTTGTGGTTCCTCAAAGCCAGAGCAAGTTCATTCCCAATGCATTGCATGGTATTTGGGACACCACATAATGGGGATAGTGTGGATTGATGCTGATGTAACTGTTGCTTCTCTCATTGAGTCAATCCATGCAATCACTAACTACCGCGTTAAGTACGGGAAGGCTTGGCGGGCTAAGCAACATGTAATGGCCAAATTGTGGGGTGGTTGGAAGGAGTCCTATGCAAGGGTTCCTAACCTGCTAAATGCAATTATTTTTTTCAACCCGAACACATAATGTTTGATTGATACTGGTGGGAAGGTGTTGTTAGGGCACGATGGGACGAAGAACCCAGTTATGAAACGGGTCTTTCGGTGTTTTCCCCGTGCGTACATGCATTCAAACAATGCAAGCCTACGATCAGTGTCGATGCAACCTTCTTGATTGGGAAGTACAAGGCAACCATGATGATCGCGATTGGGAAGTACAAGGCAACCATGATGATCGCGATTGGGATGACTGCTGAGGACCAGTTGGGATCAGCTGATTGAAATTGCTGGACATTTGAGCAGTTATGAGAATGATAAATTACTTAGACATTCTGTGGTGCCTATGAAAACTAAGTACCTCAAGTACTGGGCTGAAATTCCTCTGTTGTATGCTTTTGCATTTGTCCTTGATCCTAGGGCTAAGTTGAAGGGGCTAAACAATGCCTTGAAGCTTCTTCATAAACATATTAACCATGATTATTCTCTGTATTTCAACACTGTTCGTACTGAATTGACTAACATGTTTGTCAAATATGAGACAAAATTTGATGGAGTGAGGTTGCAGCGAACATCACAACCGGTAAGTGGTGGAAGAAAGAAAACTGCATGGGGTAAGATTTATGGTTGTGATGATGCATCTGATTGTGAAGAGGCTACTCCATCACAACCTGCCTCTTTTGCACAAGTTTTTGAATTGACAATGTACCTTGATAGTGACCCAATCTCTGTCTATGATGATGAATTTGATGTCATCAACTGGTGGCATAAGCATAAACATACATATCCTATCCTCTGTCTCTTGGCTAAAGATGTGCTTGACAGTTCCTGTTTCAACAATCGGTTCAGAGTCTGTGTTTAGTCTTTGTGACAGGTTGCTTGAGGAAAGAAGGAGAAGCTTGACAAGTGACATGGTGGAGATCTTGACCTGCTTGAAGGACTGGCAGCTTGGAGAGGACAAAGATCAGCACACCATTGAGAAGCACCAAGAGGAGCTAGAAGAGACATTTGAGGAATTGTACTTGGATGGTGATGTTGCTGATGGTGAGGGAGTGGCTAGTGCAGGAGACTAGAGTTTGTGGTCTGTTATGTGATGAATTTTTTTAAGACTTTGAAACCTTTGAGTTGGTTGTACTCTTTTTTCCCTCAAGGCCGGGTTTTTAATGAGGCAGCCAACTTAAGTTATGTAACTTAATCTAAATTCATTTTCCGTTGGCCAATTTGCTCTTGTGTGCTTGTTTTTTAGTTCGCATTGCTGTCTGTGATGATGAATTCAAATTTAGAATTGTAAATCTGTTTGAATTGATGGGTTTTTAAGTTTCGGGCCTACCGAACTTACGGGCTTTTCGTGCTCGGCTTATCGGCCCGGCTACCTAATTTCGTGCCGTGCCGTGGGCGGCTCGGCACGTGGGCTGGCACGGCACGGCACGAAACTAATTTCGTGCCGTGCCGACCCGAAACTAAACGTGTCGGGCTATTTTGGGCCCGGGCCGTGCCGCCCGTTTGGACAGCACTAGCTGGAATGGAAAACAAGAAACATCATTGATTAAATGCAGAGTTGTAATTTAATACAATACAAAGATGATTCTAGTAAGTGATATGTGATCATGTAACTTAGATTTCCATTTAGTTATGTATCAGGGGAGTATCCACGAAACTGTTGTAACTTGTTGCCGGTGTAAAAGTGTCTTTGCTACAAGAAGAATTATGTGGCCTTGAGTTCGTCGAGTATCCAAGACATTTTATTATTTTAACATTACCTACCTGGTAATACAACTACTGTTTATAGCCACAAGCCACATATCTTGATGCAGAAGGGAATACGTATGTTTTGGTGCTACCATATTCCTGACCTCTTCTGAAGTACTATGAAACATGTTAATGCTCAAAGAAACTAGGCAAGCAGTCACCCAACGAGAACAAAAGGCGAATGGTAGCCACGAAAAACTTATTGTCATCCGATGTGCAGAAATCATATTCTTGCACGGTACTGGAAACTCTACAGTTGGAGTAGCTCTCAGCAGGCAACTTCGGTCGCCTACTCGGGTTTGAGAGGTTCCGGGTGAATCGTAAATTCGGCCGTGGGCTGTTTCGCATAAGCCTTTGGGTCGTTTTTGCATTTGGGCTCTGCATGGGACGGGAACCGGGATGCTGGGTACTTTGTTTGCAGGACTGCGATCATTTCACTGGCCCAGCATAGGTAGCAGCTCAGAATCTGGATAGATGGATCTGGCCAGCCCATACTACCTGAGCCTCCCGTGAGCTCAAGGCGCCGGCCTGCCTGCCTGTCCCATTCCTTCTCTTTCCTAGCTCGGGCAGTTTCATCACGAGTCGATTTCTTAAGAGAAAAAGAAAAGGACAAAGGTGATTTGATCATTCGTCACGGTTCAGGATGAAGCACGACGGCAAGCAGCGATGTCGCAGCAACGCACAGGCTTGTACCGTGTTCCGAGTTTCTACGATCTAGCTAGTAATACAACAATCAATAATCACTTTCAGCGAGAGACGGATCGGAGCGGGTTGGCCTTGTTTAGTTGACACTGACAGGGCACTAACAATAAGCTAAGCCTATAGGAAGCAAACATTCTCGCGCACGCACGGCCTGATCACGTGGCGCCCACAATGCCCGATGTACGTAAAAAGGTCCGCGGCGTACACGAGGACCTCCGATCAGGGTGCCAACCCGGCTCGATCAGTGCGCGCAAAATTGACAAGTCTGCCACCCACCAAAACTGCCGTGGCGCCTTGGAGAAGCGCGCGGAAAAGGTTATCATTTTCTGCGCGACGCGGCGCCCGACGCGAGGGGGTTGGTGACCACTGACCAGCTCACGTCGCGCGCTGGTGTGGTGCGGCCGTACTGCGTGGCTCGCGACCAGGAGCGCCTGTGGGGGAAGCGCGCCGAAAACGGACGTTTTGTGGTGACTACTACTAGTCGAGTCCTGACTCGACTCGTTTCATTTCTTCTGGGTTGTCCCCGCTTCGAAGCAACGGAGATTATTTCCGTCACGGATTTGTCATACTATATCGTGAGGAAGAAGTGCTCACTCGCCCCTGCTTATCCGGAGCACGCGCGCCGACCGGGCGAAATTCCACTCGCGCGCGGCACCAGGGAGGGAGTCAAAGCCCGCGCCGTGTGGGTGAGGGATTCTTTCTTTCCTTGTCGCTCCAACCGGCTTCCGGTTTGGACGTTCCGCCAATTTCGTCCGGCGTGGGATCGGAGTAGCTAGCGGCGACCAAAAGAGGACCGGAAAGCGCGACCGGTCGGGTCGGTCTTGCTGCGAGACGGGCGTGGGAACGGCGGTTTTATTTTCCGCTGCCGAGGCGTGGAAGCGTGCGAGGCAAGATGGCAATTGCGTCGGTCGGCGCGGGGGTAGATTGGTCCAATCCAATCAAAGAATCGACGGCACGGCTGCGTGCGTTCCGTTCCGTCCTCGCCTGGACGCCGGCGAGGTAGGTCGGTGCGTGCCTGCGTGGGCGCCACGACAGACCAGGTCGTCTCGTGGCGCTTTTGGCTTTTGTAATAAAGCTTTATCATCCGTTGATTTCCCACGCCGTTTTCGTACGGACGGTTGACCGTTCTGCTCTCCTGGATGCGAGGCCGCCGCCGGAGTGCATACAGTACAGGTTCCTATTCTGAGCCCCCTGATGAGATGGACTTGGTCGTTGGTACACTTGGTACCAGCTGCACTGCACGTACGCACAGCGGCACAGGTCGAAATACTGTGCGACGATGCCGTGCTGACGTCACCCGAATTGGTAGTAGAAACCAGGACTGACCAGCATTAGTCTTGCTGAGGCTTTTCTGAGAACTACTACTACTTGTAGAGGAAGATTATTCGATTCCAGCTGCCGGGATGAAACTCGCTCGAAAATTCGTGGAACATGCCGCCGATTCCTGCCCATGGTGGTGTTGGCGATGACGTGATGTTGGTCTCGTTCAACAGGGGAACGCAGCCCTGGTCGCCTGCCTTTGAATCTTCTGGTTTCTTATTAACGTCTGCTACGGAGCATAGAATATGTTACTACTCATAAAGCGATCGAGGTTTCACTTTTCCTTTCTTTTTTTTTTTTGGGGGCTGGAGCACCGTGGAGGTTTCACTTACGGTGATGTCAAACAATCCCATAATGGCGTGAGAACTCACGATTAACCTACTACTAGTTATCAGGAAAACTTGGCCATATGTCAAAGAAGAGTAGGTTGGGGGAGAATTCTGTAGCTTATCCAACAGTCCACTGCGATGCTCCACCGCTCTGCGGGGAATTCTGAAACAAGCTACCGCAATGCCTGATGTTCTCAACGGATTTAATTAAACCCAGATTAAATTCGTGACGTGTAGCACTAGCACGGCAGCAGCTGTCGCAATTAATTCGGCCAGCAGAGTCCGGGCCGCCGCGCCACCGCCGCACCGGCGCTCCGCCCGCTTCGATCCAACTGTAAACAACAACCTGCCTGCGCCGCGGGAGGACAGCGCACCGCACCGACCGCGCCCGCCTTTTCCACCATGTAACTCGGCCAGCTCAGCACGGCCGAGCCGTGCAGAGCAGCTTGGACGTCTCACGTCTGCACGGGCGCGCCGATCCGATCTCCACGAAAACGACACGGGCACGGGTGCGATGCCGAAATCTGCAGAAAGCAAGGCTCGCCACGCCACGGCCGCCGTGATGCGAGCGCGCAACAGCGAATTGACATTTTGACATGAGCACCCGTGTGCGTGGAGCTGCAGGGGTTGGTCGTTCGCGTGAGACGGCAAATCTTCGTCAGCTCGCTTTCCAAGCCCTGCACCTGTCGTTTTTTACGGCGAGATAGTCGGCGCCGCGCAGGCAGATGTCTCCGCGAGAAACTCGTACTAGCATTTCTTGGGGTTCAGTCACCAGCAGTGTTTTTTTACAGTTCGCCTTTATTTTGTTCGCATCAACCAGTGGTTCAGAGATGCACTATACGATACTGTCTGAGCAAAATTACAGAACAATCTGATAAAACTGATTGAGCAAAAGAAGAAATTCATCAGCCCCCGAAAGGGGAACCGCGCACCAAACCGAACGCATCCGCCGGTCATGTCACGATCCTGATAGAAACACGCCTGCTCCAATCATCGCCAAACCACACGAAAAAGTCTTTCTAAAATTCCGAAACCCATAGCTGTATACAGACGTGTTGGTAAAAAGAAGAAGAAAAAAAGTTACACTGTTCCTAGCTGCGACTAACCTCCTCCTTGGAGATGAGCGCGAAAACCTTATGTTTACAATCTTACATTCCTTGTCTGCCCACCAAAACTTGCTTTCTACACCCCATCGAATTCCTCCTCCCAAATTCCCAATTAGCGAACCTAGTTTACTAGTACAAGCCAATCAATCAATCGATCAGGTTGCCCGGCTCACAGGTCGGCGCAGCGCCGCGGCGCGAAGCCCAGGCGGTTGTTGTGCAGGTCGTAGAGCACGTGGAAGTTCTGCTGCTGGTAGTTGCCGATGATGTTCATCCCGGAGCGCGGCGTGCCCAGCACCGCCAGGCACATCACGTCGTCCAGCCGGATGAAGTAGTTCTCGGCGGGGAAGTCCCAGACGGCGCCGTCCGCGAACAGCAGCGACAGCTCCGGCACCTCCGGCCGCTCCACGCCGGACACGTTGTAGCACGGGCTCAGCACCGGGAACTCCGGGACCAGCCGGTACGACCGGTCCATGCGGTCCACGAACGCCTGCCGCACCACGCGGTACGCCGGCTCCGCCAAGTAGGTCAGCGTCGTGCCCGAGTCCACGATCGTGCCGCCGCCCGACGACGAGTCCGAGCTCATGTCCAGGAGCTCGCCGCCGACGAGCACGCCCTTGAGCTGCACGTAGTAGAACGTGTCGGAGGGGAGGACGTCGGAGCGAAGGCCGTGTAGTTGAGGTTGGGCTGGGCGAGGAGCGAGGGCTCGTCGCCGAAGACGACCTTGCTCGCGGCGTCGCTGCCGTGGTCCACGAGGCAGTAGGAGAAGGCGGCGTGGCCGTACGCGGCGCGCAGCTGCGACGCGAAGGACAGCGGCCCGCGGCCCAGGCCCAGCAGCCCGCCCGCGCCGTGGAACAGCCCGCGGTTCCAGTGCCCGCACCCGAGCACCACGCCCTCCACGCGCCGCGTCGCGCCGTCGGTCAGGTTCACCGTGAACGACTCCAGCGCCAGGTCGCCGGTCGTGTTCGACTGGTCGCCGTACCAGTAGTAGTACGGGCACGGGTCGCGCCCCGGCCGCCCGCACTGCCGCTGGCCCGTGGGACCGGTATCGGCCGCCGGGGCCGAGACGAGCCCGCACCGGGCGTCGCCGCAGGTCAGGTTGCGGTAGGAGGAGGAGGCGGCGGGGTCGAACACCGGCCCGCGCTGCGGGAAGCAGGCGTGGCACGGCGCGCACTGCAGCCAGTTCAGGTCGCTTCCCGTGTCCATGATCATCTGGAACCGGCGCGGCGGCGTGCCCACGTACACGTCCACGAGGTACTCGCCGGAGCCCACCGCCACGCCGGACTCCACCGTCGCCACCATCCGCTCCGAGAGCGCGCGACGCGGCGACGAAGAGCCCACTCGGCCCCTGCCGGACCGCGAGGCCGCCCTCCGGTGGATCGTCGCGATGCGGCCGGCGTCCTTGCTGGCCGAGTCCAAAATCGACTCTTTCCGCGTCATGCCCGACGCGGCGGCCTCCGCGGCGGCGCGGTGGGTCATGTGCAGCTTCAGCGGCGGGGACAGGCTTCCCGATTTCTGCTCCTCCTGCACATCTGCCGCCACGAGCTTGCCGTCGCAGCCGGAGTCGGCCACGGCGGTGTTGAACGGCGGGAACTCGATGCCGAACAGGGGCGACGACGCGTTGAGCTTGTTCACAAGCCCAGCGGACGCCACGAACGGCGAGACCAGGAGCAACACGAGCAGCAACGGCGCCGCGCGCTGCTTCACCATCTCTGAGAAATGGATCACTGGACAAATTGGTTCATGGAACAGCCGGCGGCGCCGCCGGCGGTGGGAGGAGGGGAAGCGGAGAGGGAGAGGAGAGGTTGGTGGCGGTGGAATTTGGGGGAAATATAAATAAAAACGCGGGTTGGGGGAAATGAAGACGGAGTTGGGGGTGCGTGGGTTTTGAACGCGGAGGAAGGAGACGGGGTTGGAATCGGCGAATGTTGGGACGGTGGCCGTGGAAAAACGCGGTTTTGTCCGCCGGGGAGAAGACCAGACCACAACAGCTGCCAACGAACCCCTTTCCCAAGTAGGCACTGCCTAGTGCATTTCTTTTTTCTTCTCTCTTTTCGGCGACGACTTTTCAAGGTTTTTAAATTTACTACGGCTAAAAGGTACTCGCAAATTACGATTAAGAAAACAAAGGCAATGATACTTCAAATCACAACTAGGCTCTGTAAATTACGATTAAGAAAACAAAGGCAATGATACTTCAAATCACAACTAGGCTCTGTAAATTACGATTGAGAAAACAAAGGCAATAATATTTCAAATCACAGCTAGGCTCTGTCTGATGCGGAATTTCTTGCTTGATCCAAATTTCATTTGGAACGAGACATGAACCTTTGGTTTTGGAAAAAAAATGCTGGAAAAATAGCTAAACATAACACGTGGTTTGAACTTTGACTTCTGATGAGACGAAGAATCATTATTGAATACAAGTGCAGCAGTGTCATATCAGTATCGCCAAATCTGCATTTCTTATGCCTTTTGTTTTTCTAAATATTACAAATATTGGAACCTAAGTTACATTGCTTAAGGTGTCATATATATATGTACTGCCACGTTAATTTTATATATCGCTCTCTCAGTCACAGAAAAATGTATTATTTTGGTCTTTTTTTAGAATGCAGAAAGTTCATAAAAAATACATGGAAAAAATTAGGATTAAAAACACTGTTCCAATGGGCATTTTGGGGGTAAATCACTCTGGTAAAACCTGCTGACCATATACAAGAGGTATCATTCGCTCCAACAGGCTTTATGTTGTTTACAAAATCTTTACACAAGATTGTTGTTACTGCTAAATCGTCGGTGATCAATATAAAACTTCAGTTCCCGTAATATTATGAAAAAAAACCGTGTCTCAAAGGGAGGCTTTGGTCTTAAGCACTTATTTGTCTTTGGTTGTTGCTTCCACAACTATATTTCGGTAATTACATGCTGTTGTAAGCAGGGATGTCCTGCGACTTATTGATTAGAAGAGCCTGGAGTAAGAGCGCACTATTGCCCTCTTTAACTAACGTGCCGCAGCTGCTAGCTTTATTATTGGTAAAGCAAACCTACCATGCTGCCTAACTAATGGGCGGTCATGCAAAACACAAAGTATTTGATCTTTTTATTAAGTGGACGATCGACCCCTTTTAGATGATGTTTCGTGGAAAATTAGAAGTCGATTTCAATACCCTGCTTGCTCCCAACTTCATCTCCATGAGTGACGCCACATTATTAGGACCGCTGTTGTTACTTCGTAGACTATTCTATGACGTCACGGCAAGATCCATGTAACCTGACCATGTCTTCAGAGACTATTCTATCTGATTCAATCTGTTTAATTTAAATATTAGAATACATATCATCCTTGGATTTCAAATATAGCACAATTGTATTCGTCCATCACAATTCGCAACTTGATGGATGTGATAGTAGACTAGTAGTACATGATGTGTTAAGCTCGAAGGCTGAAAAGGATGGCGTGAGGGAAAGAAGAAAATTGACGAAGTGTGGCGTGAATGCATGGATGATAAAAAGAAGAAAGGGGAAGAAGATTTGACAAGAAAATCGGATAAGAGGTATGCATCCATCCATGGTGATTCCGACTGAAGCCTCAGCTTCATGGTGGACATCTGTTCGATAAAGCTATTGGAGCAACTTTAGGGTAGAACTTAGGAGAAATAACAGTGTGTAGGGGATCACTCTAGAAGTGATATTCTCTAAAAGTAATTCTTTGAAATGAACTAATGTATTCAGAGCATTGCCTTACACTAGTTGCATTGCCTTGGTCTGTTCAACAAACACGGTGAAGCAACAGTAGAATGAATCGAGCCAGGATAGTGTTCGTTCGTGCGACGAACTGTCTTTTTTAAAGGAAAAGTGGCAGGGTCATTTGATTATAGAAGGAATTCCTGCGAGGAATTGTCATATCTAATGTACAGTAGGAGTAGTACTCGTAGTAGTTTATTGTGTCTCTTCTTGACACGGTCAGTTCACGCAGTACACAAGTAACTTTGCTGGGATTAGAAAACTAGAAGGGGTTCTTTAGATTTTACTTGGACCCAGACTTGCTGTCGTGTATGGTCCTATGCTGTTTAGAAACATTGTGAACCGTGATGGAGGACGTAACGATCGTATGGTTGAAACTCCATAGAGAATTTATTTCGTGTTGGGTGTCCCAAAAAGAAAGACACGAACAGCTAGGTATACAAAAAAAAGGTCAGGAATGAGACAGCGTCAGACGGCTGGTTATCACGCACCCCTAACAAGTCTCCAATTCTCCGTAAAGTAATCAGGCAAGCCAGTCATTCGCGTAAGCATACTAAAAAAAGCCCACCGTTGTGGCCTCTAATTTTACCCTTTCAACCCACTAATGAGAAGAAACTTTTCTCGGTAGTTTAAACATCTTGTATAGTTGTCCTCTTTTTTACTGAAGTCAGCATGAGAGGCCCCTGTTGTGAGGTTGTCTGTTGCTTTAGGTTTCAGGTGTTCTCAAGCAGTCGCCTGTTTGTCAAACCCCAACTAACAAAGAAACTAATGTTCATCAATCAAACTAGTATAATGAAAGCATATAGAATTTGGTTGTCCTTTTCTTTTCGAGAGGAGTGAGTCCTGTTGGCACTTGGCAGTAATTCGGATAGGCTGTGCTGTGCTGTGTAAACCGTGACCACATCCTGACTCAAGCGGCTCAAATGGAGGCGGCTATCTGCAGGTAACGTTACGTGTGAGTCAAAGTCCAACCTATATGCATCTCAATTGATCATAACCTTTTTCCAGCGAACCTATGGCCCTATGGAAATGGGCTACAACATCGAAGGGATAAATCGGCCATTACTTCATTTTGGACTGGAAAACCATCCATCATATAACTTCCAATGACATATGTAATCTGATTATAAAGTCTTTATATAAGAATGAAACACACACCGTCTTTTTCATAACCAATAATTTTCACTCAGTAATTTAAAAATATAAAGAGAGTAAGATAGAATTATCTCTTTCTTTTCTTTTTAAAAAAAAAAGGATATATCTGTGTGTATCATTGTTTTTAGTAGGGGTGCTCGACTGACTTTGAAATGAGAAATGTCAACATGAGAATCCAGACCAACGATGGAATTTGTGGAAGACAATTTAGGGCAGAATTTTCATTGTTGAGATTATCCAAAAGTTCTATAAATTCATGGTTCTCTAAGTTGGGTGGTATCTTCAGCTCTCACTGCCTACGAGATTCACAACATGTAGGCTACTACTCTCTCTATCCAAAAATCTTAAACGTATTTGAGCTGGGCACTGTGACCAAGGAAACAGGGTTGAAAGAGAAATCTGCTACTATTACTCAGTCCACAATTATGTGTGTTGGCACTATTTTCTATGATATGCTTTAGATATTTGGATGGAGGGAGTATTACTCATCGAGAAATTTTATTTTTTCTATTTTTCTACAAACACAATGTAGATGAACATATACAATTTGACAAATGCATTAGGTACCACTGAAATAATAATTAACCATTGAATACAACACTCATTTTTTTTCTCTAAATGAAAAGGTACCATGATAAAGAACCTACCTATTTTGTTCTATTTGTATGATTTACGACCTTATATGTTGCTAGTGTATTTACGTATGTGTAATCCACCAACAGCATGATGTTCTTCGCTAATGTTGACTTTAAGTTTGAAGCTCTCTTATTGGAAACAGAATTTCTAGGTTGTTTTAAAAAGCCCCATATTTCTTAGGGATAATTGCATAAACCACCTCATATGTTATTTGGAGTTTGAGATTCCCATCCATAAGTCATGTTGTTGCAAATAGCCACCCACTTGATTTAGTTGCAAAAACCACTACAATTTACACATATTTACTTGATTCTACTCGTTTTCAGTCATTTGAAGTAGCTAATGGTCTCCATATCAAAGTTACAGACTTTTTGAAAGTAATAATCTTCACGCATTTAGGGAATATGCAAAAAAAGGAGAAATTTATAAATTTAGATGATGTTTCTTAGAGTTTGAGATCTGGAAGTCTTTTTGTTTGAATTTATATGTACGGATTAAATAAGTATGTGCGGATTGGGGTGATTGCAAAAATATTGTGGGTGGGTAGGGATTTGCAATTAAAAGATTTATGTACAGAAATATCAAACTCAAAGTGACATATGGGATAGTTTCTACAATTAATCCTATTTCTTATTAGTCGGCACGTGCTATGAATTTATTTGTGCCGGGAATTTTCACGTTCAATGCTTGAGCGTTTTGCCTCCGATGGTGACTGGCGTGGCTGGACCGCGCATAACTAACCCATCACGATCGCAAATAAGTACTAATCTGGTTTATTTGTGCCGCTGCATGAGCAACCTACTACTAGTGGCATGCCGGGTCAACGGAGAGAAGGTGGTTTTGAATCCTCATCCGCTTTTGAATGCTTCTTGGAGTTGCCGTACAAGGAGCAACACGAGTAGCCAGTTCAATCTTTTTCCTAAAAAACAAAACGGGTGATTATTTCATTAAACTGAGGCTGACGACTCATCTGCTACAGTAACCTGGATACAATGAGGGAGAGTCTCCAACAAAAGATTTTCCTCCACTCCACACCCACGCCTAATTTTGTTAACTCATGCGCTGCCCTATTACACAGCCGAGACTGAAACTCCACTCTACTACTAATGAAATTCTGCGCAAGCAAACTTTTCATCTCCAAAAGAAGATTACCCATCCCTGACTTGTCAAATTCATTTGCGTGAATCGCATTCCTGACCATAATAGCCTCAGTCTCTACGTACTAGCACTCGCCCAATGCATAAATCAATTGCTATCTGAATACCTTGTATACATGCTATTAGTTCCGTCTGGAAAGGATTCAGTAAACACTGAATTTTACCCCTACCAGCGGACACTACATTAACATCGCCATCAGAATCCCGTATAAGGTAACCCCCGTCCTCCTGATTTTGTAATTGGACAGAAGGATGCATCACAATTGACCTTAATCACTTCAGCTTCAGGTCTTCTCCATTTTTTAAAAAATTTGTCAGACACAACACCAGTTACTTTAGCCACTTCAGTTGCATACACTAGGATACAGTGAGAAATGTTAGCTGCACTTCTCTGCCCGTCTTCTCTGATGCTGTTTCTCGCCTTCCACCATATCCTCAGTATCAATATACACTTCATTGTCACCTCCTCCTTTCCTGACATAATGTGCTCAACAACTTGTCGGGTGAATTCATCAGAGCAAACTGGCTTCTCTCTGCATCAATGCCCAGAATCTCCCAAATCTCCTTAGTTTGCAGGCCAATCTTTTCAGTTTCATGTAGCAGACGATTTTATGTGCCAGTAACGGATGGCCGAGGTTATAGACGTCAGACGGTAGCAGCAGCATCCCACAATGCTGTTAAGGGGAGGGCAAGGCTTCAAGCGTCTGCAGGCAGAGGTTGCTTGTCCGTTCAGACAAACCAGATTTCATAGAATGTCTGAAAATATTGCGCCTCCTGCTTGTGTTTGACCAAACCCCTCTGAAAAATCAATTTTATACAATAACCTGCTTAAAAATCAGATTACTCACCGATCTTGTTTTGGTTCTTTTGTTTCGATTTGATCAGTAAGGTAATAAATAAGTAAGTGAATTTAAAGTCAACATCCAAGTTAACTATGTATGGTATTCAGGCAGAGAAAGTACACTGGATTCAGAAACATTTCAGAACAAGGGGGTAGAGATTTATGACATAATAGTTCCTCTGGTCGAGCATAACACGTACTATATGAGAAACTAACTTAAGCTTGCAAAACCATAATTACATCACTTGCTAAGTTAGCTTCCTTGAGGACAGGTGGACAGCACAAGCGCAAGCGCAGGCAAAACTGACGACATAAAAACATTAGCAGAGTACTAAGAGTTTGTCAGCATCCCTTCTGGAAAACGAACAGTCAGTGTTGAGTGTTGGTTAGCTGAGTTCAGCATATTGAGTAGGTTGAACGTCAGGTGCGGTGCACCACTGAGCACTCCACACCATTAGACACGCCTTGGTTTGACTTGAAACATGGCACATTATCACCTTGAACAGCTCACGCAGCATGTACCTTCTTTGGTGTTGCTGCAAAATTTACCCAAAAGGAAACGATTAGCAGGAAAATTGTGAAAGAAGCATGTTCAGATAAATAGAACTTCACTATAGAAGAAAATTTAAAGAGCTCAAGGTAGATTCATTCTTTTAAAAAATTTGGTACTCATCAATCCCCTAATTTTGCTTTAATTTAAGCATTGCGTTGGACTGGAGAATCAGAAAATATTGCACTACTTACTTGGGAGGGCCTTTATGGTGAAAAAGCACACGGCTATGACAACGTAACACAAAGTTAAATTGAAGCCTTTCAAGTAATGCCATTTATCATCCTGCAATAAAAAGATCATCATACAGAAGCTACAGCTTCGTTATCAAACAAAAGATGGGTGCTTGAGATAATAAAAATATAACCCTACATTTTTCCTACTCTGTTCTCTGTAGCAATAGTTATCGTTACCTGAAGTGTAAAGGCTGTGGTAAATACTGTCATGACCAAAGATCCAGTCTCAAGAAGGTTTAAGTTAAGATCCATAGGGATGCCATTCACCCATGACACAATCAGAATGATGGGTATCTGTTCAGGAGAAATAAACTCATTATCAGAAAATCAAATATGTGAAAACAGAGAAAATTAGAAATGACGTTTCGTATAGGTGATGATCAAGTTTACGTCTTGCATGTTAAAAAACCAAAGGACTATTCTATTCTATTTTCTGGTGGAATAGCTATACATTACCTTATTATACATGATTATAAATTTTGAAAATTGGGAAAGATGAATTAAAACTTTCAAAATAGAAACCATCAGCTCGGCTAATCAGTCTAGGGCTGTTTTGTGTCAAAATAAGATTCATATCCCTCCAAAATCCCGATTAATGATTCAAAGGTTAATCCTGTTTACTGATAAACGAAAAAATATTATTAATTCTCACCACAAGCAATGATATTTGAGTCGCTGAGCCAAGCGCTATTCCAAGGGTGATATCCTACATGCAAATAAATACAATCATTAATGATATTACTTGAGTGGTCCCAAGTAGACATAAAAAGGCAGGATAAAATCCTTACAATTTTGTTCTTAAAAGCAAATATGATAGCACCTGCGTGCTCTGCAGCATTTCCAACAATAGGAAGCAGGATAACACTAACAAATCTGACATGGATACCCAGTGATTCTGATGCTTCCTGTGAATACGATAAAACAGATTTGTTAAAAAACAATTTTCAGAATCGAATGGAGACAACTTGAAATTAAACATTGTAGGTGCCCTGACGAACCCCCAACTTTTATACCTCAATTGTTGTGACAACGTAATTAGAAAGCATTGCAATGACTGCAGCCATCCCAATCAACCAGATCACTGCACTGGCAAATCCTATAACTGTATTATCTGCAGCATCATCATCACTGCTTGTGCTGCTCCTCTCTGAACTATCCTGCAATTCAATGCTTGGACAAATCATTAAACTGCGATATAATATAGCTTGTAGAATAAATCTGTGAACTTAGATATTTTATTCATTACATATAATTTTTTGCTACTCCCCATAACATTGCTAACAGTTATTTCCTTAAAACCACATTGCCAACAATAGACATGCTGTTGATCTCTGTATTTGCCATTGACATCACTCATACAGCCCTTATAGTACATAGTAAAAAAAGCACTATACCTCTTCTTCTTCAAAGATTTGTCGATGGGTTTTAAGCTGGAAGACTAGGCCTCCAAAGTAAGCGGTGAGCATTATGACTGCACTTAGCCTTGATAATTCCAGATTTGAAACTGATGAGCTGAAGCCATCTCCAGAGCTAATTGTGTATTTAGACAATACAGGTAAGATGTGACAGAGCACACCGAGCATCAGAAGGCCTATGCTTACATCCGCCTGTCTCTGTTAAAGGTCATCACAAAACATTTTGGGGTAAGTTATTCTGCTTACTGTGTTAATTTTTTACATATAATATACTGTGTAACTCTGTTCGTACTCTGTCAAACGGATGTTCCTTGCCGGCATTAGCAAGACCCCCGAAGAGGAGCGATGAACCAAGGACAAGAAGCAGATTGGATAATATGGAACCCAAAAGTGACCACTTGAGGATTTCCAGCTTCTCCTTATGGAGAGCAAACAGTGCAATGATTAGCTCAGGTACATTTCCGCAGGTCGCATTAAGAAGGCCACCGGCTGTATCAAATATTATTACGATATAGGAGAATGTAAGTAAAACATCAGCTTGCAGTGAGAACATGCTATGTGACCTATAAAGAGAGTGGAATCAAAGACTGTAATTACCTGTTGGTCCTGCAGTATCGGCAATGTGCCTATAAAAGAGAGATCAGCACAAGAATGGAACAATGATATTTTTGTATATGCGAAGTAGAATGAAGAAAGACTAGGAATCAAGAGAGATTACTCGCTCAGGAAGCTCACACGTTCTGCAAGGGGTGCCAGACCTATCAAGCTGAAAACGAATACCCAAGCCTGCCGTTGCGATTTTGCACCATAATAAAAGCAAAGGTGGTGAGAAAAAAATATTATGTGAACAAACCATATCAAAGTAAAAAATACGGCAAGATATAATAAAAATAACTATAATGTTTTCCCTATGCACTCAGCCATTTCTGTGTGTTTTTTTTTGAGTCAATAGTTCAATGCCGCACAGCAGTTTTGCTGCTCTAGTTCTTTCAGACTCATGAAACACTACCCGTGCAAAGCTATGCCCCCACAAAGGAGTGCTGTTGTCTGCCAAGGAAAAAAAGCACAGCAGAGAGCACGCCCTCATAGCACCACATGAGAGAAATCTGCAGCCACATCCCAGAGATTTTTGTTCAAACTTGCACGAAATCCTAGCTGATCGATATTACTGTCACTTTCTGAACTGAAAATAAGCAAGATCGATATGTCAAAGGACAAGGGGAAAAAGAAAAAGAAATCTCGATCGTGAAGTCTTCAGATAGTAAGTTAAAGCTGACAAGGAAACTAATGAAAGGCATCACCAGCCAATCCTTCACATCGAGGATTTGAGCTGTTGGGCAGCCTAGCACGTTCCTTGACTACTGGTCTTGTTACTAGTACTACACATCTATCTACTGATTCGTACATTTTTTGTATTAAATTCGTCGCATGCGACGTGCCTCCAATATTTACGGATGTCTGAACAGCTGGTGCTAGAACTTGGTCGATTCTTTGGACCAACATTCTCAAGATGAAAACGACAGGAAGGTTCTATAATTGTGTGTGTCAGATCAAAGAAAAAGATCGGATGAGACGAAATGAAGCAGATAGAAACAGAGTCTGGGTTTCATTAAAAAAAACTGAGTCTGGATACTTCTTAAACAAAATATAATCTGGATTTATTGGGCGCACAAGTATACAATCGAGGGAGGCTACATGGAAGAAGAGAAGAACTAAAACTAAATAAAAGCTAATACACGAGAAGAAATTATCTGAATTTGTTTGGAGTGCTTCAATTTCGAATAAGACTTGCAGGAATCTCACAGGAAGATTGAGTCAAAATGGAAACCCACCAAACCGCATCAGAGGATCTACAGCTCTGGAAGATGCGGGCAAGGACAGGTGGGTGCACGGCTCACCTGCTCGTTCGACCGATGTGGATGGTGTGGCGGATCACTTTTTCAGGGCACATCGTACAATCGTTTAGTAGTAATTCTTTCTGCTCGACATTACAATATGAGAGACAGGTGTGCCGCTGCATGAGCAACACGCTGCCTGCCCGTTTGACGTTTTGTTGTCACAAAAGCTAACTGATCAATCAGCCATGAAACTTTGATTTCTCGGCCCTCCAATGCGACAGGAGAAGTATATCAAATACTCCTATCTCCGTGGCACAGCAAGGGGTAAAGATAGGCGCAATGACATATATAACCAAAAAGGTTCTCTTTTTATATGTACTAGCACAGAAGATCTACGCAGCATCCAATTGAAAATTGTTCAGGAACAGAGTCTATGTTGGTAGGTGGATTTTCCATTATTTCTACAGGAACTTCACTGATCCATATCCTAATTTCAGTGATATATATAAAATACATGCACAGGCCCTTGTCTTGGTGGTATGGTGCATACATCAAAGTCAAACTAAAAACCGATCAGCAGCTTATGCTACTGCTTAGCTTCTCCATGTTAAGCATATAATCAAACCAATACTAGTATGAAATTGCTTACTTTACTGCTGTCACCTATCTCTGACACCTCATGCACCATAACACACTAATGCGCTTGCTTACTCTCAGCAACTCGCTTTTATATGCAGAAGAGCGATGCACCAGAAAAATGGTGAGAAAAATTGCAGTTTAAATGTCGTATTTGCTAATTAACTAGACGCTACATGAACAGCTCTTGACTGCATCCCCAGCTAGCCTAAGTATAGAGGTGACTCATGGACACGATTGAGAACAAAAAGATCTTTTGGGAGGTAGACAGCTTATACAGTACTACTTCGTAAGATCTTTGGCTTTAGCACAAAATAATCAAAGTGTTCCAAACATAAAAAAACATCTATCGGTCGTGGCCGTCAGTTTTTTATGTCGCCTCCAATGTTTAACGCCATGCAATTCGGGAAGTATTTGTTTTATGCATAATATGTGATCGGCCGAATCGACCACATGGGCCAGCAGGGTGCCCCCTGAATTTTGCTCCCTGCTGCACAGCTTATCCTACCAATTGCAAACGATATACGGACGACAACCCCACCTGTCCCCAGATGACGAGCACAAAGGAAACGACAAAGCCCTATCCAGTGGTTGTACGTACTCCTACTCCTATTATTTCTGAAAGCCTGAACTAGTGAACACGAAAGTACAAGAATGTCCTCTAGCAGCCAGTGGCTCCGGGAGACGGTGACAACAGAGCTGCCATGGGTGCGCTCCGTTGCTCCTCCCCGAATGTTGCCTATCGGCTTGGCACAGTTGACTCGGAAGCTAATTGCATACACGAGTGTTCATGTGTAAGTGTTCATGTGTAGGACGCTGGACGCCCCATTTGGGTATAAAAGGCCGAGTGAAGTCGACAGGAATCGTCCATAATTGGGGAATTGGAACCGTATTCTTAGTGTAAAGGACTACAGTGACTGGCACAAGAAGGCAAAATATCGAGAGAAATAGAGGTTTCATCATCGAATTGGAGGTGACCCTAGTAGAAGGACAGGAAGCAGCAGGGCCAGCGCAGCGCAGGAGGCGTTCCTTCTCCGTACCGCCGTGGCCACATAAGGGTCATCTCCTGGTACGTCCACGAAGCGTACGAAAAAAATCCCCGGAAAGCTACCAATATTGTTGGCTTCCCGACGCGAACAAGACGGTTTGCTGTCTGCAAGCTCCCCGGTCAATTTCACCGTTCCTCTCGTCTCGTGGAACGTTTCAATATATTTTCCTCTCTCTCGAATACGGAGTATACGTACATGGCGTGGAGGGACTACTAATCGATGGAGCAATTAGCCCAAGAAGAGGACGAAGGCAGGATCGTCAAACCGTACGACATCAGCATCAGGAATTAATCAGCTCAGAGTCTCGGAGACAGAGAGAGAGGGGGAAGGCACGCAACACGTACCCGTCCGAGGCGGAGGTGCTCGGCGGCGACGGCGAGCGGCACGGCGGAGAAGAGCGGGAACAGCCTCGTGCCCAGGAACACCTCGCGCAGCTGCGCCACCGCGCGCCGCCACACCCGCCTCCTCTGCGGCGGCGCCGCGCGCCCCGACGACGACGTCGTCTCCTGCTTGCCGCCGCCGCCGCCGTCGGGGGCGGCCGATGCCAGCAGCCCGGCCTCCAGGAGGTCGCCGCCGCCGCCGCCTTGTGGGGGCGCCATGGTGGCAGGAGTATCGCAACAAGCTGGCAGCGAGTTCAGCGGCGCGGGCCGATCAAGCCAAAACAAACCAAACCCTGAAACGTCTCGCGCGGGCCGGGTGGGCAGGCGCGGCCGCGACACGTATAAATAGCTAGCGAGGCCGGCACACCGGGCCACGCGGAAAACCTATCGCTGCTCATCAAACTTTTTTTCCCCTCCTTTCTTTTCACAAGCTGGTTCGTTACAATTACAAACCACGGTGCGTATGAATATCGCGCAGCAGTAATTCCGTTCAACGAAGTAACAGTCGTCCAACAGTAACAAAGGTCAATCAATCTGAGTTTTAATACCCGATCCTGCCCATGGTATACAATCGGGGAGCATACATCAGGTGAAAACACTAGAGCGGTCGGTCATCAAGACAGTTCACACACGCTCGTCCCGTCCCCGTTCCGTGTTTAACGTGCGCACGTTTGGATTTTATTTTTCCCCTGCGCGTTTTATCCGTTGGTAACAAGATAATGTGTTATCTGGAGCCGGAGTACTATAACAAAGAGAATCTCGTTCCGTTGGCGTGGGCGGCGCTCAGCCGTGCACCGGTACGGCGGGAGCTGGATCTCCGGATCCGATGACGACCGCCTTGGATAACGGAATAGCAGGCCTCGAGAAGGAACATTGATACGAACGAAACGAAGTCCTCCGGCTTCGTCCACTCTGTCTCCGATGTTTTCTGCTGCATCACGCCAAGGATATGAGGATTATCACGCACCGGAGAAACTCCTCGGACGAGAGAGACAGATACGGGGGACACCGTGTCGAACCGCCCCTGGAAAACGCTACAAAAAGCCAAGACAACATGTTGAGCCAACCCTGCGACGACAGTTGAAACACCATAATCGACACAAGTTGTCCAGGCGCACTAATAGGTCTTATATATAAGAAAAGAACAATATTGGGATTGCTTGGAGTTAATTAAAATACGGGGCAGTTCGTGCGCACATTTGGACTCTCCGATACTGGCCGTACGAGTCAGTGGTGTGAGTCTCAACACAAATAAATAGGTGATCGACGATAATCTCTGGGCTTCGGTTGTTCATCGGTTGTTGCAAGTTGTCCGTGTGGAAACATGGAATCAAGGCAACTCAACTCCGCCTATTTGGCATCAACATTGCTGACAAAAGACCGCTTTAAACTAATTAACTCGATAAAGAAATGCCTACATGGCTGCGTGCTTGCTTCCACGAAGCTTCGCTGCGTGTACTGTAGTCGCCACGTGTGCCGTGGCTCTAGATTACTTTGTGTAGGCGACTGCGGGTGCATGTCAAGGTCAGAAGAGAGTTGAAGTATTTAATTAGGACCTGTGTACACCCCATGCATCATCAACATCAATATTGTTATAAACTACTTATAATGCAGTAGATGAAATTCAATGGGATATCTGTGTGCAAACAAACTAAAATAATGAGATTCTGAGTCAGGACCGAATTCACGCCGCCGCCTCCTCTAAGGTGCCCTAGCACACGCTGCCGCGACCACATTTTGGACCCCTCTCGCTCCACAATCTCGCCAGTAACTAAAGAGAGTGGGTCCCATCTCGACAGTAGTAGTGTTAGTTTGAGTTCTTGATTTAGAGCTTAGGTTTAGCCATATCGATTTTTTTATGTTATGATTTTGGGGTTTCCTTCTTCTCTTTGAAGAGATTAGGCGTTGTTGCATTCATGGTGAGGATTATCACAAGACGATAATATCGACGACCTTCATAGCAAGGCAACATGGAGATTCAAGTGTACTTGGCGAAGTCGGGATCAAAATCTACCTATGCAGAACATATTTCTACAAATTTCCACACAAACTAATACTAGGAAAACTATAATTGTATGAAAATATAAAAGTTTGATAAGGCCAGTCTCGAGTGGAGAGTGTCATCTCACGATTACCAAGAAGAAATTCTTAAGAACCATGCTTTGGTGGAGGGTCATGGTGATGACACTCATCTCTCATTCCATGACACTCCCTCTCTTCTCTCTCATGCCATGTCAGCAAATTTAATGCTCATGACACTACCATGACACTCCCATTGAGACTGGCCTAAGTAATTATTTGTTGAAAATATCGCATAAGCATTAAACACAACCGGATGAACGAGGAAGATTGATCCTCCGATTTTTTATGGCTTGAAAGCGCTTCGTGATTATATCATTATCAAGTCTTTTAAATATTACCTTCTCGGTGTAGCATATCATCAAATGATGGAGATATTCATCATCAATCTTCTTGCACGGTTCGGTCTTGATAGTTTTCATAGTCTAAAAATGCTTTTTACATCGTCTGTCGATGCTACTTGTGTCCAATAGATGTCATTAGTTTCTTTGACCTAATGTAATTTAGAATTATTGGAGTTCCAACCATGTACCTCCTTATAGCATCTCCAACCGCCTTTAAATGAGGTTGTTAAATCAAAATTTAAGATGTGATTAGTAAAACTCATTCTGGAACCGTTTCCTAAATGCGGTTGCTAAATTTTACCCACTCCCAACCCATAGCCTAGAGGTTACTACATTTAGTCACTTGATTCTCACTCTCTAAGGCTATTTAAATTATTTAGGAAATGATTATTGGAAACTGTTGGAGTGCATGTCTTGTTTTTACCCCCAATAAATATAGTAACTCTCTAAAACCAATCTTTTGGGAGTAAAATTATTACAAACTGTTCAAGATGCTCTTATAAATCTATCGCAACTGAGTGCTTAATGTTTCTATCACATCCTAACATTTCAATTTTGGAATGTGAACCACTTTTCTATAAAATTTTTTCATTTCTCAAAAAGATTCAAAATGATTTATTGAATTCTTCTAATTAACCATTTATTTTGCTTGGTTATGTAAACATTTTCTTTAATAAATACATTATGATTTTTTATAATTCTTTTTGAAAAAATGCCTTTGATCTATGAAAACGTTTACATTTATGAAAATAATTTATTTTACAAATCCATGTGATTTTAGAAAATGGTTTATTCAATAAAAATAATTTTCTTTAAAGTATTTTATTTTCTAACAAGAAGTTTTTAGGTCCAAAATGTTTTCAACAAAAAAATGACTTTTCTTATGTTTGATAATTTGGTTTTCAGACCAATTATAATTTAGGTTATATAATTACTTGTTTGTTGTATTCATGTTGGATTAGTTACATTAGGTTTTATTGGGTGTAAATTATATTTTTAAAACCTGAGTAGAAATCATTTTGGAGTAATTTAGAAAATTGGAAATTAGAAACTAGAAATAGAAAAGGAAAATAAAAATCCTTTCCTAGCTCGTGGGCTAATTTTTTTAGGCAACCCAACTCTCCCTCTTGTTCACTCACATGCGTGCAGTGTCTTACATCATCTTTGTTTCTATACCATCGCATGTCCGATAAACCATGGTTGTATCCATACTCAATATCATTTGCTTTCTATCTACCTACCACAAGAATGAATCTGGACACAATGCCATCCAAATTCATTCCACCTATCACGTGCACTTAAAACGAAAAAATGAACAATTAAGCGTGCAATTAATTGCATTAATCATCCTATTTCTCCTTCCTTTTCCTCTCCCCACCAGCTCCACCCATCCTATAAATACAAGGCCTTTCCCACGTCCTCCCCACCGCCTCAAACCCTCACCACACCGCCAGGCTACCGCCGATCCACCCTCCTCTCGCGTCCAACCACGCTGCCGCTGATTGACGCCGACGTTTCCAGCGATCTACCCAACCAAATGGACCAAAATTGATCCACTGGTGTACAATGAAGTCTTCTTCAACATATACAAATATCAGACTAAGAGGTTACTTGAATCGACGAGGATCTGCTTCGCGACGAGCACTACTCCTGTTCTAGATCTATCCAGCACGCTTGATGGTAATGTTTACCCCATTTCTGCTTGTTTCCGATCATTTCCTAACAAACAGACTATGCCATGTTGTGTTCCAGGAAGTTATCATCGCGTATGCAAAAGATTCCACTGTCATCTAACCCGACACATCTAGAAACGCAGCCGACGTGCCATCTGCCTCTGTGCGACCATATCTCATCCGCATGCATCAATCTCCGGTTAAGATGCATTCCTAACAATGAAACCTTATGTTTAACATGTTCCACACTATACCTGATAATGTTATTCATACGAATTGTTTATTTGTGCAGCCAATCCACGGAACGCGACCATCTTCTTCATGTTGTCTGCACGCAGCCCAGCCACGCGCCCTGTCCACCGTGGACTAATAGACCAGCAAGTATGCTGCTACCCACAAGTCCATGAACCCGGCCTACAATGTTTACGGTTTAATTAATTCGTTTAATACCAGATAATTGGTAAATTTGTTGTTAGCCCCCTGCCATTTAGACAAATAACGTTTAGGTTATACTCTTTTCGAAAAATAACCCCAATTAGTTTTAATCCCAATATTTCACAATAAGTCATTCTATTTAATGTTAAATTTACTTTTATGCCCCTAAAACTTTGTATCCTAATGTTTTAGCCATAAAGTATTTTTACATAAACACCCCTAGTCTTTTTATCAATTGTGTTTTAGCCCCTAAAACTTTAAAGCTTCGTAACTTTTCGCTCGTAGCTCCGATTAAGACGATTTTTGCGCTCATGAAATCATAGCAACACATACTATCTTTTTGACTGGCCACATTTCATATTTTCCCCCACTTGCTGAGTACGTAGCATACTCATAACTCATATGTTTGTTGCCTCTCTTTTTGCATCATGCCATAATTCAAAAGTGAAGGATGAAGATAGAAAATTCGAGGAGACAACAAAGTGGTGATCTAGGCCTGCGGTCTTCTGGTCGACTTCTTGTGGGAGCTGAAGGATGCCAACGCTTAGTTTATTTTTCTGCTGCAATGTAACCTTTTCCTTTAGACCTACGGGTTTCTGATGTAATTATTTAATGAGTTAATAAAAAGATTATTCTTTTATCACATAATTTGTTCTGTCTGCATGAAAAATTGATCCTAGACACGCCATACAGATGAATCCAATTTCGATTGTTGAAAACCAGGTGTGACAGTTTCTAAGTGATAGTGTCTAGTTCCTACGATAACTAGAGTTATATTTGAGTATACCTTTTGGTCAGTTGTACAACAGATTAACAATACTCAATTTAATTTCACAATTTTTTTCCCTGAACACCCGAGTCAACTTTTAGGAAAAAAAGAATCAAATTCATTTGGAGGCCGAGACAATCAAAGATCGGAATAACTTTCACGAGGACTGCAGAACATTTCAACGTGCGCTTAGGCTGCCGAGATTTTGAGCATCTTGTTTGCTGGCAGTGTTGTCTAGAGCTAGCCAGTGCTAACTGCTAAGAGGTTCAATTGTGTTAGCCCCCACACCACACTTGCAGAAGGATGCAATGCGCGGCGCTCCAGAGAGTTTGAGACTTGATAGGAGAAATGCACGTTCGATCGTCATGTTGTTTTCTTTGTCTAAAGAGAAACAATTTATAGGACACTGCTAGTCTACTAACAGAGTCGCAAAGCAGAGAGGGATCACCCAACTGGACTACGTAAGACTTAACAGTAACCATAACCACACAGCCCATCAATGTAGCAAAGGCCTGACATAGTATGGTACAACAAAAACCATCATTCATGAGTCATTGATATGGTAAAACAAAAATAATAATAATAATAAAAAGAGAAAAGACATGCACAAGGAATTACGTATCGAAGCACGTGTAGATGCCTTGCGGTGGCAGCTGCACCCCGCAGGCCACGGCGAGAAACATGATTCGTGTCGGATCTATTGGTGCGGCTAGGAACCTGTTCACGTCGCCCCTTAATATGGGGCAAAGACAGACGCGGAAGCTTCTCTCGTGTTCTGCTGGATCAGTCGAAACGTTGTTGCTGAAGAAGCTGGATAGCCCGGTGCGGCAGGGACTCCCCTGCGCCGGTGGCTCCGTCGTGGCCGTCCAGTTCCCCGTGATGTAGCTGCCGCACGTCAAACAGCCCCGCAAGGGGGGAGTCGTGTGACGCAGTCGACAGCCTTGGGGCAGGGCAGGAAGTGGCCTGGGGAACAGGGGAAGACGGGGGTTCCCAGTGGATTTGTTGGCCTCCGATATCTCACAGTTGATGGGCGTTCCTTCCTTGGGGCCATGGCTGCTCTGCCATGTAGCGGGGTTTCTCTGCAATCAACAGGCTATATTCTATGCATACAACTTAGTGCTCCGTTGCATTTGTACAAGTAGTATATGTCCTAGCATTTCGTTATTGTGAATTCCTTGCGTGCTGTTCTCTTCATGCGTCTTCTTCCTCTTAACAAACAGAAAGCACGCATCTTTACGTGAGCCAACTGAACATGAGATGCACGACGAGTGCGTGACTGACTGACTGGTTGCTCAGGCAAAAGAGTCTCTCTTGACGGAAAATGTACAGGAATACACACTTGAACAAAAAAAATCCCTAATAAAAAGAATTGAAAAGAGAAGAATGATGAATGTGAAGGGAGCAGATTCATACTTCCAAGAAGCATCAAACTAAAAATAATTTATGCAGGTGACTGACGTGTGGGACCTAGCTATGAATGGCCATACAAGAAATTTGTTTCCTCAACCAACCATGAACGGAAGAAATCGCCTACAAATGGAAAGGGAATATTGTTAGTTCTTTGGGAAAAGGGATATTGATAGTTCACGGAAACATAGAATTATTAGCCAAAAAAAGTCATAAGACTAACCAGATGGTTCACCCTTTTTGCATAATCTCAATCTGCAAAATGAGTTTTAGAATGTTAAATCTTTGAAATGAGTACGCATTAATAGATGAGATTTGCAGAAGGTACCTTAAGTAAGAGCATCTCTGACGCCTTATTTCATTCACCACTTCATTTACCTTCCTAGAGAGTTCATTATCGAATTGCTCCAGTACCAACTGAAAGAAGTCAGTTATTTGTGAGCTTTATTTGTAAAGACATGCAGATTTATCTCAAATGTTTTAGGCTATGATCCTGGTGTTGAATAAGGTCAGGAGGTACAAGACTAACCTGATTTGGCACTGTAGCCAAAGAAGAGACACCAAACAACTGCTCAAGAATGGCAGGGTTTACCGAACTTCCAACATAAATTAAACCATCCTCACCATTTTCCAACAAGTAAACTCCATCATCACGTATATTCTCACTATTGAGTGTAACGGGAGTCGGTACAAGGGAATCATCATCTTCCTGCACAAAGATATAGCTTAAAAGTGATTATTTATTTCATTCTTAAGAAAAGCAAATATTTATTTCTATGACTTAGATATGACATAGAAAACGAAATCTTGTACCCTTGATGTCAGATCGAGCAGCGCAATCATCCTAGGAAACACCAATGGAACAGCTAGCATCACAGAAACTGAAGATACGATAGGACCTGATCATCCAGCCTCCCATCATTGCGCAACCCTATGCTTTTGGTTAATGCTGAGAAATAAAAAATATGATTAGTTAAATATATTCAACAGTGCATTAAAGAAATCAAGGTAAGAGATGGAACTAGATATAAGTTAATAATACCTAGAGCATACAATGGTAGAAGTTTCAAAGCCTCTGGAAGAATCAGCTGTCCAGAAGAACTAACAGATGCACAGTACTTCTGGTAGGACTGGAGGATGTTGATACATGTACTTGTTACTTGGTCCCTAACTTGAGATAGAGGAGTTGATGGAATGGCACTTCCAGCTAGAACAGAAAACAAGTCAGTATGTCATTAAACTTTCATATTTGTTGGTCAATAAATCGCTTTGTTGAGCTTGTAACTGCAAAGTAATAGTAGTAAATGTAAATGAAGGAAAAATACAATTGATTTACCTTGTTTTACAATATATGTGAATTGCGTTTCCAGACCAGCATATCGGAAAAGGTTGCTGAGCATATTTGTGCATGAAAGCGATAAGTTCATGACCCGTATTCTTCTTTGCCCAAATACCGTTGTGTAAAGCAGTGCACACTAAAGATACAGAAATCAGTCAATAATGATAGCAATTCCTTACTTTCTATTGAAGCATTACAAAATAACTAATGCAGGTTGATAAATTATAATAACTGAACTTTTTGAGATGTGTTTCAGATCGTCAAACTCAGTGAGTTCTAAACTAAAGGAAAAGTGGCCAGTTTTGAACTCACAGATGCCATATGTACGGAAAATAGTACATATTTTGTGGAACATGTGGTATGCATCAGTACCAACTAACCGTAATTACCACAATTGATACTGCTTTAAGTAAACCACACCAAGAATCATGTATGATAGCTATTCCACATAGTAGAGATCCATGAGAAACATTAAATGAGGTTGAACCTCAAATTTGAGCAATTAACTTAGTTTAGTAACAAATCAATTTGTAGCTAAACAGAGTTACTGATACTTCAGGAATTTAAAGGACCAGGAACTAGGATTTCCCCTTTCATGCAAGTATAAAAGTGACTGCATCGGATAATTCCGACAGAGCATACTTGGCAGAGCTTACAGCATTGGGTCTGTCCTTAAGAAAAGTCTTTTTGTGCGGTAGGACTATTCTCAGCATTACACCAGTTAAATTTCTTTTCTGGTTTTTGGTTATCATAATAAATGAGCTTATGTGCATTCTAAAAGGCAAATGTTATTTGTCGTGAATGAAAGCATAATGACTTGATCTCTTGTGCTACTTCTTGCACTTGGAATCCTGATCGTTAGCCCTTTCATAGTTACCAGATTGAAGGACAAATTTGGTCTTATTGCATCTGCCGGCCTCAAGGGCTTTGAGGTTTGTCGCATAAGTCAAATCAACTCACACCTTGCAAAGAGATTTATATGATACTACAGTGTGTGCATTGGTTCATAGCACTTCACATAATTCACTATAAAATGGCCTTTCCACTTAGATTATAGAAAAGAATAACCAACTGAATAATCAGTGAGCTCCCTATACCAGATTAAAATTTATTACTTGAACTGCACTTTGATTTCAATGCTGACTCGGCAAGTTGGACTGCACTTGTAGCACAAAAAAGGGAACAGCAAAATGTCCATGGAAGATGGAGCAGTTCAAATTAGAGATTTACAGTTTCCCTTGGATACTCAAGGAGATGAGAGCTCGTTTGGAGTTGCCCTTGACCAGGCATAACTGGTAGCACTCATCCAAATTTCACATGAACATTTTATTGAAATGCTCCCAAAATAAAATCAGAAAATGAAGTAGGTAAAATAATTAATTTGAAATTGTCGAGTAATCACTGATCTAATATAACTATAATGCTGAAGCATGTGACAGTTTGAAACTGCCCAAAAAAATTAGTGAAACTTCATACATTATGTTGAGAAGTAACACTTTATCCAAATTAAGTCAATCAACTAACTCGCTTCCATGTAACCATTATTACCTGGAAAGCACATTCTGAATTTTCCTGGAATTTGTCATCATGTTTAAAGGTAACCATTATGGCTTTGTCCGAGTGGATCTGCAGCAAAAGATTAGATTGTCAAATAAAGATAGCACAGTGCCCAAATACCTAAATAAAGATAGCATAGTGCCAAATAAAGATTGTCTTCAGAATATATGGTTCATTACATTAGAAGATATGTCGCATCTGTCACATAACAGTAATAAAAGGTTATAATAAAAGCCTAAATAGCACAGTGCCAAATAAACATGGGACATTGGATAATTTCTGCTTTTAAGGCCTATCACATGCCCATCAGTGCCATATTTACATAATCTGTTATACATAACCCAAGCATTGCACTGACTAGTCACTCCAATATCCTCAAACAGGGAGAATGTAGCTTTTGCCATCACCTAAGCGTGGAAACCACGTTTTGCCACCCCTAAGCTATGAATTCACACTTTGCCACCATTAACCATTGACAGCAACATTGATCAAATGATGTGAGATGAAATGACCATTCTACCCCTCTCTAAAAATGTCATGAAATAGTGAAAAAAATCTAATGTGATATTTGTAAATCTAGATACTATAAGATAACAATAAGATGCAAATATCAAATCTGGGGATCTTTGTGTATGCATATTATTTAAGTAAATCTCGTGTATGGTTGGATTATTAGTTGCCAAATTTGTGTCGATTTAAGTAGTTGCATGAATTCTTGTTAAATCTTGTGACTTTGATTAAGACATGAAAACTATGGTCAACTATCTAAAATCTGTGATTTGATATTTACATCTTATTGTTTGTTATCTTATAGTATCTAGATTTACAAATATCACGTTGGATTTTTTTTCACTATTTCATGACATTTTTAGAGAGGGGCAGAGTGGTCATTTCATCTCACATCATTGGATCAATGTTGCTATCAATGTTAAATGGTGGCAAAGTGTAGATTCACAGCTTAAGAGTGGCAAAACGTGGTTTCCACGCTTAGGTGATGGCAAAAGCTGCATTCTCCCCTCAAACAACCCAGAATTTCTATACTTCCACAATGACCATGCACCAAGAATTATTAACCTTTTGTTTTTGCAATCACTTTTTTAACTTATGTTTTGTCTTAGACCAAGGAGCCTTTTCTTAAAATACTATAATAAAGACACTACAGTAATTATTATTTTTTCTGTTCATGTAACAGATATATGTCTACATGTAGAATATGCAAGCAACAAATGGAGCCTGAAACTGCAATAGGTCATGCATCAATCGGAATTGCATACCGCAGGAAGATCAACATCAGTAGGGACACGCTTGCAGAAACTGCCAAAATAGTCTTGAACTTGAAGCCCCTAATTGCACGTTCAGTGAAGAAAAGTAAATAAATTTACTATCACAATAATGAAAAAAGGGTAAAAAACAAAGGGTCTGATAAATGCTCACTTGACTGCATCTGACTCGCATGACAGCCTCAAAACCTTGTGGTCTACTAATATTCCATCTGAGGTCGTTAAAGAGTTTGGCTGGATCAGAAAGAGCGGAAAACGGATAATAGTAGTAAACCTGAAAATTAAGGAAAACTATGATCCTGGTGTTGAATAAGGTCAGGAGGTACAAGACTAACCTGATTTGGCACTGTAGCCAAAGAAGAGACACCAAACAACTGCTCAAGAATGGCAGGGTTTACCGAACTTCCAACATAAATTAAACCATCCTCACCATTTTCCAACAAGTAAACTCCATCATCACGTATATTCTCTCTATTGAGTGCAAGGGGAGTCGGTACAAGGGAATCATCATCTTCCTGCATAAAGATGTAGTTTACAAAGCATGAGGTAACAAAGCAGCTGATGATGGGGGTGACCATGACTAGTGTCCAAGCCATATATATGCATCAGATTAAACAGATTGGAGAAGGACATATCTGAATTGAAATGTTCTTCTCACATTGCAATAGGTTCACACATAAATAGATAACCTTCGTTTACTGGGGTAACACGCATAAATACTTAAAATCCGTTACAAAGTTCAGGAAAGATACAATGACATAAAACAATCTCTGCCCCCATGCAGGATCGAACTACAGAGCTTTAGAGGCCAGGTGCAGTAAAAGTACTGTCAATGTCTGATAGAAGCACAGGGCATTGTGATGAATCAGTAAATCGATTTAGTGTTGGCGTGCCCTGTGCACGCGCCCATGGTCGTGCCTCGCCATCCCGGTCACACGGTGGTGGTGGTGGTGGTGGTGGTGGTGTTGCGGGCTCTGCTCCGTCTCCGTGCGGCTTCTCTTGGCACTGTGGTGGTGAGGCTCGACCTGCTTGGTCGCGGGGCCCACGGGCTGGCGCACCCTGTCCTTCCTCCTCTCGCGCACGTGCACCGGCGACCTCTCCCTCTTCCTGCTGCTCCCGCCGCTGGTGCTCCCGCTCCAATCCGTCTCGCTCCAGCTGATCCCCGTCATCTCCACCTGGGCCCGATGGGCGCGGCGGCCGCGGTAGACGCGCTTGGTGTTGCAGAGCTTGTTCCAGAGGAAGGCGCACGCGGATCCGAGACCGCGGAAGCAGCCCCAGCAGGCCTTCCACGACAGTTTGCACGACCTCTTCGCGAGGCACTTGAACAGTCCCGTCTTCCACAGCACGAGGTACAGGAACAGCACCGCTGAAATTAACAACGACGAAGAACAAGTTAGCAATGTCGTTGGTGCCTGCCAGTTAGAGGACTCTGAAGAAGGGCCGCCGCCGTGGTGACGGTTGCTGCAAATAAAATTGGGTTCACAATGAAGGGACAACAACTCACTGATGAGGAGGAGGCCGCATGCCTTGAGCAAGCGGACTAGACTGGCAACACACCCGTTCTCGATGTAGCAGACCGCGTCCCAGTTCCCACACTTGTCCCTGCACGATCCATCCAAGCAATTCGGAGCGAACCAAGGAAGCAGTTAGATCCACCAACTAAATTCTCCAGAACCAAACGAATCGATCGGAAATTCGTACTAGCAATGCCTGGATGGTGCAGCAAATCGGCGGTGGTGCGAAATGAGGCGCAACCGTACGTGGAAGAAGGCGAGATCGACTTACTCGCAAGTCTTGCCGAAGAAACTCTTGATGGGCGACGAGACGATGTTGCCGAGGAACCCGCCGACCTTCTCCGTCGCCGTGCTGAGGGCGCCTCCCATCGCCGGGATCGAGATTGCAGGCAGGGTGGATGAAGCAAACCAACAACTGCCTTTGCCTTTGCCTTCCCTTCCGCTCCGTCGCTCGATCGTCTCCGTGGCGGTTGCTCTCGGGAGGGAACGTGGTGGGGAGTAATGCTTTTTTGTTGGACTTCAATAGGCTCCTCTTCCACATAGACATAGTAATAATTTTGTGTAAGATTTTATTAGGCCCGGCCCAGTTCATCCAAACCACCAGAAAACAGACCATCGCGCACACGTACGACACCATCTTCGTTGTGCGTCTCCTGTTGCGACGTCATGTCGTCGTCGTTCACCCGCAGGTTGCTAGCCACACATGCATGAGACGCGTCGGATCTTTTGGTGCGGCTAGGAACTTGTTCACGTCTGCCCTTAATATGGGGCAAAGGCATAGGCGGAAGGTTCTCTCGCGTTCTGCTGCATCGCTTGAAATGTTATCGCTGAAGAAACTCGATAGGCCGATGCCAGCACGGTCGAACTCCCCTGCGCAGGCGGCTCCGTCGTGGCCGTCCAGCTGCCCGTGATGTAGCTGGCGCACGTCAACAGCCCCGCAAGGGGGTGACGCAGTCGAGAGCCTTGGGGCAGGGCAGGAACTTCCCATGTCTGGTGCTCCCTCTCGTGCCGCCGCATCGGCTGCTAGGATCCTTGCCACGACGGTGACGAGGATCAGCAGCACGATCGCACAGGAGCTTCCTTTAATTTGGACGTCGGGCTTTCACGCATTTACTGCTGGTCACTCTGGAAACTGAGAGGAGCATCGCGGCGTGGATTTGTTGGCCTCCGATATCTCACAAGCTACGTGGACATGGACATGGGAGTTCCTTCCTTGGGGCCATGGCTGAACTGGACCTGTGCCATGTAGCGGAGGTTCTCGATCTGCAATGAGCAGGCTATATTCTATATATACAGCTTAGTGCTCCGTTGCATTTGTACAAGTAGCTAGTTTGTCCTAGTATTTCGTTACTGTGAATTCCTTGCGTGCATGTCCATTTTCATGCGTCTTCTTCCTCTTAATAAACAGAAAGCGTGCATCTTTACGTGGGCCAACTGACCATGAGATGCATGAGTGCGTGACTCACTGGTTGCTCAGGGAGCATTGCAAAAGAGCCTGGAAGAGAAAAATGTATAGGAATACACTTGAATAAAAAAAACTAATAAAAATGACAAGAAGGAAAATGGACGTGAAAGGAAAATTTTGAATCGGAGTCGAATCATACCTCCAAGAAGTATATCAAAATAAAAATAATTTATGCAGGCGAGTGACGTGTGGGGCCTATGAACGGCCATACAGGGAAAAAAATCGCGAAAACCTGCTCGTCCGCAGCAATCAGATCGGACTGGTTTTCCCGACTTTCGCAAAAACCGGTCTGATTTGTTGCGTCGGTTTTGTGAACCATGGTCTCCGATGTGCATTTCCAAGTAAAATCGTTAGGCCGGGTCCAGAGATAAACTATTATGTTGGACCGACTCATTATTGCACATAGTAATAAGCTCCTTTGGCTAAAATTATTACTATGTGTATTATACTGTGTTTATTCCTTTTCATAGAATTGGATCCTTGAGCCGTGTGGCTCTGTATTTTGTTTTCGTTTAAATCTTACATTAGGCATGAGTATGAAGCACTATATAATTAAGGGTGTGTTTGGCCAGTCTCAGTGCATAGTTTCATCTTACAGTTATCAAGAGTAGGAAAATATGGTACACCTTTCTTTAAAATACATCACTGCTGCTTCAAGACTGTAAAAGCCCGTTCATTAATAGCTTAAAGAGATGAATACAAAAAATTGAACACCTCGTACCTCCCTCGAGGAGGACGTCAAGAAACCCGAAAACAGACCATCGTGCACACGACACCATCTTCGTTGTGCGTCTCCTGTTGCGGTCATATCGTCGTCGTTCACCGCAGGTTGCTAGCCACATCAGACGTACGTGTCGGATCTATTGGTGCGGCTAGGAACTTGTTTACGTCTCCCTTTAATATCGGGCAAAGACATACGAGGAAGCTTCTTTCCGTTTGGCATTCTTGCGTCTCCGATTAATGCCGGTGACTGTCAATTAATGAAACGATTAAAATAACGACAATGCAGATCATATCTTTAGGGCATGTACAACGCGTTTGTAGAAGCCGTCTCTTGGATGGTAATTTTTCAGAAACCCCCCACCTTGAAGCGCCGACCGCGTCCGCGTCGCCTCGCGAGGCGACGGCCGCGTCCCGTGCTCCCAGGCGGAGGAGACGGGGTCAGCACCGTTGTAGGGGCGTCTTCCCTGGCGACGTCGCCGCCGGATCCCGCGCGCGGAGGGCGTGAGCGCGGGAGTTTTCCCTCCATATCTTCCCTAGCCCGCCAAATTGCTCTGCTGCCTCGCCTACTTCGCCCGCGAGACCTCCCCAATCTTATTCGTCGGAGCATACGCGTCCTCCTCATCCCTCGTCCTCGAGATGTCGACGCCGGCCAGAGCTAGGAAAACGAAGAAGGCGGTGGATTCGGCGGCAACGGCAGCTCCCAGCCGTGGTGGCGGCGTCCCCATCTCGACGGCGGCAACAATCGGTCGTGGTGGCGGCTTAGCGGCGCCGCCCCTTCTCTCGGCCGTGGTGGCGGCTTGGCGGCGCCGCCCCTTCTCTCGGTCGTGGTGGCGGCTCGGCAGTGCTGCCCCCTTCTCTCGGTCGTGGATGCAACTCCGTCCCCTTCTCTGCGCCATGGACCTTCCCCGGCTCTGCTTCGCCATTGCCCTTCCCCAACTCTGCATCAGCTTGGATGGATTCTTCTGCTGGTCATGATGTGGATCCCTCATCTAGATCTTGGTAATCACTATTATCCTGAATGAATATTTAGTTGGTTCATGAATCTTGAAAATATTTGTTTTATGCATGTTTGCTATGAGTATTGTATAAGTCTGTGTGATGCTGATTGTTATGCTGATACAATTTAGTATAGAGCTGGCTATAATATTTTTCTGCTAGTGAGATTGAGATGATTGTTTTTTGAAATGTGATGCTGATTAGCTAGAAAATTAATTTAGTATAGAGCAGGCTACAATTTGTGAAATGTGATGCATATTGAATGGGACTTCTAAAAATGGATACAATTTAGTGGAGTTCTGCACCCTATTTCTAGATATCTGATGAAACTGAACCATCTTATTTGCTTTTCAATTTGTGTCTCGCCTATTGTGCAATGTATTATTATCACATAGTTATATTTTGTAGGGACAATGATGTATGTCCACCCGGTGGTTTCATGAGCTACTTTGGAAATCAGGCACTCAATTCTCATTTTGTTGGTGCAGCTTATCAAAACAGCCCTTTGTCTAGTCCAATGAATAATGATGCTAGTTCACCACCCTCAGAGGAATGCTTGAATGGAAATGGCAATGATAGCAATATTAGGACTGAGAAGAGGATCATGTGGACTATGGAAGAGGATGTTAGAGTGATGAGCGCTTGGATAGAGCATTCAACAAACTCTTCTTGTGGAGCAGATAAGAGTGGTATGCAATATTGGGGTGATGTTGTTGAATCATACAACAGGAATACCCCACCACTTCGAAGAAGGAATCAGAAGCAATGCAAGGATAGATGGCACAAGATTAATAGATGGACTGACCTATTTGAGTGTGCTTATGTTAAAGCTCGCCGAATATTTACTAGTGGATATTCAGATCAAATGTGGATTGATGCAGCACACAAGTTCTATGTGGAGGACAACAAAGAAGCCAATCTAGGTCCATTTGTTCTCATGGAGGTTTGGAAGATCTGCAGAGATGAACCAAAGTGGAAAACGTACAATGAAGAGTTGAAGAATGCACGGAAAAGGAAATCATTTCATCTTGAAGGGGATTCTCAAGAAGATGATGCAACTCCGGATGAAATGCCTAAACGCCCAATGGGTCAGAAGGCAGCTAAAAAAGCTGCTCTAGCTGCACAAGGCAAGAAGAAAGAAGGTGGTGATGAATCTGGAAACTCAAAGGAATCTGCAATTGACCTAGACAAATTTGATAAGTACAGCAAATTTCAAGAGGAGAACCATGAGAAGAGATTGAAAATATTGGAGGTGCAACAAAAGCTTTCCTCTGAGAAGCTAGAAGCCTCAAGAATTGCTCACCTTACAGCACAAGAGAACAAAGAAGCTAAAATGATGGAGGCATACTTAAACATCTGCTCCCAAGATACAAGTTCAATGTCAGATGTGGAAAAGGCTGAGCGAGTTACTGTAATGAAGTGTCTTAGGAAGAAGCTTTTCCCTACCACTGAATGAATAGGTAGCTTCTATGTGCTTCATTTTGTAGTTCAGTTTTGCTGGAATTTAGCCTTCGCAAATTTGATAAAATATGTGATGCTGAACCTGAACCTGCTTAAACTGTATACTCCCTGTTATACTCCCTCTTCACCTGTGAATTCTTAAACCTGAACCTGAAATTCTTCTACCCTGTTATACTCCCTGTTAAAGTGAACCTTAAACTGTATACTCCCTATTACAGGTTTATGTGATGCTTAAACCTGTGAATTCTTCTACCTTGTTATACTCATGTTATAACTAAACCTGAAATTCATCTTGAAGTCGACTTGAGAATGTTAAATGGCTGCTATGTGAAGTTTCTTTGCCAATTTATGATGATCCTGTTTCTTAAAACCTGTTGTACTGATCAATGAATCAGAGTTGTTTTTTGACAAATGTGATGCTGAATGTGAAGTCTATTTGCCAATTTATGTACAGAAAAGTGAGCACCATCATTTTTCCTTAAGGGCAGTGGATCTGATCTGTCTTGATGATGGTATTTGTGCAGGTACCAAGAGGAAGAAACATGCAGAGAGCACCATGATTTCGTTCTGAGAACACAGTAAAGAACACCATCATTGAGAGAGCTATTAGAGAGCACCATGTTTGGTTTCTGTTATGTGCTATGTGCCTGTGAATGTGAAATGATTGTAGTGAACGTGGTAAGAATGCTTAAATCTTGTGAATCGGGTGAAATGATTTGATTTTGGTGAAAGGGCCACACAATAGTATGCACAAATTATATGCAGTTGATCTGTGCTTACGTGTGCACTATTAAATATCTTGCAGACAACTCTCTGTCTCCGGGTTGTATGACCTGTCTATTCATCCATCCGTATCATTAATTAAGAGACAGACCCCGTCTCAGGGTTGTACATGCCCTTAGGACGCGGCTTCCCTGCTCCCCCATGCATACTCCCGCCGTGTATCTCTTATTTATTCTTGCTCTTTTGTTGTGGGTCAACAACCGTGTAAAGCAGATGCGGAGCCTTGCAGTGATGTGCACTGTTCCATCATGGGGAGGAAACTGGTTCCTCCCAAGTGTCCGTGACGCGGTGAGCCGCCGGCGGTGCTTGTGCCGGGTTCGGCTGCGGGCCAACACCTGCATATTGTTCCTGCATATTGTAAAACATAAAACATCATGAGCACTAATTGATATTCTCTCCGTTCTTTTATTCATATCGTTCAGACAATTCGATTAAACTAGAAAAAGAACTGGTGGGTGATGTCCGAAGGACATTATTTCAAAGACAGAGGAGTATGATTTAGAAGAATTAAATTATAAAGAAGAGGTGCAGAAGGAATTACTTCCTCCTTTACTAAATTGTTGTCGCCATTGACTTTTTCGTGGCGTTTGACCATTCGTCTTATTCAAAAAATTTCTTCAAATACAAAAAGTAATATGCTACATTTCAAGTTTCTTTAGTGATATATCTTCCAATAAAATATATGACATTTGTTAAACTTTATTTAAATAAGACAAATGGTCAAACTTAACAAAAAAAAGTTAACAGCGACAATAATTTAGTAAGGAAATAGTACGTACTAAAGCACTGGTAGATTCCTTACGGTGACAGCTGGACACCGGACACCCCGCTACCGCAAGAAACATAAGACGCGTGTAGGGTCCATTGGGGTGGGAAGGACCCTATTTGCATCCCCACGTAGAATAGGGTACGTACAAACACAACTTGAAACGAATAATGCTATGTCTCCTTAAAATTTCTACAAAAATCCTACAAAATGCTGATGTTTCAGTGAATTCATAGCAAGTGCTTCCTTGAATTATGCTAATTCGAAATCATGCTGATTTTGAAATTGGGCTCACAGCGTGGATTTGTTGGCCTCCAATATCTCAAGTGCTACATGGACACTAACATGAAGTTTCTTCCTTGGGGTCATGGCTGAACTGGACCTCTGCCATGTAGCGGGAGTTTCTCTGCAATGAGCAGGCTATATTCTATATATACAACTTGTGCTCTGTTTCATTTGTACAAGTAGTATGTTCTAGTGTTTCGTTACTGTGAGTTCCTTGTGTGCTGTCATTCAATTTTACATGCGTCTTCTTCCTCTTAACAAACAGAAAGCATGCATCTTTACATGGGCCAACCGAACATGAGATGCAAGAGTGCATGACGGACTGACTGACTCTGGTTGCTCAGGCAAAAGATCGAGTGTGGAAGTAAAATGTACAGGAATGCACTTGAACAAAAAATCCCACAATAAAAAGAAATGAAAAGAAGAGAAAATTTTGAATGGGAGTCGAATCATACTTCCAAAAAGTAGAAAACTAACAATAATTTATGCAGGCGAGTGACGTGTAGGATCTATTAACGGCCATACAGGAAATCTGTGCATCTTACTTCAGAAAAGTGGTTGATTATTGTTAACTAGTTTAATTTGTCAACCCTTGCAAAGCACGGGTTAGTAATTGTGAAGGATGCATGTGTGTTCCAATTTCAAAGCAAACTATAGTTTTGGAGAAAATATAGAGTACCGTTTTACAGTAACGTTTTATTGATTTAAAGTTTATTAAACATTATAAACATATATCTACTCAACCAATATGTCTTTCTGTGTCTGGTAGCTCTTGGCTGATGACCCCGCAGGTGCCCTTGGCTATACCTCCTCCGTCCTCACAGCTATGTTCTTGCCGTTAGTGGGCGACTGTGCGTGCATGTCATGGTAAGAAGAGAGTTGATGTATTTAGTTAGGACCTATGTACATCCCATACACATCACCATCTAATATATTATTATATAAACTACTTACTACTATAATGTAGTAGATAAAATTCAACGGGATGCATGTGTCTGCAAACAAACTAAAAGAATGGGGTTTTGAGCTAGGACCGAACTCACACCGATGTCTCCTCTAAGGAGCCCTAGGGTACGCCACCACCATCACGGTTTGGACCCCTCTTTCTCCTCGTCTCTAGCGATCTTGATTTAGAATTTAGGTTTACCCATATCAATTTCTTTGGTGTTAGGATCTTGGTGTTTTCTTTTCCGCTCTAAAGAGGTTGGGTGTTATTGCATTTATGACGGATCCGGCGAGGGGGTCATCACGACAGGAATGACGTTAGCAATCTTCGTGGCAAAGTGACATAGAGATTCGGGTGCAGTGGCGAAGCCAGGATCAAAATAATCTGCCTACAACGAACGTACTACTACCAATTTCCATACAACATAATGCTAGGCAACAATAATGGTACGAATATATAATCGTCTCATAATTAATTATTGGTTGAACATACCACATAAGCAACTATAATTGTACGAATATATAATAGTTTGATAATTAATTATTGGTAGAACATACCACATAAGCATTAAACACGGGAGATGGTCAAGGAAGACCGATCCTCAGATATTTTTATGGCTTGAAAGAGCTTTGTGATTGTATCATTATCAAGTGTTTTCAATATTACCTTCATAGTGTGGCATATCACTAACTGATTATGTGTTGATTATGTGTTGAATATAATCAATATTTCACAATGTGTAATTTTTTGAATTAAATCCTATTAATTTAATTTAGGAAGAATTTATAGGTCTTTTAGATATACTCTTATAATCACTAAAAAGGAATGTGTACAACGTTTTCTAGACCTAAACAATATTTTTGTGTACAGATAAATCCCTTCAACGGAAGCACCCAACTTGCCGCGAATTTGATAAAGAAAGCAAATCCGCGACCTTTATGTCCTATTTGGCAACAAAGTATTAGTTGGCTCTTAAGTAATACTACGGTATCCTAAAAATACTACGAGAACTACTATTAGTTGGTTTGGAATCGGAGGGCACTATTGGGGTCACCCGTTTGTAATTCTAAAATCCAAGCAGATATTTCCTTTTTCTGGCCTTAAAAAAAACTATTATGTCCATCATAAGTTTCTTAGACCTCATTTAATTTAGAACTCTTGTTGGTCCAACTGTGTCCCACTTATGAATCTACCGCAACTAGGTGTTGAAAGTTTCTAAATGATGGTGTCTAGTTTCTATGATAACTTGAGTTGTACACGAGTAAGATGTTTGGTCGGTCGTATAACAGATTAATAATGCTCAATTTAATTTCACAATATTTATTTTTCCTGAACATCTGAGTCAAGTTTTAGGGAAAAAATCAAGTTCATTTGGAGGCCGAGAAAATCATGATCGGAATAACTTCCATGACGACCGCAGAACATTTCAACGCGTGCTTAGGCGTCCGAGATTTTGGGCATCCTATTCGCTGGCAGTGTTGTTGATCCTATCAAAACATTAGAGTGAGCCATCGCTAAGAGGTTCGATTGTGTTAACCCAACTGGACTACATAACAGTTAACCGTAACAACAACCACACAACCATCGTCGTAGCAAAGGCCTGATCATCGTCCACGTGCAACTTTTGTTCCAAATATCCGTACTCATACCTTGCACAATTGTGGGACAAATACGACGCGTTGTTCAGTACTTCCTCGCCGTATATGTTTTTGAAGAATAAAAAGATGCTCCAAGTTTTCTTTGAGCCCCACAGAACTGGCACGATTCGAAAAGTTATGGTTGGTTAGTTTTGCAAGCGTGTCATGTTTCAGCTGTGCAATGCAACCGCTCAGCCAGGACAGCTTCTTTTCTGGTTCCAACAATTTATTGTTGTCGCTCCATAAACCTCAGTATGTCGACATTCCATTGTAACCATAACCTACATGAAGATGATAAGCCAATGCACAAAATCATGACTGATACTAGATTACTTTTTAGATAATGGGTTGACGCTAGATTTAATGAAGGTTATATTGTACCAATGTAAAAACCAAAAAATGCATGTAAATCTGTTGGGACTTGGTAGCTGAGGGCAGGAGGCTGCAGCTGGGCAAAGAGAGAAAACAGATGGAGGTGTCGCGGGTGCAAGAGAAAATTGAATGAACAGAGAGGTGTATTTGCAAACAGTCTAAGGTCGGAGTCCGGCCCAATAATAGGCCTGTGTGGTGATTCTTTCGTTCAAGTCGATTTCTTATGAGTTGTGCAGCAGGTACACTACACGTGAGCGACCAAATGGCGATGCAGGTGAACCATTAACAGAGCACATGGACGGGAGGAGCCAGACATTGCAAATGGATCGGAGCAGAATAGCAGATGGAGTGTATATATATGTACAGGTAGCAACTGCTTTCAATAAAGAAAAGAGATGGAATGGATGAGCGTGTGCGTGTTCACTTTTCGCGTCTGCATGTGTGAGATTTCGGAGAGAAACAAAGGAGAGGCATGGGTAGGCACTCTCCAAATCGGCAGGGCACGCAGCGGGGCACCGCTCCAGGTCTGGTGCCCCAGACCAGCCTGAAACTGTGGTCCGCTGCTGCGCTCCAGAAGTTGAAGAATCTCGCCAAGCCGATGCAGCAGGGAGTACCTTGCGTCAGCGTCTTTGCCGTGCCATTGGAGTTGCCAGTGGCAACGTCTGTCGTGCCACTGCATCGGCTTGGCAAGATTCTCGCCAAGCAGATGCCGCACGGCAACAGCCCCGCAAGGGGTGCGACGCAATCCACGAAAAATGGCCGTGGCCTGCTGGAGTGCTGGGGCAGGCAGGAGGGCACGGTGGGTAGTACGGCGGCGCTCCGGGTCTGGTGCTCCCAGCCCTGGTGCCCCCAGACCAGCCCGTCGGGAACCGCTGTGCGTGTTCCTATGCTGCGTTCGCCGCACCACCGGTTACCACCGCGACGAAGATCGTGAGCAGCATCATGGCCTTTTGACATTTCGGAAATTGGGAGGGGCGGAATATGTGAACTACAAGGAGGCCATGTAAACACTAGTACTAGTACTCGTCATATGCACCAACTCGTCTTTCACTCTACCTCTCTCTCTTTCCATTTAATATCACAAATGGAAGCAGGCAGAAGAGGCCCAACAAAACTCATATGTACCTACCTCTCTTTCCATGCATTTTCAAACACGACTCAGCTGTTTTCTGCAATGCATTCTGTCCAGCCTAGCTTGTTAATAATTAATGATACCTATTGTGTCGAGATTGTTAGCTTCTCTGCATTCTAGATCTGACATCATATGTCATATCTGAGATAAGTTGGAGACGACGAAGAAAGGTATTAAAGCATGAGGCTTGTCATGATGACTTGGTCAAGCCAACGTCAAACAGTCTAACTTGGTGAAAACATCTGATCTATATATGGATGTACAATGATGCAGGTAAAAAGCTTGAATCAGGAGATTGAACGTGAGAAAGATGGTGCAAAGCTGTATGCCAAAGCTAGGATCTGTATGCCTTTTTTTCTGTTTTTTTATTCTTTTTTTGTTTGTGTGCCAGCCAATCTCAATATTTTGTGTGTATACCACAAGAACTTGCGCGCGTACCAATAATCTCCGTATGTGATGTGTAAACGGAATTTCTTGTCCCTCCCCTGCGTGTGCAAACCTCCTCCTCGCACGCACCTTTCCTTGCATGCAGCGTGCAACAGGGAGGCGGGCTGCATGCGCTATGTTGCACGCTGCATGCAAACCTCCTCTTCAACCACTTGTATGCATGTACACATGCATGACCTGTTGACCTCCTTTTCCACAAAACCCCTGATTTAATCTTCATCTAAAAGTTTGCTCTAAAGTTTATGAAAAATTTGTTACGAAGTTTGTGCGAAATTTTCTGATTAAAACTTTTCAAAATAAAAAGTTTGCGGGCTACGAAACTTTCCATTTTTTAAAAAACTTTCTCCTCTTGTCCGTAAGTTTGTGGGACACCTCCTCACGCCACAGATTAGGTGGGCCCTATAGTAAGTCATCTATCTACTTATCTTCTTCTTAGTTTCCTCCCTCTAAAATTTAGCACTGTCACATCAAAGAGAATCTTATTATTTATGAATATTTCGATCAATTTAATGACAAAACCCTATTGACAGATTGGTGCTAATTTTCGAGATGAATCTAATGAGCTTAATTAATCTATATTTTGCTAAAGTGATGCTACGATAACTCGTCTTCTAATCATGACTTAATTAACCTCATTAGATTCGTCTCGTAAATTAGTCTAGGAGCCTGTAATTTGTTTTATAATTAAACTTTATTCAATACTCTTAAATAATAAGATTTTTTTTGATGTGACAGCTCTAAAATTTAGACCCCGAGAAACGAATACACCCTTCCCTCGAGTGCAAGAATATAAGGATTGTTGACTTTTTTACTCCTTGTTTAACCATTCGTCTTATTCAAAATATTTATATAAATATAAATATAAAAAAGACGTACTTAAGACATATCTAGAAATAAAATAAATTCTAACAATATAAATAATTTTTTAACAATTTTTTTAATAAGACGAGTAGTCAAATATGATATTTGAAAGTCAACAAATGCTTATATTTATGGACGGAGGTAGTGTAAGTATATATAAACCCATTTATGGACGGAGGTAGTGTAGTATATATAAACCCACTAAGAGCCCTTCCACGCTATTTCTCTAGCTCCACGTTGCGCCACACTATTTCCAACCCACTAGCCATTCAATGTTATTTCTTTAGCTCTACGTTGCGCCACATAACCTCAAATAATTTTAACAATTAGATAAAGATTGAATGTTGGGGATTATAAGTTATTTTGAACTTTTTAAATCACTGTCATGTCATCTTGAAAGTTAGCACCCCGATTATCAACTCGACTCCTATGTATCCATCCATGCATCAATATTCTTATGTCACTTAATGTTATCCGGTCACAACAAATTAAGGTAGAGAAACTACTTCATCCAAATACCTCCATTACTACTCCATCTTTTGCTCCTATGTCTTTTTCGTTTCTATTTACTTTCTTTTACGGGTGTTTGTGAAATGTTTTTTTCTTCATACTATATAAAAGATACAACCCACTAGCAGGTCTTAATGGTTGTTTTTCTCGATCCATGTTACGCCACATCATCACAATTAATTTCAACCATTCGATACTTCATGGCTATTTCTCTCGATCTAAGTTGCACCACATCATCACAATTAGTTTCAACCATTTGATAAATAATGGATGTTAGATATTAACTCCATTGATATAGTTTTTTGGCCTTTTATAGCCACACGATCATTATGTTCCCTAGCCGAACCAATTACAAATTATTTGCAGTCTGATTCTGCATTTAGTTTCATCTTATCCATTTGATCCTCCAATCCATTTTCTTCAAACACTTCTCAACATTGAAGGCAATAGAACGCACCCCTAATGCTTGACTCTTCAATCTCCATCTCTTTGAGTGCCGATGAATTAAAATAAAGAAGAAGAAACACCTCTGTTGCCTCGCTTATCATGCCGGCACCAACCTTATAAATGCAGTAGACAATGGCTATAATTATCTACTTATATATAAGTTGGGTTTCTTTTGTGAAGAGTTCTTAACAATTTACATGGAGAATTACTAGATTTTGCAAGTTATGTTGTTCTATTTCTTCACCAGTCATGGTTCAACTTACCGATCATATCGCTGCTACCGTCCGACCGCGAGATCGCGGTAACCGCGATTACCGCGGTAATCGTTCGAAAAACCGCACAAATAGCAAATTTAAACTCGTTTGAATTGAAAACGATTTTTCGGTGGTTACCGAGCGGTGAGTGCGGTTTACCACTCGGTTAGTGCAGTTTACCGCAAGGCGCAACGGAAAACCGACATAAAATGAAAAAAGAGAAAATATAAAATATAAGACACAAAAATTAACATGAGTTTTGCATAATTTTTACACCAATGGAACATAGATATTAAGCACATATAATTCTGATAACATCACGTAAACTAACAAGACATATTATCCATACTACATCTGGTTCAAATAAATTGTCCATTATATCACATAGCTTTTAAACAAATAATTATATGAGCTAGAATATATTAGGCATATTACAATAAATATATTATACATTACACAAGATACCATGATTGCTGCATCTAATTGTCGTATTCATTCATTGATACTAACGTAGTCCTATGAGTAGTCAATGTCTCACATGTAATTAGAGTATAATTGTTAGTGACAAAAAATAGGTACAATAAATGATCTTCATACAAATGGGGGATAAGGTTATTTGTGTATTCTTTTATTTATTTTCTCTATTTTTACCTTTCTCATTTTTCACCCCTCAAATTTGTGAATTTTTGTAACATTATTTCACCAAAAATCATCATATGACGTCTAGTTTTTTACGAATTTTTATATCAAATTTTTTTAAAAATGAAAAAAATTCAAATTTCAAATGACCGGTAACCGCCGTCCGCTGTTACGGACCGGCTCGGTAACCGCGGTAACGGGCCGATTACCGAGCGGTAAATTAAACCATGCCACCGGTATCCCTATTCGGTCTGTTGCGCTTTTGCACTGTGCAACCATTAATGACTTCGAGCTCATCTTGAAACAACTATGAAGAAGACGACCCAACAAAATTATCTTATGTGGGCTAGTTACACTACTACAAACCCGACCTGTAGGGGCGGGCCAAACTTGCTACGGTGGTGGATATCACAGTCCACTCGTTATGGCTCCGTAGCTAAAAATCGAAGATAATAACGGTGAAAATATTACATACCACCGTAAAAAAACACATACACACACAGTAGCGGCGGGTGTTATCTTCACCCGCCGATACTAAGAAACGAGAAAAAAGCCCGCAACCCGGCTTGGGTCGGCCCACGCTGTCACCTTCCTCGCTGCTTCCGCGCGACCCGCGTCGCTAGAGAGGGGGCGACCAGATCTCGCCGGCCCCCGTGCCGCCGCCGGGAGGGAGTGGGGGAGGATCCGCCCCCTAGGCGCTGCCACCGCCGTTGGGAGGGTCGCTAGGAGGGCGTGGTCGGGCGAGCCTCGCCCCCGGGTGATGTCGTAGAAGGGGGCGTGGCCGGATCCGCCCTCCCGGACACCGTTGCCGTGGTTGGGATGGCCACCGGGAGGAGGTGGAGGGCAGCGGGATGGGGGCACGTCGCGGAGGTTATCAACGAGAGAGAGAGGGGGGGGGCGGGGGAGGGGCAGCCGGTGGGTCGGGGGTGTGAGGAGTTGGGTTTCTCTTCTTTTATAGAGTTTGTGGTTTGATGGGCCGATTTTTTGTGGGCTGGTGCAGCAATTGTAGCGACGGACCAAAGTATGGTCTGTCTTTACAAATCACTTTTTAAAGGCGGTCCATATTGTCACTCCTAATATTGTTTTTTTGTGTGTTTATTTGACTTGAGCTTACTGAAAAATTGGTTATTAACAGTGAGAAAAAATGTATTTGCCACATCAAATGTATTTCCCTTGTCCAAGCAGCCCACCATCCCAGGCTTTCAGCTTGGACCAGCCTGGTTGGTGGAACCGTTAAGATGAAGGAAATGGTTGGAAAGTGGTTCAAGACCACAACTCCGCCCACGGGCTGGTGCGGGTTGGCCTCGTTTTTATTTCGGGCTGGTTTAGTTTGGTTGTAACAGCTGGAGTGGTGGGTTGGTTTGGATTGGGCTGGATGTGCTAAAGTAAATGGTTTGGTTCGGCTTTTGGTCCGGGTTTCGGCGCATTGGCATTGTTTTGATAGGTATGCGATGCTGCGGTGGTTCAATCATTATTGGGCTTAACGGGTCGGCACGGCCCGAATAGCTCGAAAAAACATTTTCGGGCCGTGCCACTGGCCGACGCCCAGGCACGTGGGCCGGCACGGCACGGCCCGAAAGTAAATTAGTGCCGTGCCGGCCCAAAATGTAAATGGGCCGGGCCTTTTCGGGCTCGGGCCGTGCCGTGCCGGGTGGCCCGTTTGGCCATGACTAGTTCAATGTGAGAAAATGTTGGGTCGTTGCTTATGCAGCAAATCTTCAGGAGATACGGAATCTCTGAAGCAACTTTACTTCTTATTTTCTCTGAATATTTTTCCCACACGATTAAAAGCACATGGTGCAGCGGGCGCTTCGTGGTGCTCTGTTCCTGGCTCGGCCTTCGCAGCGGCCTTTGTCCATCACGCTGCTGCTGCGCAAGCAACTGCAGAGCAAGCGGCTGGACGCGGCGTGGAGTGGAGTCACATGAGACGAACGATTGAGCTAAAAACAAATGAACTCGTGGAGTAAGGCAGATAGGAATGTGGTAGAGCAGTTGACGGCACGAGGATGTCCAAAAGTCCAAACTCAATTCTAGCAGCAGTAGGTGAGGTATCCACGAGCCATGAGGTCAATCTTGGGAATACAAGCAGAGGAGGAGGACCAGGAGATAGGATGGAGGCGGGCTGCTGCATGCGCGCCATGCCACCGGTGACCGGGACACCGGGGCGGCCACGTGCCTGCCACGCTTTCAAACATTCTTCTAGTGGCTAGTACGTACTACTGTTGTTGCCCTGCCTGCCTGGATAACGTCTCCAGGCTCCAGCGACTGTGAAAGGAACTCCCAAAAGGAAAGCGCCTAAAGTGGGGCCGACAGAACCGTAACCGCAGGTGCGCGGGATCTCTATCAGATTCTCTCATTCGGGGACGCCGTTGCTTTTATTCTCTTTTGAAACCAAAGTAAACTTCTCGGCAGACGACAAGAGGTTGGCAAGAAGTAGGCGTCCGGCCATCCACTCTCCCCTTTTGGCCTGCGGCAGCGCGTATATCTTTCTCTTCGAAAGGGAAATCGTGGAGGATAATAACGCGCACGACGCGGGTCAGATCCGTCATCAGTGCTTCTTCATTTCACGCTCGAACAAAATGGATCCGTGAAACAGAACACACGTCACCATCCGCGTTCCGCGTCTCCCGTTCGTCGCCGCCGTCGTCTTGTTCAAAGCGGCAACGAAGCAACCGCCAGTTCACCGCGAGCGCGAGAGAAGAAAAGTCGGACTAATCCAGTCCGGGTCTAGACCTAGGAAAACGGAAGCAGCAAACCGATTAACCCACGATGTTCCCGGTTCAATCAGTCCGGTTAAACCGGTCTTTTAAACGATGGTCCAGTCCAGACCCCCTTGTTGGACCAACAAAATCTCCCCACCCGGTCGGTCTCCCGTTGGTTTGACAACCCGCACCCAGTCTTGGCCGTGTCCGCCCCTCCGCGTGGAAGAAACACGTTCCGAATTCGGGACCAGCCGCCGCCGCCGCCAGGTTTGTCCGCATCTCACCCGTCCGTTCCTCCCCCTACATCACCAGCCGCCCGTCCGCTCCCGGCGGACGAATGCTTAGCCCGGGAGGAAACGGACTCGCACGCCACCACGCCGGCTGACGACGACGAGACATCCCCCATTTCCCGTACCAAAAACCCCGCGCCCCCCGAGAGCAAATCCAACTCGCACGGCATCGCCCCCTCTCCGCCCCGCGCCACGCGGCCCCATGTGCCCGCCCCAGCGGCGGCCACGTTCCCCCGCGCCCGCGCCACGCAGCAGCGCCACTATAATTTTCGCGGCAGCTCCTGACCTGCGCCCGCGAATCCGAGCATCGGCAGCTTGCGAGATGATGATTCACCCCACCCTCATCCGCACCGGCCGCCGCGCCCGCCACTAGTTTATAGCGTCCCCGTCCCGCACGCCGACATCCTGCCCGCTGCTCCTTTTCCCCTTTTGTCCCCCGCCCGGGTGGGCGGCACCTGTCTCGCTGAGAAGGGGAGAAAGGGGGAGGAGAGGCAGAGGAGGAAGCGCCCCAGCAGAGCAGAGCAGAACAGAGGGCGCGATGGACATCACGGAGGTGACGGTGGTGCACCACGCCGCGCTCGTGCTGGCCGCGCTCTGGGCCGCCGCCGCCGCCGGGTGGGCGCACCCCGCGCTCTACCTCCTCGCGCTCCTCTACATCTTCGCGGTGAGTGCCCCTTCCCCCGTTGCCTCTGCCTCTCTCTCTCTCGGATCCCTCACTCCGGGTTCGGGGACTAGTCAACTCTTCCCCGCCACCTCCGTTTACTGTTACATTCCGGCGCCCCTCCCGTGCTTCCCCCGGTCTGCGCCGCGGGCCGGGACCCGACCTCGCGCACACCCAACTCCGGCATTGGGAGCTCGTTCGAGCCTGCGATCGCTCCTCTGCCGCAGCTGATCCGTTTCCTTTCGCCTTCGTCTTCTGAATTGAATAACTGCATTGCCTGGTTCCGTGAGTGGGTTTGGTGAGTCCGTTCCGCCTCCGTCGCACTCGCTTCCAAACGTCATGTTTGACCAAAACGCCTCCGTAGCACGTAAAGCTGATAGTAACAACAGGACGCCATCGTAATTAAGTCGGACGACATTTCTCCTCATACTCGTCAGTTCCATCAATGGCAGGGCGCCCCCACGCACACACCGTACCCTTTTGAATCATGTCGTATTTTGCTAAATCTGGGAATGCATAAGGACCACATAAAAGTTGTACTGCGGCTCAGTTTGATAAATGTTCCTCACTAGGCACTAAAAATCTGTTTTGCTGCGTCTTTCGAACTTTTGCTACCTACTACTAATCACGAAAATTAGCACAATATACTCCTTACTTCTGGTGAAGCGTGATTTATTTCGCTTGAATGGACACATGGACGTGATGTTTTTTTTTCCTCTTACTAAATATGAATAAGCACGCTGCCCCAGGGTACTGTTGAACAAAGAAAACACCATGGAATATTCACAATAGCAATGTATTTGATAATCCAGCGCATATACTGTTTTTACCGTCCAGTCGTGATTGGTTTTCGAGTCTTCTCATTATCTCACGAGTGGCATCGTCGTTGTGTTTCTAGGTGAACGAACGGTACACAATGAGGCTAAGGAGGCGCCTGCAACACGAGGAAAGGAAAGGTGCAAATCAGAGAAAGGTGACCTGCACTTTCCTTGTGGAGTATGGTAGTTCAGCTTTTATATTGATAAAAATCTATTGTCCATTTCTTATGAGTCATTTTGTTTCCGGACCAGCTTCTTTCTGATGCAGAGACAGTCAGGTGGCTAAATTATGCCGTGGAAAAGATGTGGCCAGTTTGCATGGAGAAGGTTGCGTCCCAGCAGTTTCTTTTGCCCATATTCCCGTGGTTCCTGGAGAAGTTCAAGCCATGGACTGCAGTAAGTATGCAGTTTTAAGGAGCTACCGTTACCATTTAGCTCCTTTTTTTTTATTCTACTTCACATGGGACCATATTTCTATAATGTTTCTCAGGAGAAAAGCAGTCATCTGGCCTGTTTCCAGGCCTATTGCCTATTCTTTTCAGTGATAGTACCTGATTCAAATTTCGACATGCATTTCATTCGCAGAAAAAAGCATCTATCGAAAGCCTTTACTTGGGCAGGAACCCGCCAATGTTTACAGATATGAGGATTGTAAACCAATCTACTGATGATGACCATTTGGTGAGTAATGTGTTTGGCGTTCTCATGTTTCCTGATATGCTTTTTCCTGGGAAATTTCTCGCTCTATGAACCATGAAACAACAAACCTCAATCAATGTGTGTCAGGTTCTGGAGTTAGGGATCAACTTCCTTTCAGCCGATGATATGGACGCACGAATGGCTGTGCAACTAAGGAAGAGATTAGGATTTGGCATTACAACAATCATGCACATAACTGGGATGCATATTGAAGGAAAGGTAAAGCTTCCTGAGATGCATTACCCTTCTCTAATCTCAGCTTTTTTTGGGGGAGAAAGTAATCTTCCTTTATACAGTCCACTGAGTACTTAACGTTTAGCAAACTAAACGACTTCACATTACCATTAAGCACTGAAATGGATAGGGTCTGCAGATAATTATAAAAGAAAATGATGCACGGACAAGGGAATTTGAGTCCCATTAGAAGAAAATGAAAGGCTAGTGTGCCACAATAAAGCATAATATTCGTAGGGAACTTTATATTTATAATGAGATGGCATGTGTTTCCAACCTTTTGTACTTGTACTAAATATTTCGGGTGCGTATGTGCAGGTCTTGGTAGGTGTGAGGTTTCTCAAACAATGGCCATTCATCGGGCGTGTCAGAGTTTGCTTTGTTGAACCTCCCTACTTCCAAATGACAGTGAAACCTTTATTCAGTCATGGGCTTGATGTAACTGAACTTCCTGGAATTTCGGGATGGCTTGTAAGTCTGCCTGTTTTAGTATACATCCCATTGCATGCAATAATTGCATTTATATTACTTTTAGCCACTCATTTTATTTTTTTTCTCAAATTTGCAGGACAGGATGTTAGATGTTGCCTTTGGACAGACCCTTGTTGAGGTTAGATATGCAAAGTCATGCATCCTGAAAACAAGCATATTCTATTATGAGATTTATAAGTTGCTGTATTAAGGGTAGTCATTGGTTTTAGATCAGATATACTTCTATCTGCTTTGCCAGCCAATCACCAAATAATGAAGGGAAAGAGAGAATATTTTAGGGGTTTGTATCCTTAGAGTTCACAGTCTCACTGCAATTTTGTATGGCACGCCTGCCACAGATTTGTTTCATGCATGGTGTGGGAACTCCATTAGGGAGTGCTTGCAACATATTTTGGAAAATATTCTTACAGATGGATGTATTTTGCAGCCTAACATGCTAGTTATTGATCTGGAAAAGTTTGCAGCTGAATCAACAGGTAATTTCCAATTACATGCAGTAATTTTATTTTAGATTTACTTGTGGGTTTTGTTTCCATTTCATCTTCTAAAACTTGGATATATTAGTTACCTTCAAAACCATATAGGCAGTTTCTTCCACTGTAGTTTCCATACTCTGGTGTTGTAGTTAGATTCAGCTGGATAATGTAGTTGTGAGGTTCCTCAACATCAAACACATATTTTCTTTCGAGGCTTCGAGCACAGTGACCCCTTTAGATTTTGTGCACTGCTGTAAATATTAGTGATCTTCAATCATATCACTTACAAAACCTGCTTCTTGTCCAAATATTTATACCAGAGAACTGGTTTACTATTAATGAGAAGCCTCCTATTGCACATGCTAAGGTAGAGATCTTGGAAGGTATGGAGATGAAGCCATCTGATCCAAATGGTATGTTCTTTATATTCAGAAAAAGTTGGAACAGAATTAATATTGAATCTTAATGGAGGACTTCCTACTTAGACAATGCTCAGTCAAGTGCTTATTGTTGGATCTATATGCAGGATTAGCTGACCCTTATGTGAAAGGCAATCTTGGACCCTATCGCTTTCAGACAAAGATCCACAAGAAAACACTTAACCCAAAATGGCTTGAAGAGTTTAGAATACCAATAACTTCATGGGAAGCAGTCAATCTTCTTTCTCTTCAAGTGCGAGACAAGGATCCCATCTTTGATGATGCTCTCGGGTTAGTCTCTTTATTCGGTATTTTATTTTCTTCCTTTTTGTCTCAAATATTTTACTTCATGCTGGTTGTAAAATGTCAGAAAGCATTGATTTAATACATTTTGCAAACCCCGACCATTTTAATCATTTCAACGATTTGAAGTACAGTTAAAACTTATTTCTTGTTCGCTATGCAGTGATTGTTCCATAAGCATCAATAAATTGAGAGGCGGACAAAGGCATGATATATGGATGTCACTAAAGAATATAAAGACCGGAAGGATTCACATTGCTGTAACTGTACTTGAAGATGAAAATGAAAAGGTAGGGATATAATTTTATTTTTTCTTGGTCCTGGTGGCGGTGAAGTTTTGCCACTGATTGGCCAGCTGATGACCCATCATTCACTTTTCACTTGTTCAATGTGGAATAGTAATTCAGATTGAGTGAGAACTACTGATCTGATGTGCATTATGCTTGCAGATTCCTAATGACGAAGAGGAGCAATGTGGAACACCCAAGACGGGCAGAGTTAGCACACCTAGGTCCAGTTCTTCATCCAGGCCCAACAATGAAAGTGAATCATCCGAAGAATTTCGGAACATGACTGATGAATATGAACCGGTTGATATCGAAGGATTGGAGAAGGCTGAAGTTTGGGTGCATCGACCGGGCAGCGATGTCACTGGTACATGGGAGCCTCGGAAAGGACGTCCTAGGTGCCAGGATTCCAAAATCCACCGGGAAAACGATGCTTGCAGTGATAGCCCAAGGTCATCAGTATCAGGGTCTCAGAGAAGTGACTCCAGTACCGAGGAACCAGGCAATGGTAAAACGCGCCATCCCCATCTCCGCAAGGTCAAAAAAGGTTTGGGCAAACTAGCCGGAGTTGTGCTGAAACGGAACTCAAAGAAAGAGACCGAAGATGAGGATCCTACATGTGTTACGCCTAAGCCAAACATTCGGCCTGTCGGAGAAAGCAGGGTTTCAGTTACGTACGTGGTCGATAAAGATCCTGGGAACAGCAAAATGCAGAAGGGAGCAGATGATCAGTACTCAAGCCCTGAGAGAGAGGAGCTGGACAGTCCAACCAAACGGCATTTGGGGAAGAAGGCAGTGCATATCGTGAAAACCGCAGGGAAGACCGCTCACAACCTAAAGTCCGTGTTCAGCAGAAAGGGCTCTGACAAAACCAGAGACGAATCCCAAAATGGTGAGGAAGATGATGACCTGTCTGCAACAAAAATAGATGCCGTGGAAGTTGCTCCAATATCAAGCAGTGATGCAATAGATGCGCCGGAGCCTGTAGCTGACGGCAAGGACGCTGATTCACTGAAAACGTGATCGGCGTTTTGCTGATACAGCCTTTAACCCTGTGCAGGTGTTATCCTGGATGTAGAAGTGGTTAGTTGCATGATAGTTTCTGACGACAAACATAGAGGTCGGAAGACTCGGAACATGAGAAGCTATAGGCTTGTCGAAGGCTAAGTGCCCCATAGGTTTTTGTTGTGCTCAGTGCTAGAGGAACATCCTTTGTAAATATTCCATGTACATTCCTGGAAAAACTGTTGTTTCGTCGGCTATCAGTGCAGAATGGGTACAGTGCGAAACCTCTTTGCGGCGAAATAACAATTGTTCGAATGCCTGCTTCTTGTAAGAGATTATAAGTCAACGATAGATATCTCAAGCAATCGAAGTACAGAGTAGCTTCCCACATTACAGAAATGCAGAGCATCAGCTTCCCGTGCCAGCTCGCCTGATTCTTCCTTTCGCACCTCTACGGCTCTACCCCGGCAACGTTCTGCTTCTTTTTCGTGAGCCCCTCCATCTCTGCAGTCTGCAGTACACCATGGGAATTGGGACACGTGTACTCTGCAGTAATCAGACTGAATCGCGTTGAAGGAAAATGGAAGTACGGAAAACGAAGGAACCCACCCAAAGTCGTTTCAGGGGACTTGGTTGAATGACACTGGCACGAAATAGTCAAGAAGTAGCGGTGCACGCGCACGTTGTGACGCCCACCTTTTCATTTCATTCAAAGTGCAGTTGTTTCTTGTCCATTTTTTCATTTCATTCAAAGTGCAGTTGTTTCTTGCCCATTGTATTGGACAAGCAGGCGTTATCCACTGCCTCTCAGTTGCTACGAGCTCGCAGACCTGAACCTTTCCTCCACCTCTTCCTTCCATCTTCACCTCCTGCAAGTCATAGCTAACGAGAAGCTCTTTGAAAAAACAACCGGGGAGAGGAGAAATTTTCTCGGCAGTACTTCGATGCCTTCCGTAGCTGTACACAGCTAATTTTCCCTTTTTATTTGAGACACAATATACACAAGAAGGGACAGAGGTATACTAAAATGTACATAGAGGACATCACAACGCTATACTATCTGATGAGAATTTACACCCTTTGGCATACTGGTAGCTTAAAAATAAAATAAAAAGACAACACTCGATCAAGTGCAATCAAGGAACTGGGGCATGTGTTCTCTGATCAATTCTCAAAGGTAGGGTTCAGGGAGATCCTTCGTTCCAAACAGCTATTTAAACACACATGTTTTCACTTGCGTCACTCGGTAAATGCATCCGGTTATACCTATCCTTTACTCCGTGAAGCTCTCTCAAGGCATCAACAATCAGCAAGCGGTCTGCAGGAAGCTCCTTCGAGCAGAGAATTCCAATCTGCAGAACTGAAGTAATGCAAGCAACTATGGTTTCTCTGGTGCCACTGGAGCTGGATGTTCTGCCTTCATGTTCCTGATCTTGTACGGGCAGTAGCTGTTGGTCTACTACACTAGCAACTCCCTGACCTTGAAGTGCTAGTTGCACGTAGCTATGAAGGCTGAGATCTTCCACAAAGCAGCTATCTGTTGGTCTTTTCCCAGTGAAAATTTCTAGCAACAGTATTCCAAAGCTGTATATGTCGCCATAGGTTGAGACTCCATTACCTAGTCCATACTCTATGAAATAAGATATAATCAGCAACTAGATGAGGGTTATTTTTGTTTTTCAAACACAATTCAGTATTTTGTACATACATCAACTTGCTTGGGACTAAAAGGCCTTGTTGTTGTAAAATATTCAGCATTTTGTTTTCATTTGATAACTTAGTAAAAAAACAAATTTGTCATTGTGCAGTAAGTCATTGGTTATTACTAAATTAAATGATAAAAAAGGGGCAGACATGCTTGTGCCATTCCATTAGATCGATCATGAAAGTAACATGCAATGTGTTAGTTAGAATCTGACCTGGAGCAGCATAGCCAATGGTTCCCCTTCTTGTAGCCCAACCACTCGATAGGTCCAGGAGGTTAGTCTGGTCTTGATGCACAAATCTTGCGAGTCCAAAATCACCAACATGAGCAACCATGTCATTATCAAGGAGAATATTGCTAGGCTTGAGATCACAATGAACAATTGGGGCTGGTTTATAGTTGTGAAGATATTCAAGTGCTGAAGCTACATCAATGGCAATGTCTATCCGCTGGGCAAGGTCAAGCCCCCTAAAGGTGTTATGTCCCAAGCCATGTTGGTGCAGCCACTGGTCTAGATTTCCATTCGGCAGATAATCGAATACAATAGCTTTGAAATCAAGACCACCAGAATCATTACTTGAGCACACCGTCAATATTTTCACAAGGTTCCGATGTCGAGCAGATCTCAGAGTTTCACATTCTGCAATAAAACTTTGAGGTGCCCCTCGTTGCTGAAGGTTGAGCACCTTCACGGCAACAACCATTTCAAGGCCATGCTTAAACATTGTTCCCTTGTAAACAGAGCCGAAGCTTCCTGTGCCTACGAGGTTCTCAGATGAAAAGCCATTTGTTGCATTCACCAAGTTGCTGTATGAAACCCTTACATGCTGATCATTGATGATAGCTAAGGCATCTTCTGATGTTTTGAACTTCCTTCTTTGATGACAGAATACAAATAGTGCAAGCAGCAAGGTGATGCCCAGAATGGCAGTGACTATGGAGATGGTCATGACAAGCTTGTGTGATCGCTTACTGATTGTACTGCCATTATTTGAACAAGGTGGCAATTTCAGTTGAGGGATACCGCCACACAGGGCCATGTTCCCCTTAACGGAAAAGGCACTGGTGTTAAGAAATATTCCACTTTTTGGAACTTCACCATAAAAGTTATTGTAGGAGAAATCTAATCGGTCAAGACTTTTGATGGAGCCGAGGAAGTCCGGAATGAGACCGGAGAAGTTGTTTCGTGAAAGATCAAGAGTCAAGAGGCCCTTCAATTGTGCTATTGAGTCTGGAATTTTCCCGTGAAAGATGTTCTCTTTCATAATGCAGTATTGTAAGGTTTGGCAATTGCCAAGGGAGGTAGGGATTTCCCCAGTTAACCTATTTCCAGATACATCAAGAACCTCCAGATTTCTTAGGTGACCAATCTCTGATGGTAATGATCCGATGAGCATGTTCCCTAGGAAAGTTGCATAATAGAGCGTGGATATGAGAAGAAGTTCTTTTGGTATTGGACCAGTAAGGAGATTGGAATCAAGGCTCAGCTTCTGCAAAGGGCAACTACCAAGACTGGAAGGTATGGAACCTGTGAGCATGTTTTCATGCAGGGGTAGCATCATAAGTGTGGTGAGATTGCCAATTGATGGCGGGATTTGGCCTGAAAGCTTGTTGCCATACAGATATAGGTCACTCAGCTTGTCAAGTTTGACAAGTGAGGCAGGGATAATGCCAGTAAGGTTATTGAGATTCATATAAATTGACCTTAAGTTGATAAGGTTACCAATTCCCTCAGGTATTTGCCCAGTTACCATGTTGTCGGGTATGATGAATGTCTCTATGCTCGTCGAAAGGTTCGCGATTGAGCCGGGCAGCACGCCTCCCAGCTTGTTTCGGCCCAGACCAATGGTCTTCAGATTGCTGCAGTTGGTGAGGCTATCCATGAACCTCCAATCCGCATCCACATTTGCTTCCAGCTGGTTGACATCCAGCGTCAATGACCACAGGTTCTTGAGGTTAGCTCCGAGGCAGCCTGGTATGATCCCGGAGAAGGAATTCTTCATCATTTGGACTAACTCCAGCTTAGAGGCGTTGCAGAGTGACGCCGGGATGGGGCCGTTGAGCTGGTTGGAGTCAACGACGAGAAGCCTGAGATTGGGCAGCCTGCCGCCGATGTCCGGTAGCAGAGTTCCGGTGAGATTGTTGAACTGGACGACAAGATCCTGGAGAGAGGAGAGGTTGAACACTGCGGAAGGTATGGATCCGTGGAGCATGTTATCGTTGAGGTAGAGTCCGGTGAGGGCATGGAGGTTGCCGAGAGTGCCGGGGATGGCACCGGCGAGGTTGTTGTTCGTGAGCCTGAGGACGGTGAGGGAGGTGAGGTTGCCAAGTGAGGCGGGGATTGTTCCAGTGAGGTTGTTGAAGATGAGATGGAGCACCTGGAGGCGGCGGAGCGACCCCAGCTCCGGGGGCACGGGGCCCTGCAGCGTGTTGCGGCTGAGGTTGAGGTGCTCGAGGGAGGGCGGCAATGGCGAGGGCACGCCGCCGCTGAGGCGATTCGCGGCGAGGTCGAGCCGCCGGAGGTAGGTGAGGCCGTAGAGGGACGACCCGACGGAGCCGGCCAGGCCGAGACCGCGGAGGTCCAGCGCCGTGACGTGGCCGCGGACCCCGCACGTCACGCCGTGCCACTCGCAGGGCCCGGAAGCGTTGCCGCCGGCCCATGACGCCAAGGCCCCCTGCGGGTCCGTGATGAGGGACCGAAACTGCATGAGCGCGCCGTGGTCACTGTCGGCTACTGCGTTTCCGGCGGCCCAAGCCCAAGACGGCAATGCAAAGAGGATGGAGGCGACGAGGACGGAGCAACGGTGGCGGTTGTAGTTGTAGTCATGGCTCTCCATCGTTGCCTGCTTGGCTGCTTAGCTACGTAGACGTAGCTCAGCTTCCAGGGACTCGCTGCAGCAAAGACACTACTGCTCCTTGATGGACCATTCCTGTCAAAGCTGACACCTTTCGTAATCAGCAAGCTCTCCCGCTATTTCTCCAACTACTTCTTGATGACCATTTCAACGGGGCGTTATTATTCAAAATCCGTGGGTTATCTTTTGTAAGAAGTATTTGGAAATGTAAGTGCTTCCATGTTCAAGCTGGCAACCCCATCGGAATGTGGCTTCACGGAAATGACGAAACAAAGGGAGAAAAAAGCTCACGCTGATGCAAGCGTATTAATTGTCTGATCTAAGTAGTATTTCAAAATGTCTGTCGTCATTGTAGCTGTCTCGTGCTAATAGAAAAGGCACGGCCGATCAGTCGCCGCTCTAATCCAGCGACCGGGTGTGGGTTAATGACTTCTGTTCAAAATCGATGGATGAAAGCTACAGGACTAGGAGACATCGATCGGCACCAGGATAGGGAAATGGTGACGCACCGCGCTGGCAGCTTGCCGCCGCCCCCAACCAAGCGCCTCGACGCCACAATAGACCATCATAGTAGTGGACAACTGGACATCAGATAAAAGAAATGGCTTGGATGTTACTCTCAGTCAACGCTATGGTCTAACCTACGTATACATCGGTAGACCACGTGAATGGTTATCTACTAAGGTTTTAGACTTCCTGTTGTAAAACTACGATAGGAAATGAAAAATGGTCGCATCCTAGGCCAGAAAAGATAACGAACATTAATGACACTTGCTCACAACGTTGAATTTAATTAAAATACATTCATCCCGCGTAGATTAGCCACACTGATACAATGCAATAGAACACTGAACTGACCAATCGAACATAATCAGGATCTTCAATGCAAGAAAAAACCGACAAAACTGGAATAATATATAAGCTAACAACAATTTCTAACTGTCCAGTTCATCAAACAACCAACTTAGGTGAAATTGGTAAACTAACGGTCAAGGTGACAGAACACCCATGACTGGTAGGTAAATGAGCAGCTAAGCTCGCACAGATAGTCCAGATTCCGAGGCATCCTTTGTCCGAGCTTCCTGCAAGCATTCAGCAGTCGAGAGCCTTGAAGGATCATACAATCTGAACCTTGTTGCATACAGACGAGCCAACTCCAAAGAAGTATACAAGTAAACACCGGCGCCTGCCTGCCTTACTTCTCAAAAGGAAGCAGAATGCTGATCCCTACTCCATCAGGTTGTAAAATATTCCAGCGGATCTTAGCGGTAGCCCCACCCTCTTCCTCGTCCTCCCCTGCCCCTCCCTCCTCTTCCACTGCCTCTGCCACCACCTCGGGATAATCCTTCAAAAGCTCTGTTTACAAGCTGATTCTGCATTCCTCCTCGCCCCTTCTTAGCAGCATTTCCGTTCGTAGCAGGCTGGGGCCTCTTCAATCTAAATGATCAGAAAAGAAAAAATGATTAAGAAATGCCGAAGGACCTTTAGTAAAGTACAGTTACTAAATCGATAGTATCTAACCCTGCTGTTGTAGCTGCTGGTTTCTTTGGCTGCTCCATCCATGAAAGAGTGATTCTCTTATCGCCAATGAATGAAGGGGACTTGCCATGCAGTGGCTGAAAGGAAGATAATTGACAGCCAAAATTTAGAAGATGTAACATGAAATATCAAATTAGTTTCCTTTTACAGATGCAAATATGTGCATCAAAGGATATACAATTCAGGATTAACATGATAGTGTTTTGGTGGAATAATGATGCACCAACTGATTGTAGCTCATAATCCAACCCACTTGCTATAACAGAGGAATGGGATTATTCGCCTCATGCCCCATAAAATATGATCAGGGATTGTGTCATCCCGGAAAAAAAACATGGGGTGATCCTGTGATGGAAGCTATAAGTAAGAGTTGCATAACTTAATACCAAGATTTTAGATCTTTGTGCTGTCAAGATCAGTGGGTGAGTTGGTGGATTGTCATTTTAACTTGGAATATTATTTCTTACTAGCTCAATTTGGCCCACTCCAATTTAGTTTGGCAATCAAAGCTCAATATGGTTCACTCTGACAGGTCAGCAACAGGAATATGAAATAGTAGAAAGATTGGCACAACTGCTGAACTATTTGAAGCCTACCCCAACTTGCTTGGACTAAAAGGCTTTGTTTTTGTTGTTGCGGGACTATTTGAACAGGATTAAGACATTGTATGACAACAAATAATTTTACCCATATAAACAAAGAACACACCTGCGACATTGCCAATATGTTGTTATATGCCCGCATTGTCCTTGTAGATTTCTGCTGATCAGCTTTCTGCAAAAGCATCCAATCAGAATCGTTATGGCAGGAAGCGAGTAATGACCACAAAAAATGCCCAGGACAAACATTAGATTCAGACAGCAGATGGTTCTGGATAAAAATTGGGCACCCATGCTTTTTTTGGTTCTACATGACAAGAAAAACTTACAATTTTAGTCTTCTCCTCTTCAGTCTTTGCTGAAGATATTGCCTTGTTAAAATCTGCCATTCCCTGAGTCAGCCTCTTTGAGGCAGCTCGAACTGTCTCTTCAGTTCCAGTTAACCTGCAAATTTCTAGCAATGAGAAATCTAGGAAAAGACAGAATTTGGGAGGAAAACAAAAATCATCCATATAAACATACTCTTTGTTTTTTGGAATGTATAGCAGGGGAAGCCCCTGCTGCAGTACTATAAAGAAAATTTGATGGTTGCATATCAACACAAATCTGGTGGAACACATATTTTTCTATGCCCCAGCAAAGGAAATGTAAGCAAGATTATGGTAACCATGACAGCGGTCCCAGATTTATTCTCGGATCTTTGAAAATTCAACCCTATAGCAAGCAAAATTTTCCATTCACCTTCTGGATATAGAACTGAGATTTCTGTGGGCATAAGCACACGATGTTGTGTTGTTGTCACTGATGCCACTCTGCACAGGTGATACTCAATCATATTCTAGGATCTCATCGTAGATCAACAAGCCCTCAAAGTTGCACTTACATAGGAGTCGGTGCCAAACACCTTTGAGTTCCCTTTTTTCTAAGAAGTGTTTTACATATTTAAATTTCAACACAAGAGAACTATGCACTATTGTAAAGAAGGGATGAAGCTGCGAATGATTTAATTAAGTTGATATTAACATTTAACAAAGGACACATGGGTTAGAAAAAAAGCTTAACATGAAGAAGTAATTGGAAATTTGGAACTATTAGCTAGACAGATAACCTTTAAATGAATGACCAAAATTTTGATACTTCGATACAAGGAAATATGTGCGAAGTGACAAACTGTGAGCTACCTCTCTGTAAAATCTTTGTAATTCTGTGAAAAATCCTCCCCAAGTCTATCTGATGGCTGCCCAGTAACAATCTTATAGCCACAGAGACTGTTCGTTGTGTTCGGTGTCTATATTAAAAATCTGGTCAGCAAAAGGGAAGTGCATGCATGATGAAACATATTTACAACATATAACCAATATTTCAGTTATCTAACCTTGTGGGCCAAATGGTGAAAAGTGTACAGCAAGGACTCAACATAATTATGGTTGATATCTTCCACCTTTTTTCCAGGCATGTATTTCTGCAACACAGAAAAATAATGCTTAAAATTGTACCGAAATAACAGCAAACACCCACTTTATGTGATCAAAGGAAAGACAGATATTAACCCCCGTTTGTACTAACCTTGAGCAACTGAACCACATGTGGAAGAAGCAGACGTGAATCTTGTGCTGTAGCATATGGCGAACTTGAAGCAATGGTCTTGAGTAAATCCAATTTCTTTTCTTCAGGAAGCTGAATTATGCAAAAAAGAAAATTTTGATGTTCAAATGTTTTGAAATGAAAAAATACTTTCAATTGGCAGGACATGAATGGTTTTGATGGTAGAAAAACAACCAATCCTTAATGAGCCATCCATAAACACAGAATCTCAATTGAAAGAGGATGAAATGCAAGTGAAGATATCTACCTTGTCAAAGACTGGAACAATTTGTTTAACGAAATAGTTGAGGAATTTGCTGCTCGATGCACCCTTCTGCATTTCATGCAATTCAAGAGATGAAATGATATTCACCAAGAACTACCACAGCTTAGATTCGTTTACTAAATTAAGTGTTACCATGAAGATAGGCTCTGCCATATACATGCATGAAATCAACCTCTCAATGTGGTCAATATCAGAAACCTGAAACAACGATTAAGTATGATAAGAAAAACATACTTATCTCAAATAAAGAAAAAAACAGTAACTATTTAGATGGAATGCCAGCTGTCATATTTTCCTTTGTTGGTTAACATGTGGCGTGCACTTGATACCTTCAACACCGCCGGTAAGTTTTTTCTTTTTAATCATCTTTATAGGGCACTTTAATGTTTTTCTTACTCCTGCATTGTGAATCAATTCAATTTCCTAGGTTTTGCATTAGTTCAGAATAATGGCCAAAATAAAAAAGTTAAAGAAGCTTTTCAACGTTACATGGATCTGGTGCACATAAGTTAACCAAGTCTGCTAGTTGAAACATGAACAAATGGCTCGGCCTTAAAGCCAAGGAAAGCCACATGCCCACATATGCTTGAGTACGCATTAAGCTAGACATACGTCCACTTTCAAAATGTGATCCACTCTTCCATGCATTCGCATATGGCCGGGACCTTTGTTCCATTTTCTAAAAAATGCATTCGCATATGCTTTTATGGGTGGAAGATTAGTGCAAACTTACATTGAATTGTGCATCGAGGTCAGCCTGTGCTTCAATGACTTCAATTAGTTCTTGAAAGGACTCACGGGGAGCAGAATCCCCAAATATGCTCAAACTTCGCAGGAAATCCATAAATAGTTTAAATTCCGATCCAGTTACATCTTGTACACTCTAAACAATGGCATTTCATTGTTAGTGTCTATAAAAAAACATTTCTGGGAATTCAAAAGATGTAAACCCATCAGATGGACAAAAAGTGAAACATGAACATACTTTCTTTATCAAATCAGTTATATATCTCTCCATTTCCGCTTGAGGTTTCAACAGCTCTGCCTTAATAGGGAACACCTAGACAAAAAGAAGACAGTAATTATTGATTAACATGTTTGCCTACTAAAGTGCAATATGCCAATATGTATACATACATTACATGTATATTACTGTAACTACTTACCTTGTCCCTAAGAAAACATATAACCTTCTCACGAAACTCTGATCCTGACTCCACATGCTTAAATAAAGGATGCAACGAATCTGGACAACACAGGCACAAATTAAGAGAATAAAAAAAATGAATACCACTGAGCCTTTGACATATACACCTATATATGGTATAGGCAAGCCACATGTTGAGATTAGAGTCACTTAGTCTGTAATACAGATAAGTTGACATGATATGCAATTTACTTATTTACATGTGAAGATGTTATATTGCATCAAAAAACAAACGATGATAGTAAATCAAATTAGCATGAATAAATAGTCCAAGCACCATAAATTCAAGCAGTTGTTATGGAACAACAAAAAATATGAATTCCAGATGCAAAAAATAGATGTGATGCAATCCGTCATGTGTACCAGAGGTGTATGCTTCAAGAATATGTCATAAAATGAATCAAGAATATGAAGAAAAATAAACATCAGTGTTTTATTTCCTTCATTTTTTCATTTTCATAACTGAGATCCTAAGAAACTGCAACGTGCAGTGAATCTAGAACAAGAAACATCTTTAATTGCAGATGATACACAAATTTAAGCAGAATGCCAAGGTTACCTCATGCTCTAGTCAAATGAAAGTTTACACAGATGTAGAGAATTAGCTAGTAGTTCAAATAGATGGCATATTGACTCAGTAGTTTCCAAAATATTAAAAACCCATACGGAGAATTGGAAGCGTACTTTTAACATCTTGTCGAATAAGGGACATGATTGCTTTATGAACAGCATCCCGCTCCACATTTTCCTCTGAAACACAAACGAAATTCAGAAGCATATACACACCTAATATGGAAGCTAAGTAAATTCATGAAGAATGCCATACCAGTTGGAAGGAGCTGTCCTAGAATATCTGCAATTTTTGAAACAAATTCTGCATCTTTGCCAAGAAGGGGAAAACCACGAATAGCTTGTACTCTGATCTGTAGGCACCGCAAACAACAAGCAGTTAAACATGTTTATCAGATGAACTTTCAGGTGCAAAGATTAGATTCATATAATACAAAGCAAATGATTCGTGTGGCAGTCTTATGAAAAACTAGTCAAAAAAGAATAATACCAATTTTACAGTTTTCTGAGAATTGCAATACCAAATCTTCCCATACACACAATTCATTCTAGGAGTAACAGATAGACTGTGCCTTTTCCAGTGTATTTCTTCCCATCAAATATCCGATGGGTTTTTTAAGTACTAATAATATGTAAATAGGTAATTGTCCTTTGCTATTTGATAACCAATTCAGCTCACATTCCCGGTACAATGATAACCTGTTTTGAACGAATAAACAAATAACCCCCTCTGTGCACGTACACAGGAGCACAAATCTCATGGGTACATAACTAAATGCAGTGAAGAAAACACCAGGCCTAAGACGGAATAAGTAAATGATGCAAGAAAATTTAGGCCCTTTTGGAGTTTAGACCAGACTAAGCAGCTGAAATTCAAAGGCAACCTTTTTAGCAGGGAATTCAATATCCACTTTTACTGGTAGTGCTTGTTCATCCCGAATAGAAGAGAACAGACCAACTGCTATAAATGAACTTGTCCAAGCATCCATAAAGGTGGCATAATTTGAACAGATGGATAACAAGAGCAAGGAACAGACCGGAAGCTCCTCCATCTCGACGAGGTCGAACATTGCCTCCATGGCGCGCGTAGCGAGGGCGGGGAAGCTCCGGAAGAACCTGGGGATGAGCTGCGCCGCCAGCTGCTTGGCCTTCACGCTCTGTCCCTTCACCGCCTCGATGATCGCCTCGTAGTCCGCCGCGTGCTGTCATTCCCAAGACGGCGAAAACCCAGTCATTCAAAACCCTAGCGAGCTGACGGGACGGGAAATTTGAGGAGAAAATGGCGCAGAGGTAGGCACCTCGGATTTGTCCTTGGCGGAGGAGAGGCGCTCTCCGAGCTCGTAGAGCCGCTCCACCTCGGCGGCGTCAGCGTCGGCGGCAGCCATGGGAGCACGGCGGGGCCGAGCAGGGGATGCTGGGGGTTAGGGTTTGGGATGCGGAACAGAGGAGGGAAGGGAACAGCTGAACAGGGGAGGGGTAAATTGAAAAGTGTTTTTGACCACACGACGCAAGGAGGCGCCACGCATCTGGTATCTTCCACGCGCGAGCGAGGTCGTAGCCGTCGGTGTTTCCGGTGGTGCCGCTGTTGGGTTCCAGGCTTCCAGCTTTGTAGAATACGTTTGTACAGTATAGTACTAGAATGTTCAATTAGTCATCTAAAAAAAAGAATGTTCAATTAGTAGTATACAAAGAGTTTTCGTGGCTGCTTGATCTCTAAATTGTGCTAAAGTAAAAGGCATACTAGTAATCTAGCTCATCGAAATTTGACCCTCGAGGATGGGTACTTAGGCAAGACAAAAGAAAAATAGAATCTGAGCGCATAAAAAAGTCTTTTTAAATGAATAAAGAGAAAACTCAAGACAAATATATCATCAGAATATATTATATAACTAAATAAACTTCAAACATGATGAATGTTGGGAGTCATACCACACATGGGACTCAGTATTTTTGTCATGAGCGTTCTTCACTGGAGAGGGCTTAAAAGAAAGAAACGAAGGTGTATCAGTGAGCTATGGTAAATTTGTTGAAGTTCAGACTATACATTTTGACTTGTGAGTAATGTAATGTATTATTTGAAAAATTAGCCCCTGTTCGGCTGATGTACAAGCCAATTTATAGTAGCCTTCTCTGCTGCTGCTATTCACGTGATCAGCCGAGACCAGCCGGCTTACAGCGAACAGGGCCATTGATTTTGATGAGTCAATATCCGATATTTGATTTATAGCATGGAAGTTATGTGTACAAAATATGTCTCTATCTCACACGGAAATGCTCAGAAATTGAATAAAAAAATCAGCAGTTCCCATTCGTGTGTTGTTCCCGCCTCTCACGAGGCTCCCGTAAGGAAACCCGTCCAAAACCCAGGAAAAAAATGGCGACCTCTCGCGCACCGCCCTCCGCCTCCGCCGCCGATGGCGGCGTCGAGGAGAACGCGTTGGCAATCCTCGATTCCTCCGACATCAAGGACTCCCGCGACCTGCACGACGATCGTAAGCGCCTCCCCTCGTCTCCCCCTTTCCTCTATTTCGGTTTCCGTCGATTTGCCCCCATCTCTGAGTTACCGTAGATCCAGCTAATGCTAACTCATTGGCAAACTCTGCAGAAGCCGCCTTCTTGGAGGCCGTCCGCTCCGCCTGCCTCGCGTCTGACAACCCCTCGGCTCCCTCGTGGTACGGTCCTCGTCCCGCTTAGAGCCTCCTTCCTGTTTACTAGCTACGTTTCTCAAATTTGAAATTTTCTGCCTCTCTCTTGTAGTATTTCGGGCAGATGAACATATTTTTCTACTAGTTCTTTTTCACTAAAAGTTCATTGCAATGGTAATGCGAGGTTTGAACCGTTTCAGTTCAGATAACCATGTCACGGTTATTTGCTTTCCTTCCCTCCAACTTTTTTACCGTTCTATCCAACACGGCACAATCCTGACTTTTAATCAATTAGACAACGCTCAAGGAGAGAGGAGAGGAGAGTAATCACAAAATATTGAGTTTTGGACTGAAAAAAAAATTATGACCATGCTCTCAGTTCTGAAAAAATTATTGCTTTGCAGTGTTATATTAGTTTACCCTAACCGTTGGTTTTCTTCGCTGCCATCTTAACATATGAGTCTTTTCCATGCAAGGAAGATATAAAAATTATCTATGTACTAATTTTAAAATTTAGTTATGATGTCATGGAATTCTTTCATGTAATTCTTTGTCCTTATGCAAGGAGAATGTACAATGCTGTTTTCAAGATTCTTCGAAACAGCAACTCCCTGGAGCTTGCTGTGGCAAGTTTCCATCTGTTATTGGAGTTGGGCAAGGTGAAGTGTTCATTACTCATTACCTTTCATAGTTCAAACGTCTATTGTCCATTTATCTTGGTACTTAGAAAATATAGACATGTAAATTCCACTCTGCTATGGTAGATCATCATAATGCTTCTCCATTTTCTTTTGGTTGTTGCAAATCTTATATTCAACCTACTACCCTGCCACTTTCCATATGGGGTTTAGGGAAGTTTACTAGTTTTCTAGAAACAAGAGCAAAATTCCTAACATAAAATGTCTCACATGTAACTTTTTATGTTTTCTTGCAGCAATTCCCAAGAACATATCTGACAGATTCTGGTTCGGGTCCAAGTTTGGTTGTAGTTAAAGAAGTAAGAGGATGATATAAGTCATCAAACACTCATACATATTAAATTGATGTTGAAATTTGACTCTTCATTCTTTTACTTTGGTAAAAAAAAATACTGACTCTTGTATGTATTTCATTCTACAAAGTCCTGGTCACCGTTTCTTCTTGGCAATGATGCTGTGTCTGTTGAGGGAGATGCAAGGAGTTCAGATCACCTATTCGATCCTTCAGTAAGCTGAAACTACAAATCTACCAATGCTATACTTCATGTTGTCAAATTCAGTTTTTTTTAGTATCCATGATGATTCTTTCAACCTTTTTTGGGTCCAAATTCATACCTTAATACATGGGGCATAATTGTAGTGTTGCCTTTCAGATATTGTTTCATTTAGTTTGTTCTCTTATCTTGTCAGTCCAATTCTGCAGACTTATGACTTATTTTTCCCCTTTTTATAAGCCATCTATTTTGGCTTATGTGGTAAGTGCTAGTCTTAGTGAATACCATCAGTCAGGAGTTAGGAAGTTGCATTGGGCTCTTTTTTACCATTGTTGTTGTAACTATATTAGGCTGACGTACTTAGCTTTGTGAGTTGTTCCCTATGTCCTTATACTCTTCTTTAATTTTGTGTTTTGTCCTTTGCAAGAGGTTTTCATTGCTGATTGAGGACTTGGTTGAACTGACTAGGCCCGCGGATGTTCATAGTCAACTTAAGGTAACGAATGGACTTTTTTATCCTTTTGATTTTTTTCAAGCTGCCTCTTCTTTATTTTACCTTGTATTATGATAAAATAAATGGGCACAGTTTTTTTCCATCTGATAATTTATTATCTCATTGTTTGTTCTATTTAACAGATTATTAGGGTCAATGACCAAAAAGACTTGCTGATCCCTTCCCATTTATGTTCCCGCTTAATTTTGTTTTTGGATACATAGGATTAGGCCTAGATCGTCAAAATCATGTGAGTGATACCAGTTAGATTGACAAAAAAATATTTAAAATGGGTCACGATGTCACCCATAATCTATAAAGCCACTGTATGTCTGAATTTAGTTTTTAGTTCATTTTACTTTCTATGCCTGCTATTGACTTAATCCAACCTTTCTGTAAATGAAATAAAGTTTCTATTTCCCATTACCTTTTGAGTCTAAGATATGCTCATGTTTGAACTAATTGCACTGAAATCAATTATTGCATCACATGGATGCTTAAAATTTAATTATATTTGTATTCATTTGTTGTTAAATGCTTGATATTTGAGTATCTTCTGTTCTATGGTCTAGGCTATCAAATATATGATGTCATTCCAGTATCTTGTCATCACACTTGAAGCAGATTTTGTACCTCGGCGTGTTGCATGCAAGGGTGAATTACTCAGAATTAACTATTTATCTTGTCATGGCTCTATATGCTACAATGGAAAATGTCTTATCAGCTACTTGATTGTCTTTCAGAGTCATTAGACTGGGTGATCTTCAGGGAATCTCTGTTAAATATGCTCCTGGTACAACCTTCATCAATAGTCCATACTACATAAGTTCTCCTGGAACTTTTTTGCATTTTTGTCTCACTATTTTTCTTTGAAGAAGAGGTTTTACCTGGAGATCTTGTTGCTCTTTTAGTTAAATGAAACTAGTGTACATTGCTTGTGTGGTTTTATGACAGCACTGAAGTTTCATTCCATAACTAACAGGGATCACGAAAGTTGGTATTCAAATCTTTAGTGAAGAACTGCATGTACATTCTACTAAACCAATATCACAATGAAGCTAAAGATGCAGTTGAAGATAGCATACCTTCTAAAGGAGCTTCTGATTTAGATTCATCCCTAAACTTATCATTTGAGTTGGAAAGGACACTTATATCTCTTCGGAAATTGTTTGTGATGGTTAGTATATAGTTCGTACTCATAACTTGTTTGAAGTACAGTGCTGACCTTCTCAGAGCTTTATCTAGGTTATGAATCTTGACTTGACCAGGAAAGAAGCAGACACGTTAGGACTGACTTCAAGAGCTGATGGGTTCAGGTTAGGTTACTGACATTCTGTTTTCCACCCCTCGTTCTCTTTCTTTTTGTTTTTAGATGGGCTGCTGTAAATGGTTGGTTACTGACATTCTGTTTTCCATTTTCAAGAAACCCTATCATGGAAGTTATTTTGGATGAGCTGACTTACAACATCAGTTACTTATCTCCATTTCTTTCTGTAAGTGCAGCTCATTTCCGTTACTTGGTCTCTGGCTTTTCTTTTATGGATATCTTAATTAGTAAGCTCATTTTGACAGACCTTTGTGGAATGGAAGTGGAAATTGGAGATTATTCTGCAATACTTCTCGAAATATTGTGGCAAGGTATTCTAAATTTGTAAATTTACTCTTCAATTACTTCACTTCCTTGACTATAAGCCTATATATGGCAGGAATCATTGGTTCATGATCAAAAAATGAAAAAATGCTTGTTCACAAGCATTGTATGAGTTGCTATTTAGTGTTCTATCTTTTATTATTCTACCTTTTCTACTCATTTTGGTTTTGTGCAAGTGGTGCTGTGAGTGCTGTTTTTCTCTAGTCCATCAGCTTATCTTTCAAGTGGTCCCTCCAATTCATGTTTGCACTGCAATAATCTGAATTAGTTCCTTCTCCATGAAGATCTCTAAAGAGTACATATCTTCAAAATGAATGGTTTTTCTCGAAATCTTACTAAGAAATAAAAATCATTTACCTTTTTTGCAGCTTATTTGGCTTAATAGTATCATCTGGCAGGTCTCCAGACCAGTTGTTCTGATAATCACTTTTGGTTAATTAAGCCTTCATTTTTGTAGATTTACAAGATACATTAAGACATATATAAAATCATATGAACTTCCATTATTACAATGTCACATCAATACTTGGATTCTTGACCTGCCATCATGGTTGGAAGAATCCATTACATATTTTAGTGACCGCATAATTACATATGTTGTTTCTGCCTTCCTCTATGTAGACTGCAGTGAGTACTCGAAGGTCAGATAATTCTCAACAGGACTTGAAACTGGAAAGCGTCCTGGGTTTCTTTTTGACAGCTACAAGTGCAAAAGCTATTGTCAAAAAAATGAGTTCAGAAGTAGCTCAGCTTCTCTTGGCTCATGCCTACCAGGTTAGATACCTAGAGAATTCTTCTGTTCCTTTTTCCTGGGTACATAATTGTCATGATGATGCATTACCATTGACTTTGTTGTATGGCCCAATGCATTTTGTATCAATGTTTATCATGCTTTTTCAATGATGTATCAATTTATCATTCCTTCAGTTACTGGTAGTTTCTAAGGTGTTCAGATACATTGCTGAAGCAACTAAAGAACATAAAGTCCACTTTATGCTACCCTGTAGATATAGTATAAGAAGAATTTGTAAACTATATGTGGAGCACTTCCCTGAATATAGTTTGTTTGGTCATACTTCAATACTCGAATATCACTAAGCATTTTTTTTGGTAGTGTGACTTGTGTGACCTGTGAAAATGCTAGTGTGCTGTCATTCATGTTCATGTTCTTGACAGCGGTGTTGTTCATAGCTAATTTTTGAAGATATAATCTCTGTTTTGTAGTACTATATCATCGCATGATTATCTGTCAGTTAGTGCTATTTAATTTTATCCATCAGAATTTTGTTTTCCAGAATAAACAGTGATAACAATGTTCTTTTACAGCCCTTTTTGTTTGCGATGCTATCCAGTTAAAATTCTATTTTTATGATGGAATGGTGCTTGGTGCATATGTTTTACTGTCTGCTTCAAGGGAGAACAGTCTTAATGTGGAGTCCTAGGTGCATGACTCACAAGGGTTCCCATCCTGGTGGGCACAAAATTAGATGCCTAATTGGTGCAGTGGTTGAAAGTCATTCTTCTTTAGTCTATTCTTTTTTTTAGTGAGAAATTTGAAGCTTAATTTTCTTAATTTGATAAATATTTCCATCTAGACATTTGAACGATTTAGTTTTGATTTAGCCATTTCGCAATTTCAGGTGTGCTTATCTGTTCAAAGTGATTCCAGCGACACTACTGCTACAACTGAAAAGATTGGAGCCACTCTCCAACAGATATCTTGCAACTTAATATCTGCTTTTCAAAATCTCCAGAAAGTCAAGCCGTGAGTATCTTAAATTTTTAACATTGTGCAATTTGTGAACGATCATGTTTCCAAAGCTGTGAGCAGTCTGATTATTATCAACCACTTGTACCATGCCATGAAGAAGTCACTGCATTGCATGAGTCACTGAACTGTAGTAAAGTTTCCAAAAGCTACTTTGAATGTTTCCTGTATTTAATTATAATTATTATGATACCTGCAGGAACATCCAGATATCACCATTTGAAAAAGAAGTTCTGTTTACAGCTGCAATATTGACTAGAAGACGGAAGAATCAAGGAAGTTAACTTTGGTTGTGCCATGTAGGATAAGATGGTTTCATGTTTTAGGCCTTTATATGACAGTCATATCCCACTGCTACTATATGGTACATAGGCCCTTAGTAGTACATGACCGACGTTGTGATGCATCTGTGTTAGAGTGTCTTGAGTATTTTGCAGGATCGAAGGAAGACCAGATTCGTCTATGGATTATAAGAATTCCATTCGATCGCATCAACTGTATTCGATAGGATTCGCATTGTAGTTGGACTGCAGGATCTACACGTGTTTTGTATTGAGGGCAGTATATTGCAAAAACAAAAACAAAAAATCTGTTAGTACTACTATACCATTTGGCATCAACGAAGAGCAGAAGGAAAACTTACATAATGGTAACTTTCCAGCCAGTCTCAGGAAATGGAATACGAAGTAAGACGAGGCTCTGAATATCCAACTATTTTTCCCTATCTGCAATTTTTTATGTGAAATTTCTTTAATGCTAAAAATGGGATGAATCTGCACGGAACAATGGTTTGTATTTTTTTTCATTAATGCTCCTGGGGTACATTAGATTTCACAAACAATAGAATATTGAGAAAAGAAAATTACGTGGAAACCCAACGGGATACAGATGATGCCGTCCTACAGACGAGGCTGACGTATGATATCAGACCTTTTACATCTCTTAAAAATATACAAATATATGTACTCTAGTAAGTACACAAAATATCCAAATATACAAAATAATAAAAATTGTGTGTAATTGATATAGAGCCTTAGAAGAAACATTCAAAAGTTGTAGGCCGATGTGGTAGCAGGGAGAGACGGTGGCAGTTTGAATTAAGCTCTTGTATGTTATGTTGCTCAAAACAATTATTGAAATTTTTGAAAAGTTACTCAAAGCAATTATTGAACCGCATGAAGTTCGAAAAAATATTATTGAACCGCATGAAATTGGTGTTGGAAAAACCGGGGAGAGGAGAGAGTTTTTTTTTTTGAGACAAGGAAAGAGTATTTTGGAACAGAGGGCGTAGCTCGGAAGATCTGATTCGGCCGTCGCTAAACCCCCTCCAGCATCCGCACCCAACCGTTAAGCTCGCTCCCGCTCGTCCCCGTTTCTTCTTGCCTTCTTCACTGGCCGGAGCCTTTGTGAACCCAAAACCACGCCTCCTGGCCGCCTCTCCCTCCCCCGCCGCCGCTTCTAAACTAGGCTGCACAGTGGTTCTGGACTTCTGGTTCTCCTTCTTGGGCTGGGGGAATTTCTTGAGGAGGAGCGGGTGAGGAAAGGGCACCCTTTCTGAAAATCCGACGCCTTATCGACGGACTGCGCTCTGATTGTCGTAATTCCTCTCCAGTTCTCCTGCGTCCTGTCGGAGGATTCGGAGGAAGGGTGCGGACTAACCACTTCGACTCCTTACCGACGAGGCGCGTGTCGTCGGCAGTGATCCTCGTCATCCTTCTCCGGGCGTACGGAGGGTTCTTGGGGACGAAGGGTGAGGAAATCCCACCCTCTCCGGCGATTTTGACGCCTTCCCGTTGAGGCGCGCGCCGTCGGCCTCGTCCGCTGCGACCCAGATGCGCCTTTTCCTGAGCGCGAGCATCAGCGCGGCGTCAGAATCTTCGCCAGGTTCTTGAGAGGAGTCGGATTGGGCTTCTTCGACGGCGTTGTCAGATCCTTTGTGTTCTTGACGGAGGTACGATCAGACAGCTTAGCAATCTTTTTCGTGAAATGCCAGTGCTATGATTAATCTGCAGTAGATTTGGGGATTGGGGCTCAAAGGGATTCTTGTTTCTTGCACGCCTCCAATCGTTGCTCATCTCAAGCCATTTCTAAATTAGTAAGATCCCTTATTATCTGGTTGAAGATCAATAGACCATAGGTGAATTAGCTTTTACTGATAGAACTTTTTGAAACTGAATCAAATGATAGATGCATATGCTATCTGCACATTTCATACACATCTCAATAGTGAACAACTCGGGAATAAAAATATATATGTTTTTTGCTCTGAGAATCTATAAATTTTAGGGACAGGATCGCTAGGTACGTAGAACATATTGGTATCAAGAATATCAAAATTCCATAGCATTTGAGAGGACAAACGAGAAATGAGCCAGTTTACATTATTTATTGAAAAAAGGGGAGCTTGGTGATTAAGATATTCTCACTTAGCTAGTTCAATAGATGCATAAAGATTCTGGACACAAGGAAATAGAAAAACAAAAATGTCACTGCGTTGTCAGCTAGAAAAAGATGAAAGGGTTTTTTATTTCTACTTATCCTCAGAGATGCTTGCCTTTCAATTTGGGGCAAATTTTCTTTCAAATGCAGGGATGCTATGGGTTCACTGGCCCACTCCATTTCAGACACTTGTGTGGCACTTCGCCAACGAGCTGCTACGTTTGGCAATGCAGGAGTTCTAATCACCAGATTCAGTTCAATTTTCCATGAGCTACATGGTCTCCTGCCAGAACATGTAAGGGAAGCTGGCTATGTTCTGCAAGCCGCAAACTATATTGGTGAATGTGGAGCATTCCTTGGGCGTTTATCCACTCTTCTTCGCCATTCCAGTAGATTTGTTGAGACCATCTATTCTCTATTTAAACCGTACCAACATTCTGGCTTGCCGATCAGTGGGGTCAATCCTGAAACTGTAACTATTGGGCAAACAGAAGTAAACAACAACAGTGGAACTAGCGATGATTGGATAAAAGGCAGTATGGATGATGGAAGAAACAATGGCAAGGCCAATGAGCAAAACCATGAGATGACTGCACTGGTTACTTCTAGTACCTTGACTACAGGAAATGCCAACCCATGCTCTGCCGAGGGGTCTCCTAGTTCTGATGAGATCAGAGAAAAAACCTTAAATCTGAAGACATCTTCTGAGCAACATCCTTGTGGCAGCATTATAAGGAAGACAGTCTGCAGCACTGATGATATTGCTGCAATTGAGAAGGAGCATTCAAGTTCTGCTGTTATTAACATTGATGTTGAACAGAATGCATCACTAGCAGCTGTGTTAGAAATCAATCAACACCTTGTGACCAGTACTACAGATCATATATTTAGGGGTGGTGAATTCGTTTCAAAGCTTCAGGAAGCTGCAAGAGTGAAACAAGAGTTGGAATTTACGAAATCTCAGGTTGGGGTTAAAAGGAAAGAAGTGGAGAGTCTTGAAGCCAAAGCTAAACAATTAGAGCTATTACTTTCTTCCAACTCAACATCAGGTTTGCATAATTTGGGCTTAACCTCACTATTTTGTACATATGAAAATAGGCATTAAAACATTATTTGAATTTGTTCTTACAGATTGCTTTGTGGATGCTGAAAGACGCCCCTCCAAGCGTAGCCGCGTTTGAATTTGTATAGGTAATATGCCCTTCTCCCTCCTCGCCTCTTTTAAATGAAAATTATACTTGTCGTAAGTTTTTCTAAGTATTGTAATCTGACGGTTATACACTTTTTGCTTCAGCCTAATGTCACTAGGAGCAGAGACCTTTTCCAATGTGGCCTTGAACAACCAACACGTTCCTCTGTGTAGCACATTGATCGCAGTCAAAGGATTTCAGTCTTCGTTGATGTGTCCAAGGATTTCAGTCTTTGTTGATGTTGTTCAGCCTTGTAAATTCTCACCAGTTTCTTGTAAATTCTTCTTGTAGAGAGAATACGAGCAGCTTGGGCCCTGTACGCCCTCCACAATTTTAAGTTGCTTATGCTACAAGTTGCATCAGAAACATATTTTGTTGCTGATTTCAGTAACTCATTTTTATTCGTTTCAAACTGATATTACCTTGAAAAAGTGAAGTAGCTATAATGTTACCTCAGAATAGAACTGCTTTTACAACCCCATTGTGTGTAAAATATGGAACACTTTATTTATTTAGTTATTTCTTTGCACAGTTCAAATACATGAGCCAACCACTTACATGAGGATAACCTCCAGAAAGAATTACTATCGCTTAATTTCTACCTAAGGCTGCAGTTAAAATGCACACAGCCAGAGTCACTACCTGTGGATGAAAAGTCTCAACGTTATCAAGAATACTTTTTGGGCTATTACAATAATATTCACGTAGGTGAAATGGTGAATCCTCCTCTCAATGTATTCTTATGCAACATGTCGCTGGAATCTTCCCTTCAACATGCAGCCTAGCCGTGCTACGAACAGCTGCCAAAAACTGCTCTTTTTTCTTGCTGTGACTTTCTTCCCACGGATCTTTGACAACCACATAATCTGTTGTATCAACTGTCAAAACCTCCAGTGCCAGAGCATTTTCTGCCACATGTTCTAGAAATTCAAGTTGGCCTTTGGATGCTAGAAATCCTGTAACATAAGCATCCTTCAAATGTCTGTGTGTGCACTTCGGTAACCGTGCTAGAGGCTCCACATCATCGTAAAAATAAGCAAGAATACTAAACTGCACGTTAGAAAAAAAAGAAACAGAATTATCAATGGCACTGTGGGAATTAATCCTACAAATAAAAGTACAGCAAATGCAACATAAGCAATTTTGACAACAATTTTATTAATTAGCAACTTGTTCTGTATCAACATAGTTTGCAATAGTTTTCATCAAACAAAACAAATGACTAGTTAAGGAAAAAAGAAGTCCATCCTTATTTATGGGAGTTATCATGTTACACTAACTTCAGGAAGCCTAGAAACCACTGAGCCCTTTGTATTTATCTAACCCCACAATTAAGAAGTTTATCATATACTAACCCTCAAATAGATATTCAAGTTATAAAAACATGTCAACCCTATTTTAAATATGCATACTAATATGCACAAAGGATCTAACCATTAAGGTCTTCACAGGATTTGATTGCTTAACCTCTCAAAAGGAGTCCACAGCAAAGGTATAGGAGAGGTAGGCTCATTATGTTGGAGAGTCCTCATTGTGTAAATACACTGAAATACTCCCACAGTTTCGAACAATATTTTTTTCATAATTTACTAAATGTGCGTCATTATAGAACTTCAAGGCATTTGTCCCCATTCTCATCTAGCACCTTTGCTAATTAAATGGTTCTTTCGCATTCGACTTGTGATGCCAGCCTATAGCAAAAGTAAGAAATGCTATCCTAACCAAACTTTGGACTACCTCCCAACCGTTCACTCACTAGAAGTGCAATTGAACATGATACCCTCTCCATGAATAAATAAGATGTGCATTTCGAATAAGCAAACCATATCAGTGCCCAGTGCATGCCATGAATAAAAAATACAAATATATAACAAATATGAGTATATATTTCCATAGTATGGCAACATGATCATTTTGGGACTTTATTAATTCCTGTGCACAAGTCTAGAATGTCAAAAATCTTGAATCAGGGACTAAAAAATATATTAATGACAAAAAAAAGAGAATAATACTTACATGCATCTCTAACTTTTCCATGGAAGGAGAAGCTTGCAATATAGATACCAGAGACATGTTGATGTCTTGAGGACAAGCAAACTGCAATTGCAAATGCTTCATCTGGGAAAACTTGCATGAACTCTCTATCAAGTAGGGCATCTGGTATGGGATAGATAAGATGAGAAAACATGACCTAAATTGAACCATAACTAAACGTATATTCAAAAGACCTAACCTTTGGTAGATCAAAAACAGCACGCAGCGTCAGCCGTTTCGTGTTTGAAAGCTCATAAGGTAATTCGTAGATGACATGCTCAAGTGTCACCCTATTAAATGATATGTTTACATTTTCCAGTTCCGAAGCTTTACAGAGGTCGATTGTCACCATTGGTCCTTTGTAGACAAACGTTGTGAGATTGACAGCATGGAGTTTTATCTTTGTTGTGCTGCAGTATTTAACATTGAAATATACCAGGTAAGGAAGTGGATGATCCACCTTTAGTTCATCATTTATATGGCACTTCACTATACTCAACCACTCAAGCTTACAGCAATTTCCGAGCATATTTTGAAAATCCTTTCCACTTGCATGAACCATGTGCAGATCAAGCTTTCTCAGGTTCGGGAAACCTTGGAACTGGAAAGGTGGTACCAAGTGTACAAAGCTAAGCTGAATACGTTGCAGACGTGATCTACTTCCATCATCTAAAAGTTCAAATGGGAATGTGTACCTATCATCATAACCCGCAAATGTGTCTGGCATCAAGTCAAAAGATAGAAACTTTGTTTTTGACGATACAACAAAACTAATCCAATTATTCAGATGGTTGATGAATATAGGATCAAATGCAAATTTGACTCCAAGCTCTTCGACAACTCTACCATGGTGCTGACACAAGACTGTATTAACGTTGTCGATAAACTTTTGGGCAGGTTGTCTCTGTAGTTTCCTAAAAGTGTCATTCCCACTTATTGCAGTGTCATCGAAACATAGTTTCGAACAAACCATCCACAAATGTCTCCATTTTTTTGATAGGATACTAGTCCTTATCACCTCGTTCAGAGGCAATTTTGATAAAATTATGCTCAGCAAATTCTGCAGCATAATGCACATCACGTCACACAAAGTTAAGAGATTCCATCTGTAATCAATGTAAAAAAGAACAGATAGTAAATGTATATTGCACATACCTCTGGGAGATTTTCGAAACGATCACTAGCTCGTCTCCTTTCACAACAACGTTCGGTATGGCTCAGGCAGTGACCAGGTGCAACTGAACAAACTCTTATGTTGCGCATTCCAGAATGATGCTCTAGTTTCCGCTTTCTTTCATTTGGTTTGGGATGCGAATCATCTGTTGACGACCTCCTCCAGACTAATTTGTTCCCCATTGCAGTTAAGCAATGTGCAATGTCAGGCTATCTATATAACAAAAAAGCAATTTTAATGCAAACCAATAGAGCTTTTCTAGGTAAGCTAAAAAATAGTGGATTGCGGGCACGTCGACGGATTGACCTTTGTATAGCGGAACACAGGTAGCGGGTGCTATTGCAGACCAAAGTTCCAATAGTAGAATTTGGATAACCATGACAATTTTATGCATATATTTTGATCTTCGACTTTTGCTAATAACATGATAAATAGCAATTAGAAACAAATTAGCACCAAATAACATAAGTATATAATCTGGAGTTCAAATAAAGATCTAAATTTGCAGAACATGGCAATGGATTGACGATGGAGCGTGGAATACTTGCTGGGCTGCAGATGTCGGGTGCTGGGACTGGGAGGAAGCTCGGGAGGCCGGCAAACAGCAGCTCGATCCTCGATGTCTCCGCTCAACCTGCTCGGGAGATCGCGCTTTGTCAACGAACCACGGCGAGTCATCGATGGGCGAATCATGGACCTTCCGATTCTACAAATTATCAAGATTTAGTGTCCGACTCCGTGACTGAATCATCAACTACGGAAAACTGAAAGGATGCGGCACGGACTCGGAATAGAATCCACGGCAGGACCCGGTGCTCGGAGCAGGCAAGACCAGTCGATGACCTAATATGGGTTGTTCTTGTTCCGCTGTTGGCTGCAGTGGAGATGGCCGCTGGGGATGGCGGTGAGACGGCGATGGCCTGTGGGGCCTGTGAGCAACAACAAGAGTGAAGACGTAAATGGGTATCGGTTGTTTTCAGTGTACTGTATCTGTATACCAAAGTGGCCAATTTACGTTAATGAACAGCGAACCGCCGAACCGGCCCAACCCAAAAAGGCAAGGAAAGCAGCCCAGCCCCACTTCGCGTAAACGACCACTACCGACTGCCGTGCTCGCGGTGGCTAACGACCCATATACGTTAAATGAACAGAGAACCCGCCCAGCCCAATAAGGCAACCCGGCCCTGTTCGCGTAAAACAGCACCGTGCTCCGGCGATGCGGCGGCTACCGCTACGATTCCTGCGCTCCGCCGCCGCGGCCTCCGTCCGCGGCCCCGCCGCCAACTGGGGCGGCTGGCCCAACCCGACCGCGCTGCATCCCCTGGCGCCAACTGCTGTGGAGGCCGACCTCGCCAGGTGGCTGCCACGGAGGGAGTACTCCAAGTTCGCGAGCGGCTTCACCCCGCTGCAGCGGAAGCCGCTAGAGTCCATCCTCGACATCGAGCGTGCCAAGGGCCTCTCCCCTGAGAACCTCGTCGCCGCCTGGGACGACGTAAGTTCCAGCCTCCCTCATTTGTCATTTCCTTTCAGTTCGTGTTATAGCATGGGGAAGATCCGTCCCTCTGACAGCTGCCGTTGATGATAACATAAGCATCACTGCATAGAAAAATTGATATCATAATGTGAATGTCTGGCAATACTTCGAATATACTCCTCAAATCAAATTGCAATGGTTTGTTAGATGGAAGAAATGAAAAGAAACGACCATCAGTCCAAATGTGCTGACCTTTTTCCGTTTAAACATGGACGCTTTAAATTTAAATTGGTATTGCTAATGGAATAACATTGTAGGAAAAATCTGCAAGTATATAATTTTCCTTCTTGTTTTTGTGGCAAACTAAAATAAAATGTGCATAGAGAAACGATATTATCATGCTTTCTAAAAATTGCCATTCAAAGTTTGTAGTAAATCAAATTATATGTCCTTGTAAGAGGATTTTAATAATATCTTTAGAGAAAAAAATTGATTTACTTTAAGGTTTTATGTTGTCTATGAATGTGGAATTAAGTAACAAAATGGTTCTGATATAATTTCCATGGCATCATTATAATTACATATTTGTTATTTCATTTCTATTATCACTATTTTGCAGCATTTATCTGTATTTTGTGGAAGTAGAACACTGGAGAAATTGAACCTTTGACCTATGATTATGCTTTTTTGGACCAATATGGTAGGGGGGTTAGGCAAGGCAAGTTAATGATGTTTTGACGACAGTGGATTTGTACCATTTTACTCTATAACTACACATCAGTACAATACTGCAACAACAGTCCATTTGCTATACCTGTCACTATTGAAAATTTTTAACTATGATATAAATTACAGAAAGATCATGTTTTGAAGGATATGAGTGGAAATGGAATCAAAGTTTGCTTGGTTCTCACACATTGTTCTTAAACCCCCTTCATTTTTGCCATAGAATGTAATTTGCATGGTTTCACTTTTGGTGAGTAGATATAGTTCATGACAGAGGTTCTGTAAGCAACTCAGAAGGCTCATACCATGATTATCAACTCTATCACACTTTCCTGTTACCTAACATCGTCAACAGGAATAATCTTTACTTTTTACTATTGAGATGCTATTGTCATTTATTTATTAAATTATTTAGCTTTATGCCAGCAAATCAATAGTTTCTTTCTTTGGCACTTGCATTCGTCCTGATGTTTTGTGTTGGTAAATTACCGGTTTTATTTTTCTTTCACTTGAATATCAGTATCATCTTGGAAGAGGTCATATAGGTGCATCTATGAAAGCAAAGCTTTACCATCTCTTGGAACAAAGATCAGCAACATGGTATTTATTATTTATTCTTTATCTAAGTTATTGGTCACGTACTTTAGTACACTGATAATTTATTGTCTGGATTAATTTTGCTCCTCTTTTAGCCGCCACTTTGTTATTCCTTTGTGGAGGGGAAGTGGATACATCACTATGTTTATGCAAGGTTAGTACTCATTTCTGTGGTGAATAGTCACTTTGCATAACCTAGTTATTTTTTGTTCCATTTCATTTGTTCCTTATTAAATATAGCAAATAGGTTCTGTTTCTTGGTTATATTCTTTTCGAGTATTTGGTTGTTTTCAAGCATTTCACAAAACATATTGTGCTATTCATTATAAATTGCCCAGTTCTTTGGTAAATGTTTTTTTACCTTATGTAAACCCATAACATGCAGCAGTTGTAATAGAAGGTATAGAATTAAGAAGGTGAATTTTATGATATGATGTTTGGATCAACATGGTTGTCAATTTACTGCTTACATCCAAAAGAGGTGCATTTGTGTTTCATTTGTCGAGAATTGCACAAGCTAGTTAACTCTTCAAGTCTATTTGAGTTCTATGGTTAATTGATTCAAATGTTATCATTCATCTTAATGTTCATGTTAGGATTTCCTCAAATGACATTGTTGAAGAGGGTTTTATTGTAAATAAAATTTCTTTCACATCATATGAATTTAACCCAGGACATTTTTTAAGTTGAGTGCACTTATCAAGGTAAAACCATTGACACCAGCTGCTGTTTTGAGGTCATTAGGTGTCTGAATGATTTAAGTATTTTTTATTCACTGATGTTTTAACACAAATTATAGAACTAAGAAGCTGAATTATGATATTATATTGGCATGACATGCTAGATGTATATGTGCTTACGCTTGAGAAGTATTCCTTCTAGGCTTCATAACTTTCATGATTAATACATCTATGTGTGACCGTTTAAGATTATTCTTCACCGTATTGCAAACAGTGGGTAAGCCTGTCGTGCTTTTCATTTTTCTAGTGGAGTTATTGAAAAGGAAAAAGAAGGCTTGACTATAGAACTTTTTATTCATGCAGCAGATAAATTAACTAAGTGGCCCCTTTCTAAATCATTTAGTTGTAAGTTCACATGTCAAGGGAAAACCATTGGTGTACATAAAGTATGAAGCTCATTGTAGTATGTGCCCCAAATGATCTGACCATCATTGGAAGTTACCAATGTTTCTTTCTTTTGCTTGTGAGTATTTTTAACTTACTGTTGCCTTTTCAATTAAATGTTTCAGTTCAGATGCCGTACATGATCTTCACAGGACTTGAAGACTACAAAGCAAGAGGCACTCAAGCAAGCCCATACTATACAATTACTCATTATACAGAGTTTGCAGAAACCAAGGACACCGTGCTTATCCGGGGAGATGTAGTTTTCACCAGTAAACTAACTGATGAAGAGGCAAAGACTCTTTTAGAGACTGCTCACTCGTTCTACCTGAATGATGTTAGGTACAGACTTGTGGAGCGTTTCAACAAAGAGACTCACGAATTTGAGTTCAAAGATGTCCTACAAGTGCTTGACATGCCAACCATGTAACCGTGTTTTTATTCCCAGTGGCAAGGATTCCTGGAGCACGTCACTATGAATAATATGTCATCAATCTAGACCTTGCTGACTGAGCATTCTGTTTGAGTTGTTTTAGAATTCTTGGGACTCCCCTTAATTAGCAGAGGTGACATGAAGCAGCAGGAGGAAGTCCCAGGCTATTCGTTTAATTGCTCCTCGGTAACCTTTTTGATGGTTGTAGCATTTTCAATGCTCTAGATTTTGTTGATGTGGCATATTGATGTTTAATAATTTGGCAGAGATAATTTGTTCATTGTGGGCGAACTAGTGCCTGAGCAAGGAAAAAACAACCTGATTGGTCAAACCTCAGCTGAAGTCATCTCTTTGTTTTGTGTTTGGACCTGATTTGACGTTTGTTGAGCGGAAAACTGTCCTTGTAGATCTGGCTTCAGTCTTCCGAGACAGCGCCACATTTGGTAAAACTGTGTGGAGGTAGCTGAACTGATTAGTTGGAAACTTGGAATGTGAGCTGTACAAGGCAGCCTAACCTTGTCCATGCGCCTTTGCATCAGCACGGCTACTTTTGTTATCTTAAAACGATTGATCAGGAGGTTGAATTTAGTTGTTGGTGTGAATTGTGATACGTAATGTAACGACGTCAACTAAAACGAGTGTTTCAGTCGATGCGGGCAGAAAATTTGTGGACTTCAAAACAGTCGGAAACAAGCAAAATCAATGTCCATCTTCTCCCTTGCAGGATTGCTTTTCCATGTTCATCAAGTTTGGCTGACCTGGACAAAAAATATTCGATACACACAGTACATTTACGGTGCAGGGGCCTCATGCCACGTGTAACATTTGGAGATGTGCTCCTACGACCAGAAAGTTACGGCGGCCATGGCCCGGCACGCATCTTCTCCAAAATCCGAGACTAGTTTAGGACACGATGGCGTCGGAAAGGCACACGCAAAATGATCGCTCTGGCGGCCATCATGATAATCTGGTGGGTGAGTTTGCACAAATGGACGCATGCCGTATCCTCACACGCATCATTGGAGGGCGAGCTATCTCTCTACTCTAGTGCCGCAATTAACCGACCAACCGGCACTACTTAGGCGGCAAATTAAAGGAGGGTTTGGGGTTTGATGATCCCGTGGAATACGAGCTCCGGCGGCCGGGCCTTGCACCCCAAGGCAAGCAACGCCGGCAACAGCCGGCAGCACGAACGGGCACTGCACCACCGCTCAGAAAATAAGTGACGGCGACGTACACAACCAGCTACTCCGGGCTATGTACGCTGCTGTGGAAACAGCTAGGTACGTCAGGGTCCAACATGAAATGCAGTGCGCTATTACTTTATATCAAAAAGGAAAAAAAAAGTATTGCCTTCGAAAACCGATTGAAAAGCTTTGCCGTTAATTTCTACACTCAGAACAGAGATATCGCAGGATGGTGACGAGGATACATGTGTACAGCATGGAGATTGGTAGGAACTGATATACACATATTTATTTGCCTAAAACAGTATCGCCAGCATGATGGCATGCGCACGTTCCTTCCTAGCTCAAATGAGGATCGGAGTAACAACTTAAATAATCGTTTGTTCTTTTCTACTCGTAGACTCATATGTTATATTCTGGTCTTGTACCTTCATTATAATACTCTGGTGCTATTTTTTGTTGCCAGAATAATAATTGTGCTATTGGTAACAACTTAAATATATGAATGTTGTTTAATAATACCACTATTAAACATTATTTACAATACTGGTGTGATATACAAAATGAAAGGGACTAGCAAAGTTTCCTTCTCTCATACTGCTAATAACAGTAAAAACCACTTTTCTTAGCCTTACATTGGCACTGCAATATTTAAAATTCTCTTAAACGACATCTATTAAAAAACGAATGGACAAAATGAGACACAGTTCAGTTGCCTTCCTCTGATATGCTTAAACTGATGATTAGATGTGTGCCCAAGTCCAACCGACGGCATTATGCGCGCCATTTGACGGAAGGCCGATTTGGCGGGGCCCAGCCCAGTGGTGCGAAGGAAGGAAGCAAAGCATGCACGCTTCATCATCCTATCTGCTCTAGAGATAGGGAGAGATTCAGCTGGGAAGTGAGATGAGCTGGGGCCCCACTGCACAGCACAGCACTTGGCAAGCCAACAGAATGCCCACTAACGCCACTCTGTCCCCTCGCTTTCCTGCTCTTGTTTCATCATGCTTTGAGTAATTGTCAAGGCCGGCCAACACATATGTGTAAATACTATGTACACATATATATAAATATATGGTATTTGTGAGGACGCCCTGCACCACCTGCCCATAACCACCGGAGCAACCAACCGAGAACAGGCAGGCATCCATCCACCGCGACAAACAGAAGGAGCTCAGGGGAAGGAGGAGGACGATGAGCACGGCGAGGTTCATCAAGTGCGTGACGGTCGGCGACGGTGCCGTCGGCAAGACCTGCATGCTCATCTCCTACACCAGCAACACCTTCCCCACGGTCAGTTCACTTCACTCCTCCATGCCCGCCACCGCCGCATCTCTCTGCAGCTGCTGCGAGAAGCCGAGCAGAGCGGCGCGAGTTCTCCTCCACCGATCGCTGACTCTGTAATCTGTATCGCGTGGTGGTCGCAGGATTACGTGCCCACGGTGTTCGATAACTTCAGCGCCAACGTCGTCGTCGACGGCAACACGGTGAACCTCGGCCTCTGGGATACTGCTGGTATGTAGGCTGACTGACTTATTTCTGATGGTGCTAAGTTTTTTTTTTCAGTAATTCCTGAGCATTTCTTCAGCAATCTGAAATGATGAGAAAGGTCCACAGTGTTCTTACAGTTTGGTTGGCCTTTTGCAGGACAAGAGGACTACAATAGGCTGAGGCCGCTTAGCTACAGAGGAGCTGATGTTTTCCTGTTAGCATTTTCCCTCATCAGCAGAGCGAGTTACGAGAATATCCACAAGAAGGTAAATAAATTTCACCTCCAGAAGTTTCCAAGAATCAATTCTCTTCTTCTCAGCATCCTTTCCTAATTTTGGGACTCTTTCTTCCTCCACGTGGAGCAGTGGATACCAGAACTAAGACACTACGCTCCAAATGTGCCGATTGTCTTAGTTGGAACAAAGCTTGGTAAGCAACTCAAACTTAACCAACCAGTTAAAAATTGTGATAATTAAAAAAACTAATTAGATTTATCCTGGTTGAATAAGAAAGTCGGATTCGTGGAGTCATAAAGTTTGTGCTCTACTTAAATCAGAACATGGCTCTGACAAGGGGTGAGTACTTGCAGACTTGCGTGAGGACAAGCAGTTCTTCCTGGACCATCCTGGTTTAGCACCTATCTCTACTGCACAGGCAAGTTCAACAAACATAGATACTGTCATCAAATACACATGCTCATCCATGCGATTTCGTATACGTCTCCTAAATGTCATGCTCCGTTCATATGCACGATAATAATATGTGACGTTGCGGATTTAAGCAAAAAAAAAAATGTTGCAGTAACAGCTGAGCTCTATTTTCTTACCGCATTGCTCGTGAACAGGGTGAGGAGCTGAAGAAGATGATCGGCGCAGCGGCGTACATAGAATGCAGCTCCAAGACGCAACAGGTATGGTGTGGATATGGACTGCTGGCAACTGGTTGGTAGTAGCAGTTGTACTTTCAGTTGTGATTAGTAATGCAAACATTATTGATGTTGCTAGTAGTTTAGTTCAGCAACATAATTGATCCGTACACTCATAGTTGTAAGATCAAGTACAACTTGCGTTGTGTAAAACGGATTAGAGAAGAGAGAAGCAACGGAACCGTACAAGATACAAACATTTAATTATCTTAAAGTGAATTTGCCACACCCACACTGTTTTAATAGTTAAAAACCACCATAAACTTTAACTTTTTTAATTGTTACTGCCTTACCTGATCATAACTGTGGTATGGAGCAGAATGTCAAGGCAGTATTCGACTCTGCAATAAAGGTCGTGCTCTGCCCACCGAAGCCGAAGAAGAAGAGCACCCGGAAGCAAAGGAGTTGTTGGATCCTATGAGGGAGCAAACACAAGGATGTTGCATGGAAGGGCACTCCTAGCATTTTTATTGCTTGTATTGTGCTGTGTTGCGTGTTGCTGCTAGAACTTCTCTGGGTTAAACTTGATGAGTGATAAGTTTGGTGATTCTTGTGTACGTAGCTAGTACTCTTTCAGTGTTAATTAAAAATGAGTCCTCGGTTAAGAACTTAAGATTGGTTCGTAGTTAACTAATGCATTCATCACAACTTTCCATTTCTGATTAGACTGTGTGTAACTTGCACGCTTCAATTGCAGTGTGCAGTTCTTTCTTTTTCTTTGAAGGCAAATAATGTGTCCCGTTGTGATCTTCGCAAGCAATCGAGTACACAACTGACTCCCTCATCAACAGGCAGAAAAGAGTAATCAGTAGCAGGATGTTTCTCTTAATATCTACCGTACATGCGTAGTTCCACCAAATTTATGAGCAAAAATGGTGCTTACCGTCTCGTAGTTCCCTTTGGCGCCGCACAAAAATTTATAACTGAAGCCACAGACATGAGGGACAAAAGTCGTAACGAACTTACCAACCTAGGACGAACCAAGTGGCTTTTTTATTGACACGAAACAGGCATCGAATTCAAATTCTTGTCAAATAGGACTCGAATCATGGGCCACAACCAGAGCAGCTCAGTTCCTATCTACACCCAAGATGAACTGAACTGTGCATACAAGAGGAAAAACCTCCACGACATGGAATCTGAATGAGTTGCCACAAACATTTTTTTTCAAAAATCTTCAAGATCCACGAACCAGCTTGTGGTGTATAACTTGCATATTTATCATGCCGTTTAAAAATGGGGAAACAGAATCTGTGCCATTTCAAATACTGAAGAGTGATAGATGGGAAATACCCATACAAACACAACAAACTCGACAGGTGCCTTGAATAACAGGGCAGGGTTAGAATTCTGTCCTTGAAGTCATAACTTTTCTGTCAATCAAACTGGTCAATGGGCCTTCGTTTGATCTGGCACATTTTTGCTCCTGAAAACTCCAGTAAGACCTCGGGAGTTGGCAAGGCGCTCCAATTCACTAAGCCTCTGCCTCATAGTCAACAACTCTTGAGCCAGCTGATCCTCCTTCTGCCTCAGTGCCTGCAAGATAGAGAAAACATCCCCATGAAAACATAGAAATTATTAGAACAAAACATACAACACAAACTAGTGAAACAACAAATAGTTTGAACAGTTGATTACTGAGTCAGAATCTTCTAACAGAAATCAATGGGTTTTGATATGTAATCACCGCTATTTCATTTGATCGTGTCAAAGGCACTCGAGTGTTTTGCAGAGGCTGACACAGCTACCTCCCCTCCTTTTTAAGGAATCTCTCCAAAAATAATTTTTTTGTTGTCGCATATTTATTTTTTTTGACCGAAGTCAGCAGGGGAGGCCCCTACCTATTTTTATATTTAACTTGAAAGGTTTATGTACATCAAAGAGGCCGTAGCCCAACAAAGACCCTAAGCTATCAAAGTCTCAAGTTACATATTACATATAAAGGCATCAATCAGAAGTTTAGCTGCAGGTTTAGCTCTAAAAGCAACCTGTTGCATCTCTATTTTGAAAGTGTGCTTCCATAGTGCAAAGGACAAGTCTTTGTTGTCGCATATTTATTGATTCAAGAAGAATGGAATACATCAGTATGTTCATGCCAAAATTACAAGCATTTGCTAGAAGGAAAAGGAAACATGCTTGTGAATTGTGACAGCTAAAAATCAGTTCAAAGCATGACAACCATAACATCAGTTAAGCTTGAGGGATCCAAAGCATTGTTAAGAGATGCCTATCTAACAGCAGTCAACCAAAAGCAATCGATAAGATATGGCAAATCATTATTTATTTCCGATCCTGCACACAAAACCACCGGATTATGAAGTTCCTACATCTACATGACCAAATTGCTAACATGCAACATGAGAGGAGCCACCATTTGATGGTGCAACTAAATATACATAGTCAGCACATGACTGACTATCTTATAGGAAAAAGACAGTATGGGGAGCTACTAAGGTAGCACACACTGGCTCAGACTTCAGAGAAAGTGTTGCCGATATCATAGCAATAGATTACAATGTGATAATGACAGAATACTGCAAACTAGACTACAGGTGAATGCTCATCAATAAACACAAATCAATGCAGGAAGAACTAGATGCGGTCGAATTTGCCAGAAAACTTGGTCAATTGCTCTAACAGTCCAGTCCTTGAGATCTACTAAGTTCCTACAAGTCCTGCTTCCGAATTTCAATAGATAGATTGTAACAATCTTAAATAATTCACTAAATACATCATTTCTTGTGACAAGGGATGTAAAAATTTAAAGGATAGCTGTAGCTGACTTGTACAGTTGGAAATTCATAGTGCCTTTATTTACTGAAATATTTAATTTATTCAAAACTGTTTTCAGTTAACATAACTACTAAATTTTATTTTTTAGGAGAACGATAGCTAATAGTTGTTCAGGGATAGATGCCGAAATATCTGGGTGTCCTTGCACTGACTGATTACCATAATTTATTTTATTTGCATTGACAACAACAACAATAACAACAACAATACAGCCTTTTATTTGCATTGACTGATCAGTTTTGTTTGTTTCATAAATATATCACAAGTGTTACAAGACACAAAATTTGGGCACCACTGAGCTGTTACCTCGATTTCCTGTTTACGAGCCTCCTCTTTCCTAGCCTCTGACCTGGCACTTCTTTGCACCTCATAGACCACAGCAGCTCCAGCAACCTACTACACAAATTAGCCAAAGTTTAGTGAATGACATAAGAAAATACAGGCAGTAACACGAAAGTCATGAAAATATGTAGGATGGAACTCTTCCATATTGAGAATGCTTCCAGTTTCAATAAAATGCATAACAGATATTTTGTTCGCGTGGAAATTAAAATTTATGTATTAAACCAAGAGAATCATCATCTGAAAATTAAGCAATGACTACATGAACATATGCACATGAGTGTTCAAATATATCTAGGCAAAAGTCAACAGATGAAATGTGACTGGAAACACGACGCAGCGGGGGCATTGGAAATTCATACTGCGGTGTTTTTTTATTATTATTCTCGGATTCCAAGTAAAGTCATACCTCATAACTCACAAATATTATGCTGACTAAGGAAATATGCAACAAGTCTCACAACACACGTTTGAATATCAGCCTGTGACTTAGTGAATACCGAGAAAACAAAGAGCTCCCCAATAAGATCCGCAGCAGCTTGAACAGCTTTCTCCTCATTCAATGGGCGAATCTCAACCTTATTTGAATGACCATAAATTCTTCTCTGGATGCGCGTAGAAATGCGATGATTTGCCTACAAAAAAAGTGTGTGACCAAAACAGTTATTGATAAAGTAAATGGCAGCTGAGAAGGTAACTGACATCATAATCGAAAGGATGTATTCTCCAAGACTGGAGAGTTTTAAGATTTTCTTTTAAAGAGAATAAATTAACATAACTTGCTACTTTACAAGCCATTAGGCTCATAGGATTCATGTATACAAACTATCCCGGTAAAAGTGACTACAAAAATTAAAGCAGTTCAGTCAGGTAAACATGAGGCACCATAGCTAAGGAAATTCTTTTCAGGCCCCTATTATTTTCTTCAAATAACTGAACATCCATGATCTACAAGAATACAAATTATTTCACCAAACCACTGACCCAGGCTAGCATACCGATCAGCCTTGTGCACTTATAAATCATTATTATCTGTTAACAGGTGTATCAAGTGAATCAGTGAACTTTACTTTTTCTGACAAAAAGAAAAGTCATAAAAGCACAATGAATGGAGCAATGCCAAACATACACAAACAACTAAAAAGCCAATTATGTTTAAACAATTCATTTCATTGCATGATCTATGACCTAAATTGCTTGTTACAAGGAAACAATGTATCTTGCAAACCGGGGTGTTAAGAATTGGGTGCACAAAGTGCATTTCTGTCCTCAAACTATTTCTATCCTCAAACTGCATAGTGATTCCTAGATTCGTTAAAACAAAATAGTTGGTCAAGAAACAATCTGTCGACAAAAAGTCACTTGCTATTTTCTACTGAAATCTTCCCATTTGCTCAAATAGGCACATAGTACGTATCGGTCAAGTGAAACTGAAAGCATTTAGATCAAGGAATTCGAATATTGACCATTTTCTTCATAAATAAATCATCATTCTAGATAACTAATAGCAACCCACATACACTAACCTGTAAGTCAAGAAGGGAGAAGTAGGCTATAGTCTTGCAAAAATGACATGAAATTGATGCCACAGAACAAGCTTGCAAGAATGCGTAAGTATCAATAAGAATTTCGCAAGTAATGAAAAGTTCACTCAGTCCCAATTTAACATAGTCTATCCTTAATTCCTTGGTTGCTCAATAAGAATTGTGGCAACTAAACTAAACCAGGCTACCGCAGAACCAAAACCATTAACTCTACATGACTACCAAATTGGTCAAAATTTACACCTAATCCTGAGCAACCACAATGCAAACAGGATAACACCTAAAATATTTTGGAGAAATTTCATACGAAGTTGATCCAATGTGAATAAAATAAATCAATATAGCCTGTTCAGTCAGCGGAAGTACGGAACAAAGAAAATGGGCATCATGACACCTCAAGTATGTTTGGAGAAATTTCATGCCAAGTTGATCAAATGTGAATAAAAAATATCCAATGGAGCCTGTTGAAGCAACAGAGTAATAGTAAACTCTAATAAAATAGCACTATACATAAGAACTCTGAAGGAAATTCAGCATGAGATCCAGACAATGTAAGTATTCCTTTGAGTATCTCTTCGAAATGTTTGTACTTTTGTTCATGTAAAATTTCCAATAACTCGAATTGAACAATTCTTTAGTACTAGAGTTTCCAAGAAATCAGCAAGTTGTTAGCAGGACAAGCCACCTGTCGTTTCCCTTCATGTATTTCAGGACGCCTACACTCAAATAAGGGACTCTAACAATAAAAGCTTGTTTCAGCTGTTTCAAATTTGTAAATATTGATGGAAAAAGTTGTTCTACACCCCAAAACTGTATGCTCGGAATGGAGATGTTAGTATAATACTGGGGTGCAGATGAGCATCTCATTTCAGGTTCAAGGAACATAATTTGTGCAGTTACATCCTTAGAAAGTAAATTGGCCACCTTAAATATACTTTTGATGGACCATAACCCTAGTGCACAAATTGCATCCCCCTATTCTAGCAGGAAATTTAAGAAATGGACACCAACCGAAGTACAGCTGTACAGGATAGAAAAGCAATAAGGAAACAACGCTAATGAATAAGCCTCTAAACCAGTATTCCGAGCATTTAAGAACTCTATAACTCTAAATTTACCACAACCAAGATTTGATATGTGGCTAAATTAAACCAGAACCACAAATCCCACAGGACGGCCAAATCCCCTCCCATTTCCTAAGCTACTGCGCCGCGACGAGCGGAGATGGGCAGCAGGAGGTACCTGAGCGAGGTTAATGATGAGCTGCCGGAACTTGGGGTGGCGGCTGGCCTCGGCCTTGAGCCTGCTCGCGATGGGCTTCGACATCGTCTTCAGCAACAGCGTGCCGAGCTTCGCGACCGGGAGTATCATCTTTTCTCCTCCTCAACGACAGCGGCTTCGCCCCCTCGTTTCTTAAGCGGATCCTCCCCCGCCGCCGACTGTTCCTGCTCACTTGAGGTCCGCGGAATTCGGGAGACCAGCGGCAGCGGCGGAGGGCTTGACTCTGCCTGAGGTGCGCGTTGAGATCGGGATTCGAGGTTGCGAGAGATTCCGAGCACAGGGCCTCACTCCTTGTGTCACTTTTTGCTTTCTTTCTTGTTTGGCGTATTCCCAGTTCAAACATTCCATTCCTACAATCTCAGACGCAAGTCCATTATTCTGTAAATACACTATTATTTCATAAAAAAATATGTAAACTAATAACTAATTATAAATTCGTATAAAGAAAATCTAAATTTTTCTTCATGCCTTTTATGTATTCTTGTTAAATAAAAAATCAACCATCAATATACTAAAAGATAAGTATATGTGATCGTTCAGTAATATATTTACATAATATTATTCTTATGATTTAAAAATAACAAACTTATTGCATGTATGCATGTATTTTATTAGTTATACATAATCCTGGTGCTCTGCTGCCGTAGGTTTAGCTCCTCTTTTCTTTTAGTTATTTATAGCGTATTATATTGGTGAGTTTTAAGGTTTTTCTTATCACTATATCAAAACTATTTTTGCATGTGTGTGGCCTCCATGGTTATGACCATGACTAATTGCAACTTCTGCATTTTATCGCCAATAGAGGAGAGGAAGCGGAGGGGAGCATTTGCACCTCTAGGACTCATCAAATTTGAGTATATGTGTTGTATTATTTTATATTTAATATTTTAAAGAAATAATGACTGAGGTAAACAAAATATTCAAAACGAACTTCTTTCAGCTAAAGATTTGCTTGTTTTCTATTAGCTAAAATGTTATATTATATATTTTTTGAAACATGTAGATTTTTTTAAGAAAAAAGTTTGAATTTTTTTCAGCCAGAGTTGGAATATTTAGTTCTCAACTTGACAAAAAAAATTACATGTTTTTAATCACATAATCCCATTGAGGAGGCAGACCTAGGGGTATGCCCTATATGCCATTATGCCATGGCATAAAACTCATGTACATTTTCCACTATGAAATTGATTTCAACCTTGAAGTGTCGTTCGCCATGTGCACACTACAAGAAGAGCTGTTTTTTGGTCACCAAACTATTTAGTCAACAAGCAGTATATTGGTCTCTCTAGGTGAACAAATTGTGTTACCAATATGGCATCGCCCTTGGTAAATGGCGGCTATATATAGGATATTATGATAGTACGTTTCACCGCCCTTCAGTATTGCGTTAACCTTGTGACTAGTATCCTAGGTTTCGGCAAATATCAATACATATAGGCTAGAAGTATAGGCATAGCCTGGTTTATCAACCAAAGTAAATTTAGATAGATATAGAGGTTATGAGTTCAATTCCTAACAATAGCATTTTTTTTGCATACTCCACTAGTCGCATTCTATGAAAAAAACTTTATTTTGAACCATGGATAATTTTGATATTGATTATAATAATTTTGTGAAGGATAAGAATAAGAAAGAATGGGCAATATGGTTGGACCTATATCCAATAGTTGAGACACCTGAGAGGCTGAGGGAGAAAAAGGACTACGAGATATTTCTACTGTTTACGCTTCGTTCACAACAGTATATCTTATGGCGAGCACGCAAAGACCAAAGAACCGTGACAAAATCATGAGAGAATCGTCATGTGCTTGTAGTTTCTTGCGAGACGACGAAGTTGAGCGTGCACAAGGCCGCCACGGTCCAGAAGAAGTAGTCGAGGTGGCCCCGGCCGGTCGAGATCGTCGCAGATCCACCCACCAGGTATGCCCGCGGTCGCCGTGAACGCGGCCACGACGGCGTAGATCGATCAACAAGCTCATGTAGCTCCCCAGGGCGATGGTGAGCAACGCCAGCTCTTCAAAGCCTACGGCCTAAACTCCAATGCGTGATGTAGCATAACACCTCAGCATCTGCCACGCCTCGCGACGCGCCGGCGAGCCGCTTTCGTCTCCACAAGCGCCAAGGCCGTCATGATCAGCGCCATGAGGAGGCGCCACGAACAGGGTGACTTCCACCGGTGCCGTATCATCGTCCTCAGATTCAGCATCATACATCATACTGAGTGACTTGTGAGACACATGCAAGGACGAGCTGTATAATAACAACTGATAACCCAACATTTAAACAGAAGATTAGCAAAAAAAAAAACTTCAGTAGCACGAAATGAAACCGGTCCCATGTGCAAATAGTAGGTCTTTCGAGTGTGTTTTCCGAAATGCCGCCATCATCGAAGCGCCACGCGGCAGTCCAGATGCGTGGAGAAAAAGTCGTCGAGGCCTCGAAAGCCATCTGGACCGTTCAGATCCATTTTTTTTGAATGAAACGTTCAGATCCATTTCGACCCCTTGGAGTTGACTTCCACCGCTCAGTCTCCCTCCGACACGCACCATCGTCCCCGCGTGAGGCGTGACTACACGCCACCGCCGCCTCCGTCGTGCCGTCTGCCGTGGTCGCCCCCGTCCTAGTGCTGGCGGGCCTTCTCATTGGGCTTGCGCAGACCCTCTCCATTTTGCGGCAGCGGCGGCGTCACTCAAGCTCCACGGCCGGAATCGATCCTGCCGCGGCAGTTCGCCTGCAGTCTCCACGGCATAAGGTTCGATCTATTAGCATCTTCTTTATAATTTTATTCATGCTATTTGTCACGGAACACTTATTTTTTTCATTTGATACTCCTTTTTTGTTAAACAATCGCTACTGCTGCTATATATGCCGTCATTTGCATTGCATTGCCTCCTGTTCTGTTGTAAGGTATTTCTGGTATTCCGGTCAAACAAGCATAATTCGTTACTTTGCCTGCATTTAGCTTCTGAATGGACCCTAGTAGCATGCTAATTAAATTCTGTCTTAAATCAATGTAATGGCCAGTCAGATGGAACAAGAATTAGATTGCCTCACGGTTCGTTTAATTTCAGTGCATGATTCTACTTAATTTACCAAAATTACCTGAAATTCGGATTAGTATGTGATATTTCAATCCGAAACCGAAAAAAAAAAGTCTACATTGCTTGGTTCAGCTGTAATGTGACCTAAAACTGCATTAAAATGTGAATTGGCATTTCAAGACTTGCAACAACCTTGGAACTGGATTACAGTAAGACATACAGTAGTAGTTTGGAGAACAGATTTCAGCTTAATATTGTCAACCTTTGAACTAGTGTCGCATTCTTCCAAACGAATTATTACAGTTCGTTAGGCAAGTTTATACGATATGCATTGAAATGGATGATGTAGAAGTCAAAATTCATATAGAACAGTTCTTTCATTACTGCCTTAAAATGTGTATGAGTTGGATGATTGACAGTTCACACTGTTCATTTTCCTACATAAGGCAGAAGCTATTTACAAACGATGGTGCATTGATTTTAAAGTCTCACCGTGAAGGTTACCTTGCAGATCTTATGTGCTGCCATTCTGTCGGTTACAGCGATGCATACACCGTACAGCTGTGTTCGAGACTGTTCATCTGGAGTGTGAACCAAACATTTGTTCCATGTCTCACAATTGAAATAATATAAACACTGGAAAAAAACGTAACACTTTATATCTCCACAACTAATGGCGGACCACTGCAAAACTTCCTCTGCAATTATCGCTGAAGCTGTGAATGGGTCACATTTGCTCAGGATAAAGGGGTACTCGTGGACGAAAGAACTGCTTGCGAACGGGAAATACGTCACATCTGTTTCAAAAAATGTTGGAGGTCACAACTGGTTTATTCGGTACTACCCAAACGGTTGCCATAAAGATGACTCTGATTACATTTATTTCTTCCTGGATCTTGATTCTCCTGGGGAGAAAGAGGTGATGGCGAAATTCAGGTTTAGTTTGCTGGACAATGATGGAGTACCAGTGCCATCTTACAGCTTAACCAGCCCTATCCACACCTACTCAAGCACAGATTCATCCTGGGGCTACTCTAAGTTTATGAAGAAGGCAGACCTTGAAGGATCAGGGCATCTCAAAGATGATTGTTTCAGAATCAGGTGTGATATCACATTCATGCCCCCGATACAGAGCAAAGAAACGGAGCAGTTTGTGCTAGTTCCTCCAAGCAACCTGCACCAGCATCTCGAGGAGTTGCTAAAGAACATGGATGGGTACGACGTGACATTCGAAGTCGGAGGCGAGAAGTTCCCAGCTCATAGGTGCATACTTGCTGCTCGATCTTCTGTGTTCAAGGCTGAGCTCTTTGGAGACATGGCCGAGAACAGTAAGAGGTCCATTCAGATTGAAGACATCGATGCACAGGTGTTCAAGTCCTTTCTCCATTTCATATACACAGACGTGTTGCCAGATATGGATCCAGAAGAAAGAAAAGAGGCCCATGCAGATGAGGCCATGGCGCAGCACCTACTAGTTGCAGCAGACCGCTACAATGTTGAGAGGCTGAAGCTGGTGTGTGAAGAGAAGTTATGCAGCTACATAAACTCTGACACGGTGGCGACAAACTTGGCTTTAGCTGACCAGCATAACTGTCGTGGACTTAAGGAGGCTTGCTTTGAGTTTCTTTCTTCCCCTTCCAATTTTAAGGCAATGCTAACTTGTGATAGTTTTGAGCATCTCAAGAGTAGTTGTCCATCTGTTCTGGAGGAGCTGATTGCAAGATTTCTTCCAGATGACCTTAAAGCAGCAAAAGAGATTATCATGGCATTTCTTTAGGTGGTATGATTGGCAACATTCAGTATTATGTTTGAATATGTTAAATCCCAGAAACTAAAATGCATTGTCACATTCTCATGTGATTTGTTATCATTTGAGGCATAACAAACAAGTTATACTATTTTGTTCATTTTGTTTAACAAGCAAGATGACATTAGCTCTAGTTTCTCGAGAAGATTTCTCATTGCTGTCCCAAAGGCCTGTACAATGCTTAATTGATGGAATTATTATTGTGTACCGCTGAAAAAAATTTAGATTAATTGGCAGCGCATAAAAGTCATCACTTATGTCATAGCTAACGTATACATAAACTTAGTTAAATCAGAAGTTTTGACTTTAGGGACAAAATGAGCAAACAAATTATCTTTAGTCAATCGTATCCTCAGTTTGAAGTCAATATTCATGGAGTGGTCAGAGATTTGGTTCAAGATATGGTCAAACGTCACGAAAAAAGTCAACGATGACAATAATTTAAGTAAAAGTGGGAGTACTTATTTTATTTTGTTTTACATGTTATATGAGACATTTTTATATTTTTAAAAGATAATTTATCAAATAACTTAGTCACTGACATTTGAGTTCAGAACTAATTTATAATTATAAAACATGTGTAAACAAAATATTTAATCTCGCATGGACAAACCATATAATTTATCAAATAACTTAGTCACTGACATTTGAGTTCAGAACTAATTTATAATTATAAAACATGTGTAAACAAAATATTTAATCTCGCATGGACAAACCATATGGCATACAACACACAACAAGAACAAACAGGATACTTTCTTTTTGCGATGAAAACAAAGAAACAGCGGGCTAGTACGTACTATTATGTATGGCTAGACAAAGGTGATGTTGGCTGTGCGGTTTGCGATGAAAACAAAGAAACAGCGCGCAGGTCGACGTGCGACAGCTCGTCGCCGGCCATCTCCATCCACCGGTCCACCACGGCGTGATCCAGCCTGCTGTACAGAACACAGAACGCGACGCGGAATCCCCGGAGCGGGACGCCGTGGCGCTGCTGCCGGCAGAGGAGCGCGGCGGTGACGATGCCATCTAGCGGCGGCCAGGGCTCCAGCAGGGGCTCGGCGAAGAGGTAGTCGGTAGCGACGGGCCGTTCGCGGTCGTCGAGTGAGACGGTGTGGACGGCGGCGAGGATGCCGCGCCACCGGCGCGACAGCACCGCGGCGCGCGCGGCGTCGAACGCCGGGAGGAAGGATAGGATGTGCCCGAGGACGGCGTCGCTCAGCTGGCTCAGCCGGTCGTCGTCGCCTGCCATGGTTGCAAGTTCTCCGTGCTCGAGGCGAGCTCTACTTGGCTCCTCTGCCGGCGATTACTCCTACTCCTCCTACTCCTATGTGTGGAGAGAGGGAGGGGCTAAGTTTTCCTCAACAAAGCAGAGCTGGACTCGGCATGCACACCCAGGACGGGAACACAAGTCCGACTGCAATGCTATTCGATTATAGTAACAGCAAAAAGTTTTTTACAAACTCAAACTCAAGAGCAATCTAATGCTATTCGCCTGGGTATTACGGAAGCCCTATGACTATAGATAGACTCGAAACATGTACAGGCAATAATCCATGTCGACGTCGATGGCTGCCGATCGCTGCCTGTCCGACCTCCCGGACGACCTTCTCCGGAGCATCCTCTACTTGGCCCCCGCGAAGGAGGCCGCATCCACCGCCGTGCTCTCGCGGCGGTGGCGCTCGCTGTGGTGCACATCGGGCGCCGTCAACATCGACTCGCGCTCGTACGGCCGCATCAGCAGCAGCTCCGGCGGCGGGGTCGAGGTCGAGCGCTTCGTCCGCGGCGTCCGGGCGGCGCTCGACGCCGCCCGCCCAAGCCCCATCCGGAGGCTCACCGTGCACGTCCAACTCGAGGCCGAGGGGTACGGCGAGGCCAAGGAGATGTACGAGTCTCTGAGCAAAAAGTACTCGTCGTCGGCGGAGGATCTCGTGGACGCGGTGGTCTCCCACCCGGCGGCGAGGGGCGTCGAGGTGATCCACGTCGGGGCCCACGGAACCTGCGACAGAGACCTCAACGATGTGTACACGCCCGGGTGGTACTACACGCTCAGCTGCGGCGCGCTGCCGTCGGAGCTCCTTCGGGTGCTGCACCTCACCAAGTGCTGGCGCTTCACGCCGCCTCCTCCCGGCACCGCCTTCCCGCGCCTGGCCGAGCTCCGCCTACACGGTTGCTGGGTCTCTGTCAAGGGACTCCAGGCCATGATCAACGCCTCGCCGCAGCTGCGCACCGTGCACCTCCTCCAACGATGCCTTCTCGACAACAGCGTTGAAGAGGACAAGCAGGACGTGCTTTCCTGCCCGTCAGTCACCGCACTCGTGCTCCACAACTGTCAGCTGCTAACCACCGGCCAGCACAACCAACAAATCGTCCAGCTTGACGTGCCAAGCCTGCGGTACCTGAGTTTCGAGGGGTCTATTCATGCTAGATCCTGCGAGCAAGTATCATTCAAGTCACAGGGATTACACCAGCTGGACCGAGTCGACGTGCACCTCACTGACAACATCCACGAATTTCAAAACGTGGTGGTCAGGGAACCCTTTTGGCAGTTGCTCCGGAGCTTCAGCAAAGCCAACGTCTTGAAACTGACCACGAAATACCCGATCGACCATGTCGCGGTTGTTGACGACAAGGATCAGGATCGGCTCCTCTGCGATGTCATGTTCCACAACCTGAAGCGTCTCGAGCTACAGGCAAGCTACTACTCGCGCAAAGTAGCTGCGGTGGCCATTGCAAACTTGCTCCGTAGTTGCCCTGTCCTCTGCGACCTCCACCTCCATTTAAGAAAGCCGGCACGGAGACGACCACGCATAACCATGTCGCAACGGGCAGCTCGACGGGACTTCGACGAGTCCGTTGAGAACTTCAAGCAGTGTCGAAATTCGTTGGGCGGAGCTGACCGGCATGACAGCCATACCTACGAGGTTTCTGATATCCCCGGCTTGAGCGGACATTCGTTCAAATGCTTGCAGAGTTGCCTGACAAGAGTGACCCTGCAGCTCCGGATGCAAAAGAAGGATTGCTTTGGTACCCGACTTGTTAAGTTCTTCGCACAGAATGCAGTGGTTCTAGAAGAATTGTACATCGATGATGGAATTCACAGAATACGCGAGCATATGAACTTCCTCGTCAAGATTGCAAGATGGAGTGCTAATTCGCCAAAGAGGAGGAACTCGCTGACCCCAAGAGTCTACCTCGTCAAACGTGACGAGCATGTGAACATTTTTAAGCCAGTCTCAATGGGAGTGTCATGGTAGTTTCATAGCATTAAATTTGCTGACATGGCATAAGAGAGAAGAGGGAGAGTGTCATGGGATGAGAAATGAGTGTCATCACCATGACCTTTTTTTTGATAACTGTGTGATGACACTCTCCACTCGAGACTGGCCTTAGAGTCTAGAATTGAAGTGAACTTCAGTTCAAAATTGTGTTTTTCAGCCTTGCTAAGAGATAATGATCGACATTATGTATTTTTTTTGCAAATAAGTTCATCTATCGAGCTGTGTGTGTGCATCATAAGTTGTTTCGGTTTATTCTACTGAGTGATTAATGATGGATTTATGCGGTAGTTCTATACTATTATGCAATTAATTATACAAAATGAACCTACTCTAAATTTCATAAATGGTAATTTTGTTACAACAATTCGTAATTACTACTAAAACATGCTAATTATATTTCATTATTTACTAATGATCATGCTTAGCGAGGTTGGATAACGTTCCCAGCCAATTTTTTCGTACATGCTCATGTCCATCATCTTTGAAGAATATTCTCTATTCCATCTACTCTATCTAGACTAAGTGAAACAAATACTAGATTGGATAGCTATGTCCAAGCCAATCCAAGCTAGTACAGGGAAACAAACACATCCCAGATCTTCGACCGTGCCCCACTCACCGCCACAGAGGCAGCAGGACAATGGGCTACATGAACACAGACGAAGGTATACTACCGTGAAAGTTTTCTAGTTCTCTATGGAAGATGAAATGGGGGATCGTGTTCTGGAGCTTAGCAAGCTCTGTGGTTATGGTACTATGGAACTAACCTCATAAACAACAATACTGAGTAGCCAGAGATTACCTAAAAGTTGCCTAAAAGTTGATTTTCTTTATCATGCTTCTAGTTCTAGAATAAAAGGCATATACATGGCAAAGCTTATATTTTTATATAGTTATAAGTTTTGAAGTAGCATAAATAGAGTTCTATTTTTTTCTACATATTGGTTTAGAAATCCATGATAATGTTTTGTGTATTTTTCATATTTTCTTCATGAAACAAAATATTTTGTGTTAGAATATGGTTCTATATAATTTTATAAATTGGAAATATGAAATGATATTATGTACACCCTTATTATATTGATAGATCCATTCATACAAATGATTTAGTCGCACATCCTCCTTGGCCTATCATCAAACTTTTATCAAATCATGCATTAGGGAACAAATAAATTATATGTATAATAAAACACGTTAGATCTCAATTAGGAGCAGAAAAGTATTACTCACATCAAAATCATCGCAAGAAACACCATCATAAGGAACATAGTAAAGCATCTTATAAGCACCCAATAGATATTGTAAAAGATCCATTAGGGCTTCTACTTGTTTGAAACAAACTCCGCAATCTTTATGCTCTAGATAACCAGGAGCATAGCAGATCCATTAGGTTTTCTACTTGTCACACCCAAACTCCATAAAAGTATCTCCTCACTATGAACTATGAACTACTACTCTCCAGAACTCAACTCACATGAGGTTAAACCACATCCGTTCCGGGAGTGATTGTCGACCACCACCCCACTGTTGTAATATGATCCAAATTCGGCCTTGTTAGGGACGCCTAGGAGGTGTGAGAGGTGGAGTCCTCCCACGTTACGGATCCTATTAGTTAGCCACCCATATATATATACATCTTGTGTGTTGCAAGAGAAAAGAGAGAGACTCATTGTAATTCCCCTGCGTTTTGTAAACTCTCCTCATATAGTGAAGATTGTCGGTTGGCGCCCGTGGTTTTTTCCGCAAGGGTTTTCCACGTAAAAATCTGTGTCTCGTTTCGATCTTGTTTATGCATTATTTGCTAACAAGTGGTACCGGAGCCAACACGAGATTTTTTATTAAAAAAAATAAGGTTTAATTCCTGTTCGTTCTTCAGCCGCCGCCGATCTGTTCTTCGCGTTGCAGATCCCGGCGGAGTCGTCCATCGAGTTGCTTGCGAGTCGGCGAGTTGTTGCGCGCATCCGGAGATTTATTGATCGCCGTGTGTCGTCAACGAGTCGATTTTTTCCTTCGCTTCCGCATCGAAATCGACAAGTCCCTGCTGACTACAAGACAAGTCCCGGGTGAGCCTGTACCCGAGGCGCACGTCGCGAGGCGGACAGGGAACCACTCCGTCGATTCAATTTTTGAAGGACTTTTGCTACGCGCACACGAGGAAGTCTACTAGGGAGTGGTTTTCTTGTTCATTGCTGAACGTACACAATTGTGTACCAGGAAGTCGGCATAAATTGTCTACGTCCACCCAAGACTATACCGGAGACGCTGCACATTTATTTTATTGCTGATTTCTTCGATGGCTTCTCTCAAATATGATGTTCCGCTGCTTGACCGTGATACACGGTTCACTCTTTGGCAAGTCAAGATGAGGGCAATATTAGCGCATACTCGATTTGAATGATGCGCTTGATTCTTTCTCTAATAAGAAGCAAGAGACTTGGACCGATGAAGAAAAGCGTCGTGATCGTAAGGCTCTTTCACAAATTCATCTTCATTTATCTAATAATATTTTGCAAGAGGTTTTGGATCGGAAAACCGCTGCTGCTTTATGGCTCAAGCCGGAGTCGATCCGCATGTCCAAGGATCTAACCAAGTAAGATGCATTTGAAGATGAAATTGTTTACTCACAAGTTGCAAGAGGGTAATTCATTGGCCTCTCATTTATCGATCTTCAAGGAGATTGTTTCGGACCTAGCGTCCATGGAGGTAAAATATGATGATGAGGATTTAGCTCTCATGCTTTTGTGTTCGTTGCCCCCGTCTTATTCAAATTTCAGAGATACTATATTATACAGTCATGACACTCTTATCGTTAATGAGGTTTATGATGCTTTGCATGCAAAAGAAAAGATGAAATTGATAGTGTCTCCCGAAGTTGCTGCCAATGATGATGGAGAAGGTTTGTCCGTCCGTGGTAGGACAGAGAAGAAGAAATTCAACAATGGGAGAGATAAAAGTTCGAGTGGTCATCGCGGTCGCTCTAAATCCGTAGGCAAAGATAAGTTCTGCAGATATTGTAAAGGGAATACTCATGATATTTCTGAATGTTATAAGCTGCAGAATAAGGAGAAGAGGAAAGCTGCTCAAAAGGCTAAATCTAATCCTAATGATGATGGTGTCGCTTCGTTGTTGCTACCGCTGATGATAGCAGCTTCGATGGTGATGTTCTTGTTGCTTTTGCTGGATGTGCCAAAATTAATGAGGAATGGATTCTTGATTCTCGCTCGCTCATTTCATATTTGCATTAATAGAGATTGGTTTTCCACTTATGAATCTGTCCATAGTGGAGGCTCTGTTTTGATGGGTGATAACACTCCTCGCAAGGTAGTAGGCATGGGATCTCGTTCGGATTAAGATGTCCGATGGTATTGTCGGGACATTGGCAGATGTGAGGCATGTTCCAACTATGACAAGAAATCTTATTTCTTTGAGTACTCTTGATCGCAAAGGGTATAAGTACTCCACTGGAGGTGGAGTTATGAAGGTAACTAAAGGCTCTCTTGTTGTCATGAAAGGTGATTTATTGACTCGCCAATTTATATCTTCTTCAAGGCACTATCGTTATTGGCAATGTTTCTGTTTCTACCAAGTCATTATCTCGATTCTGATGCTACTAACCTTTGGCATATGCGTCTTGGGCATATGAGTGAGCTTGGTATGACAATTTTGAGCAAGAGAGGACTTCTTGATGGGCATAGCATCAGTAAGCTGGATTTCGTGAGCATTGTGTGTTTGGCAAACACAAGAGGGTGAAGTTCAACACTTCGGTTCATACTATCGAAGGTATTCTTGATTATGTGCATTCCGATTTATGGGGGCCTCGCTCGTAAGACTTCTCTTGGAGGTGCTCGTTATATGTTGACAATTATTGATGATTATTCAAGGAAGGTATGGCCTTATTTCTTAAAGCATAAATCGAAGCATTTTCTAAATTCAAAGAGTGGAAGATTATGGTGGAGAAACAAACCGAAAGAAAGGTGAAGGTTCTTCGCACCGATAATGGGATGGAATTCTGTTCTCATGCTTTTAATTCATATTGTAAGTCTCAAGGCATTGTGAGACACCGCACCGTTGCTTATACACCTCAACAAAATGGTGTGGCCGAGCGGATGAACAGGACTATCATCTCTAAGGCCCGTTGCATGTTGTCTAATGCTCGGTCCGAGTAGGCGTTTTGGGCCGAGGCCGCTTCCACCGCTTGTTTTCTGATTAATCGTTCTCCCTCTATTGCTATTGATAAGAAGACACCAATTGAGGTATGGTCCGGTTCTCCAACAAATTATTCTCGAATTGAGAATTTTTGGTTGTCCCGCTTATGCTCATGTTGATAATGGTAAATTGGAGCCTAGAGCTATTAAGTGCATTTTTCTTGGTTATCGTTCCGGTGTTAAAGGTTATAAATTGTGGGATCCTGAATCTAAAAAGGTTATTACTAGCGAAGTGTTGTCTTTAATGAATCTGCTATGTCTAATGCTCCTGTTCGTAGTTCGCAGACCTCTAGTGTGCAGGTGGAGCATGTTATTGATTCAAGCACATACACCGGATACTCGATACGTATGCACCTATTGATGATGATTCATCCGTTATCCCACATTCTCCCGTTGTGCAGTCTCCACAACGTTCTATTGCAGCTGACAGTGTCTAGGAGGCCTCATGTTCGACCCAAGAGGTTAATTGAGGAATGCAATATTGCTGCTTATGCTTTGAGTTGCGTAGAAGAGGTTGAAGGTACTCGCTGAACCTTCTAATTATTCTCGAGGCTATTACTTCGCGGATTGCAACAATTGGGTTACCGCTATGCAAGATGAGATGGAGTCACTTGATAAGAATGGTACTTGGGATTTAGTGCCATTGCCTAAAGAGAAGAAGCCCGTTCGTTGCAAGTGGATTTTCAAGAGAAAAGAACCTATTTCTCCTAATGAAACAAGCAAGGTATAAAGCAAGGTTGGTTGCTAAAGGCTATAGTCGATTCCGGTATTGACTATAACGATGTGTTTTCTCCTGTTGTGAAACATAGCTCTATTCGCACTTTACTCAGTATTGTTGCTATGCATGATTATGAGCTTGAGCAATTAGATGTTAAAACTGCATTCTTACATGGAGAATTAGATGAAGATATTTATATGGATCAACCTCGAAGGTTTTGCTATTCCCGGAAAAGAACACCTTGTCCGTAAGTTGAAGAAATCTCTTTATGGTTTGAAACAATCTCCTAGACAATGGTATAAGAGATTTGACTCCTTTATGCTCTCTAATGGCTTTAAGCGGTCTGATTATGATAGCTGTGTTTATTTGAAGTTGGTTAATGGTTCAGCTATTTATTTGCTTCTCTATGTCGATGATATGTTGATTGCTGCAAAAGATAAGTCGAAATAGCCAAGTTGAAATCACAATTGAGTAATGAATTTGAGATGAAGGATTTGGGTGCAGCAAAGAAAATTCTTGGCATGGAGATTATTAGAGAGAGACAGTCCGGCAAGTTATTTCTTAGTCGTAAAGGGTATATTGAAAAGGTCCTTCGTCGTTTCAATATGCATAAAGCTAAACCAAGTGAGTACTCCTTTAGCTCCACATTTCGGATTATCTTCAGCTTTGTGTCCCGAGTCGATAAAGATATTAAGTACATGTCTAGAGTTCCTTATAACAAATGCAGCTTGGTTCTCTATATGTATGCTATGGTTTGCTCTCGTCCCGATTTGTCATATGCACTCGAGTATTGTCAGTAGATACATGTCTAATCCTGGTAGAGGGCATTGGAAAGCAGTTCAATGGATTTTGAGATATTTGCGCGGTACTTCGAATGCTTGTTTGCAGTTTGGGAAATCTGGAGATGGAATTGTTGGTTATGTTGATTCAGATTATGCTGGTGATTTGGATAGAAGGAGATCTCTCACAGGTTATGTTTTCACCATTGGTGGTTGTGCTCGTTAGTTGGAAAGCTTGTTTACAGCTCATCGTTGCTTTATCAACTACCGAAGCTGAATATATGGCTATTTCTGAAGCTTGTAAGGAAGCTATTTGGCTTCGAGGTTTATATGCTGAGCTTTGTGGAGATGATTCTTGCACTACTATATTCTCGTGATAGTCGGAGTGCTATTTACCTCACAAAAGATCAGATGTTCCATGACCGGACAAAGCATATTGATGTGAGGTATCATTTTATCCGAGATGTTGTTGCTCTTGGTGATATTAAAGTGTGCAAGATCAGTACGCATTTTAATCCTGCGGATATGATGACAAAGCCAGCTTCCCATCGCTAAGTTTGAGTTATGCTCAAGCTTGGTTGGTGTTACAGCTTAAGTCCTAGTGACTTGTTGGCGCACGGTGCTATTTATTATTGAAGGGAGTTCATTGATGATCCTTCATTTGCTGCAAGATGGAATTTGTCTCAAGGTGGAGTTTGTTGTAATATGATCCAAATTCGGCCTTGCTAGGGACGCCTAGGAGGTGTGAGAGGTGGAGTCCTCCCACGTTACGGATCCTATTAGTTAGCCACCCATATATATATCATCTTGTGTGTTGCAAGAGAAAAGAGAGAGACTCATTGTAATTCCCCTGCGTTTTGTAAACTCTCCTCATATAGTGAAGATTGCCGGTTGGCGCCCGTGGTTTTTTCCCGCAAGGGTTTTCCACGTAAAAATCTGTGTCTCGTTTCGATCTTGTTTATGCATTATTTGCTAACACCCACTACGGAGCATGTCATGAACTACCAATATGCTGGCCCTCAACTCACGGTTGTACGAAATTGCGTCATTTTTCTTGAAGGATGACTTTCGCTCGATCGTGTGACTCTTTGAGAATTTACGCCACCTCCCCGTAGATCCCAGCGATAGCCAATAGACACTCGGCCCCGTACTTGTATCGCTGATTAGATGTTGACGACTGTTTCTGGACAGAGAAGGCAGTGCTGAAAACAGACCCAACATTCTTGGACGTAACAAAAACAGCAGCTCATCTTACGTGACGGCGCTAGGAAGCATGAATGCATGAGTCTGATTTAGTAGTAAGTTGAGAAGAGACATGGAATAGAGATGAACACTCGGCCTTACCGTCAGTCAGTACAGAGGCAACCCGGTTCCATCTGGCAGGAAAGTAAGCGACGGTTGATTCGCGGGACAAGATGAAGTCGGAGGAGAGGGAACACAATGGTTAGTGCTTAGAGATCCACCGAATCGCGCAGCCGCTTAGGTGAAAAAATACCACTTGAGATGGGACGATAAATGTGACGTGCCACAAGTTTCAGACGGCAGCGCGCCTTCCTTGATTGCCGTTCGGTGTGTCTTGCATCCTCCTCCTGTGTACCCAGTTGGGAGTACACATTCTTGTGTGATTTGTTATCATTTGAGGCATACCAAACAAGTTACACTATCTTGTTTAACAAGCAAGATGACATTAGCTCTAGTTTCTCGAGAAGATTTCTCGATGTTGTCCCAAAGGCCTGTACAATGCTTAACTGATGGAAATATTTTTGTGTGTACTGCTGACAAATTTTATATTAATTGGCAGCGCATAAAAGTCATCACTTACATCATAGCTAGCTAACGTATATATAAACTTAGTTAAATCAGAAGTTTTGACTTTAGGGACAAAATGAGCAAATAAATTATCTTTAGTCAATCGTATCATCCTCTGTTTGAAAAGTCAATATTCATGGAGTGGTCAGCGATTTGGGCCAAGATATATAAGGGCACGTACAAAGGAGAGCCCACTGTGGTTTCTTGGGCACATGTATCCAAGTAAAGAAATATGAAACAACTCTAGTCATATAAAGGAGAGACTCTACATGGTGTCTTTTAATAAATGCATATTATTAATGATTGTATGACATAAGTCGTCTCTTCATATGTACAACGGTGCTCGTAGTTGTCTCTTACATCTAAACACGTGATAGAGACCGTCTCTTCGTCAAGAGACCACCCAGCCGTCTCTTCAAGGGTTGGAGGGGCTATTTGTAAAAATACATTGCCACATCAACTCAAGAGCCCGCTCATTTATTAGCGTTGTACATGCCCTAATGATGTTCGGAATATTATTGCTTTTGGGCAATACCAGCACCATGCTATAAGGCCAGTCTCAATCCAAGTTTCATATGCATTAAATAGTATGTCACATAAGCAAAAATGATGATGTGGCATACAATTTATGAAGAGAGAGGAATAGAGTTTCATCCCAGTAAAACCTCCTGTACACGGTTACCTAAACTATGAAACTAGAATGAAACTCCACTAAGACTAGTTTGTTTCATCTCTCCATATTTTATCAACTATCATTGGTCACTTAGATGCAACAATTAAATGATATGCCTATGAAACTGTGACATGAAACTTTGCATTGAGAGAGCTTGTTTCATCAACAATTTTATATGATATAGCATACTTGAAAACCGTACTATGAAACCTTGCATTGAGACTGGCCTAATAAAAGATGCTAGTTTAAAGTGAGCCCTGAATCAATCAATAGTGAAATATATTTTAAATGAAGGTTGAATTCCCGAGTCACCGTGTACTCCTCTTGAATTTACTCCATTATTGTAGGGGTAAGGTTTACCTTATATAATCCTTCTCCAGACCTCACCTTAGGTGGGAGCTTACAACACTGGGTCTGTCCTAACATTCTTTCGTGCTAGATTGCAAGACTGAATGAGCTAGCTGTTTATTCTCGATGCTTTGACAGGACCACCATATATGTTTCACATTCTATTGAGTTACAATGCAATGTGCCATATTCTGATAATGTATAATGGAACGGGTTTATTGTGATCTTTTCTACAAGGTTTACAAGTAATACATAGAATAAAATTCTACATATATATGCAGCAGAATCCGTGTACTGCAGATCCAGTTGGTCCAAACTGGCAGGAAATTAAAAAGCCGAGTATGGGGATATCAGTCATCACTTACGGCGTCCTAGCTTCTAATAACGTAAAGCTTCAGACAACTCAGAAGCTCTGACATTATAGACGTGAAGAATGGGCAAACGAAGTCAACAATTCACCATGCATATGCTGGTTGCCAGGCGGAACGGCCGGTACGATTTCTATATATATGGCAACCAGAGCAGTTTCCCATCTCGCATTGCCTTGTCTTTCTCTGGATACCGACCCGTTCACCTTCGTCTAGATAGCTTGCTTTTGACTCACAAAATCATTAGGTAAATAATGGCCTCTGGTGCTGCCTCCCATCTGAAGGTTGCCATCGTCGGCGCCGTGTGCTTGTTGCTGGTGCTGTCTTCTACCCCGGGGCAGCAGGCGGCGGCGCAGATGATGTGCAGCAGGTGTGACCAGGACTGCAGTTCCTCATGCGGCGGCAACGGCGACGGCACCTGCAATGGCGCCTGTGGTGACCCCACGGCCGTGGCATGCGCCAACTGCCACAGATGCATGAACCCTTGCCGAAGCTACTGCCACTCCACTTGTGTTTAATTCAACCGCTAGCTGAACCGGATATACAAGGGCTATGACGCGTTACCATGAGTGAGTGTGTTTGTGCAGTGCTCCATATTATTATTTATACAATATAAATAAGCGAAAGCAAGATATCCCTGCGTACCGTGTTACATGAAAAAAGTTGCATGCCCATCTATACATGTTCCATGTTTGTCATCTACCAGTATACTGTAATACGTACGTCTTGCTTCCTTCGATCTGTTCCTCTGTCGGAATTTTTGGAGATTGAATATATGTCAGAGCCTTTTTCCTTAGAAGGTTTCATCTCTTTTTTGTTCTTCAGATAGTATTCTCGCTTTCCCACAAAAGTCAGCAGATACAGAGCAGATCATTAATACTATTTAACAATACAAATTAACTTCATTCATGTGAAAATTAAATTTTTAAAAATATTGTTCATTTCAAAAAACCGCCACCTTGTCTTGCCCTTTCTATCCTGGGGTTACCTTTAATTTGCCAGTCAGTCCTTATCTCTTGCAATATATTGATATAAGATATGCTGATCGTATATATATATATCGATGGAGGTGGTGTGGTTCAACTTTACAGCAGTTTTTGAGTGGATAACAGTTGCGTTATCTTGTGACCACATCAGTTTGACATGCAGCAACAATTGACTAAATATCGGTTTAATTAACATTCAACAGTTGACAATGTTTGAGTTGAACAAAATTTGTGTTGTAAAAAAACAGGGTTCAGGGTTTTTTTAATACCTAAATAGATGGGCCAGGAGAGATGAACACATAATAACAATCAAGCTGGTGGTCCGAGAACACGCGCAAGATGGACTCAGCGCCACGACGCGGGACCTGCGGTTGCCGTGCTAGCAACGGCTCCTTTTGATCTTCTGCCTCCTGACGCAATCCACCTGCGGATCTGCGCTGCGACGCCAGGATCAGGATGATGTGGGGGTTGGATCAGCGAGCGCGCACCACCATGTCGAGCGCAACACCATGTGCAAGCTTCACGGGCGCGTTGATGTGAGGAGCCTCTCGTTGGCAACTATCGCTGTGTCCGGCCGGGCCCATGTTTACCGCGGGCGCGCTGACAAAGACGTGGCCTTGCAGCGCGACGGGGTCGTACACGTACGTACGAGAAGCCCAAGGCCCCACCGCCAGGATGTCGAAGAGTGGCACCGTGGGCCCATACCGGGCACGAACGCGGCGGCGACCGCCGTGTGCATGCCCCGCCCGCAGCACCAGAGTCAAGCTGTGGCTACTTGACTTTCGTATGGGCCTATTGGGCTTGTATTTAAGGCAGGCAGGCAGGCAGGCCGTATTAGTACGCAACCAAAGTACAGAGATGGTGATGGGTTTCCTTTCCCGGACTGCTGCTGGCTTGCAGCCTGTTACAAGCCCAGGAATTTTCACTGGACCAAAGCCATGGGATCATGGGCCTACTTTGCTACCTCTATACCGCCTGGCCCACATGCTTGTCGTAGCGTTATACAGTGCAGAATTTCCCGGAAATTCTTTTCCATATACGAAAGGATTACATGGGAGTGTTCCGTAGAATACAATAATTCCAATAGAAAGCAGAAGGGCAAAAGACGCGGACTGTTCATTTTCCTATGTGTAGTTCTGGACCAGCTGCAACGATCTTTGAGACCAATGAATGAATCAAGGGCGGTAAAATAATTCGACTTGCCTCCTCGTTAACGTTCTGCCGCCGGACGTTGCGTCTTCGCGGGTGAAGAAGCAAGCGTCGCGTCCCTACGTATTCAGGCCGGCCGGTTCATGTGAACCAAATTGAACTTGTTCGTTCAACTTCTCACGATTCACCACTATAAATACATGCGCACTGCAATACCCGTGTGACAGTGCTCCGTCTCTAGCCATCATTTTTATCTCCACACAGCTAATAATAATAATGGCAGAGCAGTGCGACACTTACTCTGCCATTGTCGCTGAAGCTGTGAGCGGGTCACATGTGCTCAAGATAGATGGGTACTCGCGAACCAAGGAGCTGCTCGAGAACGGCAAGTGTGTGAAATCCATCTCTTCAAGCGTTGGAGGTCACAGCTGGGTTATTTTGTACTACCCAAATGGTTGCTACAAAGAAGATGCCGATTTCATCTCTCTTTATCTGGTTCTTGATTCTTCTGATGCAAAGGACGTGACGGCAAAATTCCGGTTTGATCTGCTGGACAACAAGGATGGTGTACGAGTGTTATCGTACGACTTCCTCAGCACTATACGCACGTTCTTGTGCAAGGGTTCCACGCTGGGGCTACGCTAGGTTTATGAAGAAGGAGGATCTGGTGGGATCAGTGCATCTAAGAGACGACTGTTTTACCATCCGTTGCACGATCACCGTCATGAAGGAGATCCGCAGTGAAGAAACAAAAGGCAAGAAGAATTTCGTGCAGGTTCCACCAAGCAACTTGCACCAGCATCTCGGCGACGTCCTCAAGAACATCGACGGAACCATCGTGACGTTTGAGGTCGGTATAGAGAGATTCCGCGCTCACAGAGGCCTCCTTGCTGCTCGGTCATCCGTCCCCGTGGCCGGGGGCACTATTGTGTTTACAGGCGAAGGCCGCCATACTAGAACGCCCATCAGAATCGACGACATGGAGGCTGATGTTTTCAGGAACTTTCTCCATTTCATATACACGGACACGCTTCCTCCTCAGCAGATGGCTCAAGAAGAAGATGACCTGGCAATGGCTCAGCGTTTACTAGTTGCGGCAGACCGCTATGACGTTGAGAGGCTGAAGCTGATATGCGAGGACAAGCTGTGCAGGAACATGAACTCTGACACGGTGGCGACAAGTTTGGCTCTAGCTGCGCAGCACAACTGCCGTGGGCTCAAGGAGGCGTGCTTTGAATTCCTTTCTTCTCCTTCCAATTTGAAGAAGATGATGGCGTCTCATGGTTATGAGCATCTCAGAAACAGCTGCTCCTCCGTTCTCTTGGAGCTGTTGGCAAGATTCCTTCCTCCTGAGCTTGAAGCGGCCAAAGAGATGGTCACTACACTAAAGTAGGGGTAGGTGCATGGTTGATTAACCATCCCGTAGTATTTTTCTATTGCAATATCCTTGTCTGGTGTCCACTCGTTTCAGCATCTGTTTGATTCCAAGAAATGTATCGTGTTGTTTTCGGGCGGGTTGTAACCTTTCTTGCTACATAACATACCATCAACTAATAGTAATAGGTGCGCCAGCTAAAGTTCTGAAGTTCTGTTACTTTGCCATACGCACACAACAGGATTAATGTCGTATATATGCCATACAGAAACGTTGTATATGCGCCGCTGCTGGCAAATTAATTTAATTAACGATCCGTATCCTGGTAGCAACAGCCAATCGGAAGCCTGTTTTTTCCTAGATCAATCCGCGTGAAATCCTTTACAAAATGATCTTAGCCGTCCGATCAATGAGGAAACGGACGTAGCGAGAATTACGGAATAGACCACGTCTCCCTGCCAAATCGGTAGTCTTGACTCTTGCGTGCCCACCTATAAATACCGCCCCATCTCCTCGTATTTTTACCACACCTCGAAAAAAAAAGAAGACAGCAGACCGTTAGGGCGACAAGTGAAAGGTTCACCGGTTGTGCAGATCGAGTAGCAGTTTCAGCAAGAGAAGAAGGTAAACGTAACATCTTCTCTCCTATCATCTCCTTTGCACAGTGATCCATCGAAGCAGACGTCAAGCGCCCTATTCTTGCGATGTCATGGTCAATTCCTGAATTTGTTGTCCTCGTACTGGATTGTGTCACTCTGCGCCTATATAGTTCGATCATCAGATTGTGCGGCACCTTGCGTTTCCTTTGTTAATTGAGTTACTAGGGTATCGATCGTGTATTCTTGTGTAACAATTCATCAGTTTCGAGTTTTATTGGCATGAGGCGATGAATTGCATTTTTAGGGAAGTACACACACACACACTCCCCCTTTTGATGATACGATATATATGAAAGCCACTATGCATCTAGTTCTATTCATGTGACATTGTTGCCTATACGCTCCTACGGTGTGTAAAGTCCTCCAATCATGAGATGAAGCTTACTTTCTTGTAAAAATTGTATCTATCCATTCCAGTGCCTTCTTAATCTCTGGAAACCCTCCTGATGATAAGCCCTAATTCCACCGTAGTTAGTACATGTGTGAATCAAACTAGTCACATCTCAAACTTAATAATTGACTGCAACTAGAGACACGTTCAGAGTTTGCTTTTCCAATGCTGATTTGAATTTTAGCTGCTGCGCCTTCAATGTAATGTATTCAATTCCTTGTTAACCTTTTTCAAAAATTTTATTTCAGGACGGCTCGTACCAAGACGACAGCTCGTAAGTCGACCGGAGGGAAGGCCCCTAGGAAGCAACTCGTCGCAAGGATGTTTGTACGTTATTTATCATAACTATTAGTATTTCTAATCCAAAATTTGATGATTCTAGGTTTCTTTTATATAATAACTTGCTTGTCAATTTCATCTTAGGCTGCTGCTCGTAAGACAGCCCCAGTGACCGGCGGGGTGAAGAAGCCTCGCCGGTACCGTCCTGGAACAGTAGCTCTTCGGTAAGTGCAGTTGATTCAACATATTTTGGGTAACGATTCAAATAATTAAAAGTGAAGCATATTTATTTATTTCCCTTAAACTTCTTCTCTCTCTACTTCTGCAGTGAGATTCTCGCAAGTACCAGAAGGGCACTGAGCTGCTCATAAGGAAGATGCCCTTCCACAGAGGCTCGTCAGGGAGATCGCCCAGCTTTTTCACGTATGTTACTGCTACCTCCGTTCCAAAATATAAGCATTTGTTGACTTTTTAAATTGTGTTTGACCGCTTGTCTTATTCAAAAAATTTGTGAAAAGTAAAAATAAATACATCATATTTAAAATGTATCTAACAATAAATCAAAATATAACAAAATAATTAATATTTTTATAAATTTTTTGAATAAGACAGACTGGTCAAACTCAATTCTATAAAGTCAATAAATGCTTATATTTTGAAACGGAGGTAGTTTGCCTTCAATCCATCTACTGCCATGGCTGCATTTTATATTTGCTATTTCCACAAATCTTAGGTTTTGATCGGTGCTGTGGCTGTCCATGCAGAATGACCTGCGTTTTCAGAGCCACGCAGTGCTTGCTCTGCAGGAGGCGGCTGAAGCATATCTGGTGGGCCTCTTCGAAGACACCAACCTGTGCGCCGTCCATGCCAAGCGCGTCACCATCATGTCCAAGGATGTTCATCTGGCCAGGAGGATTCGTGGCGAGAGGCCTTGATGTTAATCCAGCTTCCCGTGGCCCGTGTCTATGTTGTCGTCAAGCTAGCTAGCTTTGTTACCTTGAGTTTGTGTCAGTAATAATCAAAAGTTAGAACAAGTATCAGTTTGAACAATTAGTTCATGCTGCAGGTTACTCCTTTCAGTTAGTATGCTATCTGAATGGTCGAAACTGTTCGTGCAATTTTCTATGTTATTTTGTTTGAGAACACAACGATGGTTCAAATTCTTGTTATGCCAAATAAGTGCTACTTGTAATAAGGACAATTGCACAACTGGATTCAGCCGACGACACAGCTTCCATCAATCCCCAGCCACAACTTTGCTGGTCCCCTGTGTAGACATGCACATTCCACCAGTATAACCGAAACAAAACTCATAAAACCTTGACATCTTCTCCTACAAGATAGTAGGAAAAGATGGCCGAACCAACAGTTTGGCCGTTATTTAACTGCAAAGACAGGCGCCCTTCTCCTAATCTCGCATCTCCCAGGAGGCTACTTAAAGATCCTGATCCATTGCGCAGAGATGCATTCCCATATGTACCGTTCGACTCTCTGACGCTTGCATACGTAGCACGAGAAAGGTTGCGAACTGAAATTGTTTGGTTTCGAGCTTCAACGATGTCGCCGTCTTTTGCTGTTGCAGTAACGACCCTACTAGCTATCTCGGCCACCGTCGTCTCCGCCACTGAGGCGGTGACCGTCGTCGACGACGACGCGCCGAGCCCGGTTCCGTCAGGTCCACTCAACCTGACGGAGATCCTCACCAAGGCCGCCCAGTACAACGCCTTCATCCGGCTGCTCAAGGACACGGAGGTGACGTCGCAGGTGTCCAGCCTGCTCGACGGCGGCGGCCGGAGCGACGCGGACGGGGTGACGGTGCTGGCCCCGACGGACGCGGCGTTCGCGGGGCTCCGGCCGGCGGGCCTGCTGAACCGGATGGACGCGCAGGCGCAGTCGCAGCTGGTGCTGTTCCACGTGCTGCCCAAGTACTACAGCTTCGTGGCGTTCCAGACCACCACCAACCCCGTGCGCACGCAGGCGTCGGGCCCGCGCGGCGTGGACACGGTCAACGTCACCGCTGGCGAGAGGAGGCAGGTCAACGTGTCGTCGGGGATCGTGGAGGCCACGCTCGGGAAGCCGATCTTCTCGGCGTACCCGCTCGCCGTGTACCCCGTCGACACCGTCCTGCTCCCGCCGGACCTCCTCGGCCGCGTCGTCAAGGACGGAGCGGAGGCGCCGGCGCCGGCGGCCGGGAAGAAGCCGCGGAAGCAGTCCCCGTCATCGTCAGCGGCATCTCCGGCGGCGGCGGCGGATGATGAAGCTCCGGCCAAGGGAGCAGATGACACGGCCGCGGCGGGAGCCGGTAAGATCACCGGGTGGCCTGCTTCTTTTGTTGCGACTGTGTTCGTGGTGGCACTGAGCTTGCTTGTCGCTTGTTAAGCTGTTCCAATAAGCATTTATTATTTTTCCCTTTCCCCAGTTACCTAATTCTAATATAATGTACCCAGTGAATATTATCTAAAAAATGTACCCCCAGTGAATGACCTTCCTTGTACCTATAACTCAATGAAACAGAAGATGGTCTCGTTGGGCGTCATCTGCTGTGTTCCCCGACTGACGATGGGTACTTTTCAGTTTGGCTTCTTGTATTGTATAGATGTCGTACCTAGCAAATGATACCTTTGCATCATAACTGTTGAGGCACACAGCTACTAATTGCCATCCCATACCGTCCGTACAAAGTATAAACACACGGAATGAATTAAAAAAAAAGCTAACGTAACGTTGTTAGTCCATTAACAAGAGATCGATGAATGTCACAAGTGTTGGGGCTGCTGCAGATTTCAGAATAGCAACGTCATATTCACTGGAAGTAAAATTTACACATAACACAAACGACGGATTCGAGAGGTCAGACACAACATAACGAATTATAGCATTCGGAACGATGTGGGTGTAGCTAATTTTGCAATCCAAAGGCTAAATCGTGTACAGACGCAGAGAGGAGCCTGAACGTCGAATTTCAGTGTGCTATGTGCTCTGCTATTCTGATTCAGATGTACTCATTCTTCTGTTCGATAAGATAGGTGCCTGATTGAAAACTGTCCTGGTCTGTTGTCATAATTCAGTCTGTTCTGTCTTATGATGTTCTGAACTTCTGATTGAGAAGCAATGATTCTTTAGTTGAGTCTGTTCTGTCCTATTATGCTGTACTGAATTCAGAAAGCTTTGGCACAATTAAGAGAAAGGTCTTGCAAGGAATCAAAAGAAGAATGATTTCGAACTGAAATGTGAGAAATTACAGTGGCAAGACGTCTATCGATTATCATATGTTAGCGAAGAAACATCAACATTCCAAGAATAGCACTTTAGCTGAATCCATGGAAAGTAGTGTAGGATTTACATCAGAAGCTCGAGGCTCCGTTCGACATGGTTACAGACACGACACGACCGGCACTGGGGAGCTGAATCCGTGGAAAGCACCGTGCAGTTTACATATCCGACATCCGAGAAGAACTGGCAGATGGAGTCGTCAATGCTCTGTTTCTGAAAATTCTACAGCCTCGACGCGATCAACGCTTGGAAATCACCTAGAAGACGAACCTGTAGCCTTCCCAGTCCAGGACACCCTGCAGCATTCCGGTGTCCATGTCACTCGCGTTTGCCACGGAGCAGGAGCTCGGCGCCGTGACGCCCTGCATCAGCAGATCCATGTAGCTCGTTCCGTCCAAGAACGTGTCGAGTTCTTCTTGATTGACCTGCTGCTCTTGCATGACTGGCACCGTCTCGTCGCACACCACGCGAGGCTCTGCACCCGTCGCCGCGTGCTCTTCGTATTCAGAGGCCTGCGCTGCTCTGGGTTCTTGATCGACCGGCTGCTCCATCTCCGGCGCCACGAAACAAGGTTGTGCGTCTGCATCGATCAGCTCGTCGACCATCGCCGTGATGTCCGCGTCGGAAGTGAGGTGAATGGGTTCTTGATGATCTCCAGAAGCCGAAGCCGACGAAGAGCCACTGTCCACTGCATCGACACGGCGACGCTGCGTCGCGGGCTCGCCGCCGGCGAGGCAGTCGTCGGAGGAGCGCATGCGCTTCTGGCCGTGGCCGGAGAAGGAGACGCGGCAGAGCTTGATGCACGGGGTCGCAGGGACGGAGTACTCGTGCATCACCCACCCGACGCTGCCGCTGCCCATGTTGAAGTTGAGGTTGTGCCTGCTCCACTTGACCTTCTCGCCGTTCTCGAGCACCAGCTCGGTCTTCTCGTCGGCCTTGCGCTCGCGCCTCTGGCTCTTCCACCACCCGCCGCCGTCGCAGGTGCGATCCGGGCGAGCCGCGCCGTTGGTGCGGATGTAGAAGAAGGCCGGGACGTCGTCGGGCAGGCCGTGGCGGCGGAAGAGCGTCCACGGCTGCGTGTTGCACGCCGAGTCGTCGTCGATGATGAGGCCCGGGAACAGGTCCGGCTGGCCGCGGACGCGAGGAAGGAGGTAGAGCTCGATGATCTGCTCGTCGGAGGGGCCGAAGTTGACGCTGGGCGGGAGGTCGTCGAGGATGCTTCTTGCCGGCGGCGACATGGTGTCCTTGGTCTCTGGAAGAAGGAGAGGAGGGAGGCGGCGGAACCCTAGAAAGGGGAGGAAGAGCGAGAGGGGATGGCGAGTGGAAGATGCGCTTCGAACTGGTGTTGGCTTTGCCTTTATAGGCCCAATTCTCCGAGAGAGATCGGATTGTTCAACGTAAGCTGCAAGCAATTGTTCGATCGTTCAATGCGTCGGAAATCCAAAAACAGAGGAGAAACAGAGCAGCTCGGATTGCGCCAGCTAAGCAGCCCCCGAAACCTTCCATCGCGGCTTCCTTCTGCTCGGACAAGCCATCGTTTTGCGCGCGAATTAATTGGACGACCTCCCGGCCAAATATCCCGCTCGAATTAATTGAGACCGTATCCGAGGAGTAACCACCGTGGCGGTCCCGCCCGGCTGCCTGTTCGTGTCCAAGGAGGAGCTCGCCGAGGTTCTACCTGCTGACACATTCCCCGCCGGCATCGAAATCACCCGTGCGATGATTCAGCGACGACAAGGTCGGCGAAGAAACAGAGCACCAATTCTGCAGCATGCGGAACATGAGTTCCGGAACTGGACGGCGTTGTTTCAAGAGGCTCCTACTCGTGTTAACCTCGGGAGCAGTAGTTTGTGAACAAGTCATTGGGTTCTTCTGGAACCGTGTTGCAATTAGCAGCAGATACTGAATTGGGTACCGACTAAGCTGTTTGATCATACACTAACAAATTTCTTACGAATGAAGCTTTTTCAGAAGCACATAATCCTACAAATCATATATTTACAAATTCATTGTTAGAACAACCATTCATTATCAAAATTAGTATCTATATATAAGGGACAATTGCATGCAAGAATGGACTTGTTTTTTGGGAAAAGAGGTCCATTTTCGACATTAGAATCGAAAACAGGTCCTCTGATGCAATTGTCCCTATATATAAAGTCAATGCTACAAAAAGTGGACATCAACGATTTGTTTACCCTAGCAGGGCACACATTCAAGTTTATTTGAGCTGCTAGCAATAAAATTATTATTGAGCCTAAGCTCTCATCTCACTTGAGTCTGAGTTGGTATGGTAGTGAGGTTGGAGGTGTGGGAGTACAACATGATTTGGGCAAACATGAGGTGTGAAACACAAAACACTCATACACTATTACGCTCGTTTGTTGGTTTGTAAGTTCCCTTATGTTAATACAGGAGACTAGCTAAAAAACACTAATAGATGCATACCATGAATAACACTTCACAGCCCAGCATGCCACTCTAATTTCTAGACCAACACAACATACCATGAATATCAACCCAGCATGGATTCAAATTTCCGGACCAATACAACAACAATTACATGATTGTTCTTTGTAAGGAAGAAATTTACATGATTGATGGCAATGTTGTTGTGCAAAATTACAAGGGGGTACATGTGTTAAATGCACCTGAACTTGAAAGTGAGAGGGAAGCCGAGATCCCAGGATAGCGACGGTCGTGTTATTTCATTTAATCAATGAATCTATCAATTAGGTACTATTGTTAGTGATCATTAATAGCACATAGTTAATATCCAACTCTCACTAATTAATGATATCAATTTATCTTCTCCTAGTATTATTGTTACTCATTGCTATGGTTATTAGTAAAGCTTTTGGGCTTTTGGAGCTGCCTGGAGAAGCAAAAGCTCTAAAAGCTCCCCCAAACAGGGCCTCTGTCTCCCTGCCCCATTTGCCTTCGCCATAAGATGATGCGATTAGGGTAGGGCTGCCAAACCGAAGGATGTATACTTACTAGCCTTCATAGCAAATCTGAGAGAGCTGCATGCACCAAAGGAAAGAGCTTGCACGTGGCAGTAAATCACTCTCGATTTTGAAAATTGATGTTGTCGGAGTTCTTTCCTTTGATACCACATGCTACTCTTTCAGATTTGTAATGGTGAAGTCTGGTGAGAATGCATCCCTTGGGTCTGGCAGCCCTAGTCTAATCACATCATCTTATGGTCAAGACGAATGGGGTAGGGAGAAAAATATTGAACCTGGTATTTTGGCATTCACGATGTGAGCAGTGATTGATCATTTGAGTTCCAATCTGACATGTTGGTGAACAAATATTGGATGGCGGGGGAAATGATTGCATGGTGACATCAGATGATGGGTTCACTTTAAACATTTTAAATCTCATCATAACTCATGAGTTACGATGCCGTCCTCAATTTCCCAAAGGTGATGCCTTAATTTCCCAAAGACGAAGAATGATGTATTTAAATGTGTATCATTCACACTTTAAGCGTGTCGTAATGTGTCAAATGCCAAGACACAAACATGATTTTCTTTACAATCTTGTCTTCTGAAATGATTATTTTCACGCATCAAGGACGATCAGTTGGTCGGTTTTGTTGTGGACAAACGAAACCTCACACCAGTTCTCTGAAATTATTTTGCAAGACAATAACTTGTCGGCCATCAGCAGATGCGACGATATCTGTTACTGGGACATTAACCATGGTTTGTCATCTACTGGTCCAATAAACATTGCTGATCTCAGGCATAATCCTTTTTGGTTGCATCATGGATTTTAACTTGCTTTATCCTTGGATGAATGTATTTTGCTTACTTGTGTGCATGACACCTGGGGAAATACCCAAAGCTTCGATCGCCTATTTTAGTTGTCAATGATTTGACATACTTTGATCTTAGTGGCATCATGTTACATGAGCTTGAATACCTACTCAGCTATTTATGGTCTCCTGTTTCGGACCTGGGATGTGGTCGTTCTCTCTTCTTGCGCTAAGTGTATCACTTTTTTTATGACATGCGAGATCCCAGTATCAAGATGATGTCAAATTGTGTGTACATATTTGATGCTCATCTCTCCAACATGCGTTAGCGCTCTTTGATTCGCAAAGAAATCACTCTTCGATTCACACAGGAAGCAAAGCTTCGATGTCCACCACAATGTATGAGTGACAGTGTATTTGTCGATTCCTTTTTATTCTATGCCAAAATATATCAACTGCCGGTTGATTTAGTTGCCTTCAATCCATGCACTCGTAGCAGGTCGTCTACGACGGTGTATGCATCTTTAAATCGGGATCTTCCTGCTGCTGGTGTCCACCTTACAGCCAGGTGATTCCCTGCATATATTTTTGGGGCAGATCTGCAGGCCTCCACATGCAGGCTCTTTCTGAAGATAAAGCTTATCCGATGCTTATTTGTGTGTGGTGTTATTAAAAAAATCTGTTTGTGGTACGTTTGCTCATCCATGTTTCTCCTATTCTTCCAGTGCGCCAGTCCTATTATATTGCCTAGCATGTTATGTCCATTCATCACCTGAGAGACTTCAAACAACTTTGATATAGTGACCCTTGTGTTGAAGTGGCATTAGTTTAGATTTATGCATTGATACATGTGGACGGGTTGACTTAAACCCTCTGGAAATCGGGTAGCCAAAGAACAGAAATACCATCTTATGTGCCAGACATGATTATTCCTAGAGATTTATCCCATTTCTAGACGGTATTACTAAAGGGACTCAACAATTAGAGATTCAACTAAAATTGGTAACTCTGTGGTTTGCTTTTGTTTGTCTTGAATTTCTGGTAAAAACCAAGATGTGTTGTTCTAGATACTTACATTATTTGTGTTTGTCATTTATACTTGAGAAGTGACTGAAGAAAGTAATCTTCTGTTGAGTGTTAACAGAATATCATTTCACTGTCCATTTGTGTCGGGCCAACCACATCTCTCTTTTAACCATTTTTCTTTTGTATTGAAGAAGGAGATTTTGGTGCCACGCTTTTACAAAGGGAGAACAATGAACACCGAAGAAGGTAGTAGCAACTAGCAAGAGCATAGACAGTTTGTCAGCTGAACTAGCTTACCACTCATCTCGATTGCATGCATGCTGAAGCACCTCTACCAGCTGCACCACCAATGCAAAGCATGTCACCACCACGTACTCCAAAGAGGGCATATTGTATCATATAGAAATATACATAGAGCGTACACCACAGTTGAACCAGACCAGCTTTGAACTCAAATTTCATCTTATAAATATATGTTTATCCTATTGATCATCAATCGACTGAAAGCTACACGAGTTTCAGTCGAGGCACGCACAAAGCGGGTTTTGCACGTGGCTAATGGGTCTGAAATTTATTTATGTGATTTGAAGTTTAAAAAAATTATAGGGTCATGTGTCTTAGTAAAAGAATGCATTCCAAAAATTTATCTTATGTATTCCTATGGAAAAAATTATGTTTTGCCATTGTTTACATTATTTTCTCTTAACGGGTCTGAAAAAGTAGAAAATTCGAAACTCGCAATTTTCAGTCGACTGAAAAACAGCAAGTTCTATAAATATAGTAAAAGAAGATGATGGAATAATGCACCTCCTCCAGCTGCAGCAATCCTAGCATCACCACACGGGTTGTATTACCTCCAATATAATGAAGACGACGACGCCAGGGGCCTCTCTCTAGCCGTTACAGATATGCGACAAAACCGATGGCGCCGGCTTACCTTCTGGGCTTGACTTATACTGGGCTATAGGTAGAGAAGAACAAGAGACTTTCCAGTGTCGCTAGCAAGCAAGCGTCGTATGGAATGTCTGCTAGCCGAGCATTCCATGCTACGACGGAGCTGCGTTGCATGGTACGTGGTCCTTACGACGAAGTTATATGCCGCGTTTGGACGGTAGTGGCGGCGGCAGGGCAAGTGTAGCCGTATCGCCGGCGTCGTCATGCTCATGCATCCCCCTCACACTTCAGATCTACACGTACCATGCAGTGTTCCTTGCTCCCTTTGACATAACTGTAAGCAACCACCGCTCACGGTAGATGGCGAAATAACTGAAAGAAAATGCCTGCTCTCTCTACATTGTCAGAGTGCTGCTGGTAGTCTTGTCGGGTGTGGCCCGACGTATATAAGATTACGTTGTGTTCGTAGTAGTACCACATGTGTCTGTGTAAATGAGCATGGCATCCTATGTGCAGTAACGTGCGGCACACATTTTTTGTTGGTAGAGAAAATATGGCATTAATTCTTATTATGCACTTTTGCAGTACGAAACAAATTCTACATTTTCGCCATTCTTTATTGGCTTCTTCTCTTGTGTTGTAGTATATGAGTGTTGGTGTGTGTTAATATTATAATTATATGATAGTATAGGGACTATTATGCAAAATGTACTAAAAATATGTAGAGACCAGAGAAGGATCGAGAATAGAAGAGTCTGGAGCAAGTGGAGTTTCTTTCCCGTCTTCCTGCTCATGACTTCCGTCCACCCAAATTTGTAATCCACAAATCTTACTAAATCCCACCGATTAATTGCTAATATGGTACTAGAGCGGGTTGATCTTGTGTAGAACTGGAGGGATCCAGGTTGTTCTGTTGTTAGGTGGTTGAAATCTGGTGTGATTTGTTGAAGAAAAAATCCAGCTGCTTTGCTGCTACCTGTGCGGAAGGAGCAAGGGAGGAACTGAGCAAGGTGGTGCAGAGGCAGACTTCTATCTACTCTTGGCCCGTTGTGCCATTGGCTACCTGGTCATCTTGCCTCCTGTAAAGAGAGGTCAGCTGCCTGGGTGCTTGCTTATTTGTTCAACCGGAGCATTGGACCCCCTGTTACCATTTGTTGTGCAGCCGTGCTAATCTATTGTGCTAGGACAAGTTCTATATTGTGGTATTTTTACTTGTTCATTAGTACATTGGTCAGTACGAGATGGGTGATTCAGATTTCAGTGTTGAGAAATTGTGTGAGATTTTTTCTAAAGTGCTCGAACAGCAGCAATTGAAGACAACTCCAGAATTTATGAAGCACATACTTGAGCCTAATCCAGTGAGACTATCTGGACCTGAGAATTACATAAGCTGGGCTCGTCATGCTCGACTGATATTAAGTTCACATGGCTATGAGGGGTTGTTGACTGACGGAGAGGGTACTGCCACTGGTGCTAAACAAACTAACGACAAAGTTCTTGTGTGGCTGCTAGGGAGCATGGAATCGACAGTCCGTGAGCAAGTTGAAACCATGGAAACAGTCGGGGAAGTGTGGGCAGCATTGGAGAATCAATTTTCTGGGAAGTCAAATAAAATGCAGGCTACCCGAATTATGCATGAGTTGACTCATTTAGAGCAAGGCTCAATGTCGGTGACCGAGTATGCCAACAAAGTGAGAAGGTTATATAGAGATTTACATTATTATCACCCATTTGAGCCAACTGATAAGAAAGATATGGCTCTTCATCATACATGGTTTCAATCATTTGTGAGCAAGCTCTTCCTTGATGGTTTAAATCAGGAATTTGATCTTCGTCGTCAGCTTATTTTTTCGAAACCTGAATGGCCAAGTTTGGATGATGTAATTACAAGTATCACCGAGGAAGAGACTAGAATAGCTAATCCAAAAAGGGATGATCAAAGTGGATCCGATGCTCGTGCTGCCTTATCTATGCAAAATAGTCGCACATCTCACATTCAAGGTGGTGTACCCGCTCAAGGTAAAAAGAAATTATTCTGCAAAAAGTGCAAACGTGAGGGTCACACCATTGAGAGATGTTTCAAGATCCATGGTTATCCACCTGGGTGGGAAAAGGGAGATCTCAGCCAGGGGGAGTTCAAAGGGGAAATGGAATCAAGCAAATCACACTGAACCTGAAGGGGAGTTTCCGGGGGAGATATGCAAGCTCTTGAGGACTACAAATCCAAACTCAAACTCTCGGAAGGCTCTTCTTTCACACAAGGTTCCTCTACAGCTGGTTCTAGTTTCCTTACAGCGACCCAAGGTATGCAACTTCATCAAGCTCATGCATCCACAACCCAAAATAAATCTTGGATTATTGACTCGGGAGCCACTAATCATATGACCGGAGCATCTAACCTTTTTAGTTCCTACACTCCTTGTTCAGGTAAGGATAAGGTGCGTGTAGCCGATGGATCCACAGCTCCCATTACAGGACGTGGATCTGTCGAGTGCACTAAAACCTTATCCCTATCATCTGTTTTACATGTTCCTAATTTCCCGGTTAACCTATTGTCCGTCGGCTCTATTACTAAAGCCCTCAATTGTAGAGGTTGGTTTGATCCTTCTCATTGTGTTTTTCAGGAGCTAAGGACAGGGAAAATTCTTGGGACTGGGACTGTGCATAATGGACTATATTATCTTGATGAAGGTGGTGATGAGATTGCTCTTGCTGCTAAGATGTCTCCATGTCAAGAGTTGTTACTTCTTCATCGCAGGCTTGGGCACCCGTCTTTTGATACTATGTCTCATATTTATCCTTCTCTTTTTAATTCATGTCCTAGGGAATCCCTTATATGTGATGCATGTGAGTTTGCTAAACATACAAGGGTTCCCTATCATAGTTTAGGTTTGAGAAGCAGCAGGCCATTTGACATTATCCATTCAGATGTTTGGGGACCTTGTGAAGTTTATTCTATTTCTGGACATAGATGGTTTGTGACTTTTATTGATGGTTTTAGTCGTTATACTTGGCTTTATTTGTTGAAACATAAAAGTGATGTTTTTAGGGTCTTTAAAGACTTGTGTGCTCGCATTAGGAATAAGTTTGGTGATACTATTAAAGTCTTACGTTCGACAACGGTACTGAGTATGTTAACCAGGAGTTTGAGCAATTTCTAGCTGTAAATGGAATTGAGCATCAAACAACCTGTGTTAACACTCCTGAACAAAATGGTGTTGCAGAACGTAAAAATAGACATTTGCTTGAAGTTGCTCGATCTTTGATGTTTACTATGAATGTTCCAAAGTTTCTCCGGGGAGAGGCAATAAAGACTGCTACATATTTAATAAATCGCATGCCTCTTCGTGTTCTTCGAAATAAGTCTCCTGCTCAATTGCTATTGAAATCAAATGATTTTGTTGTCTCTCCAAAAGTTTTTGGTTGTGTGTGTTTTGTTCATGACTATCAAAATAATGTTAGTAAACTTGACCCTCGTGCTTGTTAAATGTGTGTTTGTTGGCTATCCTCCCACTCAAAAGGGTTATAGATGTTGGTGTCCATCCGAACATCGTTTTTTTGTGAGTATGGATGTAACATTTCGTGAATGTGAACCTTACTATGGCCGGACCGATGATATCTGGAATTGCTCTATCCCCACCTGAAGTGCAACAAGATGGGGAGAATAACGATGGAGGCATTCTTGTGGGCTCTATTCTTGTTCCTACTTCAGGTGTGTCTCATATCGATAACTCTAATTCAAGACAGGGGGAGGACATCAACACTAATGGAGGTAACAATCCTGCCCATGGAGACACCGATAGTAGTCCACCTTCACAAGGAATAGAGTTCCATATGCATGAGGACCCGGTACCAGTTCCTTATCTCTTAGTCCTATTGCTCCACCCAACACAACCGAGCAAGGTGATAATCAATTATCTACTCAACCTCCTTCCACAAATGATTTGCCTATTGCTTTGAGAAAGTCAACTAGAACCGTCGATGCTCCGGCTCGCCTTAAGGATTGTGTTTGGTACAAACACGATATTTCCAACTTTGTAACCTACAAAACTTGTAGCCCGTCCTTTAAGAGTTTCATTGCCTCTCTAGATTCTATATCTCGTACCAACTAACTGGAAATCAGCTAAAGAGGATCCTAAGTGGAGAGAAGCAATGCTAGATGAGATGAGGGCATTGGAGAAGAATAGGACTTGGGAGCTTGTGGATCTTCCACCGGGTAAGCAACCTTGTAGGGTGTAAATGGGTTTTCACCATTAAACATACACCAGAAGGCAAGGTGGATAGATACAAAGCGCGTCTGGTTGCAAAAGGTTATTCTCAAACATATGGGATTGATTATGATGAGACCTTTGCCCCGGTGGCTAAGATGAATTCGGTGAGAACACTTATATCTTGTGCGGTTAACTTAGAGTGGGAATTATACCGGATGGATGTAAAGAATGCATTCCTTCATGGTGATCTTCATGAGGAGGTTTACATGCATATTCCACCTGTATTTGAAACCCGTCAAACCAACGGGAAAGTACTTCGCTTGCATCGATCTTTATATGGTCTAAAACAATCTCCGAGGGCTTGGTTTGATCGTTTCGGGCAATCGATGCTCAAAAGAGGATATTTTCAAAGCAATGCTGATCATACACTTTTCTATAAGCATACTAGAGGCAAAGCGGCAATCTTGATAGTATATGTGGATGACATCGTGATCACCGGAGATGACTCGGGTGAGATTTTAGCCTTGAAGAAATATCTTGCACAAGAGTTTGAAGTAAAAGATCTAGGACAATTGAGATACTTTCTTGGTATTGAGATCTCTCGTGGTCCCAAAGGCATTTTTCTTTCTCAAAGAAAATATGTCCTAGATTTGTTAAAAGAAACTGGTATGCTTGGATGTCGGCCTGTAGCCACACCTATTGAACAAAATCACCGTTTAAGCAAAGATGCGGGGACTTACGTGAATAGAGAAAAATATCAAAGACTAGTTGGGAAACTTATTTATCTCTCCCATACTCGGCCAGATATTGCATTTGCGGTGAGTGTGGTAAGTCAATTCATGCATGATCCTAAATCACGTCATATGGATGTTGTATATCGTATCTTACGATATCTTAAAGGTTGCCCTGGGAAAGGTCTTTTATACACTCGACAAAGAGACTTGCAAATTGAATGTTACACCGATGCTGATTGGGCTGGTTCCTTGGATGATCGACGCTCCACTTCTGGTTATTGCACTTTTGTTGGAGGTAACTTGGTCTCATGGCGAAGTAAAAAGCGAGTGTTGTTGCGAGATCAACTGCCGAAGCTGAGTTTCGCTCTATGGCCCATGGCGTGTGTGAGTTACTCGTGGCTGCGGATTCTCTTGACAGAGTTGAGGTTATTTAAGAGTAAGCCGTTAATGTTATATTGTGATAACAAAGCGGCTATTGACATAGCTAATAATCCGAGTGCAACATGATCGAACCAAACACATCGAGATAGACCGACATTTCATCAAGGAGAAGCTAGACAGAGGAATAATATGTTTACCATATGTAAACTCAACTAGTCAAATAGCTGATATACTAACCAAGGGGCTTCCGGAAAAAAACTTCTCTGCATTTTGTGGCAAGATGGGCCTATATAATATATTCGCCCCATCTTGAGGGGGAGTGTTGGTGTGTGTTAATATTATAATTATATGATAGTATAGGGACTATTATGCAAAATGTACTAAAAATATGTAGAGACCAGAGAAGGATCGAGAATAGAAGAGTCTGGAGCTAGTGGAGTTTCTTTCCCGTCTTCCTGCTCATGACTTCCGTCCACCCAAATTTGTAATCCACAAATCTTACTAAATCCCACCGATTAATTGCTAATAATGAGCATTATTCATGGGGGCTCGAGATTGAATTAATGATCTCTCTCAACATTCCTGGACTCATGCATGTGTGTTTAATGTAAATATTTGAGTAGTATTACATACAAAACCATGACAAATGGCACAGAAATACTCTGAAGATATGGCGAAAGGGGAACAAAAGAAAAGGAACGCAAACGGCAAGCACAGTTCTCAAGAGATCACTACATTGGCGATAACGGCCATGAGAGCCAAAGCAGGAACGGTGTTCCATCCCACGCTCCCAGTTCCCGCCGCCGCGTTGGCGCTGTCTTCGTCTCCCTCCTCCGTTCCCGGACCCGGCGCCGCTGCCACGTCACTGCTCCTCGGGACGGCGCCCTTCTTCCTTGCCTGCTGCTTCCCAGCCGGCGCCGGCGCGGCCGCCTCGCCGCTCTTATTACCGCCGCCGCCGGCGAGCAGCTGCTCCGGCAGCAGCACCTCGTCGACGGAGTACACGGCGAGCGGGAACTCGGCGCGCATGGTGTTGCCGAGCGGCACGTCGGCGAGGCCCGTGGACACGTTGACCAGGCTGTTCTCGGTGCTGGCGGTGACGTTGACCCCGTAGTTGCCGCCGGGGCCCGACGCCTCCGTGCGCAGCGGGTTGCTGGCGGTCTGGAACGTGGAGAGGCTGTAGTAGCGCGGCAGCACGTGGTAGAGGACCAGCTGCACCTGCTGCTGGTCGGAGAGCGCGTTCAGCGCGCCGGCCGGGAGCCTGGCGAAGGCGGCGTCGGTCGGCGCGAACAAGGTCAGGCCGTCGTACGAGTTGTTCAGCTGGCTGGCCAGCTGATCGCCCACGCGGGTGGAGTTGAGCAGCCGGAGCAGCGTCGTGTACTGCTCGCCCTTGGCCAGGATGGTGGTCAGGTTGCCGGCCTCCGCCGCCGGAGGTGTCGGGCCTTGCGCGACGTCGGCGGCGGCGGCGAGGAGGGATGGGACGAGGACGAGGACGAGGAGAAGGCGCAGGAGGGCGTAGGAGGCCATTGTTGCCATTGGTCTTAATTAGGGGCACTGTGGAAGAGTGAGCCTGACACGGTGCCGTGCCGTGGTGGGGTTTTGTAGGGGACGGCCTCCGGGAGCATGGTTTGGAAGGATGTGGACCATGGTCACGAGATTTAATTTGGTCCAGTAGATTTTAAGCTACAGCTGGCCCAGTGAAAGTTTTTGTGGTCCTTCTGCTACTACTTGCTTTATTTGTCGCTTTATTTGAACTGTAGACAAACGGTCATTTTTAAAAAAACAATGAAAACAATTTTGGAACTCAACTTAAGTAATGAAAGCTCTTCTGTTCACAAAAAAATTAAACGTTTGACCATTTGTCTTATTCAAAAGAAATTATGCAAATATTTTTTATGTTATTGTGATTTGTTTCATCCTTATAGAAAATGACTTGTTTATTTTTATGTTTGCATAATTTATTTAAATAAGACTAGCGATCAAACATGAACTTCGAAAGTTAAAAGTGTTTTATAATTTGGAACAGAGGGAATACTATATTGGAAGACAATATTTCGTTTGAATACTCGTATTGGTATCTCAAAAAATCATAAAACATAACTATGCTAATGATGATAGATTGAATTTACAAGGATGAGCCTATACCTCCATAACACTGACGGTTTCGTTTCCACCAAGACAAGTTTATTTTCCAAATTAACCTCTTCGATGCTCCACCAATATAATCTACATTTGAGTTCTCAATGATGCATTGGTATTCCTAAATGTCTGAAAGGTTATTCACTCACATTGCAACCAAAGAACCCAGTACATTGGTTCCCAAGTCTTAGTTTTTCTCGAAGTTGATTCTAAGAGCCAACATTTTGTTCTAAGACATTCGATAGTAGTTTGATATTTTTTATGCTTATTCCAGGTCACTATCCATAAAGATACATTATCATCAGCATGCTGCAAAACTGCTAATCCATCATCTACACAGCTCTGGGACGCTATATAGGTGTTTGTGGGAATACAACGATTATTTGTCTGTCATACTCTGCCCTTTTTAATATGAGCGCAAGCATATCTGCCATGATATTGAACACAATAGGTGATAAAATGGGTCATCACCTTCACGGTTTTTTTTGTTTGAAAGTAGTAGTGCAAAATATCATCATTGACCTAATAGCAACGCTACCCCTACTGAGAAAACTTTCAATTCATTTTGCACCATTTAGGCGAGAAACTTGGAACAATACAGGGCCCAAGGAAGAGAGACGAAAGGAAGTAGTGAAAGAAGAAATAAAGTACACAGATAAAAGTGAAAAATCACATAGCTACTAAGTCAAAACGTCCAACGAGAATGCAGATCAAGAAGGACATGAAAATCCATTAGCAATCTATCAGTTATTTCATTATTGGCATTCCTTAACCAATAGAAAAAGAAAGAGATCACAAGCGTTATCAGTCTCCAGATGCATCTATCTATAAAAAGGAGTAGGGCACCTGATATGAGATACATACTGGAGTCAAGGATTGAGACCACTAGTGACAAGGCAAAGAAATCGTTTTTTATGACTTCTTGTAGGACGGATCAATATGTGGCTACGCTGATGTGTTAAAGTAGTCAAAACATCATTTTTAATCTCACTACCCCTTCGCTGTACTTGTTAACTTGGTTGTTGGTAAATTAAATTAAAGTAGTCAACATCAAGAAATATTAACCGGAGGTGGTTCGTAGTAGATTAGTTATTTTCCTCTTCTGATCCTAAAAAAAAAGGTATTTTCCTCTTCTCATGCGGGATGTATTTTTACCATTGAACTTTAAGACTGCCAGCTAGTTGTAAGACACCGTTTCTGAACTCTTATAATTTTGGAATTCTTATATTTTAAATATGACAAAAACAAAGAAATAATAGGCAAGTTTTGATATATGCAATAATTATCAAACTAGCAGCCTCGAAAAATATCAAACTAGCATAATTTTGTCCAAGAAATTTTTGATAATATTCAAAGAAGCGGGCATAAATGATGATTTGAAGGAAAACAGGAGCATCAGGCTTGTGACTAGTTACGCTGATGCTTTCGATGCTTGTGGTCCAAAATGAGCAAGGAAGCAACACCCTATTTTTCTTATAGTATGTATCTAAATCGAGCAGCATAACCATGAATGTCGGCGAAGGCGGTCTTGGTCGGCACGAAGAAGGTCAGGCCGTCGTACAAGTTGTTGAGCTGGCTAGCCAGCTGATCGGCCACGCGGGTGGTGACATTTCTTTCGCCACCGGGGGTTTGAACTAATTATTTGTTTCAATTTGCATTGTTGCATCATTCTTTCTTGACTTTTAACCTCCCATTGATTTCATATGCTTTGTGATTTGCTACATCACCCTACTTACAGACTATAAAACCATGTGGTGTTGTAAGAAAAATGACTGAAATGGAACAAAATATTAGTCAACTTCTTTTGCCCAATCGGAAAAGCACTCAAATTTTCTTTTTCCTACCTGACAGCGTGTCACTACCTTATTGGTTGAAATTTTTGACTGAAATGAAATAAAAAAATCCAAATATCAAATAGTCATTACCTTCTTAAAAAACAATTAAAACAATTTCCAAACTCAACTTATGATGACAGATTTTGAGCTTAGATGTTTTTTTTTTTGCCAAGCAAGGTTTGTTATTCCCTTCTTCATTAAGCAACTTTACACTATTTTGGAAGACAATATTTCTTTTGAATACTCATATTGGTATCTAAAAAACATAATAAAACATGACTATGCTAGTGACAACTAAATCTAGAAGGATGAGTCTATACCTCCATAAGACCGATGGTTTCGTTTCCAGCAAGTCAAGTCTTTCTTCAAATTAACCTCTTCGATGCTCCACCAATATAATCTATATTTGGAGTTCTCAATGATGCATTGGTATTCCTAAATATGTGAAAGGGTATTCATTCACATTGCAACCAAAGAACCCAGAACATTGGTTCCCAGTCTTAGTTTTTCTGAAAGTTGATTTTAAGAGCCAGCATTTTGTTCTGAAACATTCAATAGTAGTTTGATATTTTTTGGCTTATTTCAGGTCATTATTCATAAATATATATTATCATCAGCATACTACAACAATGCTAATCCATCATTATTATGAGCGCAAGCATATCTGCCATGATTTTTTGTACGGCGGATCAATATATGTGGCTACGTCATTGATGTTAAAGTAGACAAAACATTATTTTAATCTCACTACCCCCTAGATGTACTTGTAAAATTTGGTCTTGGTAAATTAAATTAAAGTAGTCAACATCAAGAAATATTAACCGGATCGGAGGTGGTTCATAGTAGATTAATTACGGCAGGTATTAAGACTGCCAGCGAGTTGCATTACATCATTTCTGCACTCTTATAATTCAGGATTCTTATATTTTAAATCACTACCGGAAAACAAGAAATTGCCGTGTGCCGCAAACTTCGCCGTGTGCTTTCTTTCGGGCACACGGCGAAAAGGACGTTTGCCGTGTGCTATATCCGCAAACACACGGCAAAACACGGGCACACGGCAAAACGGTCTTCGCCGTGAGCCAAACGACGGACGCACGGCAAAGAGTCCTAATCGCCGTGTGCCGACCACGTGGCACACGGCGAACAAGACGGCCGTTCGCCACCGTCCCGTTTGCCCCGTTTGCCGTGTGCTTCAGAATGGGGCACACGGCAGCTGTCCGTTCTGCCGTGTGCCTGCCCTGGGCACACGGCGAAAATTAAACTTTTTTTTCATTTAGCCTCCCCAACTTTTTTTTCTAGTGCTAGTAAATGGCTGGTGCACTATGGTTCCTTTGGAAGCTTTTTATGATTTTTTCTATATTTATCTAATTTATGTTATCTACAATATTTTTTTGGAATATAAGAAATTTAAAGTGGAAGTGCATAAAATAATAGACAACAGGGAGTGAAAAAGTGACATTTACGATATTGATACTACGATAAGACTGCTCGATGAAGTTGTTTAGTTGTTTTGTGAACTTTATCGAGTGTAGTGTTTGTAACGTGAAGATTAATCGATGAAGTTCCATACAGATTAGAAAACAAGAGATGAAGTTCATACATGCAAATGCATATTCGAATTATAAGTTCAATTCAAAACTCTCTTATATACACAATACACAATTACATGAAATCACATGAAATAACATGTTTTTTTAGCTATTTTCGTACTAGTTTCACAATTTTAATACAATAACATGCAATTATGTTATTTTAATTCTTATTAATTGATTATGAGTTATCATTACATGAAATAATTTCTTTTGGTGTGTGCCAACTTAATATTCATATGATTGAGGCTATATATTTGTTTGGAAAAGAGTTTCAAATAATGATTTGGCGAAAAGAATGAAATGGTAAGAAATTTTGCCGTGTGCGGGACGCGCAGACACACGGCAAAAGGAGCTCTTCGCCGTGTGCTGGCTCTCCGGGACACACGGCCAAGCACCCGCCACGTGGGGTTGTGAGTTTTGCCGTGTGTCGCTCCCGGCAGCACACGGCAAAGGCCCCATTCCCTTTTAAACTAAACGTAACTTTGTCTTTGCCGTGTGCTTGGGGACACCGGCACACGGCAAACACGTGGTTCGCCGTGTGCTCGGATCCGGGCACACGGCGAACGCGTGTTTGCCGTGTGCCGTGGATCCGGCACACGGCGAAGTGTTGGGATATTGGTGGCCGCTCTCTTCTCTCTTCTCTCACTCTCTCACTCTCTCACCACCGTTGCCCGCGCCCCGCCCGCACCGGCCGGCGCCGCAGCGGCCCGCGCCCTGCCGTCGCCGCACCGGCCTCCGCGGCCCCGTGCCCGCGGCCCCGCGCCCGCCCCGTGGCCCCGCGCCCGCCCCCGCGGCGCCGTGCCCGCGGCCCCGCGCCCTGCCATCGCCGCACCGGCCTCCGCGGCTCCGTGCCCGCGGCCCCGCGCCCGCCCCGCGGCCTCGTGCCCGCGGCCCCGCGCCCGCCCCCGCGGCGCCGTGCCCGCGGCCCCGCGCCCTGCCGTCGCCGCGATGCCGGCCTCCGCGGCTCCGTGCCCGCGGGCCCGCGCCCGCCCCCGCGGCCCCGTGCCCGCGGCCCCGCGGCACCGGCCGGCGTAGGAGGCGCCCCGCGGCACCGCGCCGTGCCCGCTGCTCCCGCGGCGCCGCCGTGCCCACGGCTCCCGCGGCGCCGCCCGTGCCCGTGGCCCCCGCGACACCGCCCGGCGTAGGAGGCGGCCCGTGGCGACGTCCTACGCCCGGTCTCCCTCCCGGCACGCCCGGGTCGTCGTCCCCTTGGTGCCACCCCGCCCGCTCCCCGTGCCCGCGACGCGGCCCGTGTAGGTGATCGAAGACATGAACTTTTCAATTAGATAATGAATATGAATCGACCATCGTGTCGATGCTTGTTTAGGGTAGGCCATCGTGCTTGTTGCTTTATATATTGTTATAAAATTTGTTATGGTTGTCGGCCATCGTGTCGATGCTTTTTTTGCAGGTTTTGAACCCTTATTGTTTAGGGTAGGTGCTGTCAAAATTTATATTGGACACTAATTTTTTTTTACTTTCTGCGAGTGAGGCTTTGGAGAGGCGTCGTCGTTGACTCATCGTTTCGCTACGTAGTAAGGTGAGATAACAGGACCTCTCTTTTCATATAATGTTCTTAGGTCGCGCAACCTAGTTAGGCGTCTCCCGTTCGAAAGAGATACGGTTGAAAATATGTATTTGTTTGCATATGAACGACCGTATTTGTTTCGAATTGTCCACGTATTTCGGACAGCCCGCGGATGTGTAGATGGGGTTAGTTTCCATGCTCCACCCTATCCGAGGTAGAGTTTCGGCATCACCCCCTCGTTGTTCTCCGGATACACAATCTCCTTAATAGGACGTGTATTTGGAGAACAGCGGGAGGTGTCTGTCGAAATTCTGTTTCGGATAGGGGTGGAGCATGGAAGCTTACCCATCTACACATCCTCGAGTGGGATTAGGACCTATCTTTACCTATTAGGGCATGCTAGGTATCGCGTAGTTGTATATGATTTCTATAACACATATTGCGTTATGTTAAAGGATGGATAGTCGTGATTGGATGTACACGGGATGGCGGGGTAAGCGTGACTATACGAATGAGTTCATTTACAAGGTCCATGAATTCTTGAAAAAGGCATTTCAATCGGGACAGGGTAGAGCCATGTGCCCATGTGCCAGTGTGAGAACAAGACATATCAAACACAATTGAAAATGGGTCAACACATTTGCAACAATGGGTTTATGGCTAACTACACCCGTTGGATCTGCCATGGTGAAGCCCATCGAGCTAGGGACGAGGTCGTGAGGCAACGCATCGCAGAATATGATTCCGATGCCGGGTGCGGAGACATGTTAGATGACTTTCATCACGCCCACTTTGATGAAGGACCTAGCCATGTTGGGGAAGAGCCGCCGAGCCTACCGCAAAAGCCTATTACGACATGTTGTCTTCGGCACGAAAACCATTTCACGACCATACGGATGTTTCTCAACCGGATGCTTGTCGGACGACTAATGGCTTTAAAATCTCAACTTGGCATCAGTCGAGACGGCTTTGATAATATGTTGACGGTTTTTGGTAGCCTCGCTTCCGAGTGGTCACAATCTGCCGCGCAACATGTATGAGTCACAAAAGCTCCTTCGTGCACTTAAGATGCCGTACGAGCGGATACATGTCTGTCCAAACGGATGCGTCTTATTCAGGAAAGATAACTCGAAAAAAATTATTGTCCTAAATGTAATTCCTCCGGATTCATTGAGGTAGATTCCGGTGATGGTCATAAGAGGCAGCTCAAAATCCCTGTGAAAATCCTACGGTACCTTCCATTCGTACCGAGGATTCAACGCCTTTACATGACCGAGGAGACCGCAAAACAGATGACATGGCACAAAGAAGGCAAACGATACCGTCCCGAGAATATGGTACATCCAGCCGATGGTGAATCATGGAAGCATTTTGACGAGTCAACATCCTGAAGAAGCCGAGGATCCTCGTAATGTACGGGTTGCATCGGCGACGGATGGATTCAATCCTTATGGAATGTCATCTGCCCCATACACTTGTTGGCCAGTGTTTGTTATCCCTCTCAATCTCCCCCGGCATCATGTTTAAGGCACAAACCATATTCTTGTCGTTGATAATTCCTGGACATCCCGGGACTAAAATGAGTGTGTACATGGAGCCTTTGATCGATGAGTTGCTTGATGCTTGGAATGTTGGGGTATGGACATACGACAGGGCTAGAAAGAGGAACTTCAAAATGAAAGTGTGGTACATGTACTCCATGCATGACCATCCGGCATATGGAATTTTTTCCGGCTGGTGTGTTCACGGGCGGTTTCCATGCCCGGTATGCAAGTCGCTTGTCAAATTCTTTTGGTTGATGAATGGTGGCAAGTACGTTGCTTTTGACAAACACCGACAGTTCCTTACTATGGGTCATCCATTCGGACGGGACAAAAAGAACTTTACAAAAGGTGTGGTGGTTGAAGAACCCCGCCACATATATTGACAAGTGCCGAAATTCTTGAGCAATTAAACGCGCTCAAGGAAAAGGTCGGTGGTGGTTTTGAAGGATATGGTGAGGAGCATGCATGGACTCGGATTTCGGGTCTGTGGAGGCTGCCGTATATGATTGACATTCTTCTTCCACATATTTTAGATATGATGCATACTGAAAAGAATGTCGCCGAGGCACTTTGGGTTACAATCATGGACATTCTTGGTAAGACTAAGGACAACGTTAAGGCTAGAGTGGATCAAGCTAGCTTATGCAATAGACCAAAGCTCGACATTCCGTCTCCTAAAGACGGCAAAAGATGGAAAAAGCCTCCAGCCGATTTTGTATTAAAGAGGTACCAAAGAAAGGAAGTATTAGAATGGATGAAAACTCTAATGTTCCCCGATGGGTATGCAGCGAATTTGAGGAGGGGTGTGAACATAAGTACTATGCGAGTCAATGGGATGAAGAGTCATGACTACCACATATGGATTGAACGCCTTCTTCCAGTCATGGTTCGAGGTTATCTTCCCGACCATGTGTGGCTAGTGCTTGCAGAGTTAAGCTATTTTTTTCGCACCCTTTGTGCTAAGGAGTTATCTCGAACTGTGATAGCAGAAATGGAAAAAATGGCTCCCGTGTTGCTTTGTAAGCTGGAGAAGATCTTTCCCCCGGCTTTTTAATCCGATGGAGCATATGATTTTGCATCTCCCGCATGAGGCACGAATGTGTGGACTCGTGCATGGTCGTTGGTGCTATTCAATTGAGAGACAATTAAAGGTTCTTCGAACCAAATGTAAAAACAAGTGCAAAATTGAAGCCTCCATGGCAGAGGCATATTGTAGTGAAGAGGTGTCAAACTTCACATCAAAATACTATGCTCGAGACCCTTCCAAGCGTGCACAATCCACCCCCTCGTTACAATGCCAACGAAAATGATTGCAATCTCAGCCTATTCGTAGGGCAACTTGGAAGTGCAAGTGGTGGGACTCCTAAGACCTTGAAACACGAAGAGTTCCGCACTATCATGTTGTATGTGTTGACCAACCTTTCTGAAGTGCAGCCATACTTACAGTAAGTTGATATTGCACTATAGTATTTATAACAGATAGTCACTAATATGCATCTAACTTCTCTCGATTTTCTTTTGTATAGAGAATTTACTCAACAATTCTGGCAGAGAAATAGGGCACCGACTCCTCAAGATGTTGATGCCCTTCTTAAAAAGGGCGCGGGTCGTGGAATGCCGGATTTCATTTCTTGGTTCAAACAAAAGAGCCGAAATGATGCGTCAATGATCGCCGAGCTGAGACAGATAGCAAATGGATGTGAATATAGGGTAATGTCGTACAACGCCTATGACGTAAATGGATATCGCTTTCACACTAAAAGATACGATGAAAGTCGGCCCAATCGGAGGACAACAAATTTCCAAGTTTGTACGAAAGCCGATGATGGGGTCGAGTACTATGGAATAATTGAAGAAATATACGAACTCTCATTCATTGGTCGCAAACCTCCGAAGCCTGTCGTATTCAAATGTCATTGGTTTGATCCTAACCAAGTACGACGGACACCTAGTATTGGACTAGTTGAAATTCGACAATCATCCGTCTATGCAGGAGACGATGTCTATATTGTGGCTCAACAAGCAACGCAAGTGTATTATCTCTCATACCCGTGCAAAACCGACGAACGTCTTCTAGGATGGGATGTTGTGCACGAGGTATCGCCACACGGTAGACTACCTGTCCCAAATAATGAAGATTACAATATGGACCCTAAAACATATGACGGAGAATTCTTTCAAGAAGTTGGGTTACAAGGGCGTTTTGAGATAGACCTAACCGGAGCAATGGAAATGGAAGTAGACGAGGATAATGAAAGGGTTGATGTCGAGAATGATGAAAGAGGTGATGACGAGGACATCGGAGATGTAGTTTCCAATCCGAAGGACTTAAAATTACTTGAGAATTTACAATTAGGCATTCATGAGGTCATTCCTCCGCCGGAGCATGTGCCGAATGTGATCTCGACATGTATGATAGTGATGATCAGTCGGACGATCCAATTAATCCCGATTGGGATGATTATTTCTAATAAATGTAAGCTACTATTATGTCTTAAATAATATATTTCTTTATATGCATGTTTCTAATTATGTCTTACTTATTTCATATGTGCTAACTGTTTTCCCGACTTTTTAATTGCAGGTGACCGGACAAAGATGGTGGGTGGTGTGCCGCAGCGACGGTGCACGTCCGTTTGGAGGAGACAGATGCCGGACTCGGATGTACCACTCGGGTCCACACGAGGCTTGGGTCGGGGAAGGGTGGCCCCAAGGGCAGCGGGAGCAGTCGCTCTAAGTGCACCGGGAGCGGTGGCACTAGGGGCAACGTGAGCGGTGACGGTAAGGCTAAGGGTCGAGTGACTCGGAGTAGGTCCGTAGCACCACCTTCCCCGCCGGGAGGCGGAGGAGGAGGAGGAGGAGGAGGGGGACTCGGAGGAGGGGGCTCGGAGGAGGGGGAGGGCAGGAGGGAGAGTCGGAGGAGGGGGACGGACAAGAGGGTGAGGATGAGGGTGAGGGGGAGGAGGAGCAAGAGGGGGAGCAGGTGGAGCAGCAGCCTCATCGTGTGGCTGCGGGGTCCTACGAGACTCCCCGACGGGCCGATACCTTTGTCCACGCGACCGGTTATTCGACCAGTAATGCCATCGTAAGTAACTTCTAACTACTTCCTTCATTTGATAATGTGAAAATCTTTATTAATATCAAACTAATATTTTTTCATAATCACTTTTTGCAGGAGTTGGAAATTGATCACTCCAGGTAGTCATAAACGCAAGGTGAACGCCGTCCTTGGTGCTTTGGTCAGGCTGCACTTCCCAGGTCAGGTTCACATTGGTGAAAGGTACGAGCCAGCGTGGACTTGGGAGCACTACCGCGTCGCCACCGAGCAAATCGACGCATTCAACGGGTGCTCCGTCAACAAGGCGGATCGAGTGGTGTCGGAATTGTGGGTAAGTCTTTCTCGCTCTACACTTTTCATTCATTCCATTTATTGTACACTTATGCAATAACAACTAAACACATTATGTCTACATGCAGGAATTCTACACTTGTGAGCCAGGGTACGAGGAGATGGCTAAGGTTGTGGCTAACAACCGATGTCGGAAGCTCGTGAAGGACATGCACTACGAGGCGCAAATTCAGTGCGTCATTAACTACTATGGCCATATCCTTCGTAAGAAGATAACCAAAGATGCGGCTAGGACTCGTGAAGCTCACACGGGAGCAATATTTACAGGTAAATATAGAGTTATCTCCGATTTAATGCATTGTTTCATTTGATTTTTTGACGTCTCTCATTTATCCCGTATAGGTGCCGGCGCCGTGGTGTCGTAATGACGATTTGTGCTGGGAACGCATAGTGGACAAGTGGTTCTCACCCGAGTGGGAGGAGATGCATAACGCTGGCCGAGCCCGGCGTGCGTTGATGCCTGGTCCATCGCACCACCAAGGCAGCCTTAGCAACGAGGAGTACGAGCTCGATGGGTATGCGAGTCATTTATTTGTTTTATCTTATAATTATGCATAAATAGTAATGAACTTGTTATTTTGTTTGCAGTCCCGGTCACATGGAGGCGCCGAGTGTCCCGAGTTCGTGGGCTGGGCTATGGCCCACCAGAAAAAGGCTACTCGGGCCAGCTACGACCCCGAAAACCCTCCTTCGGCTTACAGCAACCCCTCCGTCTACTCCCGTATCACTGCATATACGGAGGTGGGTAAGCAACTCTATGGCTCGAGTGGGATCCGACCGTCCACCCTATTGATGCTGAGGTGGCCATGAGGGCGGGAGGAGGCAAGAAGCATGGCCGGTTGATCATAGGCGACGGCACCGTGGACACGAGCAGTTGCCCCACCCTCTCACGGATTCGGGCGAGGGACCCAGCCATCGCCCCGCCTATACGTCCACGCCGGACCGTCGCAGATCTCCAAGTGCAGAGACTTGAGGTTATTTCTGCTTCACTAAACAATTATTCAATTTCTAATCACGTATTATAACTGCATTGTAACAGTTTAATGGAAACTTTTGTAGGCCGAGCTCGCCGAAGAGAGAAGGCAGCGACAGGAGGAATCGGCGCGACAGCAGGGGGATATGGCCAATTTGTTTGCTTACATTGCCCACATGCAAGCTGAGTTGGCAGCAGGACGACCACCGCCACCGCCTCCAACTATGTCTCATATGTTTCCAGTCACTCCTCGGGTAATCAAGAAACATTGGTCAATTTATAATTACTTAGAGACTAAGATAACCTAGAGAATTAGATATTGTAGAAACTTACAATCTTAACTAAAATGAGTATTCTCTGGTTTGCAAACTTTTCTACTTTTTGCAGAACCTATCGGCGGCATCGAATGCCTCGGTGAACATGTCACCTACGTTGCCCCCGCAGCAGTTGTTCCCACAAGTGCCGCCGTTCGAGCCCTCACCCTTCGGCCCATCGTCGTTCGAGCCACCACCTTTCGACCCACATCCGTGAAATCATGGTTTGTTGTACTCGTTGACGGCCTATGAATGTTATATGTGTTGTTTGTGACGATATTTGTGATGTTGTGAGACAAACGGATGATATGTGTTTTATTTGCGATATATGTGTTGTGCGATGATATGTGCGATGAATTGATGATGATGTGATATATTTCTACTGTGTTTGATATATGTTCTATTTGAAATGTTAAATGAGGTATCCGGGGCTAAAAAAACAGAAAAAATATGGATGTAGATGGTTGTTTTGCCGTGTGCCGGAGGCCCGGCACACGGCAAAGTGACCATACTGGGAATTCATATTGGTCGCTTTGCCGTGTGCCGAAGCGGCACACGGTAAAGCGACCAAATCTTTGCCGTGTGCCAAGTCCCCGAGCACACGGCAAACACATAAGTCTTCGCCGTGTGCCACGCCACCAGGCACACGGCAAAGGGCCGAGTCTTCGCCGTGTGCCACGCAGTCGGGCACACGGCAAAGGACAGAGTAATTCGCCGTGTGCTATGCGCTCGGCACACGGCGAAGGTGACGTGACGGCACTGTTACCTTTGCCGTGTGCTGAATGTGGCACACGGCAAAGTCTTCGCCGTGAGCCCGTGCTGTGGCACACGGCGAAGGCTGATTTGCCGTCTAAGCCATTCGCCGTCGAGCCTTCGCCGTAGGCCACCGACGGCAAAACTATTTGCCGTGTGTTTAGGTACCTTCGCCGTGTGCCGCGGCACACGGCAACTTGCTGGATTCCGGTAGTGAATATATATAGGCAAATTTTGATATATGCAACAATTATCAAACTATCACCCTTAAAAATATAAAACTAGCATACGTTTGTCCAAGAAATTTTGATAATATTGAATGAAGCTGGCATAAATGATAATTTGAAGGAAAACAGGGATGTGACTAGCTACGCTGATGCTTTCCATGCTTTTGGTCCAAACTGAGCAAGGAAGCAACGCCATGCTTCTCTTATAGTATGTATATCTAAACTGAGCAGCAGCATAACCATGAATGAGCATTAATCGCAAAAACAAAACAAAAAACTATGAATGAGCATCATTCGTTCAGTGACAAGCACACCGTATCATACTGGCCTTCAACTACTTTGCTGCCAGAAGGACCAGGCGTCGGTTCATCACACACTGTGGTTGGTTTGCAGGGAGGAGGTAACGACAGTTCATCATGGTGGCGGCGGCGAGAGAGTGCAGGGCGTAAGATCCCCTGGCCAGTGGGTGAGAACTCCGGTGGCTTCCCCTCCTCCTGTTGAGCCGCACGAGGGGTTTCTAGAATCCTCCGTGATGTTGATCGTGACAGAGACACGCACCAAGTGAGAATCAGATGCTATGTTTCTTTCATGCGCATCTCCATCTTAACGCATGAAATGACTCTAGTGTGGTTGCGCATCTCCGTCAAAGATGCACTATAACCACCATTGCTTGCGGCCTCACAGTTGCACCTCAGTGGAGGCAGGCAATAATGGAGCCGCGAGCAGTATGCACCTTCAATCAGAGGAAGACGCCACCGCCTCGCAGTGGAGGACGATGCCCGGACCGAAGTGGACACCTTGTGGAGGCATCTCCTCCCTCACCTATACAAGGCATATATATATGTGCTCTAGATCAGATGTATCCGTGAAGACGCCACCGAATCGCCATCCGCCACTATTAGGCCACAGTAACTCTGATGCGTCTTGTCTGATGCAAGTTTGCCTGGATGCTCTTATATAAAGGATGGGTTTGGGTTGGGCAGGAGGGCACTCGCCACTTGCCATTGCGCTCAGGTTATTGCAAGCTTGCTGGTTAACCCTTTCATCGGTCTGAGCTAGCGTCATCGTGTAACAAAGTACTTGTGAGAATCTGTAGGCTGATCGGTATGCTTACGTTCTGAAAGATTCAATTTTCTTGTTTCTAAGTGAAGTAGGACGAACAGAGAGATGATTGCTTCACTAGGAACTGCTCTTTGTGTTCTCAATGTCGGCACCTCTGCTTTGACATCAGTTCAGTTCAAGTTCTTCAGTTAGTCTATGCAGGGTTGGAGGTCCGCATGTTTATCCTCAAAGCTCGTATCTGATTTGCAAGTGTTTATTATGCTCTGAATTCACGTCCATTCCGTTGGACAACTGACTGGCAGGGCTGATCTCTTTCTACCTCAATCTGCTGTTACATTCTGTTGGATGTGGAAACGCACCATGGCCTCAAGCTAACATATATCTGATTTACTATTTTCATTTGACAGTACCAACCTGGTTGACATCATATTTTGCTGTTTAAGTAACTCTTATGGCTTAGTATGGTGCAACTTTTTGCACTGGGCACTTCGCCAATTTTTGTTTGAAGCAAAAATGTTTGCAGTGAGACATAATGCTCAATCAGTCGTCCCAAATCTGTTAGCTCTTGTCGTAGTCCATAATCAGGTGGTTTACAGAAAAAAATATGATGTCACAATCCTCAGGACGTCCAAATTAGTATGTGAAAAATTGTGTGTGATCTGTGCCCAAGAAAATCGATAGGGAAAATGTAAATCCACAAATGTCCTTTTCTTGGAATAGTGGGTGTTTGAGCTTTTATGATTTCATCATTTGTATTTTTTTCTCTTATTCATGCCTGATTTGCATGTTAATGGTCACGCAGAGATAGAACAAGTTGATGCTGAATGCACCCCTTTCTCTTGGAACGCGCTTGATGAGGAGATCTCGTTGGTAGCCCCACCCGCCTCTCAAATAAAAAAGAAGGAAAAACGTTTCTCTTGCAGATCTTCCTCTGTAATCAGGTACTTCCTCATGTTTTGTGTTGAACCATAGTTAGTTAGTTTTCAACCTTTCTCAGTTTTTCAGCAAACTGCTCACTGAAAGAAAGCTTGTTGGATCGCTTGTGTTGTACTATGGTTAGTGTAATTCACAACACTAACTAAATATTTGAGAAAGGTTGTTGTGAATAGTACTTATAATAAATCATAGTCTCATGGGGACTATGTATCGGTTACATGAGTGCAAATACAAAGAGGAAATGAACCTTAATCCTAATAAGGTTTTGCTCATGTCATGTCATGACTTGTATTGAATTTAACCTGATGGAGCCTATATATATAAATGTGATTAAATGAGTGCAAATATTCATTTATGCTGTAGTCTATAGCATATCAAAATGTAAATAGAGGTTTTATATCCCTTGCAAAATAGAGGTTATATATGCAGTATGCTAAATAACCCATACTATATTGTCCAACTGAGCCCATGTTAAAACTATGAGGAACTAAGAAGGGGTGGCCATAGCATGGATCAAGGGTGTACAAATGTACAAACAATATATTTTGCAAAAAAAATAAACATTATATATTAGTATTTATATCGCATATGTATTGATACTTAAGTATGAATAAGTGCATTTGAGCCCTTAAACGTGTTAAATCTGATCCATGACATCACAATAATGAGCATTTGTGATGATGCCATCCTAATTAACAAATTGAACTACATGTACTCTACTTTTTGCTAGTATAATTTCTTATATTGGATAACTATAATTTTCTTTGCACTCCCAATTTTTAAATCCTGTGTTCCACACCACAGACTAGTTGGCCTTGTATTCAGAAGACAACATGCATCGATGCATCATAATTTGCATCCAATAGGACACAAAGCTGAGTGATAAGGGTATACACACACATACCCGACTGAGCCATGACCATTAATCTGTTGTTAGTAGCTTACATTAGTTGAAATCCCAAAATAAAAAGAACCTATTCTATACCACCATACTTCATTTTGTTAGATGCCAACACGTATCTAAATCTGTGTCCACACACAAGGTAGACATAAGGCTTTTTTTTTTGGAAACTATAGAGAAATTCTTGTGCTATATAAACTTAATTAATATCTAGTGCTTTGACATCTGAGATGTCCGGTAACCTACATGTTGTGTAAAATGTAAATTGGTAGCAATATCCGTTAACCCATTTTGGAATAGACATCAGTGATTCCATGTTAACACACTTGTTCTTTCATTAACAAGTTTACTCTATCTAATTTTGATACCATGTTAACACATATGTTCTTTTATTGACAGTTTACAGTATTTTTATTGGATCTGGCATTACCATTTTTAGCCTGATGGCAACCATACTAGATTCTCTGGTTGGATCATGTGCCAAGAAGTTGAAAGATATGATCACAGAAGAGGCCATACTAATTTTAGGTGTAAAAGAAGAGCTTACAGAACTGAAGCGTACAATGGATCAAATATATCACTTTTTGTGTGACAATGAACAAAAGAGACTAGAAGAATCAGCTAATAACAATTGGCTTGATCAGCTAAGAGATGCTATGTATGATGCCGATGATATTATTGACTTAGCTAGATCTAAAGGAAAGAACCTATTGCCAGATCATTCATTGTCATTATCAAGTAAATCAACTACATGCAGGTGCGGCATTTCTATTTCCTCTTGCTTTTCTAGCTTCCAGACACGTCATGAGGTTGCTAGCCAAATTAGGAGGCTGAACAAAAGAATAGATAACATTTCAAAGGATAAAGTGTTTTCATTGATTACCAATACACAACCTAATAGAAATGTTTCAGCACAAGAACCAAGACAAAGTTCCAACCTTATTGAACCCAACCTTGTGGGTAAGGAGGTCACACATGCTTGCAGAAAAATAGTAGATCTGATTCTTGCACATAAAGAAGATAAATTCTACAAGATAGCTATCGTTGGATTAGGAGGAGTCGGTAAGACAACACTAGCTCAGAAAATATACAATGACCAAAGTATTAAAAGGATATTCACCAAACAAGCATGGGTCTGGGTTTCCAAAGACAATACATCTTATGTTGATATTTTGATGGAGATTCTTCGAAATATTGGAGTATATAAAGAGCATGGTGAATCGGTTGGGGAGCTCCAAAGCAATCTAGCATCAGCTGTTAAGGATAAGTGTCTTTTCCTAGTGATGGATGATGTCCGGCATTCTGGCACATGGACAAATCTATTAAGAATTCCATTACATGCTGCAGCCACAGGAATAATTGTAATGACTACTCGACATGACAATGTCGCTGTAGAAATCGGGGTGGATCATATACATCGAGTTGATTTGATGTCACTGGACGTAGGATGGGAGTTACTTTGGAAGAGCATGAACATCAATGAAGAAGAAGTGAAAAATTTACAAGACATAGGGATTGAGATTGTTCAAAAATGTGGTGGCCTTCCTCTTGCCATCAAGCTTATTGCTCGGGTTTTAGCAAGCAAAGATCAAACAGAGAATGAATGGAAAAAGATTTTAAGAAAAGATGCATGGTCCATGAGCAACCTTCCAAGTGAAATAAAAGGTGCTTTGTATCTAAGCTATGAAGAGTTACCATACCATCCGAAGCAATGTTTTGTCTATTGTGCTATGTATCCTGAACATGGATATTTTCTCCGTGATGATATTGCTAGAATGTGGGTGGCTGAAGGTTTTATAGATGAGAAAGATGGCCAGCTACTAGAAGATACAGCCGAAGAATACTACTATGAGTTGATCCATCGAAATCTCCTCCAACCAAGCTTTTCAGTTCCTGATCATAGTTGGTGTCGGGTGCATGATCTACTAAAGCAGCTTGCTTGTTATCTATCAAGAGAAGAGTGTTTTGTTGGCGACCCAGAATTAATAGGAGTTCATGTTGTTAGTAGAATCCGGCGCATTTCTGTTTGCACGACAAAGGATATGGTGGTGTTACCTAACTTGGGTAAGGAGAAATATAAAGTGAGAACTTGGACAATTGGTAATGAAAAAACACTAAGAGTTGATAATTCAATATTTGGAAGGCTTCCTTTGATACGAGTTTTGGATTTGACTGATTCACTTATACAAAGTATCCCATCTTGTATTGGAAGATTGATCCATTTACGATTACTAGATCTTGATGGGACGGACGTGCATTGTCTTCCGGAGTCCATCCATAATCTCATAAACCTTCAGGTATTGAATCTGCAACGATGCAATAACTTGCATAGTCTTCCTTTAGGAATCACTCAATTATGCAACTTAAGGCGCCTAGGTCTTCAACAAACACCAATAAATCAAGTTCCTAAAGGGATACAAAAATTGTTGTCTCTCAATGATCTAGAAGGACTTCCAATTGGTGGTGGCAGTGATAGTAGTGCAACATTCCAAGATGGATGGAACTTGGTAGAGTTGGGTCCTCTCTTATATTTGAGGAAGCTTCATTTGTTAAAATTGGAAAGAGCAGCTTCTTGTAATGCATATTCATTGCTAACGGACAAAAAATATCTCAAAGAATTATGTCTAGCTTGCACTAAACACACTAATGAAACATATTCTGAAGAAGATGTGATCAATATTGAGAACACCTATGAGCTATTAATCCCTCCACATAATCTAGAAAATCTTGGTATTTCAGATTTCTTTGGTCGAAGGTTCCCTTCTTGGCTAGGTATTGCTACCCATTTATCTTCACTAAAATACTTAGAACTCATAGATTGCAAATCTTGTGTGAATCTCCCCGGTCGGGCAGTTTCCTAATTTGAAATATCTCAAAATAATGGGAGCCACTGCAGTTACCAAGATTGGACCTGAATTTGTTGGTTGTGGGGTGGGTAATCCCGGATCTACAGAGGCAACATCTTTCCTCAAGCTTGAAGTGTTAATAATTGAGGATATGCCAGAATGGGAGGAATGGTCTTTTGATTCTGAAGAAGCAACATTAGCAGATATAGAAGTTGCACCTCCAAGGATGCGACTACTACCACATTTAAAGGAGATGCACCTTGATCACTGTCCCAAGTTGAGAGCTCTACCATGGCAGATTGGACAGGAGGCCACAAGCCTGAAAGAGCTCGTACTAAGGGATGTGACAAACCTTAAGGTGGTGGAGAACCTCCCATTCCTCTCGAGAGGACCTTGTAATCTTACATTGCGAAAGCCTAGAGAGGGTATCAAATCTTCCCCAAGTGAGACTACTGCGTATACATCTGTGCCCGAATTTGAGGTGTGTGGAGAAGTTGGAAAACTTGCAGCAGCTATTTGTGGCCAGAGATATGCAAGAAATTTCCTTGTTGTGGGTGCCTGAGCTTCAAGAGCAGCGCCAACAATTTCACAAAGAAGATCTGGATGTCTACATCTGGTGATGGTACAACCTTCCCATCGATGGATAAGAAGATGCAAGGTACAACCCATTGTCTAGTTTAGATCCTATATTACTACAAGTTATCTACTACCGACTAGCTAATATTTTCTCTTTCTCTGCAAGGATAGTGTATCATAACATCGGAAGTTTTTGTTGCATCTGCATGGTGCTACCATGGACTGTTCTTGGCCCTTTCATTTCTGTGTTGTGTTGCATCATCTAATGATGCTTGCCTTGGTTGACACTACACAATTTCTGAATTTATGCTTTGAAGATGAACTATACGGACGTGCTTTTGTATTCATAAAACTTGTATGCTACATCATATACTCATGTAAAGTGATCTCAAGTTTGTTGCTACATCTGAATAGATATTTCTGTGTAACAATAATTGTAACCACACTCGGTTCTTCATTGTCGTCTTGTATACTCATGTTTTGGATCCAATTGTTGCACACATAGTCATGAAGTTGGTTGGGGTTCACTGAGTCTAGGAGTTTGCTGACCATAAGTCCTCGAGCATTAATAGACAAAACAAGACATCATTCCCGTGAGAAGCCAGTCGCTTCTATTCCATGCACCGGCTACTACGTCACCCGTGAGCAACAAGCTCATCCTTACTGTTGCTCACAAATCGGTGTGGTCGTACACTGAAGACGGGCTTCCAGCAGGGGCGTGATGAACAGATCTGCGTTAACGAGGAGCATGATGAGCGGGCATGGCCTTCATGTTTGCGGTACTGCATATGTACACCTTGTGGCCAGCTCGAGAGGCACGGTACGACGTGATGTGCCTTCTTCTGACTTGTAGAGGATGAGCTAGCTCTACCCCTCTAGCACGACATGGGTGTTGGTTCCACATGATGTGTATAAAAATGGTTTCATCGGTGTCTATGCTACCCGAGACGTAGGTGTATTCTGGGTGTCACTGGAATTCAAAACTTTTGATTCTGTTTTACTGGCCGGAGCATTGGCATTGTTGTATCAAGTGCTTTTACTAAAAAAATGTGAACGAGCAGATATTATTGTTGGACAATGAAAGGTTAGCCTCTCTACCCTTTGGGCGTTTGGTCCTCTACTGCCTGTTGCCCAGTCCACTACCGGGAATTTCGTTACATGAACCACAGATGATAATAAAGTGATATCAAGGTTCCAAGATTAGTCATTCAGGAAAAAGAGTATATTTATTTCAACTGAAGGATGGATAAAAAAAAGTAGTAAGTACTAGTAGTCATATTATGTAAAGGATTATAAATTCTCGCATCATTATTTGTTACGCTCCATTTCAGTTCTAGGTGCAACATTTTATAGCATGAATGAAGTTTTCATGAAGTTTTTTTTCTTTTCTTCCTCTCATGCGGAAAGTATTTTTCTTGTTGAACGCTTTTTCAGGTCGTCTAGATGCAATACTTCACGTCGTTATAGGAGAATGATGATTGCCACTCAAAACGTATGGATTTGAAATTGTGGATTTTCTTCAAAAGATAAAGTATTTTTTGAAGTTATAAGAGTGTAGAGTGTCTCAGTGTCTACATGCCTGCCTTTTTAATTAAGTATGTAGCTTTTACTCGCAAAGGTTAAAAGAAACAATATATATATGATAGAAGCAGTAACAATCAAACTAGCTAATTTTGTTCAAAAATAACCCTTCAAGAAAGCAACACCTCATCATATCCAAACCTAGGAACATATTACATGAACATGGTTCAGTGAGTAGCACAGTTTGTTTTCTAGTATCTTCCCTTTGACTCCTTGGTGATGATGGAAGAACCAGCACCCTTCTTCTTCATCTCATTCTACTAGATTCGCTCCATGCATGACGGAGGCATAAAGTTGTGCCCTCTCAAGCATAACCTTCTCCAACTTCTCCTTGATTGCCAGCATCCCTCTCCTGCCACGATTTCTTGCAACAGCTTCCTCCAGCTTCTTGATCTTACTGTTAAGAGAATGAAACTGGGGCAACCAAAAAAATTGCACACATTAATTATTGTGAATACAAATCCAATCCATTTGCAAATGTATGCCAATGCAATTAACTTTTAAGCAAAGAGAAACATACTTTGCGGCCTGGCCAGCGGAGCCCATTCCTTTTGCAAAGCCTCTTCAGAGAAGAACATGAGATTTTGAGAAGTTTGGCGGCGTCTCCTCTGGTCATGTGCATGAGGTTTACTGTATCCGCCATAGACATGCCAGCGATCCTCTTGCGTTGCTCAGCCAGACCTGGGAGGCACTCATCAGCAGCACTGCTAGGCCCTTTTTCATCTTGATCATTATTATAAGAGTCCAGTATTGGAAGATTAAGCTCGTGCCCACCAGCAGCGTTGTTGGATGTGCCACTGCCCTGCTGCAAGTTTTCCACTATTTCCTGTGGAGTGAGAGTGATCGCCTGATGAGGAGCTTCTAGATCTTGCGGTGCTGGTGCTTCATCTGTTCATGGAATAATAGTGACGTCGTCGTTATTTAATGTGTATGCAGCAGTGTATGCACATTGCACACAAACAATTGCTTCATCAATTTGAGTTTTCCATACCATTTGTCGAAGCGGTAGACAGTATCTTCTTCAGCATGTAAATCTCCAGGTCCATGTGTGCATCATTGTTCACTGCTGGAAGTGTAGTAGTGACAATATCTCTGCTGGCTGATGCGCCAGATGGAGCCCAAGAGTCTTTCAGTCGGCCGCTCCTGTCATTCCTTAGTACCTCCGCGCAGTTGTCGATGAAGCTCTCCGCCCAATGCCGCGAGCGCTGGTGCAGACTGAAAAAAAATGTGGAGATCGAATTAGCGTTGTGTGCGTATATCCGTATGTCCTGCGTACGATTCGCTTCAAGAGTGAGCAGTTTACGTGGTTAAGTCACTTACTCAAGATACATCTGCTCGTTCATTGTAAACTGGCCATCAGAGCCAACGCGCGCGCCAAGCGTGATCGCGTGGTGGAATGTCCCACGGTCTGCGCCGCCGTGCAGGGTGAGATATAACATATGATTCGCTGCAGAAGTGCAAACATACATTACAAGTAAAACTCATGTAGGAAAAAGTAGCAGTATATACAGCCTGCTGCAGAAGTAAAGAATCTATATATGTTACAGGAATTAATTAATTTATCACTAGAATTAATATATGTAAAGTACTCCTATATCACAGGATCAGTAAACTACATATATATACTTCTGTAAACTAATATTATTACACCTAAATTTCCAGTATATGAGCCAAAGCAAGATGCGTCTTGTATAGTGTTTTGGAGAGAGGAAAAGGATAATCCCTTTTGCCAAAAAAAAAATAGTATACATAGCATAATGTACGAGTTGTTAGTTTACCACTTTCATGGAGAAGCTCGCGGACCGTGCGGCAGTTGGTGCAGTCCAGTTGCCCGGGGACAAATGGCACGAAGATGGGATCTGCCTCAACGGGCGGCACATCGTAGGCCAGTTCCACTTCCATCGCGGGCTCGCCGGCGGCGGCGACGACCTGATCTAGGTCCCTGAAAAGAGCAGAAAACTCATCCTCTCCGTCGAAGAATGACGGGAATCCTCCGTCAGGAACGTCGAGGAACATGTCCTCATCAAACGAAGGCAGAGGAGCGTCGGAGCGGACTCCGGTGGCCGCCGCGAGCGGCGGCTCCGGGATGTAGCCGTAGGCTTGCTCAGCAGGGGGCAGCATTTGCGGCGGCTGGATCTGGGTGTCCATGGCCGGCGCCTGGTACTGGGATTGCGTGGCATCGATGTCCAGCGGCGCCTGGTGATGCTCGACGGCGTTCGTGAGCGGCGGCGGCGCATGGAAGCCTGTTGTCGCCGGCGGCGCCGCGTCCGGCGTCATTATCGGCTCCTGCTGTGGCGCGAAATCGGACGGCAGAAGCGGCGGCAGCCCGTCGGCGAAATGCGGCGTTGCATCGGGATCCAAATCAGGCAACTGGATGTTCATCAGACAGCGGGCAAACTCCCCGTTGGGGTCGAACAAGCCGTTGGGGTCGAACAAGTCGTCGAGGTCGAACGACATGTCAGAAAGCGGTTTCGCTCGCGCTGGTCGGAAGGTGGGCGGCGGCGGCGGCGGAGGAGGCGGTGTGGGGACAGGGATTTGGGAAGAAAGTGTAATTGGGAATGCCGTATTGTGAAACGAATTGCCGTGACGGGGGCATATATATACCGCCCCCAAGGGGCGCGTCTACGCGGCAAAGCGGACGCGACGTTTCGCTGAGATTTTTGAGCGCGCGGGGGCACCTAGGTTTTCCTGCCACGTGGCGCGCGCTGGTTCAAATCGCGATTTGTTTCGCGCCTCTGTTGCCAAAAAAATGCGTCGCGTCCAGACAGCTGTTCGCGTCCGCGTCGTGTCGTTGCATTTCTCGTGCTACACTTGCAACGAGATTTACGAACGTAGAGTTCAGACACGAGGATCCAGGGATTGTTATGCGTGCAACACTGCAAGAAAGGGAGGTATAGTGACGTGTAACGTGCATGCTGATACGGGATATCGTCTCGCAACATGTTGTATGCTCTGATATCTAGGCTCCAGCAACCAATGCCAAGCACACTGCTGCCTCCAAGAGTGGTTCGTGATCATTTGATCTCGGCATTAACTCATCAAGATATGTAAAAACAAAGGAATGCACCTGACGTGAAAGTGAAATTGGAAAAACAAAGGAACGCACTCGGTCGTGAAACATGTATACGTACGCGGCGATGTCTTGAGGACTTGTTTCTGCCCACATGAACTGGCGCTGAGCAGTATCTTTGGTAAAAACAAATGCTAGAGAATCCAACATATATAGCTAATTAAGTACTGCCTCCGTCCCAAAATATAAACATCCTTATCTATTAATTCACCAGATTCATAACATCTCTAATGAATCTAGACATTAGGTATGTCCACATTCTTCAAAGATGTTATAAATCTAGACACCCAGAAGCATAGCTAGGAATGCTTATACTCCCTCCGTTATTAAATTGTTGTCACTATTGACTTTTTTCGTGACGTTTGACCATTCGTCTTATGCAATAAATTTCTTTAAATACAAAAAGATATAAGTTTACTAAGTGATAAAACACATCCCAACAAAATATATGATATTTTTAAACCTTTTAAAATAAGTCAAATGGTCAAACATAAGGAAAAAGTCAATGACGACAACAATTTAGTAAGGAGGTAGTATTTTGGAATGGATGAAATAGACAAAAATTAATACAATACAACAATAGTACAAAATGAAACAGTGAAGCATGGAACTACACAGATATTATGCGAATGAAAATGGACATGTTACTATAGCTCCACCATCATTCTATCGGGCCAAGGCAGCCCTGATGGCCACCGGTGTCTTCAAACTTAAGTGATGGGTCTAGGGGATAGGGGTAGGGGCAGCATGGGTCGAGCCAAATTTCATACATTCACATAGTCCATAAAAATGTTGCAAAAGTAAAATTATGTTTTCCTAGAGAGAGAGAGAGAGAGAGAGAGAGAGAGAGAGAGAGAGATTACAAGAATGCAAGGAAGAAGAGAGAAGAGGAGGTGGTAAGTTCGTGCGTGAGAAGAGGTGTGTGGCCATGTAAGATGATTAGATGATGGCATTGTTTGTAATTTCTCAAGTAGTGACAAGGTTAGTTGGTAATATGGCCATGTAAGCTGACCTAATTGTTTGCCCTAGTGAATTATTGCATCTAGATTATATGATCTGGGCACAAATAAGCTGAATCAAACAAAACCTTAATTAATCAATTCTTTTTGGGTAGTTGCCAATGATGAACGGTTGGTTATCGTTGAACAAGGCATGCTAAACAATTGGGCACCGATAGAAATTCTTTCAAATTTCAAAAGAAAACTATCTTCTTTTCAACATAGAAGAAAGGTGTGTCCTAGTTTTGAATTATAAAAAAAGAAATATCTTCCTCTATAAAACAAAGAGCCGGTTCATTAAAAAAAATTAAGATTTCAAAATTTAAAAAGGGAGGTATCTTAGGGCCGTCTTGAAAAAAATCACTTGCAGCTTTCCTCCTCCATATTCTCCAGTATCTGAGCTCTGGTCTTTTCTAAGTACTAGCTGATTTGCTGTCCTAGTGGAACTCTTCCTATGTCAACTAGAAGTGGCTGGATATTTGAAGGAGTTGACCCGACGTTACATAACTATCTAAACAGATTTCTCAAATTAAGAGCTGCATTTGGTTAGATATGTGGAGTTAAACAGTACTAGTTTTCCTTTTTCCTTTTTTTTTCTTATCCTTATTTTCTTTGTAGTTATTGCTTGTACATACTCTTTTATTATTAAAAAATAAATCTTGTAGGAGTTGTCCCCCTCCAGTTCCATAGAAAAGAAACTGTACATATGTCAAACACTCAAACCCGTGTTTAATAATATGCATGCTTCGTTTATTAGGTATATTTTATTCAGAAAATATGTAAATAATATGTTTTGGACGCATTTAGTTACCAAGTTACAACAACTGTAAATCTAGCATAAGTTCATGCGAGAAATCTAGCATAAGTTCAGTTTACAAGGGGCCGAAGCCAAAAAAGAATGAGAAAGCAAAGGCAGTTTTTGTGATATGTCCATTTGCACCATATCAGTGGGTTCTAGGGCTACCCCTCCCAAATAAAATGTGTCGTGTGCCATGCCTGAATACCTTGTCTTTCTTCACTACTTGCTACCGGAAGGACCAGCGCCCTTCTTCATCTCATTCTCCCGGATTCGCTTCATGATGGAGGCATAAAGCTGTGCCCTCTCAAGCATGAGCCCGTCCAACTTCTCCTTGATCACCAGCATTATTCCCCTCGTGCCACCATTTCTATGAGCAGCATCCTCCAGCTTCTTGATCTTCTTGTCGAGCGCATTGATCTAGGGCCGCAAGAACAAAATCGCACACATGTGAATTATGAAAAGGAATTCTGTCCATTGCAATAATAATCTCCAATGCACATTAGCTTTTATGAGAGAGAGAGAGAGAGAGAGAGAGAGAGAGAGAGAGAGAGAGAGAACATACTCTACCGGCTGGCCAGCCGTGAGTCCTGTTCTTGCTGCAAGGCCGCTTGAAAGTCGATGACGAGATCTTGAGACGTGTGGCGGCTTCTTTTCCACTCCTGTGCAAGCGGTTTACTGTATCGGCCACAGACATGCTGGAGATCCTCTTGCGTTGCTCCACTAATCATTTGTAACAAGTACATGCATATAAGTGCAACAAGTATACATGCACCGGGATCCAAGCAGAATGGATCGATGTGCCATCCTACCATGCGATAATAATGTGTTTGTAATCTTACCGCTTTCGTGGAGAATCTCTCGGACCGTGCGGCGGTTGGTGCGGTCCGCCAGTTGGCCGCCGACCAAGGGCACGAAGCAGATGGGGGCCTCCTCGACGGGGCGCGCGTCGTCGGCCGGTTCCACTTCCATCATGGCGGCGTGGTTGTTGCCGGCCAGATCCATGCCGCTGAAGAGAGCGGCAAGCTCCTCGTCCTTACCGTTGCTGTTCGCGCACTGGAGGCCCCAGCAGAGCGACGCCGACGGGCTTCCCGTTGCCGCCGGGGCGCGACAGAACAGCGGCGGTTGGGTGATGTCGATGACCGACGACGCCTGGTGCTGGAAATAATAGTGCTCGGCGTCGGTTTCCAGCGGCGGCGGCGCCTGGTGGCGCTCGGCGACGACGTCCGTGGCCGACGGCGCGTCGAAGCCTGGTGCAGTCGGGATGATGTGCATCAGGTAGCCGGCAACGTCGTTGGACATGGCGGAGTAATAGTAGGTGTGGGGCGGAGACAAGTGTAGGTTTGGGGAGTGTGGCGCGTTTATGCATACACAGTTATGTGCTGCGCAGATTGAACGGGGAATGAATAGAGCGCGTTGGTGGACGGCGAGCGCACGCGGCAGTTGACGTTGTGAACGATCCAAGGAAGGCGAGCGGTTCTTGAACATTGATCTCGGCATCAAGACCCCTAATTATCCATAATTGTAACAAATTCAAGTGTGGAAACACAAATTAGTACATCAAATTAAGCAAAGCCAACTCAAAATCATACTAGTAACCGTCGTCCTAAACAACCGGCAACCGTCAACACAAGTTCGAATTCCCTCCCATTTCAGAAGCAAAATATCTTCGTCATCAGGGGATAATAGAAAGGAGGTGCGTACTGCTTGTAGTTTAGAATTTCGAAAAGAAAAAATATCTTCTTCCGAGAAAAAAAGGAAAAACATAACGGCCCGCTAGTGGAGAACATTTGGATTTCGAAATTCCAAAGGGAAAATATACTGTGTTGGTTTGGGGAAAAAGAAAAGAAAAAGGGAAGGATATACTACGTGTGTAAGTCAAAGGCGTCAAAGCTTCCTGGAGACGCCAAGATCGTACACCGATCAGTTTCCAAAATCCCCATCCATCTTCCCCTGGAAGGAACCCACGCACGATAAACCCAACCGCCCCCGCACCACCGCAACGTTAACCTTCCCCCAAACTCGCCTCCACCCCCGCCATGGCGTGGTTCAACTCCCCCTCCTCGTCCTCGTCCGGCCACCACTACGCCCCCTCCTACGACTACGACTACGACTACGACTACGACTTCGACCCCCGCCCAGACTTCGACTTCGACCCCCGCCCCGACTTCGACAACGACGACTTCGACGACGTCAAACCGCCCGTGGTGGAGCACTGGCGCCGCGAGTGCAACCCTTACGGCGGGGTCCCCGGCGGCATCGTGGCGGAGGACGTCAAGCCGGCGAGGAAGCAGCCTCGTCCGCCGGCCGGAGCTGCGAGCGGGCGCCGCGTGCACGACGACGACGCCGGGATCGGGGCGGCGGCGCTCTCCTGGCCCGTGCCGGAGCAGTTCCGCTCCAAGCTCCGCACGCCGGAGTCCATCGCGGGCCTCCGCGCCACGTACGCCATCTCCGACGGCTTCGCCCTCCTCCCCGCGGGCCCCGCCCAGGCCGCGTGCGATCCGCCCCCTGCGCCCCGCGGCGGCGGGCGCGGCGGGGCGGCGGTGCCGATCCCCGTCTACGCGCAGGCCTTCGCGGCCGGGATGCGCCTCCCGCTCCACCCGTTCGTCTCCTCCGCGCTCACCCACTACGGCATCGCGCCGTCGCAGCTGGCGCCCAACGGGTGGCGCGTGCTCTCGGCCTTCGCCGTGCTCTGCCACTTCCGCGGCGCCGGGGCGCCCTCCCTCCCCGTGTTCCGCCACTTCTTCGCGCTGGCGCCGCTGCCCAAGGGGAAGGGGTGGTACTCGTTCCGCGGGAGGGAGTCCGTGCCGGCGCTCTTCGCGGGCCTGCCCACCTCCAACAAGGCGTGGAAGGAGGAGTTCCTGCTCGTGGCCCCGCCGCCCGGCGCGCCGTGGCGGTGCCCCGTGCGCTGGGGCGCGCCGTCCAAGGAGGCCTTGAGCGACCCCGTGCTCACCCAGGCGGAGGCTGCCGTGGCGAGCCGCCTGGCGCAGGGGCACGGCGTCGTTGATCTCAAGACGTACCTCTCCGAGAGCAACCTCGTCGCCGCCAAGATCAGCCGCGCGCCAGCGTGCATCGGTACCGATCGCGTCCATCTCTCCTTTGTTTGTGTGTGCAAATGAAACGAAAATAAAATGTACTCCTACTTAGCAATGTTTGCGGTATCGTTTGTGTAGGTGCAGGGACGGAGGCTTCCCGTGGCCACCCGGCGCCCGAAGCCAAGAAGAGGAAGGCGCCAGCTGCTGCCTCTGCTTCTGCTGCAGCTAGTGTTCGCAGCAGTGGCGTGTTTCGTTCGGAGCTGGAGGCCAAGGAGAGGGCCCTCGCGCAGGCCAAGGGGAAGATCAGCAAGCTAGAGCAGGAGCTGGACAAGGCCAAGAAGAGGGAGCTCGCCGACGCGCGCCAGGCGCTGGCGTTCGAGCGGCAGCTCGGGACCCACGTGATCAAGGCCGAAGGCGGAGGCAAGGGCGCCGGTGGTGCCGGCAAGCGCCGCCGTGGCGCCCAGTGATCCGTGTCGTGGCGCCCCATCGCCAAGCCGGCAAGCGATGATTGGGCGATGTCTGTGTTTTGCTACTGGCTTTTAAATACTTAGCACGATCTTCTGAGTAGATCGCTACAGGTTTTACTTACGATCAGCATTGACGATGGGTCTGTAGGTGCATGCTGATTTCGTTGGTGACTTGTGTTCGTCGCAGCAAACAAATTGCCAGCAGGATAATTTTCGATCCGTTCTCTTCTCACATTGCTAAATTCTGGTTGAATTGCGCCTTCTGGGTTTCATACATGCTAGTCCTTTTTCACCTTTGCACTAGGCTGCTGGTCTTTGATGGCACGATTGCTCTAATGGCTTGAGGTACTTAGTGTAACCTATGCCATACATCGTACATGATGTACACGCCGTCACTATCAGATATGCAATCGATCCTCATTTCAAAATTTGGTTACGCGATCCCTTTCACTTATATATGCAGCACACACGAAACATCAATACGTATTTTTCTTAAATAGTAGTACTATTTTACTCCCTCCATTCCTTTATATAAGCATTCTAGGATTCAAATTTTGTTCCAAAATGTAAGCATTCCTATGAATAGGACAAAAATTGATAGGTTGATAGGTGAGTGAAGAATTTATGAGGTAGTGTAAAATGAGGGGTATATATGACATTTTCTCTCTTGACTATTTCTATCTCGGGATTCTAGAAATGCTTACATATAGGAACGGAGGGAGTAAATCTTTGCCAATCATCAGGTGGAGAATAGAAAAGTAGCACCCTTCATTGTTCCAGTGAATTGCTTGACAGAATCCAAACAACGTTGGAACCTTGTTAGCAGAATGCATGCGTACAGATGAAAATTAGGGAAATTAAAAAGGTAGCACCCTTCATTGTTCTAGTGAATTGCTTAGCAACATTGAGACCTCGTTGACAGAATGCATGTATACAGAAGGAAAAAAAAAAGATAATTTGGCAAACAAATGGCTACTCTACTTGGCCCCTTTTACAAGCAGCAATCTACAGCTGGAAGATGATCAATACAGCAGCTGCTGGATCCCTTGCTAACATGTGAATACGACAAGCATAGAAAGAAAACTAGATTGTTGCATAATTCTAGCTATCTTGTACCAGAATGGATTTCTTCCCAGCACCAGCATTTGTTTGATGGCTCTATATACAATATTTCTACCCGGTATTAACCAGATGCTTGACTCTCGTACCGTAACTCTTTTAGACTTGACTGACAACGAATATAAGGTAAAGGAAGGCTCACAAGGATTTTCTGATCATATACACCTCATGTTTATCCAATTGTATGGCACAGCCAACTCTGCTACTCTGTTGAATTTTTACTCTGGTCAGACATCCGCTGCAAGTCACTACTAGCTGATTCCCTGTCACTTGTGGAGCTATCAGATGATGCCATTGTGTTAGATTGCTCACTAGCCTGCCCTGTGGAGGAGCTGCTGGGGTTGTCATCCATGATAGAAGCGAAAGTGAGCTGGAGGGAATACAAAGTTAACCCCACTGCGTTGATTCCAAACACAGAAGTTGCTAGGTAGCACACCCCAGTGATAATTGTCCTGAAACAAAAAAAAAAGGGATACCATTTACTTTAGAGTAGGCCGCGACAAGCCCATTACGACAATCGATAATTGTTCTGCCCCAAATGATGATGGCTTAGGAGAATAATGGAGGATAAATGGATGAATTTGCACCTTATTGTTATTGTTATCTGACGAACCTGAAAAATAAACATACAAGTGAATATATTAGAAACTAGATACCTGTAATGAGAACAAACCCTATACATATTGAAAACTAAAAAATGACATTGCATTGTATCCTGCATGATATACATGATAGTGTGTTGTTACAGAAAAGGCTCTACTTGTTTCAGAACGTAAAACCTCAAATAAACTGTATGTGTGTATAGTGTAGTATCAGATGTCGTCTATAAACATACTACTTTAAGTTGCCTCCTAATACCATACACTAACATGATAAACTGACACATGTTTAGAGATTGATATATGGTGTCAGTGTATATGCTAGATCAGTTGTCTGGTACTGGCAAATTAACAGGACTAGTTCAATGAGAGATTCTTCTAGTACCTTGTTTCATTGAACTATTCTAGCAGTGGATGCACATAATAGATCACATATGGCAGAACAGCTGAAAGGAAACAATTCTAGACCAAACACAAAGTCAATAGATTTTGCACAAAGAACCTTCTTTAATTTTCACAGGGAAAGGACCAAACCATTTTTCTAACTTGAATATAATGTTTCTGACTAAAATGGTTTAGTGCCACAATCCCCTGGCAGTGGAGGGAGAATGACTGGATTTCATGACAAACATTGGATTTCATGACAATTTCACATTATCTCACACTGGGCAGCTAATCCTTCTGCCACTGTACAAACAAATTATCTTCCTCTGAAAACAACCAAAGGATGTTTAAGACTTCTATTTTATTTTTATTATTGTTTAACCTGGCAAAACCACCAGACTGGTCAATTAGGTTTGTGGGCAGTTACTATGAAGTAATTGCAGCATATTTAAAAGAATCCAGAGACATCCAGGCCAATGTCAAATTGCTAGCGTCCTTCATTCTTCTTTCTTATATGAAGAATTGAAGATCTGCATTGCGGTTCCGTGATGAGTTCTGCTGGCTCTTCTGTTCAAATCTAACCGAAAGAGGATAATCACCTTTTCCATTAAGCTATATGCAGTCAACCTTTTGTGATATTCATCCTAACAGTACACAATGTATCACAGCCAGCAGGATATTTTCTTGATCGAGGCGGCTTGGAAGTCCCTATAGTGCATTTGTACAAGCCCTAGGCCAAGCATGGTTAAAAGGCACTTTTTCAAAAAGAGAGCCAAGCCTATGGTAGTCCATAAAATTCATTTTCTAGATATGTGAATATGTTCATCGTGGAAGAGCTATCATCTCAAATTCCCGTCAAAGAAATACGTATTTTGTCTCCCAGGCATAGGGAATCAGCAATGATCTAAGCAAAAGCAATAAAATCGAAGCTTGAAAAATTGGGCTATGGCACAGTTGCAGGATTGTTATTAGTCATTTGCAAGCTGCAACACTACAAGAAAATATCAAAAAATCGTTCACTACCGCAGAGACTCCACGAATTTCAGTAGTTAAATACTAAAATTGTTGTGCAGGAAGCGTAACAACGGAAACACATAAATTAGATGCTATCTGGCTTGAGAATATCCCAAGTGCTAACTGAAAATCACTCACAGACTTGACAGTGCTCATCACAGCTCACAATTAGTTTGTTTGTTTTTTCAAATGCAATTTGTCCAATTTTCATCCCAAAGGATTATGTGTGACCATTCCTGCTTAACTGCCAATTCTACTACCAAACAATTGCAAGGATAACCTGATTCCAACATCAAATCGCCAATAGCAATGAAAATGCCAGCAGTCAGTGAACAAGTATGCATTGTGAGGAGCTGACCGAGAAGCTGTCGGATATTGTCTGCCGGTTGAGCGAGGCCTCGATGGTGGTGGTGAACTTGTAAAGGATGACCGCGATGACCCCCGCCGCAATCCCGCCAAGCAGAGCCTGGACGGGCGAGGGCGGCTTGTCGGTCTCAACTGGCGAAGCGCTCACCAGTCTCAGACTCTCCAGGGCCTCCTCGGTGAGATTGTTGGGCTTCTTCTGGATCCCGCTCGACCGGACTCTCTGCGGTAAGCAATCAACCACGACAAGAAACGCATCAGTTTTTCGTTGTTGGGGAGCGAAAGGTGCTGATTAGCTGGGGCGGAGGAGGGATTTACAAGCTCCTTGGCGCGCCGGGCGCGGCGGCGGAGGGAGCGGAAGAGGAAGATGGAGATGGCGCCGGTGAGGAGGACGCTGGTGGCCGTTTGGAGAGGGGTTGGGTTTTCGCCGATGGAGAAGAGCGTCGGGGCGGGGAGCTCCACGGGCCCCTCGCCATCGGCCTCGCTGGTACTGGCGCCAGTGTCGGGGGCCTCCGCCGCGGACGTTGGCGGCGTTTCCGGTTCGGCGCGGACGGCAGTGGAGCGGAGGAGGCGGCGGGTGCAGGAGAGGGTGAATGGGGCCGCGGCGAGGCGGTGAGATGGGGAGCGGCGGATGAGGAGACGCGGGGAGCAGTGGAGCAGCAGCATGGTGGGAGACGGAGTGAAGCGCAGTGGAATCCGCGGGCTCCAGCTGTTTGGGACTGAGGATAATGGAGAGGAAATTTTGTGAGAGAAAATTTTGTTAAAGGAAAACTAGAACTAGAAGTGATTTTTTTCCCTTTCACTATTTCTTATTGAAAGATAAAATGTAGTACAAATATAAAAAAATACACTCCTAGCAAAAGTAAATTCTAAATTTACCTTTTTTAGCTAGGCTATAAAATAGAAAGCACTAAAAAATTACCATGAAAACCAATAGCGTAGCAAAAAGTGATTTCAAATCTTCTTTTAAAACTTGCCACATCATTTGGTGGGTCTGATTTTGGTTACTCGGGCCTAGGCGATACCGTGTCTGTCGCGAGCAATTTTAGTCGGGGGAAGAGGCAAGACGCACGACGAACCATGGCCGCAGTCTAAGTGGCGTTGACGTCCATCCCAAGCTCCTCAACAAGGTACAAGCATACATACGAAAGGAAGCGAGATGCAGTGGCCCAAGACCGTTGCTATCGCGCACCGTCTCCACCTTCCCCGTGAGGCGACCGTCCCGATCGTCCAGCGCCCGCGCCATCTCTGCGGAAACGGATTGATAGATAAAGTCAAATCTAAATCAAAGCCTCAAACTAACATTGCAAAAGCAAATGAAATGGGAATCGAAAATGTTGGTGGTGGCTTACTCTTGACGAGGCGTAGGTTACCATCGAAGGCCGCGTGGAGTAGGATGTCTCTCGGAGAGCCGCGGGGAGGAGAGGTAGGTTCGGGTTGGGGTTGTCGATTTCCCGCGGCATAAACTCACGTGGGTGTTGCCCGACGAAGGTGGGAGGGAAGGGAGGCGCCCACATCATCGCAACGGCGGAAGGTGCAACACGACGGTCGTTGCTCGGACTACGAGTAGCAGTGTAGGGTCTAGGTGCGGAGGAGGAAATAGTTGGGCGAGGAAGCGGAGGCCGCGGGAGCATAGTTGGCGAGCTAGGGCGCCTCGCCATGGTTTGCTCGCAAGAATCCCGAGAAGCACGGGAAGCTATTTTCGCATCCGGTTTGGCTAGACTGTTGGAGGAGATATTCGGGAATAAAAGCTATATTTAGATTAAAACCGGGCTTTGGCTAGACTGCTCGAGATGCTCTAATAGTATAAGGTAATTTTATGTTTCATAGAGTTATATAGTTTTATATGTCATAATGGATTCATTCAAACAAATATATAAAATGTAAATGGATTCGTCTTTTTGCTTATATATTGAGATGTACACATTTGATATGGTGGGTTATGCTAATATGGATCGAATTAATCTTATGCACCCTCTTACTTCTCTCTCCCCCTCCCCTTTGTACTTGTAGAGTGTGGGTGTGGGGGAGGGGGAGGGGGGCATGCTCCCTATTGGATCATGTAATGGGGAAAAATTAAAACTTTATTACATATATAGGGGTATAATGAACATTTTAGCACATATTTAACATTGTTAAATGATTAGTCTTAAAGAAAGTAAGACATGTAATAGTAAATTCAGTTTGAAAAGAGCAAAGAAAGAAAATCCCACTTTCCCTAGGCTAAATAACGAATTTCCGCTTTTAAGATATTGTTGTATATGAAATATATAACTGTTTCCCATAGTGAAAATTTTGCTTTAGTCAAATGGCATATAATAAGCCTTGCAATCTATGAGTTTGTTTGCTTCATGTCTAGGGATGGCAATTCGTGTGATGGACGCGGGTCTCACCGAGTTTTATGCTCATCGAAGGCACGTGCAAGGGCATAATGTTGCTCGAGGGCGCACTCACACAGTCACACGTGACTACAAAATGACGCGCAAGGTTTAGATTTTTCCCACTCTCGTGGGTGCTTGTCGTGTCCCAGATCTAAACATATGTTGAATTTGAATATTCTTTATACAAGTTATTTGTGTATTGATTTTCTTTCTTATGTTTAGTAGAGACAATTAGCTATGTAAATATTTGTTATTATACTAAAATTCTTTGCATATGTTTTTAAATACAAACATGTTAAAACGTAGGGCCAAATATGTCTTACACTTAATGAGTCATCATAGTCTTATGTGAACTTTTGTTCTAATAACCACTCTAAAGTCATCCCGTTAACGGTATCACGTCTTCCTAGGCAGGGCACCAAGGAAACAACAACAATAGACACATGTCCAAATATGCTTTAAGCGTTTGGATTTATAATATCATACCATGTTAGAACTTCATCCGAGCCTCCTAGTTTGCGACACCAAGTATTGTGAGCTATATTCGTTGCTCCCTTAAGGCGTATCCTTGAGGTCAAACTGAGAATGTTAAAAATATTGCCTAGGCAAGTGTATAAAGCAAGTTAGGTGTTTGGTGGCACTCAAATGTCTGAGAGATAAATGTGAAAACAAGTGAAGTTTCTTTTAGAAAGCGAGGTGAAAATGTAAACCACACCTTCACTAGCTTGTAACCGCATGCACAAATTCCATTGTGATTGTTCTTCCACATAGGAGCTCACCAATGATATGGACCAAATTTGAGACCGTGGAAATGAAATTCCTATTGATCAGCAAGTGAAATGATCACCGTGGTAAAAAAATGATGAAAACTGATCTTTTCATGAGTTTCGCTAAAACATTCCGATTATGAATGGAGGATGGTTTTCGATCAAGGCAAATTTTAAAAAGGAGAAAGTTCAAATTACTCCCCTCAAGTATAGCCAAAGTCTGGATAACCCCCTAAACTATTGTTTAGTTCAGTTTAACCCTAAAATAGTGCAATTTTGTTCATTTTACTCCCTAACATAATTTTTTTTTCATTTCTTCACACATAAGTGGCGTTTTAAGGTAAAATTTTATAGGGTGCTAGAACACTTTATAGCGCATGTTAGAAAAAATACATCATAATTTTTTTTATCATTAATGTGATAGATAATAAAATTTAATAGTATATTGATATGGTAATACAAAAGTGTATGAAAAATAATGATAAAATTTCAAAAATATAATTTTGGACCTGCAATGTGATACCAACTATCACCCCATGAAATTTGAACTAAATACTTCACTTGTGCATGGAGAAACAAAAAAGATAAGTTTAATTAAGAGACGAATTGAATTAAGTAAACTATTTTGGTGGGTAAACTGGAGCAAACAATTATTTAGAGGATTATCTAAGACTTTGGCTATATCTCGAGGAGAGTAATTTGGACTTTGTCTTTTTTAAAATAAAAAACTTGAGTGGTTTACTTTTAAAAGAAAAAGATTTTCGATAAATCAAGAAAACGGAGTTGTAAAATGAGGAAAACAATAGGTTTACTTATAATTTCATCCATATTTATTCTATTACCTATTTTCGTGAAAATCGACATTCCATTCGAAACCAGTATCCATGATACCAATACTATGAACCCGTTGGCTTCTTGAGAACAATGGCCAACACAGCTGTAGGAAGCTCTTCCGATCGGAGAAAAAGCTTTCCAGCTCAGGCGGGCGGTAGAGCCGTTCAAACCCAGGTCAACCATGGCCATGGCACGAAGATTGATGACCGACTATGCAAGCGCAGAGCCAGCGCCAGGTAAAAGAAGAAAAAGCCCGCACCGGCCAAGCTGTGTTTCTCTTCACGGGAGGCGAAGCGAGCCATCAACCGTGTGTGGGCCCGTCACCCGTGCGGCCGCCCCTTCCCTTCCAACGAAAAAGGAAACCTTCCCCACGGAAAAAGCAACGCGCACAAGGAAGAAACCCGAACCCCCTCTCTACTGCTCCGGGGTGGAAGCGCGAGGTCCATCACTCCCCCGCACCCAAATCACTCCCAAATCCCCAAACCCTAGACGAATCCCGCGCGCGGGGCAGCGATGATGCAGATGTTGGGCCTCCGCGGCTCCGCCTCGAAGGAGCGGGGCCGCGGACGCGGGGGCGGGGGCGACGCGTCCCCGTCGCCCTCGTCGCCGGTGGCGGGGACCCCTAGGTCGCCGTGGACCCCGGCGTCGCCGCGGTCGCCGTTCTCGCCGGATGGGGCCGCCGGCGGCGGGCGGCCGCTGCGGCTGGTCTACTGCGACGAGCGCGGCCGGTTCCGGATGGACCCGGAGGCCGTTGCCGCGCTGCAGCTCGTCAAGGGGCCCGTCGGGGTCGTCTCCGTCTGCGGTCGCGCCCGCCAGGGGAAGAGCTTCATCCTCAACCAGGTTCCGCCCGCCTGAGCCTTCCCTTGGTTATGCTGGTTGGTTGGTTGGTTGGTTCCAAGGACATGACACTGGGGATTAGTTGTCAGTGCCAGTTAACGAGTTAGAACTTAGAACTTAGAAGTGGCCATTTTGCTGGCGCAAGATTAGAGATTATTTCTAGGTCACAGTACATAGCTAGTTTAAAACAAGATTGTGAGTAATTAACTAATCTGGAACAGGAAGCAAAGCTGTTTTCCTTTTTAGGTTATACGGCTTCTCTGATAACAATAATACACTAATAACCTATGGAAATGATAAAATGTCGCGAACGTTATTCTTTTCTTGCCTGTATGTGCTGTGGGTTTGCTTTTTTGGTGGCCTTTCCATTCATATTCAGGTAGTGAAGGATTGAGCATGGAGTACATAAGAAAATTTAAGTTCTAAGCGCAGGAGATATAGCTATATTGAATTACAATGCTATGGACTATGGTTCTTGTTACTGTTAGAAAATGGAATAGGATTCCAGTTGTATATCTCTTTAAAGTTTAATCAGTAGCAATTTTGCTAGACTGACCGCTAAGTTTGGCAAACTAAATCTGTCTCAAATATCTGTAGTTAGTGTTTCAAAGCTGTCATTTGATTCATCTAGTCAGTAGTTTAAGTCTGATCCTTAATTTGGACAACAGGTTTGTGTTATATTTCTGCTAAATTTCCTATCAAAGTGGATACCGGCTTATCTTTTCCTTTGTGATAGCTTCTCGGAAGGAGCAGCGGATTTAAAGTTGCGAGTACCCATCGGCCCTGCACCAAGGGCCTTTGGATGTGGAGTGCCCCAATAAAGAGAACGGCCCTTGATGGTACCGAGTATAGCCTTTTGCTACTTGACAGTGAGGGCATCGATGCCTTTGATCAAACGGTAAGAAATATCTCTGTTTTATCACTTTATTTCCATACAACTTTGAATTCAAATGTTTTCAATGATGTTTCTGTTTAGTTTTAGGGTTGCTGGATTTTCTGTCTCCATCAATGCATTTAGTTATGTGTTATCTTAACTTCATGCTGGGACAAGCAAAAATGGGGAAATGTTGCAATCTTTATTGATATTTTTCCTCTTTCATAGGGAACCTACAGCGTCCAGATATTCTCCTTAGCGGTCCTGCTATCAAGCATGTTTATATATAATCAGGTTTGTACAATGTTTTTTTTGTCAACTCTCTTGTTAGGGTTTACCTCATGTTCATCCTGAATGCTGGTGGTATTTTTTGACACTTGAACTGATTGATCTATATGACCATTATAATTCTAACTCTAGTAGAATTAGTTCAAGTGGCCTCTGTTTTATGTCATACCAGCTAGTGCACCTCTCTCCAAAAATAACTTTATTTCCTGAGTCGAACTTACTCAGTTTGACAGATTTTATAGAGAAAAGTATCAACATCCATGGCATCAAATAAATACAGTACAAAAATATAACTCATTGTGGGTCTAATGATACCAATTTGATGTCATAGATATTGGTACCTTTTTCTATAGGCTTGGTCATACTTGAGTTAATATGGCCTAAACCAATTCTAGTAAACATAGTTAAGATCACAGGGAGTAACTATTTTCTGCAAAGTAGATTTGCAGAAAATTAGTTGACAAATTGGTCTCTTTCGCAACTCAGAGCTTTTGATGGGAACTTTCATATCTTCGGTATAGGCTTTCTTAGATAGTAGTATGATACGAAGGACGTCTTACAAATGGTGAAGTTGGCTTCCCTCAGTTACATTGTACTAATTGTTTCCCTAACATACTTAGTACTGGTTTTTGCTATTGATTGGCCTAACTTTAAGTATGGATGAATAATTTCCCAGATGATTCTTATGTGCACGTACTCTCGATTTTTAACTCATTACATTAAGAAAGCATTTAAATCTAACAACATTTAAAAAACTTGAGGGAGTAAATGGTATTTTGGTATTTCTTGCTGGTACGGTTGAATATAGATGAAGGGTGACCCTGGTGCAACGGTAAAGGTTTTCCAGGTTCAAGTCCTGGAAACAGCCTCTTGCAAAAATGCAGCGAAAGGCTACGTACAAAAGATCCAAAGGGGTCTCTGACCCTTCCCCGGACTCTGTGCAAGCAGGAGCTACATGCACCGGGCTGCCTTTTAGTGTTGAAAATAAATAAAGGTTGTTTGGATGCAAATATTATTGGTTGGTAGTATTCAAGATGAATACGATGCATTTGATGTACGTAATCAAAGGTTTCAAAATCATATTTGTAGTTATGCACAGAAAGATATGTGGTTAAACTTGGTGGAAAATCTCTTATTTATGTCAGTTCAGAAGCTCTTGCTTATGATACTGATATTTTCATTCAAGTTTGAAGTGTGTGATGGATGTAAGCACATAGATATCTTAACAATTAACTATCATTTACATTTAGTATTGAACATCTCACGTGAAGAAATATATTTTCTTATTCCTTACAGATGGGTGGCATAGACGAGGCAGCCCTTGATCGTCTTTCACTTGTTACTGAAATGACCAAGCATATCCGTGTGAGGGCAAATGGTGGGAGGGCTAGTGCATCTGAGATTGGGCAATTTTCTCCTATCTTCATCTGGTTACTGAGGGTAATTGGCTCCCTGAGTTTGAGAAATTTCTTTTCAAGAATTTCTTCGTAAGTAAACTGATGGAATAATTTTTTTCTTTTACCCGTTCTAATCAATATCTCATTTTGTTAGGATTTCTATCTAGATTTAGTTGAGAATGATAGGAAAATAACGCCACGTGATTATCTGGAAATTGCATTGAGGCCTCTTGAAGGCAGAGGAAAGGACCTTTCTTCTAAAAATGAGGTATCTGTCATATTCTTCTTATTGTCTAGTGCATGTGGTAGCTTCGAAGTTGACAAATCCTATATGCATTTTTCTACGTTTCTTTCTTTAGTTAACACTCTTGCTTGGTGACATTGTTTATGCACATTATCTTAGATCCGCGAGTCAATTCGTGCACTCTTTCCTGATAGAGAATGTTTCACCCTGGTCCGGCCATTAAACAATGAAAATGAACTTCAGCATCTTGATCAAATTCCTGTAAGCTCTCCTCTCTTTCATATTCATTATGGAAGGATGCATACTGAAGAGTAATTTTTTTCTTAGCTCATTTTGAACTATGAATGTTTTTGGCAGCTGGAGAAATTGAGGCCTGAATTTCAAGCTGGGCTGGATGAATTAACAAGGTTTGTTTTTGAGAGGACAAGGCCCAAGCAAGTTGCTGGTACTATAATGACAGGACCGGTGCTAGCTGGTGTTACACAGTCGTTCCTGGATGCAATAAACAATGGAGCCGTGCCTACGATAGCATCCTCATGGCAGGTATTATATTCCTTACCAGGGGCACTAGAGCATGTATGTAAAACATTAAACAATCTATCAACATGTCGTGTGCAATCATTCGTAACATTAAACAATCTATCAACAGCATGCTAATAAAATGCTGGAGTATTTTCTGCATGAACAAGTGTAAAGAGAAAAATATGAGATTGTATCAGGACATATGTTCCATTAGTGGTTGAAATATTTGAAGTTATTTTTTTTTGTTTTATTAAATATTAAATATTCTATTTGTGCCATTTTGAGTTGAACACTTTTAACTTCTTCCTATATTCTACAGAGCGTTGAAGAAGCAGAATGCCGCAGGGCATATGACTCTGCTACTGAGATTTACATGACATCTTTCAATGTCAGCAAATTAGCTGAAGAGGTAAGCCAGTTTCAGTAAAGAGCTGTGTGGTCAACAGTGTAGCTAGTGCTAACCTTTTAAGTTTTAGGACACTTTAAGGGATGCGCATGAAGCTGCCTTAAGAAAGGCACTTGACGCATACAATAATGCTGCTGTTGGCACTGGTACTTTGCGTACCCATTATGAGAAACTTCTTAACAACTTCTGCAGAAAGGCATTTCAGGTGCGGTTATCACTTTTCTTGTAATCATTCTGAGGAATGTTGATGAGATCTTTTACTTTGCTTGATTGACAACAAATTGAACCCATGTATTAGTAATTTAGTGGAATGTTTCACCAAAAGGTTGGTCTGTTTCATTTGGTTTAGGGGTGACCTCTAGTTCCATTCACTTGAAGTAGTGTTGTAGTAAGCTTTTCAGCTTGAATTAATGTGGAGTTTTAAATTCAGCAGAGAAAATAAGCTTTGCTATAAATCTGATTCTTGTTGGCAACTAACTACTTTTGTATTATTATAAATTTCAAACTTCATACCTACGAGTGAGTTGAGAAAACAGCTATCATTTTGTTTGGTGTGTGACCTGAATATATTCTGTGTTGAAATGATGGATGTAATAAATTAGTTTGAATTTGGTTTTCGACATGTCATATATGAGTTTGAATTTGGTTTTCTTTTGATCACAAGTTGTATGACTCATTCAAGCTAATTGAGGTGCCACCTCAGCATGGATCATGCATTGCTGAAATGTCTAGGCCACCCTTGTCTTGTGATAGATGCGCAGTTCTCCTGCGCGTTTGAGGAAAAAAAACTTGCCTTGTGATAGGGGTAATATTAAGGTTGATTTGGAAGCAGTGCTGCCATTTGTGGATCAGCTCGGTCTGATCTGGCGTGCCACTTTCCCCTGTTGCTGCTTTCTTTCTGAGCAGAGCCCTTGTTGCTCACTGGATCTTCACACTGATCGCACTCCCTCCACTTGAGGGGCTCCACTAGGAGATGGTATTTGACTTCTGGTACTGTGTTGAGAATTATATTGGCTGTTGAGTAAATATTGGATCAGTCCCTGATCTGTCCGCTCTCTTTCTCTTCTGTTTTTCCTCTCAATGTCATAGTTCTGTTCACATGTCATTGCCATGGGTACTAGGCTGTTAGTCTTCACTGCCCAACATATACAGTTAACTTTACACTTTACTAACCATGATGATAATGTAGCCTTGTTTCTATGATCTGGACACTTAGAGTAGGAATTTATGTTTCTGTCACCTATGTTGTTTATTGTTTTTTTGGTTGCCATAATTGTTGATCTTTTTGCTGTCATTAACTTAACAATGTTTCCATTTGTTTAGGATTACAAAAAGAATGCCTTTTTAGAAGCTGATAAGCAGTGTTCGACTGCAATAAAAAACATGGAGAAGAAGATTCGAGCAGCATGCTCTGCACCTGGTGTCAAGGTTTCTAATGTGATCCAGGTATTTATTCATCATGACTAGAACATTATTTCATTGTTGGTAGCCGTCAAGTGCGATGGATATACTAAATTCTTTTACTTGGACTTTTTAATATGGAGAACTGTAGGCTTTTATGTTCTAATGTATTTATAAAATAGAGATGCTTTAATGTTCAGATTATGAGATGTGAAAGCAGAACATGCCATAGCAGTAAAGGTGGAATGAGTTTACTGCCTCATGATGTTTTGCAGAACTAGTATTCAATGAACTGTTTATAACTTGGCTCATTGTTTTCGTTTGATGCTGAGATGACACAAAACATTTTTGCAGGTTCTGGAAACTTCACTCACTGAATATGAAACTTCTTGTTCTGGCCCAGGAAAATGGAGAATGCTTGCAGCATTTTTAAGACTATGGTTTGTCCCTTACTCTGAGCCTTCAAAAGTTTATGCCAATACCACACGATCGATTTCTTTGTTGCTTTCAGAAGATAAAATCAGAATTGAAAGTTGTCGATGTTTTTGTTGTCAGTTTATTCTTTTGTGCAGGTGTCATTGACACTTGTTTCATTGAGTTTCTGTCGATAATTTAGCTTCTGCATCATCCAGATTCTATTGCATCGTAGGAGGTTTTCACAGAACATAGTTTGCTAAAAATGCCTGAAGTAGCATTCATAACATCACTAAATGGTAATTTTACAGATACATATAGTTCATGATGCTATGGTAGGACTTTGGAACCCAATTTGTATTACATGTTGATTGTTGAACCTGATTTGATTTAATAATATATCCTCTGTAACCATATTGTCGCATATGATTGTGGTAACTGGTAATTGTAATTTCAGACTGGTGTAGCTGTAGCCATTTGGTTAGAACCTCCTTAGCATCATACTCATTTGTTGAATGCATTCTCTGTTCTTAATTTATTGTTTCGGGTATAAAATTTCTACGATTTTTATTTTGGTTTGTGAATTTCAACTCACTGATGTTTTGCACATCTAAGAATATGATAATATTGTACTTGCAGTTTGGAAGGGCCTATATTGGATCTCTGCTTGAAGTTAATAAATGAAGCTGAGTCATCGAGGAGTTCCTTTGCTCTAAGATGTCGGTCAAACGAAGATCAGCTGGAGCTTCTAAAGAAGCAACTTGAAGCTAGTGAGGCACAAAAATCAGAATACCTGAAGCGCTATGAAGCTGCAATAAATGAAAAGCAAAAAGCCTCTGCTGATCTTACTGGCCACCTTGCAAACCTGAGGACCAAGTGTAGCACTTTAGAAGAACGCTGTGTGAGCATATCTAAAGAACTTGATCATGTCCGTCATGAATGCACCGATTGGAGGTCTAGATATGAGCAATCTGTTTCTCAGAACAAGGCTGAACAAGATAGATATGTCGCCCAGTTGGCATCTCTTGAGTCTAGATATAGCTCTGCAGAGGGGAAGCTGGGGGCAGCTCGTGAACAGGCAGCCTCCGCCCAAGATGAGGCTGCAGAATGGAAGAGGAAATATGAATCAGCTGCTGCGCAGGCCAAAACTGCTCTAGAGAGATTAGCATCAGTGCAAGATCAAATAAACAAAATTGCGCAGGAAAGGGAAAGTGCTATAAGGGCAGAGTTTGCTGCACATTTGGAGGAAAAGGTCCAATCTTTCTGCCTCTCCCATCTTATATTTGTTTGATGCTTGTTATTATAATCTTGCATGTATCTGATGACATCTTATTACTGCAGGAAGAAGAAATAAGGAGATTAAATGCAAAGATTAGACATGCAGAGAGTGAAGAAAGTGTGTTGGTTGAGCGCTTGCAGGTAATAGCTACATTATGATTAGCATTTCATTCTTACTCTGAATATTTGCATTTCATTTTAATGGAATTATATCCTTTTTAATGCTTGAACACATCTTTAGGTTGCGGAATCAAAAGCACAAAGTAATAACAAGGAAACAGCTACCTTGAAGGATGAAATCAAAGAACTAACAAGCAAATTAGAATTTGTAAGAGATAGAGCCGTATCATATGAAAAGCAAGCTAGAATGCTTGAACAAGAAAAAAACCATCTCCAAGAGAAGTTCTTGTCTGAATGTAAGAAATATGATGAAGCAGAAGAAAGATGCAAGTCCGCAGAAAGGGATGCAAAAAAAGCTACTGAGTTGGCAGATGCAGCTAGAGCTGAGGCTATTGCATGCCAGAAAGAGAAAGATGAAGCACAGCAATCATCGATGGAAAAAGTAGCAGTTATTGAGAGAAATCAAAGGCAACTTGACAGATTAGAACAGGAGAAAGTAAACCTGTTAGGTGAAGTTCAGAGAATGCGCAATTCTGAATCCGATGCCTGGTCCAAGGTTACCTTGCTTGAGAGTAGGGTTGCTGAGAGGGAGAAAGAAATGGATGATTTACTGAGCCGTAGCAATGAACAGAGGTCCAGTACTGTTCATGTCCTTGAGAGCCTTTTGGCAACTGAACGTGCGGCTAGAGCTGAAGCTAATAAGCGTGCAGAAGCCTTGTCTCTGCAGCTTCAATCCACCCAAAGTAAACTTGATATACTCCATCAGGAGCTAACGTCAATCCGACTTGTTGAGACTGCACTGGATGGCAAACTTCGGACTACCACTAGGGGTAAGAGATTGAGAGAGAACGAAGCAGGCATGGAGTCTGTCCAAGATATGGACATTGACCAACCGGAAAGGAGCAGAAAAAGAACCAAAAGCAACACTGGCCCAGTAAAGCATGCCCAAACTGAGGATGGTGGTTCTGTTCATATGGGGGAAGATAGTGTCACAGTCAGTACGGATATAAAAGATGGCACTCCAGGTGGCTATAAAAAGTTCACCATTGCCAAACTGAAAGAGGAGCTGACTAAGCATGGATTTGGTGCACAGTTGCTAGAGCTAAAGAATCCTGCCAAGAAGGATATACTTGCTCTTTACAAGAAACTTGTATTGGGTGAGTAAATCGCACCACAATCTGCAGAGGGCTTAATTTGTGTGCTTCATCAACTGTCGGCCGTCTGAAGTGGTTTCAGTTTGTAGTGTACATTTATCCTGATTCCCACGTAGTCTAGGATAGCTTGTCATGTAAATGTCTATTTAACAAAACGGATGCCTAGTATGCTTTTGGGCATTTGATGCTGCTGATTGGTTTTGTAATTTGGTGTACATTGATTGGTTTTTGGTTTGTGATTAGGCTTGTGTAGCTTGTAGTTTGCTGATTGTGTGACTGTACATTTTGTGCTAGGTTGACCAACTGGGTCCCTTAATTCCCTCTGAACCAGCGCCAAGTTTGCACACACTTGTGGATGGTTATTTATGTGGCTCTCTTATTATGTACTTTAAGACTTTTAGTCAGCTCGCTTTCTCAGATATAGTGCCTGCATCCTGCACTAGATGGTGTTTTGCTGGTCTTGCTTGCATGTGCTGTCTCGTCTGCAAGGGAACAAGGTTGTCAGGTTAGCAACAACGCGAGACTAACACGGTAGCCTATTATTTGCGTAGTGGTTTCTCGCTACGATATGTTTGCAGCTATTTTTGACAGCTAGGTATACTATAGCTAGTTTTCCTTTCTGATACCGGCTAGTGGTTTCTCACTACGATCATTTGCAACAGTGATGGGCCAGATAAATAACTATAGCTAGTGGTTTCTCGCTACGATAATTTGCAACAATGATGGGCAGCATATAAATAACTATAGCTAGTGGTTTCTCGCTACGATGATTTGCAACAATGATGAAGGATTAAGGGGCAGCAGATAATTAACTTGGCGTGGCACAGTCAGCAGCCTACGCGTGTTTGGTTGGGCTTTTCAAAAAATCCTATAGCCCAACCAAAGGGTTGGCTTCTAACAAAAACCAAGTCAAAACTAATTTTTTACTAGTTTATTTCTGAAAGTAGGTATGGAGATGTTTTTGTAGGCTTTGTCTTTCACATTTGAAGAAATTACATACATACATATATGTACATATATATATATATATACATGATATATATGTTATATAACAATTATTTATTTATATACATATATCTTTTATATATATATATATATATATATGATGTGTTTACTTATTTATTTATAAATATGTTTATATGTATAAAATACATATAAATAAATAAATAAATATATATATGAATAATATACATATATTATTCATATGTATATGTATGTATAGGTATATACATTTATCTATTGGTAACGTATCCTTTGAGAACCATCGTGTGAGAATTATGAGAACTATAATCTGGATCACATAATCTTGATCCAATAGGGTGCATGAATTCATGTGGGAGCGGAGATTTGTAAATTCACCATCTATTTAATCATACTTTTATAAATCCCCCTCCCACCTCTTTCTATGGACCTCCTTTGGATCAATATCATGTGGTCCAGATTACGGTTCTCATAGGATATGTTGCCTTATCTATTTACTTATATACTCCCTCCGTCCAAGAATGTAAGAATTTATTGACTTTTCGTTGGACCATTCGTCTTATTCAAAATATTTATGCAAATGCAACAATAAAAAAGACATACTTAAAACATATCTAGAATTAAAATAAATTGTAACAAAATAAATAAAATTTTAATAAATTTTTTGAATAAGACGAATGGTCAAACACGACCTTCAAAAATCAACAAATGCTTATATTTCCGGACGGAGGGAGTACATGTATATAAATATCATATTATATATGATATAAATAAATATAAAATATATTATACATATATTTTAAATGAAAATTGTGAACAACTATGTATATATATGATGTATAAAATATATTTATTTTTTATATATATTATGTATAAAATATATTTATTTTTTATGTATATATCTGGAATTCGAAAAACATGCCTACCCTTTTGTCCCAAAGACGAATGGTATTATTGTCTCTGCCGAAATGAACTTCGTGGAAATGCATTCTGTTTGCTGCGAATACAAATATTAACGAGTCCTTGTGGTGATCAGTATCTCATACCATACGCGAGCAACAGTTTCAGGGTTTCGTTCCATCTTAGCAAGAAACATTACAATTTTCAAACGAATAGAAATGCTAGTAACGATAGGGTGAAATTATCAAACATACATATTACATTACACGGTCCTTTTAAGTCCAACAACAGAGCATCCCAGTAAACACAGAGTACTCCAAAACAGAGTATCCCTTAGCAGTTCATGCTTTTCTTTTTCTTCTTTTTCAGGTTTATCTAATATTCTGTTCATTACATCAGCAAAGCTTAAATAACTCGAATGGACCCCGAGGCTACAAAATCTCGACTCGGAAGTCGGAATCACATTGCACGTCTTGTTCTTCAAATGCATCATCCCAGCCTTAGAAGCTTCCGCCACGCTCACCAGTAGCCATGTCGTTGTTGTCGTAGTAATCCCCATCCGGTGGCACATACAAGAAATCGTCTAGATTCATACCGTCCCACGGCAATGGGGATCCTTGATCATTCAGCGGCGACGTTGTGCCGGTCTTCTCCGTCATCTGGATGGTGTTGGAGGTATCGGCATTGGCCTGAATCCCAAGAATGTGGTTCAACTGCTGCTCACACAGTTGTTGTTGGGTGAGAATGTGCCCTGCAGGAGGTTCTTGGATTGGTCCAATGTCTGAAGACAGTAGCGCGCCGTAAGCCTCGTAGTCGAAGAAATTGTCTCGCGCTTGCTGCTGTTGGTTGTAAGCGAGTTCTTGTTGCCCCGGGCAGGTTTCTTGGCTCGATCCGACCTCCAAGCCCCCAGACAGTCAGAACGGATGATGATCCCTCGTAGTAGCTCTGGACCTGTTCCTGATGGAAACCCTGCGTCTGCGTGTGCTGGTTCAAGAAGCGTTCTTGTTCTTGTCCGAGCGGCAAAACGAGTTCTTTTTGGTCTTGTGCGACCGGCAAGGGGAATTCTTGGTTTTGTCCGAGCGGCAAGAGTTCTTTTTGGTCTTGTCCGAGCGGCAAGGGAATTCTTGATCGAAAAACGTGGTCGTGGACGCCTCGGACTGAGACGATTCAGCGGCGGCAATGACGGCGGCGCGCTTGCACGGACGCTGCTGTTCGACGTCATCGGGCAGGCGCTTGCGCTTCTGGCCGTGGCCGGTGAATGCGACGTGGCAGATCTTGACGGGGAAGGCGCACGGCGGCGAGGTGATGGTGTACTCGTGCATCACCCACCCCGTGCTGCCGCTCCGCCCTCGGCCCTTGTGCAGGTTCAGCGCCCTCCTGTTCCACCACACCTCCTCGCCGCCGGCGAGGCGGAGCGTCTTGTCCGCCGTGCGCCGCTGGCTCATCCACGTCCACGCGCCGCCGCCGCAGGCGCGGCTCTTGCCGTCCTCCTCGCGGACCCGCTCGAAGAAGTAGGCCTCGTCGTCCTCCGCGCGGCCGTGGCGCGCGAGCACCTCCCATGGCGGCACGGCGGCGCTCGTGCCCTCGTCCTCGATGACGATGCCGGGGATCGCGGACAACTGGCCGCACGCGCGCGGAAGGAGGTACAGCGCGACGAGCTCCTCTGCTTCGGGGCGGAACTTGACGCCCGGAGGAAGGCCGAGGGCAAGCGCCGCCATCTTGGGCTCAGTGGGAAGCGGATCGGGGTGCGTCTGCTTGTCGGTCTCGGTTGGGGGCCCTGCACTTCTCTTTTATAGGACGGCTCGACGGGGACGGCCCTTCCGACTTCCGAGTCGGATACGAGTTGGTTAGTTACTGCCTTCGAGTCGGATATGAGTACGAGTTGTTGCCTCCGAGTCACGGTTATACCCAGTGCATCCGAATGAGCTCTGTCTATCTCTATCACCTTTGCCCGTCGCCAGGAAAGTTCGAATGTCCAGTCTGAAGGACTTCGTGTCTTGAACGGCCATGGTCTCCTGCTCCACCGCAACGGAGCCGAATATATGCAATGGTAAATCCACCAATGACTCCCGAGGCTCTCCCAACAGCGCAACCTAAGCGCGAAGCCGCGAATGCGAGAGGCCATGGTCTCTTACTTGTTTGCTTAGACCTTTTTTTATTGATGACCCCAACGATTGATTAACTATAGTAATTATTTGATACAGTCAGCATTATTCGTTCCTTACCATAACTCCACAGAAACGGACTATGAGGTTGTTTTTATGGATAAATGTTAATTGTTGTTTATAGGTCATTGATTGACAAAAAGAAATTGTTCTGATGTTCTGATGTTTCATCATCGACTTTCAATCTTGTCACATCAAAGAGAATCTTGGTATTTGTGAATACTTGATGAGTCTAATGATAATTTTTTTTGATAGATGGATGGTAATGTGCCAGATGAACTCAATGAGCCTAGTTAATTAATATTTTGCAAAAATAATACTACAAAATTATGTTTTGTGCCGCCAAATGTGTTAAGTTAAATATGAATACATTTTATAAAACTATTGGGATGATATTGCCATCTTCAGATGGCAATCAAGTAGTTTCAGACAATGTATAAAAAAAACTAGGTCTTGGCGAAATGAATTGAGCTAAATGGACATTAACATGAATACTTAACAAATTTCAGGGATCATTAACAGGTGAGAATATTCCCTGTGTTGCAGAATGCTTGCTTGAAGAATTAAAAGATATGGTCTGTGAGATGAGAGGAATTGCCACTTGCATGCGAGATTTCTCAGCATCCAAATATGAAGAAGACAAGGGATGAGGGAGAAGGAGTCTGGACCGCTGGAGAGATGGGGAAAAAAATCAAAACGAGCTATGGGGAGAAACAATGTGGCAGATAGATAAAGAAATAAGAAAAAGATATAAAGCACGTGACGACGAGAAGAAAAGGACATGGGACAGAAGAAGGGTGTGTTCGTTTCCTGAGCTTCAAACTTTAGAAGCTGTCACATTAAAAAGAATGCTTACTATTTAGAAGTAGTAAATAAAGTTTAATTATAAAATAAATTACAGGCTCCTAGACTAATTTACGATACGATTACTGTAGCATCACTTTAACAAAATCTAAATTAATTAAGCTCATTAGATTCATCTCGAAAATTAGCACCAATCTGTCAATAGGGTTTTGTCATTAAATTAATATAAATATTCATAAATAGTAAGATTCTCTTTGATGTGACAGTGCTAAATTTTAGAAGACAGGAAACTAACAGGGCCGAAGTAACAAGTAACGATAGAAAGATGCTGCTGCCAAAACTCCGGTTGAAGCAGTGGAACCATCCGTATAAAATAATCGGAACAAACCTAAGCTGCCTCGCACCAGGCAGTTCGTGTGCTCTGATGGACGGGTAGGATAATGCATGCTAGACATGTACATGCTAAATGAGTTTTCGGCCGCTGCAACTTGCCATAGCCGTCTCACACAAAAGTTCTACTAATTTATAATCTCAAGAACCTTGGACTGCAACTTGCCATAGGTGTGACACACAAAAGCTCTACAGATTTTAGGACACAAGCACAAATCTGGATCAAGATAAGGTATACATGGATTTCCAACAAAGGGCAAATATTTGCCCAAAAAAAAAAACAAAGGGCAAATATGTATATGCAAAAATGTTCATTGTACGTCTTTCATGAGAAATTTCAACTTATAAGAACTAAAAATCTTATTTTGCAATGATGAGAGTTCCTAATGATATTTTTATATCCCAAGATGCTGATAATGCGATCTTTGGCGATGCCCGTGTCCCTACTCCCTAGTCAAATTGACTCAAATATATGTTAAAATCATTTTTATTTTTTGTTCCTAAATATTGCCATGTATTATTCCACACCCGAATGCCTAAGGCTATCACTAATTTTGTGTGCCAAACCTTGTACTATATCCATGTCAAACTACATAACGTTTCAATTTCTTTATATAAGATTGTCTAAATAATGACAACACTAATAACTGGATGTCCTGTAGTAATAGAAACAAACGTGCAACAGCGCGTGAGTTTTCTAGTAGAGCATTACGGCAAAAGCTGTAGAGTGATTGCCTCTTGGCAATATTTTAATACATCATGTAATGTTAATTAAAATATCCACAAAAGAGAGAATATAAAATAGAAGGGGTCTCATGATGTATGTATACAACACTAAGTCCACATTTGGATTGCATAATTTTTATTGATTTCTTCTATTGAAGTAAAGTATTTATGGAATCTCTAGTATAATTTCTATGAAATCCCTACACTCAGAAGGGTTGTATGAGAATTTTCTCTGAATTATTATGCAATATAGTTGGATTTGGCTTCAATAATAGTCTGTTGGTATTTTCTAACTACTATGCATGCCTCTGTAATAACAATTGGTGTTGCACACATTAAACAATTAAAATTTAATGTAAGTTACAAGTTAGTTTGTGTCTGGATGATGTTTTTGTGTTTATGAATTGCTACAAAATTGGTGTTTCCTCCTCGCGGACCCGCTCGAAGATGTAGGCCTCGTCGTAGTTCGTGCGGGTGTGTCGCGTAAGCACCTCCCATGGCAGCACGGCGGTGCTCATGCCCTCATCCTCGATGATGATGTCGGGGATCGCTGACAGGGCATCGTTGATAGCTGGCCGCATGCACGCGAAAGGAGGTACAACCCCAAGGAGCTCCTCAGGGCGAAACTTCACACCCGGAGGAAGGCCAAGGACAAGCGCCGCCGTGGACATCTTGGTCAGTTGAGATTGACAAAGGAATCATGTGTGAGATATGCGAGCGCGTGATATTTCTTAGAAGTTGGGGTTGCCGATCCGACTCTGCTTCTGAGACCGACCATGATTGTTTCTAGTTTCCACTCGGAGCAGTAACGACAATCCCAATTCCGCTTCCGAGTCGGAACAAACCTCTCTACGAGATCGGCGGTGCACGCACAAAATTCAATCGATAGGAGCCTATTTCCCAGGACGGCGGCATGCGCTAGAAAAAGCCGGAGCCTGTCTCGTGGAACAGCGGTGCTTGTGTTTCATCATCTCGGACAGTTGGGAATATGATTACGTGGTAGTGGACCCAGGCCACGTTGAGGCGTGACTAGGCTGAGTCCTAATCAGTACGTAGGAGTACGTAAATTATCTACGTTACTCTAGCATTACTCGGTAATTTCAAGGTGATTAACATGATGAATAAGAAGATATGCATTTTCATATAATTGACTTCAATATGTAGGAATGATTTTCATAAATTCTGTTAAGGAAATATATGAAATGATAGTCGATACAAAACTACCCTACATTATTCCAATACATATCTATGATATTTTCTAAGACAAATAATAGAAATAAATATAAACATTCATAATTGCTTAACATTAATTAGGATAAAAGAAAATTATCCACCCTTCACAAAGAATTGGACTATGAACCAAATTATTGAATAATTTGATTGATGCAAATCAAAGTATAAAAATTGACAAAGATTATATATAAATAATTAAATAGTAACCATATAAATATGTGGATAATTGTTTGGATCCAGCTCCTAAACTTTAGCTACTTTTACTCAAAAAAGACCCCTAAAATGTACCAAACTTTTAGAGCACTAGTCACCTCAATCCTTCGAAAACCTCCTAAACTTTGAAAAAAAAACAACAACTAAAGTCAAAACTACCCCACCCAACATGATAGGGGTGGAAAAAAGTACTATTTTTTTCCGAAATTTCTTTTCAGCCTTAATCATGATTGAGCAGCGATTAATTCCTGTGGAACAAAACATGCATGTATGAACTATCCGGTAGCAATTCCCGTATGTTTATTCTTGTGTGATCAGTTGTAGCTATGTACCATTCGTTGCTCTATATTTTGGCTTAGGCATGTTGAGGAGTGTTTATTTCGGCGGAGAGAGTTTTGCTCTCGACTCCCGTCCTTTATATGCAATCACTCACGCTGCAACTCCCCTCCTTTAGGGCAGGTACAACGCTACACGTCGGCAGTCTTATAGCCCGTCTCATGTAATGTCACGTATGATTTTTGATGATGTGGAAGAGAGAGAGGAGGTGAGAGAAAGAGGTGGTTGTTTCGTGAAGCAACCACCTCATGCGCTAGAATTTAGGAGTATGAGACGGCTTACACACCATTGTACAAGTTGTAGTTGTCATGCAACTCATAAATATTCCTTTTCTCATCCACAAATTTAGGGAATATCAATTTCTACAAGACAACCAAAGTCTAAAACAACCACCCATTGTATAAATAGTCTAATAGACCGTCTCGAGATTACGTGTCATGCATGAGGCGGTCTATAAAACTACACCTTTGTACTTGCCCTTATAGGTGTGTAAATACCGAACGCGCGTCGCATCACTGAGAGGAGCCGTTCCATGGCCACAATTATGAGACTGCTGATGCTCATCCATCCTGGCACCTCTGTCTGCAGCGAACGCGCCGTGAGTTGGGGGAAGTAACTACCGTCGCCCGAGCAGAACTGGCGGTCAAATTCGGAACGGGGAACACCCGATCGAGCGCAAACTCCCCTATGGTGGATGAATCAGCAGCATACGTGTGTGTGTGCGCGCGCGCATAAGAACCTACCTCTCTGCTGGATGCGTTACTCCTGGACTGCATCCATATGTGTGCGTGCCAAACCCAAGCGGGACATGCCTATGTACGGGATCTCCGAACAAATAAGGCATCCGTGTCCTGCACCAGCGAAGCCAATAGCCAAAGCATAGGTCACGGCAAGGCAAGGCCAGGCACACATACCCATTCCGAGTCTCTGACTCGGTGAAAAGAGGCAAGACTTTTGCTGTTCCCCCCGTATTCTTTCTCTCGCCGCCGAGGCGGGCCTCACGTGCTACGGATGAAATTGGATGCCTCGACCTCCATCTCCATGTTGGGAAACGGCGATGGATGGCTTAATTGGCGCGTGCTTATCGCTGAATTACGTGCTTGACGACGACAATCCGGATCGAGATAGCCACCACACCACACCACCGCAGATTTGCAGAGGACCACACGAGACCACCGCGCTCGACCGGGACTGCGTTCGTATCTGGTACGACTTTATGAAAACAAATCCCGATTAAATTTGGGCATAGCTTCTGTGTGGGATATAGTAGGATGGAGCGATAATAACTGGCACATTTTTTCCTGAACGCTGATAGCAGACACTTATCAGTGTTTCGCAAAAGAAAAAAAGGAGACACTTGTGATTTGTGTGATTTGATCAGCGCAGGTGCAGTTACCTTCAAAAAACACAGGTTGCAAGTGTCGTCGTCTTGACTCTCAGGCCCAGCCTGTGGTGAGAAAAACAGCCCACAGCCCGCCCACGCACTGTTCTCCGCGCCGCTGGAAGCAGGAAGACGCTTCGGCGCTGGTTAGTACCACCTCGCCAATTAGCACGGATCCCACCTAACTTAAATACTTGTTTCTCACTCACCGACTCGCCGAGCTGAGTAGCGCCAGCTTGTAACCTGAGCAGGGGCATTAAGGTGGTCGGGATGCCATGTGTGGTGCTTGGGCCTGGGTCTGTGGTTGCAGTTTGCGGACCGCCCGTTCCAAGTTGGTAGTGGGCTGCTGGTGCTTTGGCGAAAGCCTTGGCGTCACAGCACCTAAAGCGATGGGCAATGCGTGAGGCTGGCTTCACAGAGCAGCGTTACTATCCGCTTCCAACGGTGGAAGGATAACGGGCCGCTGCATCACAGGCCCGCTTAGGCGTAAGTGCCCTCTTTGGCAGACCACCATCTTTTTTGTCCCTGCTTTCCTTTTTCTGCACGAGCATTTTACGGTATTTGTAACGTGGTTTGGCATTTCATGGCATTCACGTGTTCGCTCGAATGTAATGACTACCTCAAGGCTTCCAAATAAAAAGACGTAATGACTAAGACGTCACCCACCATGCTACGAGTCGCAGCATAAATTGAGAAGTCCGGAACACCAAGATCCAAGAGAGCCATGGCGTGCTGGGGAGGCGAGCAATGACGCCGCCCGGCACGGATGATGTCACGCACCAACGCTGCCGCCTCCGGCACCGTGCTAGCATTAGATACCTTTGTCTTTGTGTTCACTCAGGACAAGGCAAAGTCGCGTGTTCACTCTTTGTAGCCAGTTTTAGCGTCCGATCCTTTTAATCATACAGTTGCTGTATCCAGTCGGTTGCTTTGATTAATTAATCTATAGAGTGTAAGCACAATTTTTATGTATCTTTTTCTTTTTGGAATTTATAAGGTTTAAACTCTTTAAATTTTGAATGCCTCCAGAACTTAATACTAGCGTGCAGTGTGGAAATCAGTATAGATGCACAGCTGGTTCTAGTTGGTCTTTTCGTGCATGCAGTCTTCACATGATCCATTGTAAAGCATCAGTTTCTGGGCACTCGCCGTACGTGTAAACAATACGCCCAGGCAATCAGACTTCAGAGAAGTTCGACGATAGAGCGTTTCTGGGGGCCCTTGCCACCTCCTCGTCGGACCATGGAGTGGTCTATTGGACATGGAGCTAGGAACTCACTGCATGCGTCGATCTGCACAAGTGCAGTACATGAGCGGTCACCGAAAAGTTCCTTGGCTGACGTGTGCAGAATCCGCGTGCACACACACTCGCGCGTTGATCTCCCAGAGCTGCACTTTAGACTGCGTGGTGCTAATTACACTGCACTAGACTGTCAATCTTCAGCTGTTCAGTAGCAACACTTGTGTGTATGAAGATTATGTGCCATTCCGTTGTTCTAGACTTGACCATGGATGAAGCTTCCACGAAAAGAGTTTTGCTCAACTCCCTCCTTTCGTAGCTGCAACGTGTGTCTCGTTTACGTGGTTACCTCTGTCGGTGAATAAGCATTTCAAAAGTCATTAAGATCTCAAATCCGCGAACAGTTCAGGTCTACCATCTGAGTTAGCTCTAGTAGGTATAATAAATATAAAACGGGCGTGCATCATTGACACTGAGAGCAACCGTTACTTGTCCCAAACTTCCAATGAGATCTGCTCAAGCTCTTCACGGTCTTGGCTGCCATGCTGGCTGCTCTCTCTGCCGCGAACCCGCCGGTGTTGTGTTGCCGTGCTGGGCAGGGAGCTAAAGAAGCCACCGTCACCAGAGCCGAATCGGCCCCCGAAATGGGGAATGCCCGATCCGCCAGCGCCACATATCGAGGCTCGAGGGTCCAGCCCCCGATCGTTCCGTCGCTCCTTTTCCATGTCGAATACAGAGCGCCATCCTTGTGATCTCCTGCTCCGCACTAACCAAGCGCACGTACCAAGTGCTATCAAAGGATATCGCCGATTTCGTCATGGACGCAAGCACACGCGAAGGTACGCCTGCCAATATTCACTAGATCACGCCGATGTGATCCTTCTACGCAAGCTGGGTGGAGGTTCGAGGGGACAAATTCTCAGCAATACAGTAAATAGTGACCAATGGCCTCCACCGCACTTAAAATAATGATGTAGCCGGTTGCGTTTGTATTTGAAACTCCCGGACTAAACTTAATTTCACCAACTGATTTCAATCACGATTTGAGTATAACAAATATTTTCTAAACTCACATGAGTAAAGATATGCTTGTTTGTTTTCCAGAGCATTCAAAAAGATGTACCGTGGCTGCCGCTTGGCAATATTTCAATACTTTTGTAACATTAACAAGTAGTATGTAAAAGGATGGACAGATGGAAGAGAGCGCTCATGCTGTATCCCAATAATGCCCCATTTTGATTGTAGATTTTTTTCTCAAACCTTTTGTTTTTTCATGAAAGCGGAAAAATCTCTAGGAAATTCTAATACAATTTCTATTAAACTCATATGTTCCAAAGAAAACCACCTAAGAGGACTTCTACCTACATTATGTAGCTGAATTGTATTACTTGGGATTGATTACAATAATGATGTGTTGATCTCACGTTACTCTCATAAATGCATCCCTATAATAAAAGTGACATTGCACTTTTTAAGTGATAATATTTTAATGTAAGCTACAAGTTAGTTTTTGGAGATCTTTCTTTTATTATCAAACATACTTGTATTTAAAAGTTAAGGAGTACAAAGATCTATACCCATACCATTACATCATATAATGATGAGTATCACGTATGAAAAGCAAACAAGCCCTAGAGAAACCTGAAATTATCCTTGAGTCTTATGCTTGGTAATTGAATCCACCGATACCCACTGTCGTTGACGCCTGCAACTCTGACCACCATCACCATCGCCGTACCGGAGGGAGCTCCATTGCACCATGGCTTTGAAAAGAGCCGAAGAAGGCTCTCAAAAATTGAGATAAGCAGACGTTGACCTCTCAATAGGCCAAGACACGCCCCAAGCTCCACCCGGCATGAACCTGTGCGTGCTCACTGTCGACGACTAACGCCATGGGAACCTCGATCCTAACCAGTCGTCCATCCAGCCATCGAGCCCCATCTGCCTCTACTTCCTTGAACCAAAAGGCTAGAAGTTGCGTTGACAGACGTGAAGGCGAAGCATGCCGACAACCGATTGTTGTACAAGAGCCCATCAATGTGAGCCCCACCTCAACGAGCCCTCCACTGACATTGGAGCGGAACACTAGCGGCCGGGATGCCGCTAAGCTCGGGAGGACTTATTCGAACTCATCAACACCGTCTCCATCACCTCGCCGGTGTCAGCCAAAACTCTAACCCTACCACATGATCCCTCAAACGGACGGTAGCCAGTGATGTCCACCTCCTCACGGTGTCACGGAGTCATTGAAGGCGATGGAGACCACCGGTGCCGTTGGCAGGGACAAAGATCTCCTTTTCCCCTATTGCGTCGTGGTGTTGATCGTGGTGTTGGACGGACGCATGGGAAAAAGAAAAAAAGAGATTGTGATTTCTGTAGATCTTTTAACGTGTGATACAAATATATAAATAATATGGACCATCCAATGTGTTAAATCAGATGCTCCATAATCAAAGGGACTAAGCAAAAAGGTACTCAGATACAGTAGGGGTAGTTAAGTGGAAAGGGTGAGTACATAATTTTATATATTAACATATATAGAATGATGGAGATGAGAAATTTATTTTTATATAAATGAAATGTCTTCCATGAATGACGTGGCCTTTCCATTTACATGATTTTTCAATATTTACTTAGGATTAATTATCTTGTCAGAGATCAAAGAACACATGCATGTACACTCTTTTGGGAGTCAGTATAAATAAGTAACTATCCTTATAATTTAGCTTGCACATATGCGTAGCCGTATGATTGCTATGTACATAATTGTTCTAAGATTTACTTAGTTTTGTATGGTTATGATTGTTGAGAACAAAGAAAACATTACTTTTTGAAACATTACTTAGTTTCAAGTTTGGTCAATAACCATAGCTTCTATACTATTTTATTGGCCAGGGGATTTTATTTGTCTTGCTAGCACAATTTACAGTTTTGTAAACGACATGAGGGTTGCCAGTTTTTAGTGCTGGTTAAGTCCTTTGCCACTAGATATCGTCCATAAAAAAGTCCAACTCACTTGGCATTCCCTTGCTAATTCAACGTGTTTAAAGAATACATTTTCACATTTCCTTAATCTGATATGATACATTAATCATTTGAAAGAAACACATGTTCTCACACATTTGCTTATGATATGGTACATTGATAATTTGCATATAAGATAATAAAACTACATATAGGAGAAGACAATCAAACTGCACATTATTTAATTTGACTGAGGTGGCATGCGGACAACTGGATGCAGGTACAGGTCATTCTTCCTTCGAACCGTGATGCCCGTGTTCTCTGTCATGTCCAACTCGCTTGGCGCCAGCCCATCAGGGAGTTCCCAGTCGAAGTGGTAGAGCAGAGCGGCGAGTACAATCTCCATATTGGACAAGGCAAACATCATTCCTGGGCATATTCTTCTCCCGGCACCGAACGGTATGTACTCAAAGTCCATGCCCTTGAAGTCAACCGTGCCAGACTCAAACCGCTCTGGCTTGAACTCCTCGGCATCTTCCCAGTATTTAGGATCCCTGCCAATGGCCCATGCGTTCACAAGCACGGTGGTTCCCTTTGGCACATCGTACCCGAGGATGTTGCATGACTCCATGGACTCCCTCGGGAGGAGCAGAGGTGCCGGTGGATGCAATCTTAGCGTCTCCTTGATGACGAGCTTCAGATACTTCATTTGTGTCAGGTTATCCTCGGTCACTTTCGGCTTCCCGTTTAGATTGTTGCGCAGTTCATCTTGTGCTCTCTTCATTACGTGAGGGTTTCTCATGAGCTCCGACATTGCCCATTGGAGTGTTGTCGCTGATGTCTCGCTTCCAGCGCTGAATAGATCCTATAGTTATATGTTAATAACGCCACAATTAATACGGTTAGAACGATAATGGTAAGAAATTCATGGACAATATTGTTGTGGGGGAAGCTGCTTACAAGGATAACGGCTTTGATGGTTCCCATGGTGAGTGGCTCGTCGAGGGTGCCTTCCTTCTGTATCCTCAGGAGCACGTCCACCAGGTTCTCCTCCTCAACTTTGCCGTTCTCCGCTTTCCGCTCCTCGTGCTGCTTGATCGCGGAATCCATGAGCTCAAAGTTCTTGACGTGGTTAGCGTGCGCCAGTCTTGCCGTGCCGGTGACGAAGCGGATGAACCTCGACGACGGGAAGAGGTCGCCGAGGCCGAACCCGGAGGTGAGCTTGAGCCCCTCCTCGAGCGTGGCCAGGAACTCGTCGCGCCTCCTGAACCTGTCCCCGATCATGGTGCGCACCGCCGAGTCGGCGATCAGCTCCGCGATCCTCTCGCTGACGTTGACCGGCCGCCCCGGCGGCGCCGCCGCGGCGACGGCGGCGACGAGGCGCGCCACCTCGTCCTCCCGCACGCGGCGGAACGAGTGCACCCGGCGCGCGCTGAGCAGCTCGAGGATGCTGACCTTGCGGAGCTGGCGCCACGTGGCGCCGTAGGGCGCGAAGACGAGGCCCATGGCCCGCCCGTCCTCCATCATGACCCGGATGGTGGGGCTGTGCGGCCGCGAGGCGAGCGCCGCGTCGTGCGTGCGCATGACCTCGCGCGCCGCGTCGCGGGACGTGGCCACCACCACGGGGACCTCGCCGAGCTTGAGGTACATGAGCGGCGCGTCGTCCAGCCGCCGCGCGAGGTCGGCCAGCGCGCGGTGCACCAGCGGCTTGCCGAGGAGGTGGTGCAGGCTGCCGATCACCGGGAGCTGCCACGGGCCGGGCGGCAGCCTCACCTTCTTCTCGCTCTCGGCATCGCTCATCTTCTTCTTCGTGAGCAGCAGGAGAGGGATCAGGAGCAGAGCCACCAGGAGGAGGATCGTCGCTTGCTCCATGACACCGGAGATAGATTTCCGTGTCTCAAGGAGGGGAACGGATCGACGACCAAGAGTGAATGAATGATGCCGGCCGGCCGGCTAGGTGCTGCTGCTGGGTTTCTATCCATAATATGGAGCAGCTTCGAACGGAGCGCACGAAGCTTATGCGCACAAAAATCCAAAACAAACAAGTAGCTTTCCCAATCGATCTGCACCGCAATGTACTGAGGTTATTATTTATATATGGACCCGTAGCTCGGCATTGCCGTCGTCCACAGGACGATACAGTGGCCAAGAATATGATGCCGGATATATATGCTGCACCTATCGACTTACCGCTGCCACAGGTGAGAACATCGTGTGGCGACGCAAAGCTCGCCAACAAGTCGGGATCGCGAATGACTTGTGTTCCTCCCTTGACCAGTTCTCTATCAGTCACGTGAGCTACGAATGGTGGACAGCTCGCGAATGCCAATAAAGGTAAAATGACACGCAGAGGCGTGCACCTCAGATGGCGTATCCATGTAATCTTGCCGGGTCCAATGAGCTGTCCCCGGGCCGGCATCTACACACGCTTCGTGCCCGACTGAGATCCCGATCGACGGCAACCCCGGCCGGCAGCATTCCAGCCAGGACAAGCCGTCCGTGTAATTTATCGTGCCGCAATCGGCTGTCTCCTTCAATTAGGCCCCATCTTTGGCTACCTTTGCATTGTGGCTTCGGAAAGCACGACGCTACCTCGGACATGGCCCAAACAAGAAAAACAAAAAGCTGTGTAGTCGAAACTGGCTTTGTTCCAGTTCGAGCATCTGTTATCCCTGTTTTGCCACTTGCTCTCAAGACACCACCGTGAAGCAGAGAGCTGCTCGCAAATCAGGGTCCATCAGTTAACATTTTTATTTTCTGGAACGTGAAAAACTTTACAATAAACTTTTGGAGGAAAAGTTTTAGCTATAGCAATGGGTCCTGAAACTTTCTGTAGCAAAAAATTTGGAACATACTTTTGGAGTGAAGTTTTGTAGCAAAAGCTTTGGAACAAACTTTTAGATAAACGTTTTATCGCAAAAAGCTTTAGAACAAACTTTTGTAGGAAAGTTTTTGAGAAAACTTTGGAACCAAAAGTTCTAGAGGAAACTTTGGTTTGTGAGGACCGCTGCGCGCGCACGATTGTTGATTAGGACCGTGTGTTTGGCTTGTCCGGCCACGGTATTTGCAATTAAGCCTCTGTTTTTCCTTGTAAATTATGTAAATTATCATCGTTTGAAAACTTTAAACACTTGCTTGTCATATATTCATCCAGTCAGAATAAAGTTGGACATTCAAATCGGACCTACAAAAATTCCCTAATTACTAAACCCTACACTACTCTTCCCGCATCCCCTATCAACCAGTCTCAACCAAGGAATCCCCCTATTAGCCAATAACCGGAATACCGTAACTCTACAAAGACCTTTACCATCGACAAGTTGCTTACCACGTACTAAAAAACAATGATCAAGGACACATGTTCAGAGTCCAACATGACTATGCACATTGTAGAAATAGACTTAAACGATCAATCTGTGACATATGATAACATAAAGTTATTGATAAAATAATAAGATAAATTTTAAATTGTATAAGTATCAAATGGTAGTCCATTCATTGATGGTTGGACTCAAATAAGATTGAACAATTAGATAGAATTGGACTTGGACTATAAAGACGGACTCGAAAGAAAATTTAATCCTACTTGGACAAAATCAACATTCAAAATTCCTCACTTTTGTCTTCCTATGAAATTCACGTATCTGCATGGTCAGTTGCATATGCCATAGCCCCTGTTGGGATTTATCACGTATCTGCATGGTCAGTTGCATATGCCATAGCCCCTGTTGGGATTTATCACGTATCTGCATGGTCAGTTGCATATACCAATGGGTGATGAAATTCTACCTCGTGCTATGTCACACAAAGATGCAACTGAGATCATTAGTGACATCGGAAGTAAATATGACAACACTAATACCACCTTCTTGCCTTAAGCATGTCAGCAATTATATCATTGGAGAAAAGCCTAGGTGGTAGGGGTAACACAAAGGGCACAACTTCAGTGTTGGTCCCTACTCCCTTGTGTGCTCCCATTACGTGGAAGCTTGTCATTGGTTCTTAAATTTCTAGTGGACTAAGGAATGGAGCGGTCATCGATATAAGCAACTAACAACATTATCTCTTTTTGTTCTTTACTTTGTGTTGCTTCTGAAGTCTCGATCCATATTGTATTTCTCTAATGCTCCACATCCTTTGTACTCCCTGTCACAAGAACATGAGTAGCACCACGAACTGGATATAGGGATTCGTCCTGAACCAGTATACATCGCTTTTGTCTCATCTTGTGAACCATCCAACCTAAACACGCATTTCCTGTAAGAACAAATTCTACTAGCCGGTGGTTCGAACACCGACAATATGCTTCCTAAATTAATCAATAAAATAAAATCATAACTTAATTTTCTCTCCCTCTCACTCATTTGCAGTTCCATGTACTAAACCATGAATCTTGAGGCTAGGTCTATTGTTTGTATACAAATTTGTTTTGAGATCAATTGTAGTTATTGCAAGTTCAGTTTCATAGACGTCAAAGCTAAATCCGAGGTTGAAAAGATCAACTAGTGCACCTTGATCGGGGAGGGGAGGATTGAGGTTAGAGAAGACTAGACAGATCGAGCCATAGACTATTGAGGATGTGTGAATGTATATTTTATTTTTCCTAAACAAAGTATTCGTTTTATATTTGAGAAAAGGAAAGACATTTAACACGCTAGGGATGCTCCCTTGTATTGGTCCACTAAAAATTTTGTAAACAATGCCAGTCCACCACGTAGACGGAGCACCCAGTCCACCCATGGAAGTATCAATTCAGCAGCACCAAAACATCATCCAGACACAAACTAAATTGTAACTCATATTAAATTTTAATTATTTAATGTGAGCGACACCAATTTTTATTACAAAGACATGCATCAGTTAGAAAATACGAACAAACTATTATTGAAGCCAAATACAACTATATTGCATAATAATTCAGAGAAAAATCTCATAAAACACTCTTTTGAATGTAGGAATTTCATACAAATTATACTAGAAATTTCATAAATAGTTTACTTCAATAGAAGAAATCAATAAAAATTATGCAGTCCAAATGTGGACTTAGTGTTATATACACACATCATGAGACCTAGTCCATCCACCGAAGTAGCCGGAACACCCAGTCCACCCACCGATAATTCTGTAAACAATGTCAGTCCACCACCAAATAAATTTGTAAACAATGCCAGTCCACCACGTAGCCGGAACACCCAGTCCACCCACCGATAATTTTGTAAACAATGCCAGTCCACCACCGATAATTCTGTAAACAATGCCAATCCACCACGTAGCTGGAACACCCAGTCCACCCACTGAAGTAGCAATTTAGAAAGGCAATAACATCATCCGGACACAAACTAACTTGTACCTTACAGTAAATTTTAAGTGTTTAATATGTGCAACACCAATTTTTATCACAGAGGCATGCATAGTAGTTAGGAAATACCAACAAACTATTATTGAAGCCAAATCCAACTATATTGCATAATAATTCGGAGAAAAATCTCATAAAACACCCTTTTGAATGTAGGAATTTCGTAGAAATTATACTAGATATTCCATAAATAATTTACTTTAATAGAAGAAATCAATAAAAATTATGCAGTCGAAATGTGGACTTAGTGTTGTATACATATACATCATGAGACCCCTTTTGTTTTATGTTATCTCTTTTGTGGATATTTTAATTAACATTACAAGATGTGTTAAAATATTGCCAAGAGGCAATCACTCTGCAGCTTTTGCCGTAATGCTCTACTGGAAAACTCACGCGCCGTTCTTGCACATTTGTTTCTATTACTATAGGACATCCCGTTATTAGTGTTGTCATTATTTAGACAATCTTGAAACCTATATCATATATAAAGAAACTGAAATGTAGTTTACCATGGATATACTGCAAGGTTTGGCACACAAATTTAGGGGTAGCCTAAAGCATTTGGGTGTGGCATAATACATGTCAATATTTAGGAAGAAAAAATAAAAATGATTTTAACATATATTTGAGTGAATTTGACTAGGGATGCGGGCATCGCCAAAGATCGCATTATCAGCATCTTGGGATAGAAAACATCATCAGGAACTCCCATCATTGCAAAATAAGATTTTTAGTTCTTATAAGTTTGAAATATGTCATGAAAGAGACGTACAAGGACATTTTCCCATATACATATTTGCCCTTTGTTGGACATTCATCTACGTTATCTTGATCCAGATTTATGCTTGTGTCCTAAAATTTGTAAAACTTTTGTGTCTCACAGCTCACAGCTATATGGCAAGTTGCAGTCCAAGGTGCTTGAGATTTAAAATTTATAGAAATTTTGTGTGAGACAGCTATGGCAAGTCGCAGCGAGTACAGCAGCAGAGCAGCTAGCACAAAGTGGAGAAACATTCCCTAACATTTGTCAATACAGACCACTGCATGGCCATGAAGGGAGCGGGCCGTTACAGCAGCCATGATATGATGCAGTGACACACAAAAGTTCTGCAATGCTGACTCTCGCATTCACGCTTAGGCTGCGCTGTTCGGAGAGCCTCCGGAGTGAATGGTGGATTTGCCATTGCATTCGGCTGGTTGCGGCGAAGCATGAGACCACGACAATTTAGCACGGTCATACAAAGAAAATCTTATTATTTATGAACATTTCAATCAATTTAATGTCAACACATTTTTTATAGATTGATGCTAATTTTCGAGATAAATCTAATAAATTTAATTAATCTATGTTTTGTTAAAATAATGCTACAGTAATATCTTCTAATCACGACTTAATTAACCTAATTAGATTTGTCTTATAAATTAGTTTAAAGATTATAATCTACTTTATAATTGAACTTTATTTAATACTTCTAAATAGTAAATTTTTTTGATGTGATAGCTATAAAATAAACTGCACGGACTCGTATCCGACTCGGAAGGGCGGTAACAGCTCGTCCGACTCAGAAGGGACTTCCCCGTCTAGCCGTCCGATAAATAGAATCTGCAACAGAAGTCGAGGGACCCCCGACCGAGACGGACACGCACCCCGATCCGCTTCCATGGCGGCGCTTGCCCTCGGCCTTCCTCCGGGCGTCAAGTTCCGCCCCGAAGCCGACGAGCTCGTCGCGCTGTACCTCCTTCCGCGTGCGTGCGGCCAGTTGTCCGCGATCCCCGGCATCGTCGTCGAGGACGAGGGCACGAGCGCCGCCGTGCCGCCATGGGAGGTGCTCGCGCGCCACGGCCGCGCGGAGGACGACGAGGCCTACTTCTTCGAGCGGGTCCGCGAGGAGGACGGCAAGAGCCGCGCCTGCGGCGGCGGCGCGTGGACGTGGATGAGCCAGCGGCGCACGGCGGACAAGGCGCTCCGCCTCGCCGGCGGCGAGGAGGTGTGGTGGAACAGGCGGGCGCTGAACCTGCACAAGGGCCGAGGGCGGAGCGGCAGCACGGGGTGGGTGATGCACGAGTACACCGTCACCTCGCCGCCGTGCGCCTTCCCCGTCAAGATCTGCCACGTCGCATTCACCGGCCACGGCCAGAAGCGCAAGCGCCTGCCCGATGACGTCGAACAGCAGCGCCCGTGCAAGCGCGCCGCCGCCGCTGAATCATCTCAGTCCGAGGGGTCCGCGACCACATTTCTTGATCAAGAATTCCCCTTGCCGCTCGGACAAGACCAAAAAGAACTCTTGCCGCTCGGACAAAATCAAGAATTCCTCTTGCCGCTCGGACAAGATCAAAAAGAACTCTTCTTGCCGCTCGGACAAGGCCAAGAACTGCCCTTGCAGCTGGGACAAGGACAAGAACGCTTCTTGAACCAGCACACGCAGGGTTTCAATCAGGAACAGGTACAGAGCTACTACGAGGGATCATCATCCGTTCTGACTTCTGGGGGCTCGGAGATCGGATCGAGCCAAGAAACCTGCCCGGGGCAACAAGAAATTGCTTACAACCAACAGCAGCAATCGCGAGACAATTTCTTCGACTACGAGGCTTACGGCGCGCTACTGTCTTCAGACATTGGACCAATCCAAGAACCTCCTGCAGGGCAAATTCTCACCCAACAACAACTGTGTGAGCAGCAGTTGAACCACATTCTTGGGATTCCGGCCAATGCCGATACCTCCAACACCATCCAGATGACGGAGAAGACCGGCACAACGTCGCCGCTGAATGATCAAGGATCCCCATTGCCGTGGGACGATATGAATCTCGACGATTTCTTGTATGTTCCACCGGATGGGGATTACTGCGACAACAACGACATGGCTACCGGTGACCGTGGCGGAAGCTTCTAAGGCTGGGCTGATGCATTTGAAGAACAAGACGTGCAATGTGATTCCGAGTCGAATTTTTGTAAGCCGCGGGATCCCTTGGAGTTATATGATGCTTTGCTTTCCATGAAACGAACATGGCTGATGCGATGTGACTTCAGTATACTGGCATACTCTGTTTTTCTCGGCGTAATATGTGGATGCTCTGTTTTGGGCCTAAAGTGTTTTCAGTATTGTTAGCATTTCTTTTTTCTGATTTATGGATACAACATAAATATATAATATATACAAAAAAATGGTATGTTTCTGGTTGAGATGGAACGAAACGCTCAAACAAATGCTGCGCAGTAGTTTCAGTCTTTGAGATACTGACCGACACAGACAGTCAGTACTCAGTAATGTTTGTGTTGGCAGCACTGAGCAAACAAATTGTATTTCTACAGAGCATTGAAATTGCCAACTTCAATGCTGTATTTGAAGCATTCCCTTTTTTCGGATATGAATAAGATAAACTGTCTAGCAAGTTGGGATAATTCTTTAGATTCCTTCAAATGACTGGATACACAGCACTTGATGATCATACTGACACTACATCTGTTACAGATTGCACTCATAAACTATATACACGGCACATCCATCACTCAAATTTATGTTTTAGGCAAATTTTTCATTTCGTGCTAATAATACATCATATTACCAGTTTACTGTAAAGGTTTGTTCTACAAAGCCTATTAGTATCAGTATGATCATCAAGTCCTCAATAAAGTGAACATACACATCACTGATATTAACATTTGCTCAGTGCAAGATGCACATCGGCACAGAATGAACATAGAGAAATATCTATTTTTCAAGAAATTATTCTGCCAAAAATGAACATTTCAAATCAAAACATCAAAATGCCTGAAATGGCTTCTGCGTGGTATTCACAGCTAACATCTGAATGTACACTGGTGTCACCAATGCATCGCCAAAACAACCTGATACAGTCCGCTCTTATGAACTTAATAGCCTCTTGATTTCCACTTTCTGCTCTGACGTCAGTCTTGATGGGAACTTGATACTGAACTTGATCCTGAGGTTTCCCTTCTTGGAAGGATCCTTTGGTATTGGCATGCCTTCTCGTAGAACGACCTCTTCATAGCCAGGGTATATAACATTGTTTATCGCTACTGTCAGGGTCCGACCATCTAATGTTGTTACATGAACAGTACATCCAGTCAAGGCTTCAGCCAAGGATATCTTCTGAGTCATGACCAGATCATTACCATCTCTTGTGAACAGATCATGTGGCTTCTCATCAATTACAAATACAATATCTGCCGGGATTATGTGCGGAGCCTCATTACCCTTTTCAGGAAATGTTATTTTTGTCCCTTTCTTCCATCCAGGTTTTATGTCAATTGTTAGGATCTCCTCGACAACCATAGTTCTCCTGCAAAGTAAACAACGGGTTGCTAATTAGAAGCCAATGAAACCATCAAGATGCATACAAATATCAAGAATTCTTCACAAAATGAAATTCTAATTTTGTGTAGAAGTACATTTTAACTCATAAAACCTACAGGAATAAATCAAATGGTGTAGTCCAAAGCTGAGCTAAGCAAACCGACCAAACATCTCGATGCCTCATAAAACATCAAACTATTGAGAAAATTAGTACGTCGATAACATTTTGTATTTCCATTTGAATAAAGAAAAAATAATCAAAGATCACTCAGATCTCTATTATATTTCTTACCTAATGGAATAATGCATACATAAGATCTCGATCAAGGTTTATTTATAAAACTGACACCTAGAACCATAACACTGAACTACAATTATCAAAGTCACAGCCTTATTTTTTAGCATCACACTAGTTTGCTCAGTCCATAGATCTTGCCTCAAATGGTTATATTACTCTTTCAAATATTGCTTGCATATGCTTAAACTTAACCAGATGCAGTTGTCAGAAATCAGAACATGAGAATACTTCTGCCAAATTTTAAGCTCCTCTTTGGTTTTCTGACATAAACAGAACTTACCTAAGGTGCAATATAGACCCTACGATTTGTTTGTCGGTTTCATGTAGTCCCTGGAGTCCAGTATTCTTTGGTAGGTCCTTGAGGTTATATAGGTTTTTCTATATCAGTTAATCTCTCTTACTTACACTATGGAAAATTGGGAAGCAACAAGTGACACAAATAAAGAAGTTTACATATCCAAGTAGCTATCTGCTGCTGACATTACAGAAACAAGGTGGATTCCTCCTACGATATGCACTATGAAGGAACAAGGGCAGTAGCAATTCCTAGGATGTGTGATCAGATACAGCAGGAAGCATTTTGCCTTGTGCTGATCACCTGAGCTCCATATGCTTATCTATGAACGCAGAAAGCGCAGTAGTATACCTTGATATTCTGAAACTCACTTCTAATATGCAGCTATACCAATTAAGCATAGTGCAAGATTGACAGCAGTGAATAAACTGGAGCTAAGAAAATTGATCAGAGGTGGTTACCACAGTTAGAAAAAAGAGGCTTGTGAGGCTGCAAGAGTGTCCATGGTCATCTACTTTTTGAACTAGTAGTACCAATCCAAAACAGGAGACAGATCAATTGGCAATATCAACGTAATTTTCCTCTCAAGTCAAAATAAATAAACTCAGCAACCTGAACACCTCATCCTGATGTGGAACAGCAACCAAAACAGGAGACAGGTCAATTGACATACCCAAGTTGGGAAATCTGAAAAGTATCCTGGTGCAACTTAAAAGATTTATAGCGGTAATGGATAATAGATTCCAATATTTTAGTTGTCTCAGCGACTTAGGGGTATGCGCACTTACCTACATAACCACACTATATGACAATATAATGTGTTTTCTTTCCCCATGCTAACAATTAATAGCTACAACACTAGAAAAGAAATAACTAACTTTAAAACACAATAGTTAATTACCCGCCAGCATCCAGTATCTCCCGTGAAATCTTCATCTTCCTGGTTGAACCCTTGTACAAGTCAGCAAGGTTGCACGGCAATCGGTTCTCAATCGGCGCAGCCTTCTGCGGCCGTTGGGGAACATGCATTGATGCCTCACCAGGGAACTGAGGGTATGATCCAAATATATCATCACCAAACATCCCAAACCTTGATCCCCTCATGCCCCTGTCAGCACCTCCACCCATGCCGCCCATACCACCCATGCCTGAGAATGGGCTTGAGAATCCAAAGAACTCAGCAAAAATGTCATCTGCGCTGCGAGGATTGAACCGGAACGTAGATGAGTCCCCGCCATAGTATGATGACCCGCTGGGACCACCTGCTCCAGGAGGTGGTACCTGCCCCTTGAGCCCCTCTTCTCCATACTGGTCATAGACTGCTCGCTTTTGGGAATCACTTAGCACCTGCAAGCAGAACATGAAAGAGCATTAATATTTTCACGCAATCCAAATAAGACATAAGTGTAGATGGGTTGCTGACAGAAAACACGCATTAGATAGTTACTGCCAAGTTAATCACAATCCATAACATCATCAACAACAACACAGCCTTTTGTCCCAAGCAAGTTGGGGTATCACAATCAAAATATTTTCCCATGCACTTGACACAGGGAACTGGTCACGGGTTGAGAAGAACAAGAAGTGCCCAAAATGATAGATACATGGCACTAACTTACAGCATAAATCGTGGCAATGCCAGTGTCAAAATGACACAATTTGTGTCCCTACTTTAGTGTTCTAGTTTCATTCCACTAACCCAAAATATCACTCTTCTGTGGCTGTGTCCCAACTTTAGTACCCTCTTTTCATTTCACAAAGAACCCGAAATGTTAATCTTCTACTGGTTAATATCCAGATCAAGCAGCACTGGGGAAAAAATTAATCTTTTGCCACAAATGAAATGAACCTCGTCCACACAATGGGGAGCGCACAGCTGAAATCTGCTATCGAATCAGTAACGAGTGGGAACGGAAATGATTCCCCCGTACGCGCATCAATCAGAGCCCATTCTTTTCTTGGCGACCCACTCCGAGCACCGGCGCAGATCAGAGGCGCAATGGCGCCGGGGAAGAAAGAGAGGACGGTCGCGGGGGCAGGCGCGCGAACCTCGTACGCCTCGGAGATCTGCTTGAACTTGGCCTCGGCCTCCTTCTTGTTGCTCGGATTCTTGTCCGGATGCCACTTCATGGCCAACTTTCGGTACGCCTTCTTGAGCTCGTCGTCGGAGGCGCCGCGCTCCACATGCAGCAACTTGTAGTAGTCCACGCCCATCCCGCTGCCCCGGCGTGCCGGCGGCGGTTACCGTCGGCGTCGGTCGTCGGAGATGAGGCGGGGAGGAGGGAGATGCGGTCGGGCCGGGGATTTTTCGTGCGGAGATATTCAGGGGATTCACGCACGATCTCGCGTTAGAAATGTTGCCGTGCCACGTCGGTGTCTGCTTGCCGACAGAGATGGTGCTCGACAGACATGCCAGCGCCTGCTTCTGCTGAGAAAAAAATTGCAGTGTGTTTTGGAGGAAACAAAAAAAAGAGATTCTCCTTTTTTCTAGCGAATGAAAGAAAAGACAGATTGTTTTTTCTAAGAATAAATTCGCTGAGTAACTCGTGTTATAATTTGTTTCTCTCTGTGTGATTGTAGTAGCCAACATTGTTGAAATGGATGTTACAATAGTTACTTCTTTAGTTCTTAAATTATTGACACATATGACTTTTTTAATTATTTTTTACTGTTGGTTTTATTAAAAAATTAAAAATAATCAAATAAAATAAAGTTGAAACATGACTTATAATTTTACATACTTTTAAAAAAATATTAAATAAGATGAGTGATCAAACGTAATAAAAAAATTAACATAAGACCGGAGGGACACCACCATCACCCACCATCTACAATAGTGTACGGACTGTAGTGTTACAAAGTGGCATTTTGTTCCATCTCACAAAGAAAATGACCAGCTCCTTTCTAAAATGTTACCTTCAATCGGATGCATCTCTAATGAGAGAGTACTAGCCAGTTAGATTGGGTACAAGTCTTGTTGTTTTGCATTGTGGAGTATAGCCGGTCAGAAGTCAGAACTGCTATAATCTTTCTTTCCAAGTCCTAAAATAGAACTATCTCAGAACTATAATATCAGAAATACCCCACGGAACAAAGCGTATTCAACATTGTATATGCTGGAATGTGTTTTTTATTGAAGTCTGAAGACACAGAAACTCTCAGCAGGCTGTTACAAACAGTACGTATTTAGACATGGTAAATTACTCTCTTTTTTAGAACTCTACTCCCTCAATTTTTTTATGACGTTAAGATAAGAAATTTAGTTAAAAATTAAACTAATCTTTTTGATCTAACGTCAAGAGAAAAAGAACAGAAGTAAATTACTCGGGACCGCCAAATCCCAATCCTTCACGCCAAATACAGGCCGAATGGCTGGGCTGCGGCCCACAGAACCAATTGCTTCGGTGCAATCTCTTTGCCGTGCACGGGGACGGCCATGACGGTCGACGCGGCGATCCTCGCCGCCGTCGTCGCTTTCCTCCTCCCGCTCCGCCTCCTCTCCCTCGCTCTCCGCCTGGCCATCTCCGGGCGCGGCTCCAGCGCCGAGGGCCTCCGCCGTTCCTACGCCGCCCTCGCACTCACCGCCGTCCTCCTCGCCGTAATCTTCGCCCTCCCGCGTGACCACGGGAGGGAGTGCGCGGCCCCGGCCGGCTTCGTCGATGAAGGACGGGAAGAGCTGCGGGCGGAGATCGAACAACTCAAGCTGCAGCTCTCCCGGCTTGGTACGTCAGAGATTCGTTGTTCCCTGTCACTACTCACTGCTGCGCCCCTTTAGGGCTAGTCCTTTTAGAGCTTGCGCTGCGATTTTTCTCGAAAACGCAGGAGAGCTGCGCTTCATTATATTAAGGAGAAAAACGGGATAAGAACCCGTACGGTTCGACGATTACACAACACAACACGCACGACATACCCACACGACCACGACACAACACACACACACACGACACACAACCAGACACGACATGGAAAGCGCAGGGGTAAGGAGTTGTCACCGATAGGCGCCTTCAGGAAGGTCATGGTGCTTCGACACCACCGCCAGGTCTTTCGTCCAAGAAGCCACGGAAATGACAAGAACCTCGACAAAGCCTTCAGCAAGGTTCGTTGCCGGCATGGTTGGGACCATGCAAGATTTCTCCCGGTTGGCAGTTTGTCATCTCCGAGCTAACACACATCCCCACCCCGCGCACCACATCGGTCACCCGCTCACTGCGCCAACCTCATCACCAACGCTCGCAGCAACCACAACGCGCACCACAAATCCTAACCACCACCCCAAAAATTAGCACATCTCCGACGAGCGCCGCGAGCCAACCAACCGGCTTCGTGTGACCACCCTCGGCGCCGCGCCAACTACTGCTGTCATCGGTGCCGCCTCTTGGTGCACATCCGGACCGGCAGCGTGGCAGCTGGCCGCCGTTCGCTGTCACCGCTTCACCAATCGCTTGCATCCGTGATCGCAGCAACGTTCGTCGGCCCAACACCGAGGCGCTCCTGCCGGCGTCGGCGCCACGACACCCGCCGGCGACGACGCCGTTCCAAGCGTAGGCGCCACCGTGCGACGCTTGCTCGCCGGCGCCTCTCTTGCTGCGCAACGTTGTGGCCGCCTCGCCCAGCCGCGCGCACGCTGTCACACGTCGAGTGCCTCCCGCGCGCCGGCGTCGTCCCGCCGGCGCCGAGGCTACCTCCGCCCAGCCGCATGCACGCCGGCGCACGCCGGGCGCCTCCCGCGCGCCGGCGCCAAGCACCGCATCTCCGGCGCCGTCGCCGTCGCGCACCAGCCCGGTAGCGCCGTGCCGCTAGTCCGCTTGCGCTGCGATTGATTCAGTACCCTTCGTGCTGAGCTCTACTTTCCAATTTCCCATATATAAAATCTTAATTTCCCTGTCTTATGCCTTTTGAATTACGCGTGCGAGAATCTCTCCGGGACAATTCGAAAGCGTTGGATGACAAAGGTGATGTGTTGAAGGAAAAGGATGACCGCGTTATTAGAGCACCGGGACTTGATATCCAGTCTCGATCGATGTGCAAGTCCGCGGTGAGCTTCGGGAGGAGGTAGAAAAACTCAAGCTGCAGCTCACCGGGCTTGGTATGTAGGGTTGTCCAACGCTGTGATTGATTCAATCTCTAAGTTTAATGCTTCATGTTGATCTCTACGTGCCGGATATAAATTTAATTTGCTTGTCTTGTGCCTTTTGAATTACACGTGCAGAATCTCTTCGGGGCAATTTGAAAGTGTTGGATGAGAAAGGTGATGCTTTGGAGGAGAAGGATGGCCGTGTGATGAGAGCGTTGGGACTTGATATCCAATCTCCGATCGACGCACAAGAAAACATCAAGGTAGTTTACATCTTTTGAGTTGGCTCTTTTCACATTTCTGTTTCAATTTTTGTTTGTGCAAATCACATTATATCAATTTGAATAAATTAATGGATACAATGTTTCTGTTATGGCTATAGTTCATACATGTACCAGAGCATGACCTACCACCCTTGATACTTGAACCTTTTGAAGATAGTTTTATATGACAAGTAGGATGGTTTCATTCATTGCCCATGAAATTAACCGAGGCAAAGTGTATACAATATACTCAGCATTGTGATACAGCTTTGCACCCTTGTAAAGCATTGGGATAGTGTTATTTCCAACAGTGAGTCTGGCAGTCTGTCGCAATGCACTCATATTTGAAATGCATGCTTGTTGATTTGTGTAGTCCTTCAACTCTTTGCTCAACTTAAGAATCTGTGAAACCAAGCTTTCTGTTAGTTCTCGCTTATTGTCTAAAACATAAGTATGTTACTTATTCACATAGTGTATATTGTTTGTATTTTCAAAATGAAGGAAAATAAGATATTTATATAGCTTTTTATGATACTCAGTGCCTTTTTGTCATGCAGGAGTCACTATGCAGCTCATATGATGACCGTATCAAAGCAATGGAAAATGAGGTGCTGCTCTCACTCGAGAAAAACATTGGAGAAGCTATATGTAGTTCTTGTATTTTTTCCTACTAAAATTGGACTGCTTCGCTTGGACAAACATTCATCCTAGAAAACAGAAAGTTATCTTATACACATTATCTCTTAAATGACACTCATAGGATTTGAAACATCATCACCTGGCATTCGGCAAAATATTAGTTCACTAAACTTTACTTTTTTCTATAGAGAATCAAAACCCTTGACTCCTTGAGACATGCTTCTGAATCTTTCTCAATTTAGATACTTATATGATAGCATGGGTATGCGTTGACATAATGCTGTTTTTTATATTCACTTCATCGTTAATATTTTATGAAGCTCATCATACTACAATTATCTGTCTAGTTTTTGTTTATTTTATTTACAAAACCAGTGTAGCATGTTAACTAACCTCGGGATTGGCTGATTAGAGGATTATCTGTCAACGAAAATGACATAGTACTTATGACCAGATTTGGTACCAAAAGGAGCAGGACCCCATACATCGGAATGAATAAGATCAAAAGGCTTAGCAGAATGCGAAGCACTAGAATAGTATGGAAGTTGTATTTGTTTGCCAAGTTTGCAACCCTTACAATGAAAACTGGACTCAACAGGCATAGGACCTAAACATCCACTATTTATTAAGGTGGACAACCGAGACCCACAGAGATGACCCAAACGATGATGCCACTTAGCGAAGGATGAGGTGGTCGATGATGCAATGGAAGATGCACGAGCAGTGGAGGGGAGGCGCAAGGTGTCCAAGATGTAGAGGTTTGAAGAACCTCTACGGCGATGGCCAGTCCCAATCAGAGTCCCGGTTCGACGATCCTGAACAAAACAAAATGAGTCATTAAATCCAACAAAGCAATTGTGATCTGTGATTTGACCAACTGATAGAAGATTCATAGATAACTGAGGTACAAATGAAACATCAGGAACTGAAAAATGTTTAGTTGAAAGAGCACCCTTATGTGAGATGGAACAAGAAGTACCATCAGCTGTCTGAATAGAGGATCCATCGAGGACTGGCTTACAATCAACTAGCTGAGACTGATCAGATGTGACATGAAAAGAAGCACCTGAATCAAGAGCCCACGATGAGGTACATGCTCCAACAGATGCAGAACCAGCAGCAGCAGAAGTAAAGGCCTTAGAAGGTGGACCACGGCCTTGAGCAGCACGACGAGCACGGAAATCAGCAAGCTTTTCTGGAAACTTGAGGAAACACTGATCAGAACGGTGATTCTTCTTGTTACAATGCTTGCATGGTTCAGACAAAGAAGAAACGCCTCTGTAAGAACCACTCTTATGAGAAGCAGCCAATATACTGTCAGTGGGATGAGTAAGCTTCAATGAGTGAATACGTGTCTCCTCAGCAATCAGTTCTGACAGGGCCTTAGTCATGGTGAGAGATGAAGACTCATGCAGTAAACGAGTGCGAATAGACTCATAATCAGCACGTAGACCCATGACAAAACGATATGTAAGAAACTGCTCAATGAACTGATATGCTGTACAATCTGATGCAGTGCATGAAGGTACCATAGAGAGCAAAGGTCCTGCTAGCCGCTCATATGCAGAGTTATAATCATCAATAGACAACTCATGCTGCTCAAGAAGATGAATCTGCTGCATGAGGTTATGAAGAAGAGCACCACTATCCTTGACATAACGCTGCTTTAAATAGGACCACATGGGTTTGGCTGTCTTGAAGGAAGCAAGACTCATAATCATGGACTGCTTAACACTATTGACAATGGCAGACATTACCTTCCCATCATTAATTTTCCATTGTTTAATCTCAGTGGCATTTGCATTGTTAGCAGCAGGTGCAGGTGGATCATCAGTCAAATGCAAAGCTAAACCATAGCCCCTTAAGGCAGTTTCAACACAAAATGCCCACTCTCTATAGTTGTGACCATCAAGAGTGATGTTGATAACGATTGCAGAAATTTGAGACATATTCAATGCAACTGACAGGAAGGAAACAGCAAGAACAGTTACCACCAAAGAACAACCCCAATTTGAGGTTTCTGTGTTGAGGAACAATCACCAGCGAAGACCTCTGTTCTGAAACAGAGGAAGATGGAGACGAGCAGCAGTATATCTGATGGACCGAATCCTTGATGCAGACGGTGGCAGAGGACCAGGAGCAGCGACGGCAGCCAGAGATGTTGATGCAGACGCCTAGGAGCAGCGACGGCGGCCGGGAGATCAGGGCCACGGCGACTGAAGAAATGCCGTGACGACGGCCGGATTGAGGAGCAACGGCCTCTGGAACTGGTCGCGACGGCGACCAGAGGAAACGGGCCGCGACGGCGGCCTGGATTGCGCCGGACGGCGGCAGATGTGGCCGCGACGGCGGCCGTGATTTGGCCGCGACGGCGGCTGAACCGGCAGCGCAACTGCTGCCAGAGGATGATGCCGCGACGGCGGCAGAGTTGGCCGCGACGGCGGCGTGATTTGGGAATCGGGCGGGCGGGATTTAGAAAATGGGATTATCCCTAACCCTAACCCTAACCTGCTCTGATTCCATGTTAACTAACCTCGGGATTGGCTGATTAGAGGATTATCTGTCATTAGGCTGAGAGGTTGTCTATATAGACTTAAGTATGGGCCACTATGGGCCTAGACAATATATGGGCCATAACATAGCACATACAGGAGTACACGTGGGTGTTGAATTCTATCTTTTATCGATGGACTTTTGTTTCCATTACTTTAATATTTTTGTGAGTTTGCTAAGTAGTCGTCTCATGAAACTATTATTTAATGAAACAGGTTCGGATTCTAAAGGATGAATCGAGAAAGATGAACTCTGGTATTTGCAATGTGCAATCATTGGCAAAGGATACAACAGAAAAGGTTGAAGCTCTACATTCAGATATCAAGAAGGTATCCTTCTTTATTTTATTATGTTTTTTTTTGTTTAGTTAGTCATAAGTTATTTTGCAGATTTTTTTCCCCTACTATTTTTCTTTGTACATGTTTGTTATGATCCAGAACCCAATAAGACAGCTACTTTGATGAGTGGATTTTAGATCATGTCATGTCTGGGTCTCTGGGACAGTAAATGTGATTCTAGTTGTAGTTTATTGGTTGTCAATCTTTTTTCGTTTTCTTTACTTGAAACAACAATAGTTTCTTGTGGGCATAAATCTGTATGTTTGTTTCTTTAAGTACACTTTTGCTTCATAGCTGCCTTGGCACTCGAGTTTTCCTTTAGAGCTTTCATTGGTGATGTCAGAAATTGTTGCTCTATTTGTAGACATTGGTTTTCAGTGGGTCATCTCATGTTCTTTATGACTGTAGGTTCAAGCTATAACTGATGAATGGGGGACGATGAAGTCTAATATTAACAGAATGTATTCATTCGCGAAAGATGCAGAGAAAAGGGTTGAAGGAATATATTCAGATCTAAAGAAGGTATGTTTATTTTGGTTATCATTGGCTCATGTTATCCTCTGTTTTGCAGTTGGTATAACTTACTAGGTTTTATCATATTTTTTTTCATTGATTTCTCAGATTAATTTACAGCAGAATTTGAATTTTAAGTATATTTGATTTGAATACTTTGTCAGAAAATATTAGTAGACACTGATGCTTAGACCTCTTCCTATACTGTATTTGTACCAAAAAATATATTGCCTCCAGTTTAAAGATCAAGAGAAGTACGAGATTTACGTTGGCATTCTTATATTTTCAGTTTGCGGTTGCTGTTATCTATTTTAGTTTGGCGAAAAAGAGAGCAGTATATAATTCTAAAAAAAGGAGCACCATATAGAATTTATATATTCACATCTACTTGGATTATATGCTGTTGGAACAACATTTCTTTAGATAGCTGTGCCATATTACTTGCTATGTTTCAGTTTCATCTCCTGAATAAAAATGAAGCAAAATTGCATGACCACGGGATATGCTTTGGATTCCCTTGTCCATAATATTCCAAATTGAATAGAGTTATGGGAGATAGCACAAAATAAATAATGGCTTTGTCAAGAATATTCCGAAATACATACAAAACATCCCCATTCCAAGAAGATACAGCTCAACTTTGAAACATAAAATCTGCAGTTGTGCTTTGGAATGGATGCCCAATGAGAACTTAATTAATACCTTTCTAGATTTCGGGCAGGACCTGTGATCATCCCACACAGAAACTTCACTGATATCAAAATTGTCAACATTGCATTATGTTTTGGTGCCATTTGCACTAACAGCTTTTGTGCAGGGTTTCAAGCGAACAAAGAGAAAGATGCCATTCTGGACAGATTGATAATGGATTGGGCCTGATGCGGTACTGAAACTTGGTCGGTGCAGCGGAGCCATATCCTGTCATCTGTACTACTATCCAGTGGTGCTTTAAGCCTAAACCACCTATGCTCGTTTGGTACTTTAGCACATAAGATGTTTGCCACTCGCCGTTCTTTGGGTGCTTATGTATATATCTTGTTCTTTTTGTTCGTAGTGAAAGTTTCGTAAGACCTTGGTGGTCAACATGTCAAACACTTCCTTACCTTCCCATATTACAATGTGCTATAGTGTAAATATATGGTTGCATGTACAAAGGTACTGTATATTGACAGGAGATGTAGTGGTTGGGCAATAACTTGAGTGCCATCCGGTATTCTGGTGTGACGTACCATCAAAACCTCGTCAAGTCTTGTTTTGATGCTTCAGTTGTCACTAACAAAATGAACTCGGGAAGAAGCTTCTTGACAAGAGCGAGAGCTATCAGTAGTTTTCTTTTCTATACAGGCGGCGAAGAGTGGAGTCCACGAGAAAGGAACTTGCTCTCCCTTCGAAGGCATTCATTTAATTCTTGTTCCAAGATGGCAACGATGAGCACATCATGTCGCCACCGTTAGACTTGTTTGCTCGGCCTGCGTGATGTATAAGAACGTTGAGAAAATTGTGGCCACGTGTAATTGCGGATGTCGAAATGTTTAGTACACTCCTAGCGTCGTGGATTTGGTACAAGAGGACGTCGACCAAAACAGGCCCGGCCGGAAAACGACCGGAGGAGCATGGGCACCGTGGGGGCAGAGGATCTCAACACACATTCTCTCCGGAGGAAGGATGCAAAAGCATTGCAGATAAAATAGCCACTCACCAACTGCCAAACCTGAGGAGGTTCAAGGATGATTGGTCTTGCACGGTGCCACCGCGGACAGGCAGAAAGTGTGACCTATATTTAAGTTGTACCAATATCCACTACTAGTCAGATTCTGCAACCAATTTCTATGATTCAAATGTAAAATTAGACAATGCAGGAAAAGTCATATATACTCCTCATTTTATAATACCTCATTAATTTCTCACCAACCCATCAGATTTTGTCTTATTTTTAAAAAAGATTACATTGTGAGAAAAAATTTGAATGCTACAAATCCTTACATTTTGAGACAGAGGGAGTATTGATTACTAGCATGTAGAGTATGTAGAGCTATATCGACCCCATTTTATTATTGTTATTTAAAAAACGATTCGAAATCGTGGGAAACATCATATTATCATATTGCAGCTTATTATTTTGTGAAATAGAGTGTAATAACTAAGTATAAGTTACTTTTATTTGGCTTTTCAAATAAGCTACTTAATTAATAATATTAAAGAAAGTATTGAATAAAATGCGTTGAACACATTGTAATAACTGTGTGGTTGAATTTCGTGATCACCATGTTCTAGGCTTGCACACACAAAAAATAATTGTTCAAAAGCTAGCCGATTTTGGTAGATTAAAATGTGCAGTGCCTGCAAAAAGTGCGATTTATCTATTCAGGCTTGGAAAACGAAAGGTTGTTGGGATTTGTGTAGCAACCGGCGCGAGGGGTCTCGTTGATTCTTAATGCCCAGCTGAGGCCCCAGCGGCACTAATCTGATGAATCAGCAAAGAGTAATGGTAGTTCGCTGGGCCTGCTGTCCTGTCCTGGCCACAGGCAGCATGGTTCACGCATGTTCCATGCATCTGGCACACACGCACACGCGCAGGCGCAGCTCGCTCACTCTGGTGCAGTAACAGTACGTGACGCGAGCACAAAAAAGGGAAGTGCCGAGGATGAGCGTACCAGCGTGGCATGGTTCGTGCCGCCATCACAGGACCGTGTGCTGGCCGAATAAACGCCTTAATTGCCTATATATACGAAACCCATTGGGTCGACACAGGACACTTCACGCAAACAACACCCCGCCTCATCAAGCCCAAAACCAACAAAACAAACGCCTCTCCTCCTTCCTTCCTTCCTTGCCCCCCATGGCGACCACCGTCGAGAACGGCCACGCCCTCGCCGTCGACAAGGTCATCGGCAACGGCAAGGTGCGCCACGGCGTGGCCATGAACGCGGCGGCGGCGGCGCCGCCGGCGGAGGGGTGGAGGTTCGCGCGGGGCAGCAAGGAGCAGGGCGCCATGGCGGCGACGGGGGACACGCTGAGCATCCGCGCGGTGCGGTTCAAGATCATGGCCAGCGTGGAGGAGCGCGGCCCACGGCCCGTGCTGCCGCTGGCCCACGGCGACCCCTCCGCCTTCCCGGCCTTCCGCACCGCCGCCGAGGCCGAGGACGCCGTCGCCGCCGCGCTCCACACCGGCGAGTTCAACTGCTACCCCGCCGGCGTCGGCCTGCCCGCCGCCCGCCGGTACCGCTCTCGATCCCCGTCTTCTTGTATTCGTATCCGTTACAATCTCTGCTCCCTTTTGTTTATTTTTTTCAAAAAAAACTTGCTTTCTCGTCGTTCACGCCTGCATGTTCGTGTGAGAATCCCAAACGTACCGGTGACGAATATACGAGCTCTTCGTCCCGAGTCAGGTTCGCGGTTCTGCTCCAACAGCGAGCCGCGACGTGCGATTTTCTTTTCTCCTCCGACGAGTAAAAAATAGCTTTGCAATTTTAATTGCGTTACACCAATCTCAAGGCGGCGGTCACTGGCAGTTGATTTCTCCTCGGGTAAACCCGAGGCAGCACGTGCCCGCGCCGTGATTCCACGAGGCCCGCCTCGGCCGCCTGCGTCACCCCCACACACAGGCAGCAGCCAGCCACGGGTTGTTTGACCGCGAGTCAAGGGGCGGGCCCACACCATGCATCCGACCTGGCGGCACCTCGGCTGTTGTGGGAAAGATGCTCTGTTTTGTTGTTGGCGGTGGTCTGGTTCTCGTTGGACGCGTGTTTCTTCTGGAAAAAGCCCGTGCCCTTGTGATGTTTGATGGGCTGGTGGCGCATTTCTGATCAAATTTCTGTGTGCTGCTGGGGTAGCAGCCGCGGTTTTAAGATAAACTCATCAGATTATTATTTTTTATTTTTGATAAAAAACCAAACTTTTAGAACGTGGCTCGTGGTGCTCGTGTTCCTGCCTGCTCTTGGTTGTGTCCTTCTACTGGAACAGGAGGCTGTCACTTGTTTCTTTTTTCTTTCCTGCAACCTTGTTTACTAGTAACGCTGAATTTTTTTTTCAAATAAACGCAGTGCTTTGGCCGAGCACCTGTCGCGTGACCTGCCGTACGAGCTCTCAAGCGACGACATCTTCCTCACCGCTGGCGGCACCCAAGCCATCGAGGTCGTCATCTCCGTGCTTTCTCAGCCGGGCACCAACATTCTGCTCCCCAGGCCAGGCTACCCGAACTACGAGGCACGCGCCGCGTTCAACAACCTGGAGGTCCGCCACTTCGACCTCATTCCCGAGAGAGGATGGGAGATCGACGTCGACGGGCTCGAGTCGATCGCCGACGAGAACACCACGGCGATGGTCCTCATAAACCCCAACAACCCGTGTGGAAGTGTCTACACCTACGAGCATCTGCAGAAGGTACGGTGCTTGTTTTGGTCTGATCATTATATTCGTTCGAATTATTGCATTATGTAATTTCACAAATAGTATATGCAGTTTAATTTGTGTGCGCTGATTAAATGATGATGTTTTATCGCTTGATTATCAGGTTGCGGAGGTGGCAAGGAAGCTCGGAATTCTGGTCATTGCAGATGAGGTGTATGGCAACTTGGTTTTTGGGAGCTCCCCGTTTATCCCCATGGGCGTCTTCGGCCACATTGCGCCTGTGCTGACGATAGGGTCTCTGTCCAAGCGGTGGATTGTGCCCGGATGGCGCCTTGGTTGGGTGGCAGTATGTGACCCCAGGAAGATTCTGCAAGAATCAAAGGTGCGGCAAGTCACTATTTATAAGTCACGAGCATTTCAACAAATGAAGTGTTTTTTAATGACTAATGTGCGCTGATCTTGATATTTTTTGTAGATTATTACGTCGATTACAAACTTCCTCAATGTTTCAACCGATCCAGCAACTTTCATTCAGGTCTTGTTCTGTTCCTCTCCAGTTCTCCGTGGTAGCTCTTGTTTTCCAATCAATCTAAAACTAGCATGTATTTGCATGATGACAGATTAATTGTTCATAAGAGAGATAATTATTTATTGATCTGCATTTGAAATGCTTATTATGAGAGTAAAAAAATGGCAAACTATATACATATGTTCTTTGTTGGTTTCCGTTACTTGTAGTGTGGTGTCATCCATTTTTGGCAAATAGATTTAAGGTCTATTATGTAATTGATTAGGCGGCACTTCCAAATATTTTGGAGAAGACAAGTGACGACTTTTTCAAGAGGATCCATGATCTGCTCAAGGAAACATCAGAGATCTGCTTTAGCGAGATAAAGAACAACATCAAGTGCATTACTTGTCCACACAAGCCAGAGGGATCCATGTTTGTGATGGTAAGGTTGTTTTTACAGAAAGTTGTAAATTAGCCAATCCAGATTTCTTGTTTTATATATAAATTAATGTGTGCATTGAAGGCTGCTATTGAATTAGCCGTATTATGCACACATTAATTATAGAACAAGCTAAAAATATTCTACAAGCTTCTTATTCAATCTTCTTATACTATGGTATCATCATGTCATCATAAAACAGGTAAAACTGAACTTGTACCTTCTGGAGGGGATCCATGACGATATTGAATTTTGCTGTCAGTTGGCAAAAGAAGAGTCGGTAATTTTATGCCCAGGTAGGGATGCATCTGCACATAAAAAACTACATGTGAAGAATTTTTATTATTGTAAATAGCTACATCTGAAGAAGTTGTCCCTCTGAATCTATTACTTTTTTGAACCAAGGGATTATTTTAGTTATTTAGACATTCTAAACACTACATCTACCAAAAGATACAACGCTTGAATATTGTTGTGTATTACTTCATCTACTGTTATATGTTCATTATAACTATTTCTGTATGAATATCCGGTAAAAATTATTTTATGGGTAATGTGTATCGATCCTTTTAGCATAATAGGTGTTGATACTTTAGAAAGAAAGATAGAGACAACTTTACTTTTGAGTAATATAAATAACTTAAGTGTACAAACTTTAGACTTTTTTGTTATGCTATATGTAAAATAGATAAATCTTGTTAAGTTTCAACAATATTGTTATTTGCTTATATGTTCCTTTATCACATTGGTTTGACTGACTTTTGTTCCCTCCAACATAGGGAGTGTCCTTGGAATGGAGAATTGGGTCCGCATAACTTTTGCTATTGATTCATCTTCTCTTCAAGATGGACTTAAGAGGATCAAATCTTTTTGTCAAAGGCATAAGAAGAAGAATTTACTTAATGGCTTCTAATTGTACCTTGGATCAATATTGTAGCTCAGTTCCAATGCTTTCCATTGTATGTTGACAAATTTGTGGAACTTTGAGTTTCATGAGGAATAATGAAAATGAAGTTTTAATATATGGAATCAGTCACTTTCACTCTGTTCTAAAAAAATGAAATTCTTTAGTTTAGTTGACATTTATTATCTTATATTTGCCGCTTTTGTGTTTTGGGCTATTAAGATAATAATGTAAAAGTGCCCTAATGGTGAAATAAGTCCTATGAAAAAGGTTATAGTTGTTGAAGAAAAATCTTGAATTAGTGATAAGCTTAAAAGAACAAGAGGGAGCCCGCTGTGCTTTTGTTTCTATTCTCATTTGCCTCGTCGGTTAAGATTATAGTTGCGACAACTGTTTGTGTTGATTTGTATTGTAGTTGATGCCTAGAACAGTCGTAGTCACAAACCAATATGTCCGAATTCGGAGATACTCAAAGTCAAACCAAGGGCTTTTCAAGTAATTTTCTAAAGTCACGAGAGCCATGGTAACCTTTAGCCATAGAAAAGCTCCATCCTTGAATACCTTCTTTGATTTGTATTGTAGTTGATGCCTAGAACAGTCGTAGTCACAAACCAATATGTCCGAATTTGGACATACTCAAAGTCAAACCAAGGGCTTTTCAAGTAATTTTCCAAAGTCACGAGAGCCATGGTAACCTTTAGCCATAGAAAAGCTCCATCCTTGAATACCTTCTTGAGGACAATTGTTCTCTAAACTATTTTTTATTTGAGTCAAAAGAAGGATTATATTAATATATAGTTAGTACATACTCAAGTTACAAGCACGCTGTAAATTAAAAAAATTACAACATAGCACTCAACATGTAGCTCGAAAACTCAATTTTAAACCTATTTGACGGTCCTTATGGATGACTGCAGATCGCACGAGACAAGTGGCCTTCGTGCGCCATACATGACTCAACCGAAGTAGTGCCACAACCCAATGAATGACAACCAACATTCCTGTAGGCGGGATTGAGCATCATCTTCTTTCTCATGTCTCCCTCCTTGCTTCTACCATCGAAGAAGAGAGAAACTAGATCCAAAGTTCTCACTAGACCTTCATCGTGATTGGATCTAATAACGACAAAACGGAGAAGAGCCTAGAGAATTTTAATCCATGTCGGTGACATCATCCCCGCCTCCATGTCACCGTTCAAAAACCTAATTCTCCATGTCGTCATGAAGTTGTTGACGTCGCCTCACCACCTTCATCGGAGCCGCCGTGGAGAGACCAAATCCACCCTTCCTCTTCGCCGTTGTCGGAGAAGAAGAGGAGGAAAACAAATTTTCAATACCAAAATTCTTGGCATGGGAAAAATTCAATCATAATTTAGGATTCGATCTAAACTAAATTATTGGAGAGACGGGACCCCTACTTCCTTCGACCCTCGCAGATCGCCGGAGGGAGGAAGGGAGAGGGACCAAAGGCGATGGAGGAGACGACGGCTTCTTGGTGGCAGGGCGGGAGGAGACACGGTCTCGTTCATTTCAAAAAAAGTGACTTAGCATTAAACCTAAGCATATTAATCTCTAAACTAAACTAAATTAAGATGAGCCCTTAACCATAAAACCTAAGCATATTGATCTAATAATTATTCAACCGCAATTCCAGATCGATATCTCGGGTTCCGTCCCACTTGGCTGCTTGAAACTACCCATCGTCACCCTCACTACGAAAAAATGAACTAGGAATTTTACATTCCTTCGCGGGTTTATTAAAATTACGTCACTTATGTATTTTATTTATTAAATGGAGCAATTGCATGACAACCATCGTTTTATAATCCAATTACATTTTCATCTTTTTTTTAGATTTTGCAAATTTACCATCACTTATTGAATTTGAACAACCAATGTATCACAAGATCAGTGAAGTGCTCTAACGGTATTAACTTCCTTGGACAAAGACGAAAATACCCCTTTACGAATTTACCATAGTTTTGATGTGATTTCACCACGATTTGAAATGAGACACTAGAATCATTTCAAATTTCAAAATCTGGACAAATCATAATTTTGATCAAATTTTGTATAATATTAAATTATGGACAGAAATTAAATTTTAAAACTAGAAAAAATAGACATAATTTTGACAACATTCTTGGCAATACATGCCCTCATCATGAACTCCTTGCTCATCATCATTGTCAGCTTTTTGTTTTTACCTTTTGCTTGTCTTCTTTGGCTCCGTCTTTTTTGGTTGTGGCGGCTTTGGATATGTTTTGATATCTCTTTGGTTCCTCATCTAACAAGCTCCAATATTAACGAACTCGTAACAACAAGTTTCGACCTACAATCCACGTGTTTGCAATACCTTGGTTCAAGTCGGGCGCAATACCTTGGTTCAAATGCAAATGTTGGCACCTCTGCATAAAAAAAAACTAATTCTTCCTCCATGCTAACTACTCCTCTTATCGTCCGTAACCCAATGCTCCTCGTGCGCGGCCCGCCCCTCTCGCTCCGGCCGCACATGAGCTCGCTCTGCCGCCGCCCTATGCTAGCTAGGGTTAGGGTTCGATTTGGGCATGAGAGAGAGAGTATGGGCATCCAATCCCCTTTTTCTGGGTGTTTGCTTTTATTTATTTATTTATTCGGGTTGGGTTGATTATAGTAAAAAGTGATGATAAATGACGTGTTCCGATTCAAAAAATGATGGAGATTTTATAAACGGAATAGCTATACGTTGGATCATCGAACCTTCTGACCGCTCCACAACCGTTGAATGCTAATCGCGATTTGTGATCCTTGCATTATCGCTTGCCCTTTGCACCGGTCAGAAGACCGAGTCGAATAGCCCAGTCGCACATATAGCAGCGTTCTTTTACAAAATCTCAAAATCAATGATGATTCCTCAGATTTCCTAATGATGGCGAAAACGCTATTGTCTTATTTTAAATCATCCGCTAAATATAGATCGCGACATCTCATTTGACTTGAATAAAAAATCATGAACATCTCTAGGCGGAGAGGTCAACGCCTAAGAAGTCTGGAAGGTCCCATAGCAGCGTCGTGCACAGTCCCCGCAAGGCCGCAATTCACATTCTGCTCGATCTCCTCCCGCTCCCATCCCCGCCTTAAACCCTAAACCATGGCCTCCCGCGCCGGCGCGGAGGCCGCCCTCCTCCTCGCGGTGGCGCTCCTCCTCCCTCTTCGCCTCTTCTCCCTCGTTCTTCGCTCCCGCCTCTCCGCGCCACGCCGGACCCGCTCCGCCGCGGGGCTGCTCGCCGTCGCCGCTCTCCTCACCGCCATCTGCGCCGTGCCCGATGCCGGCTCCAGCACCGGCGTCGCTCAGGCTGACGCGTTGCGGTCGGAGGTCGAGGCTCTCAGGCTCAAGGTCGCGCGGCTGGGTGAGGCGTCTTCCTCCCTTATGATTTCTCCAAAGTCCAAATGCTGCTGCTTTTTTGACCTCTTTGTCAGTGTAATTTCAGTTCTTTGTAGCAAAAGGTTCGAAATTTCATTGCGTTAGTAGTATAAAGGCATGAGATAACAGGTGCCAGCTAGCTGCTGCACCTTGTTGCTGTCTGGTCAAGCGCCAAATATACTTATGCTTTCACTCGATTGAAAATTATTTAGTAATTATGGGATCCATTTCGTCAACAGAATCCTTGTTGGAGGAAAATACAAAAGCTTTGAACAGTAAGGCTAGTATTCTGGAGGAGGGCAGCAAACACATTGAAGCAATGGAGCGCGACATTCAGCTTCTTATGAATGGACAGGACAGTACAAAGGTATGGAGTTAGAAAAGAAAAAAATAATAATGATGCATTGCCTTGCGTCTAGAAAAACAATTAAAATTTCAACTTGTTAGCTCAGTGTTTCACTTTTTTTAATGCATGGTCACTACCTATATAAATAGAAAACATTTTTCTCTTTCTTTCTTGGATGCTAGCATATGCCGGTGTCATGGATAACAACTGAATTAAGCATTTCCAGATGTTGCATTAGCTGTTGGCAGAGGTAGAGAATGAAAACTGTGTAGGAGGTTTGATTTATAATATGTGTATATTTTTGGAGATGGAAAGTAGCAAGAGTGCAAGACACTTAGATATCCATTTTTTTTCAGTTTCTGATTTATTCTCTTGTGATATATGATTTGTTACACACCTAATTTTGCTGTTCGCCGTTAGACCAAAATTGAGATTATTCATTCAGAACTTGATGTGATAGTTTATGTTCTCTGTTAATTAGTCCTGTTATGACAAAATTTTATTCTTCTGAAACCTTGGTACAACAAGAAATTGTGTAGCCAAGTGCTCTTCTTGCATGTAGTAACACTAGCTCTCTACACTTGCAGAACACCCGAAGCATAGCATACTCAGCAGACAATATCAAAGATATGGAAGATGAGGTACACTTTTTGGTTTCGTTTTACAAAAGTGAATCTCACTCCGCATTGTTTCTATTATACGAATTGATATTATAGCTCTTCTCATGAATACATGTTTATCTATTTAAATTTAAAAGGGTTTTAATATAAACTCTTACTTCTTTATCTGGGTTCGAAGGTGTTGAAAGCACGTGCATGTTTTCAGTGTCATCATTTATATTGGCAAAATATGTAAAAAGCAGTAGTCAACAAATGCATATTGAAAAGGCAGTTATAGAACTCATGACGTGAATACTGTTTATATAGGTACAAGAGCTCCAGCAGGAAGTCAGTAAAATAAACAACAATGCTTACACCATAGAATCTTTAGCGCGTGATGCTGAGAAAAGGGTCGAAGCTTTGAGCTCTGAGGTCAAAAAGGTATGCTTTGGATCTCCTAACTGATGTTCTTATGCTATCCACTTTTATTCTGCATTTATTGCTCATATTTATTTTTTGCACATCATCATGGTTAATTATTATGGTGAGCAGCAAAGATAATTTGAGGCAGAGTTTGATAGTTGTGATTATCACCTGAAAAACAATGAAAGTCTGTTATAAATTGGAGGTAACTAGCCTTGCGCTCATGCTTTGCCATGGAAAAATAAACTAAACTGCAAAACTCTCCATCTTTTATAGGATATGGATATTTTTTTTCATAGAGATGTAGGTAATATCAGTCTTTCAATTCTGTGGAGTATCTCCGTTAAGTTTTTGTGAATGCGAGATTGTATTGTGCGAAGGGATGGCATGCACACTAGTTAGTTTATTTGTTTGGATGTAATCAATTAATTCACGCAAAGGCAAAAGAATGCATCAACATTCCACAAGGACACAAGAACTCTTTGTTTGGATGTAATCAATTAGTTCATGCAAAGGCAAAAGAATGCATCAGCATTCCACAAGGACATGAGAACTCATTGTTGTACAAATGCTATTCACGCATATGTTCTTTTGCCTTCGGAATAGTAATACAGATTCAGATGTTTGAGACCAAGTATGTTCACACAGATGTTCAATCATGATCACAATCTATTTATTTCATCTTAAAAACTACGCCTATGCGGTTGCCAATCTAAATCACTATCGAGCAAATCTGCATCAGAGAAGAACCAGCAAAATGATTCGTTACCAATCCATACAACTCTTTCATGAAGTGGACTGATGAAGCAGTGAAACTGTGTACTGTCTTGCCAGAGGCAAAAAAATTGACACCATACGTATGGTGTTGCAGTAACAGCCTAACAGGCTGGACATCCATCGCTGATGTTTTGTGCTGCATCAGTGCCACTGCTATCGATCCATGCTGTCGACCAGTTTTGCTCCCCAATTGAGAGACACTAAACCAGTTTGCTTGCTGCCTGATTTTCTCTCAACCTCCAGTCTTTTCTGTCCAGTGTGCTCGCCAGCGTAGTGGACATTGGATTGTGCTGCTCGGAGCAAAATTTGAACTTGCTGCCCTAAATCGTATGCTCTTAGTAACAGATCGAGATCCTCAGATGAAATTGAGCTCCGTTTGCCTTGGACCAATACCATCATGAGCTCTGCCTCACCTTCAGTGATATCCCCACATTGGACTGAGCTGTTTCTAGTATGCATCTGGTTTGATTTGTTTCCCTTGCCCTACTGTCATCTCTGTTTGTGCATTGGGACACAGGTTTGGCATCTCTCTTTCTTTAATCTGTTTACCTGTTGCATTCCAACTCCTGTTCTGTTGGTAGAATTCGAGGAATAATGTGCTACTTGGAACTCCCAGCTCGAATAACGCCTGAAACTTGCACTAATTCAAAAAAGTAAGTCCAAATTATTGGCAGAATTCAAGTGGGGTGAAAACTGGAGGAATGGCTTAGATTGTTGTTGATGTGGTGGAACCTTCAAAACTTTTGGGGCATATGGCAGGTTGGAGGTGTTCTAGTGACTATGCTGGATGTGCCCTACGCTGGATGTGAAGGAAGATGAGCGTGTGTGTCTTCCAGTTTGCTAGGGTGGGTTAAGTTTGTATGATCCATTGATCCCACCCCCGCTTACCAGCAAAATAATTACCCAATTTCTCATGCTACTGGATTTTTTGGTTCATGGTGGGATTTTGTCACTAAGCCATAATCTTAATTTACACGGGCATACATAGTTGTAGTTCTTTGAAATAGGTAAAAATAAGTCGGTCTCTGTTATGGTGTACAAGAAGTTATAGGCTTGTGAGATTTACTGTTAAGGAAACAGGCATAAACCATGATGATGAACCTGATTCTCATTTATGACAGTAAACTTAATAAAGATATTAAAGAAAATATTACCATGTTAATTTTGCAATTTCTATATCAGATAGAGGATATAATTGCGGAGCAGTGGATCCAAATTCGACAATTTGAACAAGCATTTGTTTTGACCAAGGTAATCCATCACTCAGTGCTGATATACATTGTGCCGAAGCAGTTCTTTCATTGAATGAAATGAATGCAGATGATGACGTCAAAGGTTCACGAGAGAAGCAAGCCATCAAAGGCGGTGTACAAGTGGCCTGGAAAAGATACAGTTCTAAAGGTAATTTGGCACCTCAGTTGCAATAGTGTAAACATGCTGGCACATTAATCCAATTCTAGTTGACAAGGAGTCCATGATTAAATAACAAGCGCTGTCCTAAAGGGCAGCACCTAAAGCCACTAGTAGTAATTTTGGTTATAGTGATCCCAATCCTATTCCTTGATGGAGATGTGGTTAGATAGTTTAGTCCATCCTCACATAAAGGACATGCTTTGTGTCCTGGTTATCAAGCTAAGGATCTCTTTCTAATATTCTCTCACCCCAACCTATGTCCTGATTTCTGGCTCCTTTTCAGTTGCTCTCATTTGTATTTTATGTACTCTGATGTATTAAAGCCATCATTCCAAGAGATGATGCTATTATAATTTGTAGAAGGTTTCTATAGTTTGTAAAATATTTATTATGTTTCTGTTAGATTTTAACAGTGTAAACTTATCCATTAGATTGGCTGGTTTACGTTGGTTCGCCAAACCTATCACAACCCTCCTCCTTTACCCGGGCTTGGGACCCGCTATGTCAAATAGTGTAACATTATCCTGTCTTTTATATCAGAAAAGAGCTCTCGAAACAAACAGAAGTTCCTAGGAATCATATGCTAATGAAAAGCATTTGTTTGGCACAAACTATTCATTCTGCACATCACTAATCCCTTGAGTATATGACAGTCTCTTGTATTTTCTAAATGCGATTTTATGATGTTTCCATCTGCAGTATGTCGGCAATATTGATCTCAATGGTATTTTTCTTAGAGGGGCATCATATGCAACGTCCTGCTTTTCTAATGCATATAAACAGTCGAGGAGTTTTATACAAGCAATTAACAAATACTGCTATGAGGTACTTGTTATTGCCCCATATCTTGGATTGTTAATATTTCTAGACATGAAGTGTGAAACACATGTGCTCACTTAGTTGTACCAAAGAAAGATGTTCCAGTTTCTAAAGCATATAAAATGGTTAAATCTTGACAAAGAACATACAAAATACATGAACCTCTCTCTTTTTGTTTGTTTTCTTTAATTGATCCAGTCACAGATACTATTTTATTATCTCTAGAAATTGTGGCAGTAGCTACTGTCTTGGAGGCAAAATGTGCTTCTTGATGTGAATTTTTTCCTTCCTCTTTTATAGGTTACTCGGTTTGGCAAAGCAATCCGTCGCCAATCAATTTCTGATACGCACAGGCCTGATGTCTTCTTCTTGGGTGGTTCTGTTTCAAAGAGATCATGTATTTCTCTTCCTTATAAGCAATTTAAGAATTCAATGTTATCAGCGCAGAAGTTTCATAGTAAGGTGCATACTTTTCATTATCTCCTATTTAAGTAAATTATAGTTAGTGCGTTTTTTATTTAATGTATGGTTAATTTAGATAGTTTGAATGTTCCTGTTGTATTTTATACAATAAATCTTATTCATAGCATAGGTTCGGTAACAGCAAACGAAAGATAGCCTGACTGCTTCCTAATGTTGCATGGTCATTGCTGCATCAAAACATTTTTATCGTTACTTTATCTAGATACCGACAATACTTGGTTTCCAATCAGGAAGCAGTGAGCAAGTGTAGAAATATAATAGAAGACTAATGAACCATTTAGCCTTATACAAGCATCTTTATATGGAGTTGATGACTAATTTCCAGACTAATGAAGCATTTAACTAATACTGGGACGATGTCTCCGTTCCACCGCAAATAGGGACCCATCTCGGGGGTCATGAACGTATAGGTGATTATTAGCAGTGGATACTGATGAACGTATAGGTGACGATAAAGAATTTATATTGGACATGTTGCTGTTTTAATCGTATAATACAAATTTCATAAGAGATTGTGTATCCCTAGATGTATTCCTTTTATAATCCTCTGCTATTAATTCGTTCACTAATTTTATATGGACGTCAGAGTAATGGTCAGTGACTTTTGCAGGTCCAAGTATTTATCCAAAATTCGATGATATCCAATAAATATAGCCGAGGTTTAGCAAACGAGCCAGTTACATTTTTCTTGGTGAGTGTTTCTCCACTATTATGCTTGATCCTTAATGACCTATTTCAAAAAATTACAAGAAATTTCCCTCAAACTGCAGGCTTATCTTGTTCTTATTTCACCAATGTGGATTGCTTGGTTCGTGTATTCAATGAGATTCGGCTCAAGGAAATGACAACTTGTCATGAAACAATAGTTGTGCAGTTTTGGTCTTATTAAAGAAAAAATACGTGACAAGTTTAGAAGAGTACCAGGAGGTGAAATGTACTGTATCTTTGTGTATATCTTGTAATTGATACAGAATGATTCAAATTATCGCATCTCGTTGATTTATGGATCCTGCAGTTCACCTCAGTTCGAACTGCGGGTCCATGTGCATACGCTACCATTTTGCGTTTAGTTTTCTCACATTTCCCTTCGGTGTGTCAACCATTACTCTTTTTATCTTTTTTCTTTTTAAAAACACGAGCCGCTAGGGTCCTCTCCTCATCTCCGCCACCCCCTTCTCTTTCCTCCCCTCCGGTGGCCTCGCCGGTGGTGGAAAGGAGAGGGAAGCCCTCCATCCTCTAGCTAGTATAAGTAGTCTTCTTGCTTGTCGTTTTTTGCCGTCGGTTTTTGAGCTTTGGTCATGTCCCACTTTCCTTTCTTTCTATGGAAGCTTCTTGTGGTTGCCACCGTCGGCCTTGCCATTGTGAGCGAGTCGGTTCGTGCAGCGGGTCACCCGAACCCTCCATCCAATAACATAGATCTAGGCCTTTCACCCCCTCCTTCATCCTCGACCTCTGCTGCTGGCTTGGGCTTTCCCCTCCCGCTCCTTCGCAGATTTAAGCCTCCAAGCTCTAGATCCGTTGTCTCCCTCATCGGATCTCGCCCCTCTTTCCCCACCGCTGCCCCATGTTAGCCTTTCCCCCATTCTCCGGAGGCACAAGAGGACCACATCAGTGATTGCCGCCTCTGCGCCTCGTCGAAGTCGTCTTCGGTTGGATCCGCCACTTCACCACTCCGGCACCCGGAGTCCGAGGTGCGATTTGTCTCCGTCCTACCATGGAGGGTTTCGCCGCACATGCGTAGCTCGCCTTCTCGTCGGGGCAAGCCCTATCACCTGGGTTTGTTCCTCCCCTCGGTTGGTTTGGACTATCCGGCGCGCTTGAGTTGGGTCCTTTTGCGCCGAATAGTGACCGGGCTGCCCGTAGTACAACACTACAACAACAAAGCCCAGCTCGCCAAGTTCAGCTTGCTCCGTGGAAGAATGCTCGACTCCACTCACACCGGGTGTCCACGACCCAGCCCATTTGCGTCTCGGTGAAAGTTCAACCATACTCCAAACACCGATGAACATTCATGTCGGCATCTTGCTCCTACCTCAATCTCCACAAATGCGGTGGAGGCTCGTCGCTTGACTGTCTTTCGATTGCTTGATGCCACTCGGAGTTACGCCAACAATTACCATGTTGAGCCGACTTATCTCGCTTCGTCCATGTGACGGGTTTACAAGAGGATGGCGGAGGAGGGAGTAGCGGCAACAAGATGCCAACATCTTGAGATAGAGGTCCTAAATCTACAACTACTAGGGAGGGGAGGCAGTTGGGGGGGGGGGTGTCGGGGAGGGGGTGTTGGGCATATTTTCCGGCTTGGAAAAGGGAGGGTGGGCTTCCCTCTCTTGCTCACCGCCGATGAGCCGGGGTGGAGAGGAGGGGAGCCCGACAAGACGGCAACGACGGTGGCGGTGGAACCCTAGCGGGGAGATAGGCGATCCTAGCCACGTGATCTAGTTGTTCCCTATTGTTATGGAGCCAACTTAAAGTCCAAGGTTATTCACTAAGAAATTGCGGGAGGCTATCTTTTATGTTTCAAAGGTTTTCAAAAATTAAATTATAGTTGCAAATTTGGTTACGGTAAGCACCCACAATCTTATGTTTCAAATATATAAACAAGTCACTGAATAATTGTATTTTTTTCTATAAGTGGTAACTCATGACGATTGTGGTGCGGATTCTAGTTGTGAAAATTCTCTTTCAAGGAAAAAAATGTAACAACATGGGTTCGAGACTCTTTTTCGAGTTCCGAGTCGTATGCTTGACAAAAAAGCGACGAACTCGGGAGTAGTGCTTGTCCAAATGGGCGGCACGGCCCGGCACGGTCGAGACACGAAAAGGCCCGACCCATTTAATTTTGGCCCACGATACGACACGGAATTTGGTAGCGATGCCGGGCCGGCTGCCCGATAAGCATGGCACGGTCGGCCCGCTCGAGCACGGCTAGGCCCGGCAGGGCGGATGGGGTGGCGGCTAGCCGGGCGAGCCGGGCGAGGGCGGATGGGGCGGCGGCCGGCGGAGGAGGGCGACCGTGCGTAGCCGACGGAGGAGCACTAGCTCGACGGGGGTGGATGGGGCGGCGACAGGGCGGAGGAGGGAGACCGTGCGTGGCCAACGGAGGAGCGCTAGCCGGACAGGGCGGATGGAGCGGCGGTCGGAGGAGGAGCGCGAGCTGGTTGGGGGTGGATGGGGTAGAGGTCGGCGGAGGAGCGCGAGCTGGTTGGGGGTGGATGGGGCGACGGTCGGCGGAGGAGCGGAAGATGGCGCAGAGGGGTCGACGTCGTTGGCTTCCACACGCGTGAGAGGTTGCCTGCAGCGACCGTTGTTCGCTCGCACGCCCAAGAGGCAACGGCTAGGGTTAGCTTTCGCGCTAGCTTTGTTGGTGGGCTGGACTGTTCCTACCTGGACAAGTTGACTCGATCGACCCTTGGCGGAGTGAAGTGTGTCGTGTCGTGCGGGCTATTGGGCCACTTCCGTGCCTAGCCGGTCCGCCGGTAATCGAGCCATGCTTTTGCCGCCCGTTGGGCCATGCCCTCGACCCAAGCATGGCACGCTATATTTAACCGGCTGGCTCGACACGAAATTAAACGGGTCGTGTCGTGTTTGGACCGGACAAAAAATATCGTGCTTCGGACTTACTCGGGAGCTACTAGTTCTAACTTAGCAAAAAGTCCTATTTACCTCCCTCAATCGTCATGGTTGTCGCACTATTGCTCTCTCAACTCTAAAACCGGGTATCTATGGTCCCTCGACTATTAAAATCGTTCGTTTTACCTTTCGTCCGGTTTTTGGAGCGGTTTTAACCGACGTAGCTGGTAGGACCCACATGTCGGGATGCCACATCGTAGCTTTGAGCCCCACCAACCACTCCTCCGTCTCTGTCTATGCTCGGTGTCCTCCGGTGGGGCCCGGAGTGCCGACGTGGCGCCCGACACGTGGGCTCCACCAACCATGTTAGCTAAAACCGCTCCAAAATTCGGGCAGAGAGGTAAAACGAACGATTTTAATAGTTGAGGGTCTCGACCATAAAAGTTGAGAGAAGATAAATAAGACTTTTTTTCTGCAACTATGACCCGCTCTCTCCTCCGGTCCAAAGCCCATTCTCACGAGTCCCAACGTCCAGGTCGTCTGTCTTTATTACCAGATAATAAAAAACATCATTAAATAAAAAAGGAAATGACAGTAAAATACAAAATAATGTTTTTAAATAATTTTTGGTTGGTGCCTTGTGGTGCCGTCTGCCGTGTAGAAGGGAGACGGAGAAGGGGGAGGCCAGGAGAGGAGGAACGGGGAGCCTGCAGCGACCATGGATTCCGACCACTGGATCTCACGCCTCATGGCCGCCAAGCGGCAGTACGCGCTGCAGCGTGCGCAGCGCCACCATACCACCCCCGCATCCCACCATGGTACCCTTCAACCTCGTTTCTTGATCCGGTCTTTCTTGAACTGGATTGGCCTGTCCTGTGGCCTAGATTATCTCTTGGATCTCGATTCGGTGCTCGAGGATTGGGGTCATGTGTGGACCGTTTAATTTCTCACAATCTTTGCGATTATCGTTGGATTTGTATTCTATTTGGTGAGCACCTGAGAAAATATTCCATGTTGAGGCAGGAATGCATCTTGTTTTTCTTCCATTTCGTTGCATATACGGGCGTTGGTGAGATTTTTAGATTCGTAATAAGGAGAGGAAGGACAAACAAACAAAAGACTTTTGGAATAGTTATGGTGTACGAATAATTTCTTCTCACATAGTGATCCTCCATTTGTTTTAGCATTTCCGCCATCCTCTATGCATGGATACTATATTTATTGGAAAGGTTTGGGCTTGTACCGAGTGCTTGCTATACCATTGTTTTCTACTTTGAATGGTATGTTTTTCTGAAAAGGTGCAGTTTAGATTAACATAGTAAGTAGTAAACTTCGACCTAGAGGCTAATCAATCCTTGAAAATTACAAATAAATATACTGAACATGTATTTGGCAGAATTCTTACCCATGATCTTAGACACCACACAGTGGTTCCAAAATGTTGATTTGTCTGAAATGAGGCTTTACATGCTCCTCGATAGATGTCTTATTATATTCTTATTATGCTTCCTTTTCTTTTCTACCACTACCATGGATCCTTCTATAAATCAGTAAAACTACTTCATTTATATTGGTAATGTTCCACATGCAGATCGGTTGGCGTATGATGATATTGAGCCAGAGGACGAGGTACGCTCAGATTTCCCATGCCCTTACTGCTATGAAGATCACGATATTACATCGCTTTGTTCCCATTTGGAGGATGAACACCCTTTTGAGTCTAAAGTTGTGGTAAGGTCCATTTCCTACTGTATTATGCGCTTCCTTCATTTGACATGTCCAGATCTTTTACAGGAAAATTTAGGTTGGAATATAGTCCAATTCATACTAGTCATGCTCTGTATCATATGTAAGAACTAAGAAATGTCATTGGTCTTCTATAATTTTTTTTTAGGAATGTACTGTAGGGAAGGAACTGTACAGAGAACAAAAGCCCCAATTAAGGACAAGAAAAAAAGATTGAAAGGGAAGGGACAAATCTGAAACTACATCTATATAATAGAATAAGACAACCTAAGTATCTAAAAACTGCGCTCTTTGCTTTCCTGAACTTGATGAGCTTGCAGTGGGACTTCTGCACAAAAATAATGCAACCATGCTTTAAAGTTGTTGTTTCTCTAAGTCGGAGTTCCCTTGAAAATTGAAATTGGCTCTCCATAGTTGTGCTAGAGTAACTATGGTCTTCCATGCTAAAATATGGTCCTCCATAGTTGGTTTTTGAGCAATGTATCTTGTTCGTTGTACTAATTAAGATTCACTTCATAAATTTTATGCAAGACACCTTATATGACGCCTCCCATTCTTAGAGAATGGATCTGCTAAGCACTGAATAAACTCACACTGAATAAACTCATGTTACTGTTAACAAGCTCAATCTCGTAGAGGGTGGTGCAAAGTCATCCTAAAGACAATCTTATTGTAGTCTCCTGATCAAAGACCTCCTTTAGGTTGGCTTGAGATGATTTCAAGCTTTGAAACATAGTTTCCCTGTTCTAGTTCTAGTCTAAATGGCAAACACAATTAGAAAATTAATGTGGAGCCTCGAATATCATGTATTCGAGTGTTCAAATGGCCTCCACGAGGGAATTAGAAAAGCTGCTTAATGCAAGTACTGGTGTGTTTAATACTTGATATGATGTAAATATGTTAAATATCTCCATGATATCTAAATTTAGCATAATCCCTATCAGCAAGTTTCCACAAATAGTTTCAAAAGCACTGAGACACCAACTTTTTCACAAAAATAGTGCCTTAGATCCAAATGAACAATCATCATGCTCCACTTTAACCAGCTGGTAAACGTGTACAGTTAGCATGCCGATGCAACGCAATGAACTCACTTCCCAAGATGGGATACATTTGCTTGGTCTGATATTCCCACATTGGTCATCGACTGTTGCATTTCTCATACATGCAGCTGGTCAAATTTTGATTGATCTAGTCACTTATCAAATTAAATGTACCTAAGTGGCTATACCTGGCATAAGTTGAAGTTGTGGCCATGCTGGTGGGCATAAAAGGACGGCTTCAGCTCTATGTAAGGGATTTAAGGTTCAGCTTCAATTTTAGTTGCTTTGCCACTTGAAACACCACCATGCATATATGGAAGACCTCATCTGACACTTCTTGGTTTAATGCATAAACCAGACTCTTCTTGTGGCCTTACATTCCGTATGCTCCTAGAAGCCAGCTATTGGCAATATGAGATGATGATATGACCTGACCTGTGTATCCATTTTTATTTTATTTTTTTAATTTGTCATATTTGTTTTGAGGTGCTTTTTTTATTTCAATTGGTAACATAGTAGCACCTAAAGAGGTGGTAGCATCTGACATTTGCCCACTTTATACTCTTGTCAGGCTTGCCCAGTTTGCTCTGCAAGGATTTCGAAGGACTTGTTGGATCATATTTCCCTTCAGCACGGCTACCTCTTTAGAATATCCTTTTTAGATGAATAAGTCTTTACAGTTATTTTTCACATTTCATATTTAAGTGCTTTTTTTCAATCTTTAATCCTTTATTTCCTTTTGGTTGACCTTGTTCTTTGTTTCTTTGGGGTTTCATCCCTAGCCTACCCTGCCTTGCTTGGGATTAAATACTTTGTAGTAGTGGTTTTTTTTTGGAGGTAATTTGTAGTAGGTAGTAGTAGTTGTTGTCGTCAGTCAGTCGTATGTTTCCTTGATCAATGTGCACTTGCAGAGACATCACAGATTACGTAGAGTTTCTGGTACTGGCAATCACAATCTCTCCTATGCAGGGAGAGATCTCCAAGACACCTACTTAAAGGTTCTTCTTGGAAATAGCAGTCGAAGCGGCAGTACAAATACATCAACTTCAGTCACCGATTCACTCTTATCATCGCTAGTTCTAAATCTATCTTCAACAGAAGCCGAAGACACATCAAAATCTTCTGCTCCTGCTGTGGTGGAAAATAATTGGTTTAAAAGAGCACTTCCTACCAAGACTTGGAAGACAAGGTATGATCAACATGTTTTCCTGTTTCTTACAATGTTAGTTTTTTTTTCTGTTTCTATAGCAATTGAAATTATTTTGCCTCTTTTGAATTATATTTGTTACCTTAAAGCTGCTGGATTTTGAAGATACTTGAACTGTCCTCATTAAATTCGTTTTCTGCTGTTACTTAGTTACTTATGAGTTTTCCTGGTAAGATTAAACCCCTTTCGTATATATAGGCTGTACTGTGACCTGTGGCGTAATATACTCTTGTAACAAAAATACACCCAATGTTGGTAGCAAAAGGGGCTGTAACTCCCATACCAGATCCAGCCACACAGGACTCTTGTCTAGCCCTGAAGTTAGCTTGCTAAACTCTAGCAGATGACAAGAAATTGATTAATGCATGTGCCTAACATGAATGTGGACCACATATGTAGTTGAATTCAAATATAAGTCACAGTACCGCAGTACTGCATAGACTGCACACTGGAATGTTGGTACAATATGTCAAACAAGGTGCACCATTGAGCAACTTATTTAGGTTAATGACATTGGAATGTCAATATTATTATGATATTTTAATGTCCAATAGAGAAATCTGCATGACTTTCACATCAGCATGTTGTGATGAAATGTTTCATGCATTTCATTTTTTTAGTGCTGCTGATTCCAACCTTAGTCATGAAGAGAAGGAGCGAAGGAAGAGGCGAGCTGCAGTTCGATCAACTTTTGTGCAACATCTCCTCGTCACTACCCTTTTTGAGGACTAGCAGATAACAGCTGTCTAATGTACGAGAATCATGTGGGCCTTTAGCCCACTCATTTATCTGGATGAATAATGAACCAGTCATTTCTGATATCTTGAGGCAGTTCATCCAAGCAAGGCTGGTACCTAATTCCATCAACCTCAACGATAGACTGAAGAAGCAGGGGGCCTCTTGCCTTATATGTTTGTGGAAGCAGTTCTTGACATCTGTTTTCCACATCAAGTTCAGTTTGCTGGGCTACTGAATAGCGTGCCTTATAGAATCATGTTTTTCCATTAAATTTCAATCTGCGGTGCAGAATGTGATGTACTTTACCTTGGTTTTACTCTGAATATTTGAAGATTATCTGTTCAAATGTGGTAAATTTACAAGCCATTTCCTCCTCTCTTTTGAGCCCTGATCCTTTCCTTATAAAGCAAGTATGGTAAAAATTGCGGTTTATCTAGTGATGATGTTTGATGAATGGTCTCCATCGCGAGACGACCTGCCGTTCTTATTAAAATCGTATTGGAGACTGTCAAGATAAGGTGTAGTTTGGAGAGATTTTGATTACAAGAGCATATTTGAACCAATAGAGCTGTACGGAACAGAGATTACGTTTATGCAAACTTTTATAGTTGTTACCTCAATATGCTTGCCAAACTGTTAGAATCTTTCAGAAAAAAAAACCTTAGTCAGCTGAGAAACTGTTTTTCAATCCAATGCGCATTCTCTTTCTGATGGTTTCAAGAGATGAGTATTCTCTTCTAGATGTTTCAGTAAATACGAAGGTAAGATCCTTAAAAAGGCAATTGCCCGAGAGGCTAGTGGCTTCTTCCTACGACCAGTTGAGTGATCTTAGGGTGTTTTTGGTTTATCAGGAGGGATGGGAGTGGGAGAGCGGACGCCACCTGTTTTGTTGATGTTTGGTTAAGGTTAAGGAGGCCCGAGAACCATGTCTGGTTAAGGTTAAGCCCGATGGCAACATAAACAGAACTCAAGCGAACTATGCAGAGATCAACGTACCCACCTAAAGCAAAGTGCGCCATCAACAGCAACACAAACAGAAAGATGTCAAAGGAAACTTTAACAGATGAAATTGATCGAGCCAAAGGACGAATGGAGATGATGCCACAGTAATGCAAGAATAAAAAAGTCGCAGTCGCAGAGTTAAGGTACTAGATTAATTCCAAAACGTGATCCAGATTCCTCAAATGAATCTCGCTGGTTGGTATGCTAGCTAAAACATCACATCGCCATTTATTCTCCGTCTGTTAATATACGGCAAACTGTTTGCAATTCAATCAACGACATTGTATTAGCAAACGGAATACATGACCCCACCAGTTTGTTACGATACGGCGCTGATTGGACTGACAGCAATTCAATCAACCTCGTATATTATAGCAAACGGAGGGAGTACATTTACATGACAAAACAACCCTACATCTTCATTATTTGACCCAGGAAGCCCTAAAACACAGTTCAGTGCCACATCTACGGGTAGCTAGCGAGAAGTAGCTAGACCAAATTAAGATGAAACCAATCCTAGAAAACTGATGCTGTAATGCGACAGAGAAATGCTGACGCAGCACAGCGCTGCAAGCTACTTGTTCTGCAAGATGTTGACAACCTCTTGAATGACTTCAGTGCCTATGGAATCTGCGGCGTAAGTTATTATTGGTCAGCGACACGGAAACATGCCATATGGATGGGAGCATCAAAAGAGACCAAACGGAAATTGGTGGCAATACCTTTATCTAGTGCCAGACGTTTGTTTTCTCTTAGACAATCAGGCAAGCTCCTAGCCTCAGTCCTTTTCTTATTCAGTGAAACTATTTTCTGCTGCAATATAGGTATTGCCTTCGCTAGGTCTGCAAGTTCAGCACAGCTGAGTAGGCATGTAGAAATAAGGGCAATGCAGTGTAGAGGAAGTTGTGTTAGTCGATGTATAACAGTTAAATGTAGATTAAAGGAAGCATTCCATAACAATATTGAGGTGGTATGAGAACTATACGCGCCCAGAATCCACAATTTCAGGGTGACGATGTTTTTTAGTATTTTCCTTGCTAAAGCTAACAAATGGTACCAAGAAACTTTATGTAATGACCAAAGTTTTTGTGATGTGAAGATAAGTGCTACCTCAATGTTGTATTGTCTTTTCAGTGTGAAATGGTCATGTCAAAAAAGCATATAGTACCTTCTTAAGACAATGAATTCCCTTTGGTAAGACAATGAACTGCCTAACCTCATACTTTTTGAACGGATCCATGCATCAGCATTACAAAGAATTGTATTTGTAAATCAGATTGTCAAACAAGGTGCCGAAATCCCTTTATCACTTTTTTTTACTCCAGGAAAATTGGGAACCAAATTCCAAAAAGTGCGGGGTTAGGCAATTCATTGCCTTACCAACTTGACAAGAGAACTGAACTGCTTAATTATTCCTTTAAATAAATCTTACTGCTGAATGTAATGCAATACCTTCAAATTTTTGCTGCACAGATTTCTCTTCGAATAATTTCTGTATCTCAGCAATAGAGGAATCAACTTCTCTTTTGTATGTAGTTTGCCTTTCCAACAAGGACAACTCTCTCCAAAGATTTTCAGATTCTTTGTTAGCCTGATAAAAAGAAAGATAATTATTTCTTATAGAAATCGAGACAGATCATACATTAATTCATTAGAAGTTAGGTTGCTTACACTTTCAAGCTTTTTCCTGGACAAATCAAGTTGAATATCTAAATCTGGATCAGAAGTTCCGTCTCGATGTGATTCTTTTGCACAAGAATTATCCTGATCAAGAAAAAGATCACATATTTGTCTGCATTACCATTGTTTGTAAGGTCAAGTAAATGCCAGTTGTCAACTAACGTATGGCTTTCACTGAACAAAACTTCTGCAAGCAAGGTCTTGTTTCATAGTTAGTTACTGCAAGCATTTACAAAAATAAGTTCAATCAAGGTTCTAAATAGACCGATAAAATTCTTAAGATTAACAGGAACAACCATACTAGAATTATGGCATCAACCAGAAACTCTGGTTTCGATAACATCAAGCAGCAAAGGCAATGGTATATTGTCAATGTATATAAACTATCCTCAATTTCTTGTTTATACTACGCAATAAGAAACACGCTATCGTACAAACCAGCAGTTCAAAAGCTGCTGATAATCAGGCATTCATGGCTTAGAGATAAATTCAGTTTGTTGCTTCGAGTCATTGGGCTGGTGGCCTGTCAAAGGTGGTTAGTGTCTTGTGCTAATGACTTGCTACATAATGTCAGTTTCAGTCAAAATAACAATTAACCTCAGCTCAGAGCATCCGAGGAATGGTGAGTTTAGCCTTTTCCCTTTGCTTATCATTTTCCTAAACCCTAGCCTTATCAATGCATGATTAGGAGAGTCTGCAGTCTACTGAGAAGACTGCAGAAACAAAAATGCTCATGGGAATGAATAAACCCTAACACGCATATTTCAACATTATGAACCTTAAAAAACAAGGTATCTGATCCTCTTCATCTACGATGAATCATGAGGAAGGATGGGCACACTTACAATTTTAAAACAGAATTTGAATTCATCAAAAGTTAAAATGCACAAATTAAGTCTATTACTTCAGAAAGGAAAAGTAGCGTACATTTTCCCGCAAGACAAAACCTTCAGGTAGAGTGAAGATTTTTCTAAAGCAGTATCTTTCCCAGCTGGTCATTCTCTTATCCAGTATATCCAATACCATATGCTGAACAGCATTAAACCCCTACAGGAAAAATATAGAATATGTTTTCTTTACTCACAATGATCCTTCTGGTCTATAATTTACTACGTCATAAAATAATTTTAAAAGAGAAGGCATATAAATCACAACAAAGCAAAAGAAAATTAGCTGCTAAAGACATCAAACCATGTCATCAGGCGTGCAAGGACTACGCTACACAGGTACAACTGAAGACATTTGAAGCACCACAGTAGCTAAGTGTATTATGATGATTGGATGATTAGTCCGCCATAGATCATTCATATGTATTATAAGTAACAAAGTTTTGGGTCTCTAATTCTTTAGACCACACCTACATAAACAAGCAGAAAATAAAATTTCATAACCCAAGGTGAATCAGCTGCTGTCCCATTTCATAAGAAAAATCCGGTTAAAGTAAAATTTCTCCAGCAGGCAACACTATCTGATGACGTGGCAGTGAGATAATTTCTGAATCAGGGAAACAAAATCATAACTATTCCGGAATTCAATTCATTAGCCATTTACATTGTTTTTCATTTCTTGGCCAAAGCAAGCGTGCATAGAAAGGTGCTCTCAATTTTGTGCCATTGCAAAGAGGTCAAGGTATGGAATTAATCAGAAAGAAACACGGATCACCGAATCAGACAGCTAACTATTCATACTGTAGAAAAAACGACTACTTACTGTGGAAAATAAGCAAATACAAGAAAAAGACCTGAATGGGACAGCTACTACAGGCATCGATCTTGAAGGGATGAGTTTTGCCAACATAACAGTTGCATTCCAATACAAATTCACTTTGATTCATCCCTCGTGTTTTGTAGCATAAACACAAGGAAACGAGCCACCCAAGCCGACCTCCCCAAATCTAATTCGCCCAGCAATACTAGCAACAGAGTCGGCCGCTTACCCGGTCGAGTTCCGCAGCCTTCTGGGCCGCCTTGGCGGAGTCGAGGATCCCCCCAGTGGCCGCTTCCCTGGAGAAATGCGAGCGGAAATGTCAAGTTAACCTGCCGGCCGGCGGTGAACGAGGGAGAGAAATAAAAAACCTAGGCGGAGGGAAGAAATCCGGAGAGGACGTAACTGGCGGGCGTACTGGAAGGCGTCGCGGCTGATGTCGTCGACGATGTCGCGGGTGTCGTCGACGAAGTAGCGCGGATTCAGCCCCAGCGCCGCCTCGAACGCCGCGGAGCTCCCGTCGTCGTCTTCCATTGTCCTGCTCTAGCACGCGGGTTTGGACTGCGGCGGCGGAGCGAGATGGGGCGGGGATGGATTCGACGGCTGACGGCGCCCGCTCGAGGGTTTCAAAAATTTTCGAGGTGTGAGTGCTGTCTCGAGCTCTCGGCTCTCGCAGTCACCTTTTTTCTTTTTTCTTTTTTAGAACATTTTGACTTTTTTGGCACCATTTTGTTGAAGAAGAAAGAGAAGGAAGTTGCTGGCCATCACTAGGGCTGATTCATATAATGGACTGGGCGTCTGGGCCCATTTCTACTTGCGACCCAAGTGTAAAGTAGACCAAGGGAACCGTCAGCAACTCAGAAAAAAATAAATATAGCCATCCTGAACTATCCAAAATCACGATTAAAAAAAACATCTTTCCTTCTTTTCAATCTACTGAAAGTTGAGAAACTTTCAATCACCATGATTTATACTACAATTGATATTGTTATTTATTTCAGAAATGCTCTATATATGTCCCAGTGTTACGACTAAACCTTCCCACTAGTGTAAAATATTCCTCTGCACCTACTCAGTTACGGTCGCTTGAACTGATCGTACGGCTGGGTCGGATGGCCCAGTCGTACGTATAGTAGTTCTCTATTTATTTTTGTAGGGTTATGTAACATATAGATAGAGAAAATTTTGTTAATGTATAGATTAAGGAAAAAATGGTTTTTAAACCATCCGATTTCGAATCTACTAATGTCGGATGTTGATTGAAATTTTCTAAAACTTTCAACCGACTGAAAACTAGCAAGCCCCAAAAACTTACTACCCGAAATCAGATATCTTTACCTTGCTGACTCCACTTGAAGCAGGAAGGACGGACTGGCACAGCTGCACAAGCACATCAAAATTTCGAATCATAGCAATGGCAACCGAAATTGTACAGCAAATTTTTTCTCGAATACGCAAGAGAGAAATTGTACAGCAACTATGCGACCGATATGAACATCCATTTACAAGACATGACAGAGTTGCAGTACACGACCGACAAATGAAACAAACAAGATGGATCAGGACTCCCACAACGTTCAGTGGACTACGACTTTTTCTACATAAATATTAAAAAAAAGATGGGCAACCACCCAACTTCAGAAGGCCAGATGTTCGCAATCTGAATTTGGAACATCAGATAGGGATCAACAATGATACCAAACAGATCAATAGGACAATAATCAAAACTGAATACGCTAATCCCAATGTAATGGCAATGCTGTGCTTTATGCAGTTCTTGGTCTCAGTTCCCTCTATAGGGTTCTTTTAACCCATTATTCTTGCTTCGGATTGAAGAATTGCTGCATTTCCGTCTTTTGGTTCTGCTTCAGAGCATCTAGGATCTGCAATGTTCATGTAATAGATAATTTCATGTCTGACCTGGCGACAATTATGTAATTTTGGGGTGTGGAGCTAGAAAAAAAAACATGTTTACCTATTTGGAGTTTGGATTTGATCCTCTGGTTCTTTCACTACAATGTCAGTTACAGCATCAATGTTTCCCTGCAGCAATCACAATATAGAGCTCTATGAATGAAAGTACATAAAGACCGAGAAAAATAAAAACAGAACCCCACTTTTATAAATCTAGCAAAATCACATTTCTATTGGCACTCATAACCACATAATATGCTTCCAGAATAATTTTATAGGACTACACTTTTATTGCCATTTTGTATAGCAACATTACACTTGCTAAAACTTGCTACCACAATACTACATAAACGTTTCATTATATTTTACAAAATTATACAAAAGTAGAGTTTGTGGTACAAAATGCAAAAAAGTTGTAGCTTGGTACGAAACTACATCAATTAATGTTTAGTGGTGTGAAGTTAGTTCTCAGAACTTGTAGTTTTGTGGTATGGAGGATAACAAAGTGTAGTTTGTGACATTCTTTTTAATCCTATAGTGTAGTTCTGTGAATGTTAAAACAGAATTAACACAAAAAGCTTTAGTGTAACATGCTACTATGCTAGACATACTTGGCAAACTGAATTTTCTGCCAAATTGAGATCGGTATGGATGTGAACAAGCGTCTCAGATGTTAATTTGTTATTATTGAAAACTACAACTTATAACACTAACATCAGAAGTAATATTACTGCCAAGTTGGGGTAGACTGGAGATAGATTCCACAAGGTCCAATATAAAAAGGAAGGAGGAAAGGAAAAGGAGAAAAAAAGGAGAGGAAAACAGAAAACAGAAAAAGGGTAAACAAAGGGGGCAACTGAAAATCAAGGTTCTGGAACGTGAATTGATAAGTTCAATGTTCTCCTATCTATGGCTATCTCCTTAACAATATTCCAATCCTTCATGTCTCTCCTCTATGACCAGATATCAATAGAAAAAACTGAAAACCATCCGAAATGGCACTGTTTTTATGACCAGAGGGAGCAGTTTATCATGTGAAAGAACTGCAAATTTATGTTCAAATGAAGGGATCAAAATCGAGGTCAACTGACAGCCTTGTTTAGGTCACTCCTAAAATCACATGAATATTTTAGAAATGCCTTAATAACCATATTATTAGTGCATATGCATATGATCGGGTGGTAAGAAGCTAACATAGCGGATAGATGATCAAGCTCCTCTTAAGAGAGTGGATGCTTTGGGGGAGTTCTCTTTCCCTCTAACCTCTAACTCAAAGCTGAATAAGAGACGACAAAGCTAAGCATTCACTCGTAGCACTAAGAGTTACTAGCAATACACATTATTTCAAGAGTTGCTAGAGGCAAAACTAGACCACAGTTACCATAACAGCACTCAGGCCCAATGACAAACAAAGAAACACTAGCTAGTAGAACTATTGATTTGTACTCTATCTAACAAACATACTCCTCCAATCTGAAAGTCATGTCGTTTCAGACATGGAGAATAGGCTAAAAATGAACTAAGGATGTCTGAACGACATGACTATAAGAACAGAGGAGTATGTTCTTTAGGGAGAGAAAAAACAAGGGATAATAGCTCCTCTTAAGAGTGGTTGCTTTGGGGGAGTGTCTAACCTCTAACTCGAAGCTGAATAAGAAATGACAAAGCTACACATTCACTCATAGCATAGCCATGCATACGATTTCAAGAGTTACTAGGAGAAACTAAATAATAAAATAGCCATCATAATGTCACAAATGAATGAACAAGATAAGGTTCTAGGTGGTTCAATTAGATTTTCTATTATCATTCTAATTTGTCCAGTTCAATGATACATCTAATATAGCATTCCTAATGAGAAAAGCAATAGGTAGTGGTAACTTTTGTACAGCTACATTACAATGGGTAATGGTAACTGTCGAACTGCTACATCATGCCCTGTTTCTTTTCCCTTGAAAACTGTAGCACATGAACATATTTTTCAATTGGTGAACAATTGTTGTAAAAGCAAAATAAAGTAGATCCCTCATTTTGTCTAGAAATGAAATAGAGACTAAAAATGACTCTCCGCCAATCACAATTCACATAACAATGTAAGCTACACCTTACTGACCAAGATCAATATTATAATTATCAAGTGGACATTTCTGTTCTTTGGAAGGTATAAGCTCATCCTGAAAGGCATAATTCTATATCCAACAAACCAGGTCTACCTAATGAGAAAAGCCACATATTGTCAAGTAACTGATACCTCTATAAGAGAACTCAAGTTTGATTCCAAGAACAATAGTCATTGTTAACTAATATTGCACAGCAATCAGTTGAGCTCCCATAGTGAACTTAATCATTATTTACTAGGAGGAAAAAGTGGTGCTACAACATCCTTTGATGAACAAGGCAATGTTTCATATAAGGACAATGACCAGAGCAAGAACTAAGATATTGGTGCCACGCTTCGCCAGGTTGCATATCAAGTTGCCATAACGATGCAACAGCAGGAAGACCAGGCAAGCTGGCACATCATGCTTTCTAAAAAAAAACTGAACAAATATATGATCTCAACACTTATACACCCTCTCACTACTCACTAGAGGCATGCTACATTTCTGCAAAAATAAGAATTTCTATAGGCACTTTTAATTTCAAACAGCTTATGTGAGTCAGGGGATGATGAGTGAGTACTCACCGATGAGGTTGCTTCTTTCTCCTTCTGCTTCTCCTTCTCTCTATCTCTCTGCAACTTGGACACAAGGCCAGCCCTTCTCTTGCCCTTGCTAAGGGCATCCTCATGTTCAGACGTCGCAGAAGGCTTCTTGTCACGGATCTTCCAGACATCGCCCTTGCGGATGAGCACTTTGGCAGACTTCCAGCCCTCGGTACTGGTGTCAATGACGGTGACGTCAGTCCGGCTGTATCTCTCCCCATCGGCATCTCCGGCGCGCTCGGCCCGGCGGCGCTTCTTTGCCTTGGCGATCTTGTCCTTCTTGTCCTTGCGAGGGCCGGGCGGAGAAGCAAGGGCCAGCTGGTCGTCGGTTCTTGGACGGGGCCGGGACTGCTTGCGGAAGGCCTTGAGCGCCAGAGTATCCGAAGGTACAGAGGAAGGAACAGCGAAGACATCGGAGATCACGGCAGTGAGCTGCAGCTGCGGCTGCGGGGAATTGCTAGAGCTAGGGTTTGGCCGCGAGGGATTGCGGGGCGGCCGCTGCTGCTGCTGCTTGGGCTTGGCGGCCTTGGGAGGCGGTAGCTCCTTGACGACGGCAGGGTCAGGGTGGCGATTAGAGGAAGGAGGTGGCGAAATAATTTCGAGCGGGGAGGTTGAGGTCGTCGGCTCCCGTAGAGGAGGTCGTCGATCTGAAGGTGGGAGGGGAAGGAAAGGCCCTCTTTTGCGTGCAGCCTGTGCAGCCATGACGGCGTCCTGCTAGCGGCGGCAGCGGCAGCGGCGGCGGCGCTGAGCACCGTCTGGCAGCACGGCATTGCCTTCCTCCCCGGCTGCGACGGCGGTCGGTCTGGTGGGGACTGGGGGGCGATTGAATTGAAGGGGACGAAAACGAGAGTAGGAAGGAGAAGTGTTCTCTTTTTTTTTCTTAATTATTTTTCAGATATGCCACTGCTACATAATAAATGTTTTCCATGAAGTTTTGTAAATCCAGCTGCCTGATATGGTGCAAATTTATTATAGAAGATGCTGTAAGAGATTTGTTTTCCAAAAAAGATTATTTTTTAAAAGGGTTTTTATGTGGCATGGGTTAAGAGATAATGAAGGTTGCTATAATTCTGATCCTTTAATGTCAGACTCCATCTTTCAACCGGTTAGACAACATCGCATCGTGAATCAGCGACGTCCAGAAAGAGACATTGACAGTATCAGTGGCATGACAACGTTAAGGTGCAATGTCAGTATCGGTGGCATGACAAGCGTTAAGGTCGTAACGCAGAGTCGGATAGCACGAATGTATGTATATCATTTCCGATAGAAAATAGAGTTGCATTTTCAGTTTTGCCCAAGTCAGAAAACTCTAGTGAAATAGTACATTACAATGTGTTCAAGCTTGTGACAAACTGATAGTATTTCATTGGGGAAATTCCTTAGTCGCCATAAAAAAAATTGTTTCCTTATTGACCATAAAAACTTTCCAATTTCTTTAGTGACCACCAATTCAACATTTTATGCATTTGTGGCCACTTTCAAGAGTGAATGGTAGTAATTGGTAGGAGAAAAGATGAATTTACCTGTAAGTATTTTTATTAGATTCTACATAATAGCTATTTTTTATTATTTATATATATAAATCTACAAATGCCAACAATTTAGGTCATATAGTAGCCACATAAATCTTAGATGGAGCAATTTTGAAATTTTAATTTGTGAAGAATTATACCTTATAATTTGTGTAATTCCTGCGGATTATTTTCCAAATTTAGAATGTAATATTTGAGTTTTAAACCCATGATATTAATAGTCAGCCAGCAAAGAATATGTTTCTTTAGGTAAACTACCAAAGAATACGTAATGCCGTAATGGCTTCACAAATTGTGTGGATCTCTAATTAATTATGGACCTGGTAAATCCAACCTACTGCATAAAAACCAGAGTTTTTGTTTGAGGCATGTGGGCTCCAACTAGGCTCCGGCGTAATTTGAGGCTTTCTTTGCTGACGTTTGGATTGCCATCCGGTGGCAGGAAAATTTTGATTCAAACAACTGCCTTCGTGACATATTCTTTTTTGTACTATTCATCCTCCAATATCAATGGTTAATATGGATAATCTGAAAAAAAAAGCTCAACCGAGAATGATGATATGAGTAGGACAATCGGGTTGGACATATAGCAGTACTCTATAAAAAAATAATGATATGACATGGAATTTATAAGAAGATATAGAAGAGATGTGTTAAAACTTTAGATACATACTTATGAAAACTTTTGAAATGATTTAAGTTTCATATGTACATATTCATCAACTCTCACTAGTCACTTGGATGAAGTAAATCGATACCGTAAGATATGAAACCACAAAATAAATCTTTGCAGTGAGAGACATAATTTTATTTATCAACTCAAAATTTATTAGATAACATGACATTCAAAACCTAACACTAAGAGTAGCCTTTGGAAAAAAAAAAGGAGAAAGAAGATGGTAATATGACATTTTGACATATGACATCTACTATGCTACATAGGACAAAATCGTCTTGTTCACCTACAGAAGAGGAAAACAAAACGTTTTGTCACTTGAGTAAGTCAGATACTAGTACTTCAGATGGTTAGTATATGATTATATATATCAACAGAAGAAGTCATTTTACTACTGCGAACAATCTATTTTTCCATTTAATCTCTTAAATTATTGAAATTTATCAAATGCACTCCTAATTATTTTTTTCACTTTGAAATTGTTTACCATGATATATAATATCATTCCATGTGTGAAAAATTGATAGTTTTTTAAAGATATAATTGCATGAGTGTCCCTACTTTATACCTCAACTATAAATTTACTCTCGTTTTTTCAACTTTGCATTGTTGCCCCTACTTTGACTAGTCTTCACACCATTGCCCCTATTTTGTATGCATACTATTTAGACACTACAAAATATAATCAGAAAATACAAATACTATATATTTTTAACTAGTTATTATTGTTATTATTATTATTATGTTGTCAACTGTCATCATACAAAAATTTATGTTTTTTCAACTTTGCATTGTTGCCCCTACTTTGACTAGTCTTCACACCATTGCCCCTATTTTGTATGCATACTATTTAGACACTACAAAATATAATCAGAAAATACAAATACTATATATTTTTAACTAGTTATTATTGTTATTATTATTATTATGTTGTCAACTGTCATCATACAAAAATTTATGTTTAAGTTAATGTATATGGGCGTGGGCGTATCCAGTACCGTAGGCTCCCGTATATGGACAAACAAAAAAAAATTACATAAAGAATATGCTATACTGACTGGAAAAATTCAAAGAAGTTAATTGAGTTATAATTTTATCTTGAGTTTGGAAGACAAAGTGAATTATGACTAGGACTCTGGGAGTTAAATATACTCCAAAGTGAACTATTCAGAGTTTGTCCAATGTCCACATATGTTCTACTCTTTCCTGCATGCATGCTGTATTTGTCAGCTCATGGACCGGCCCAAAATGATCGCAACCACCCGTTTCAGGCACGTCCAGTGTAGCCAGATCGCGTTGATAGCTATCCTAGCTCAAGTTTGCCTTAAAAAAAAAAAGAAACTATCCCACCTCAAGTACAATGTTATGAGTGTAGCAACTTTACAATTTGCTCTTCTGCATAATAGCAAATTTTAAACTGGAATTCAAATCTAGAAAATATGCAATTACTACAATTACAAGTGAAAATGAAACTTAACACAGGTCATGTTCCTCCATTAAAATTTGTAGGATTGATATGATACTACAGATCAACATGACAACAATTTAACATGAAGGCAATATATGGTTGAAATAAACATACATATACTTTCCAAAAGGAAAAGACCTAACAAAGCTTAATCGAGTTGACTTTGAGGCTTGATTAACTTTCAGTTTCAGGCTCAAAACTTCAAAAGTAGAGTTCATTCTCACCACTATCTAATATTCACAATGTTGCATGTTGCTAAGTTGCTTAACTCAGGCAGGAACGGATACTGAACTTGTTCATCTCAGCCAGACCAATAACCCTTCACCAAGCACTACAGATTCTCTAGAAGACTGCTAGCAGATGAGGTGTTCTCCAAAAAGTAGCAGCTCAACAAACATACTGCCTATTTGGTTATATGGATTGCTGCCTTCATTCCTCAGATAGATGCCGATGGCAAGACTGAGTCTTCAATATAAGACTTTTGACAGTTATTTCTCAAAACATGAGACAGATAGTTGCACGTATATGGTTTGATCCACCTCCTTGTGACTCTTCTGCACACAAGCAAAACGTTAAAAAAACAATGCAGTACTACTGGGGAGGATTTCGAGAGGGAAGCGATCCACTCTTTCTAATTACTTTTAAAAGTTACTCTGCATACCGAATAGTAACATTGAAGCTGCAGGAGACGTTCATTATTAGTATAAAAGATATATACTCAACCATAAAATTTCTCAGATAGAGCATGTCTGCTCCCTCTGCAACTTTCTGAGAACAACTTCTCTCAGTTCAGTTTGTAGCTCATATGTTCTTTCATAGCTACAACTTAAATTAGACAAAGAGCAAATTAGACAGCCAAATACTAGATGATTGAGCATATGTGTTAAGTTAAAGACGTAAGAGATCTACTCAATGAACTTTATCCCATCAATTTAGACTAGATTTTCCACTGCTGCAGCACATAAGGATAGCCAATGAGAATAATATGTATGTGTATGATAACTTACCATGTACCTTGCACCATGCTATAGAGTATTAGCTTCATCACAGTTATCAGCAGAATGCCATACAGAGTTGCTCTAAGGCTTGCACCAGCCAAATGGAATAGCAAATCATTAAACATTAGAACAAACACTCAGGAATGCCAACCATTAGCACGGCAATAGTTGCGAGAATTAGAATGTGAACGTGCCTCTTTGACTTTTTTGAACAAATTGTACGCAGTCTCAACTTTGTTCATTTCCAACAACTTATTATTCAGCTTGCTGTAAACAACTCTTCCAAGACAGAAGCCATTCCGAAGTGATTCCTCCACCACGAACACAGCAGCATCAACCTTACCCACATTACTCAGACCATTTACGATAAATTCGTAAATCTCCTTATCGGATGGATACCCACACTCTTGCATCTCCTCCCAAAGCTTCAAAATAGTTCCACTCTTCCCAAATCTAGCTAGTCTTTCAAGCAGAAGCTTATATGCTTTCAAGGATATTATACAACCAGCTTTCCTACTCTTTTTGTATATCATCAATGCAGCATGAGGAGGACCAAATGTACATAGTGGCTCAATGATTGATGTGATAAACCCAGTATTTGGAAGAACACCTCGAGCCAGCATGTCATCAAACAGTTGAAGCACATCAGCCACCCTGCGTTTTCTCAGAAAGGCTCTAATCATCATAAAGTATGTGTCAATGTTTGAAGGACAATTCATGTCCACCATATCCTTATAATACTTCATGCACCTGTCCAAATCCCCAGTGGAGGCAAAATTTAAAATAACAGCATTATAGGCCATCATACTCGGACCATGTCCCTCTTGTACCATATTCTCAAACACCTTGAGTGCCTCCTCAGCCTTCCCTGCTCTCCCCAACACCTCAATTAGATGACAATGTGAAACCTCATCAGGCACCAGCTTATCCTCCTGCATCTTTGCCCAAACATCTTCCAACTTATCAACCCTCCCAAACCTCGCCCAACCACCCATCACCTCATTGTAAGCATGGTTATCAAGACCAAGCGACTCCTCGCGAGCGGCCAGCAAAAGGGAGCTGGCAAGGCGTACATGTGATCTTCGGCAAAGGCACCTGATGAGGATGGCCAAGGCCTCCTTTTTGTGGCAAGCTTTCTCAATACCAAATCCAAACTGGTCGGTACTGAGCACTTCAACGGCCCTGCTGACATGCCTGGCCGCAACTAAGCTATCGATGATGATCTCCAGTGTGGTCAGGTCTGGAAAGATGCCGCTTTTGCGCATGATCTTCAGGGCGTCGTCGAGAAAGTCGAAGAATTTCTTCCTGCCCAGCGCCCTGATGACGATGTTGCAGGTCTCGACAGACGGCAGTGGATTCGAATTGCTGACCGCCCAGTCGAAGAAGGCAACAGTGGCGGCGCCGCCGATTCCGCCGCCGTTGACGACGTCGGAGAGCACCTCCGGAGCAAGGGCCGCCGCGGCGTTGAGGCCCGTGGAGGAGAGCGCGCGGTGTAGCGCCTCGCGGCCGGGGGCTTGCGGAGGAAGACCCCCGGAGGCGATCCGCGGACGATAGGAGGAGGGCAGTGGGCGGCGGCGGTGGGCAAGACGGGGGAGGAGCAGATGTGATTGGATTGGGAGCGGGGTTGATGGAGTGGAGGTCTGGTGGGAGAGGCAGCCGTGTACTAGGTTGAGTGGAGGAGAGGATGCGGAGGGAGGAGACGACCATTTCCTCGGTGGCGGAGGCGGCGGCGTACCTGCGGCTGTGAAGGAGGAGGAGCCGGCGGGACGCCATCTTCTCGCTTCCTCCGGGAGCCGGAGCGGTGACACCGGTCCCGCAGCTGCCAGCCCTCTCTCTGAGGCCACGGATCAAGGTTAATGATGCCGGCGGGAGCAAGGTGTCTACCGGAGGCGGCGCCGTCGCGCCGGCGAGTAGGGAGATTCGAAGGATAAGACAGAGTGGGCCACGCGCGTATCACCAGTGGGCTTACCAGGCCGGCCAGCTTTCTGCTAGGAAATGGATCATCTCACGCGCGCCGAGAAGAATTTTCATGTCCTTGGGTTGGGCCTGTGTTTTCAGCCCTGGCAGGACATAACGTGGCCCCCTTGGTCCACGTATTTTTTTTTCTGAAATTTGTTCGATACAATAGAAATTCTTTTTTTGCGAAACCGATACAATAGAAATTCGATGCAAGTTGTAAAATATGCAGTTTCTTTTGTGAGGGAACAACGGGCTTTATTAATCTTAGAATGCGTACAATCCATTGCTATTGCTAGGGATGAAAGCGGATCGGATCGGATCGGATAATGCCTTCTCCATATTCTAATCCTTATTTTTTTCGAATTCGAAGCGGTGCGGATAATACACGGATACAGATTTGAATACGGATTTTTTCGGAAGTCGGAGATGGTACGGATTCGGGGCGGAGGCGGATCGGAAGCGGACTTAAAATTATCGGATATAATGCCTCTTTCACTAGAGAAATATATGCTTATTGAGAATTGCAAAATATATGGAGAGCATGTGTAAAGACTAAAGAGTTGATTTGAGTTAAGAAAAGCACCACACAACCCAATCTGTATTATATCAAAGAAGTGTATAAAATGAAAACAAAATATATGGAGAGCATGTGACGATCGGGAGTTCGGACTTCGTGAGGGTTAGGACTTAGGTTAAGGTTAGTATTATTATGGATTTATTTATGGGTCACGTTCCACATAATTATATAAATGGGCTGGCCGGTTAGGTTGTAGCCTTGTAGGCTTATAGCCTTATGTGATGTATTTTTGTGGGCCAAAAATATTATCGGATAATCCTATTATGAGCATCGGATAGTCCGTTTGTAATTATCGGATAACCTTTATCCGTCGGATTTTATCAATACCACTACCTATCCTACATTCGCGTGTTATCGGATTCGGATTATCCATATCCGAAAAAACCTCAAATACTCCCCCACAACCTCAAATAACGGTTTCAGATCGGATCGGATTCGGAAATTATCCTCACCGCTTTCACCCCTAGCTATTGCATTGTGGAGCCAAACTCTAGTGAATCCATTCACACGTGTTCTATTGTACAAAATTAATATTTAAACTACTTAGAAAGGTTCCTCTTTAATTTATATATGTTATATTATATCAGGAATTGCATTTTCATGCTTTCCAATATTAATTTATAAATAATTCCCTCATGTTTTGTGTTGTTGAATTTTGGGCTGATTTGGATAAAAAGGCGAATTATAGCTATTTCATCATACTTGTTGTAAAATTTTTACACCCGTTAAAATGTATGGCCACTTTGCTAGTTATATTATATGTCAGATTTCTAAACTATATATATAATAAATTGAAACAAAAGAATTGCAACCTGGGAAAAAGGAAAAAGAAAGAAGGGAAAGGAATATAATTCGGTCATTGCAAATCTTCTGAGTTCACTCTTGTTTGCTGCTACTTTAGACTTCATGTAATATTTGTACTCGTCCATAATCTTGAGGCCATTTTCAGTGAGTCTTTCATTTAGTATTTATTAGATGACACATCAGCAAAAAGGATGACATGACATTATATTTAATATGAAAGAGGAAGGAAGTCTTTCATTAGGATGAAAGGGTAGTGACACTCTTTCCAAGTTGACGAAAGGAAAATGAAAGATGCATTGAGACTCTTTTCCTTTCATATGCAAAATAAAATGGATCCCTATTGTACCTATGCAACCATTTAATGCCCCGTTGAGTCTATAAAACTATGAAATGAAATAGTGCATCTGAGAGATACACTTTCATTTCACAGAACAAGAGTAGAAAGCTGACGTGTCACGTTTGAAAAATGTGAAATGAAAGATGCCATCGAGAATGGCATAAACCCAATACAATGGTTTATAATCATGTGAGTCAATGTAAAGAAAGTAGTGTGGACCTAGAAGTCAATATCAATGCTTACATGGTATCAAGTTCCAGCAACAATAAATATCCAAAAGTGCAATACCCAAAAGGGAAATACTTCGAGTGAACATAGGTGCATGTGTCGATCCTAGTTTTAAAAAAAATAATTATGATTAAAAATAAATATTAACTGATTATACTATTAAACATGTCGGACTAGTTGTAGAATTTGATGAACTTGTCATAATTTGATATTTCTATATTCAATTTATGACTTGACAACATATCTACAACTAGTCTGACATGTTTAATAGTATAATTCAAATGGCTGGGGCGAGTGTAGGCAGGACCGACACCAGCACGAGTCCAGAAGTCCTGAACACAGGGGCACTCGTAGAAGATGTGGGAGGTGTCCTCATGTGCGGCAGAGCAGATTTCACAGCTGTCATCAAGTATGTTCTTGGCTGCGAGGTTGGCACGGGCATGCTAATAATGTTCATGTCCCTGGATGGAGCAGACATGCATCTCGGTGATGAGCAGCTATTGATGGAGATCACGGACACCATGGTCCTGGCGTCGGCCATGCATCTGATTTTGATCGGGCGAGGAATGCGCTGGCTCCTGGCGGCCGGTGCCCGGTGGTGGCGCTGCGGCCTGCTGGGCCGATTCAGAGCCCAAGCATGCGCCAGCGTGAGCAGTTTGGGCCTATAAAGGCCGGCTGTTTTCACGCTCGCGCAAGAAGGGTCTTGGCCCGCAAAGCCTAGTACGCTGCTGTGAGCGGCGGGCTGAAAAAATGGAATGGGCTGACTTTTGATGAATGAACAGTAGCGTTTGTTTTATTGTTTTTGACCTGTTTTACAAATTTCAATACCATCAGTCATTTTCAGGCTCGAGAGAGCTACTTATCGTCACAGTCTTAGAGATTCAATATTTATATTTAAATATAATTAATAAAGAGCTAGGGTGGGTACATGTCACTATGCCCATAAAAGTCAGTCTCTACAAAAAAAACTAGGATGCATAGGTTAGAGTTTAGGGTTCATCACGAAAAACATGACAAAAGGATAAGCGAAAAAAAAACTCGAGGCCATCATAGAAAATCCATATGTATATTACGGGCCGAGGATCAGTGTGTGCATTTTTCCAACTTATAAACCAACAAGAGAAAATTGTTGTGGTTTTCATGAAAACCATCTCATAGCATGCATTGACAAGAACACCGCTCAATTATATAGATCATATATAAATTGTTATGATTAGATTAAGTACTCTAAGTCCTACTCAATAGGCTGAAAGGTTCTTCGGGTCATAGAAATGCATTGTGGGGGAGTGAAAAGGGAATAGAGAGAAAATTATTGTATATTTATTTATTGCTTTGGCTGAAGCATGGTGAAGGACCGACACGAGGATATAGCACTTGGTTGCAGCATGCTGATGTGGATTGAGCATATGCAAGCACATGAGTAACATCGAGCATATGCAAGTACATGCATGAGTACTGTTCATCGGTAGGTGTCGTTGATGCAGCCGGTTTGACTTCCGGTTTTCTTAAACTATTTATGAACAGACCTAGAAGGAAGCACGTACGGACCATTCCACAGACCTAGAAGGAAACACAGACTCCCCCTTCTCTTTCTCTCCCCGCTCCACCTAGATTTGATGACATGGGACACCATTAAACTAGATGTTATTATATTTGTTGTTAGATGAGTAGTATGCATGAACCAATAGTTATAGAATATCATATGGGGCTTCATGTCACATGTGCCAATGTAGAGAGCACACTTTTATTTGGAAGACAATCAATGTAGAGAGAGTAGTTGTAGTGCGAAGCCAATGTCAATATGCTTCCATGGCATGTGGATCAGCACATTAACAATAACAGAAAATACAATACACGAAATATGAGGGCACATAGGTTAGGAGTTTAAGCTAGGAAAAACATTCGAAGAAGCATGAGCATAAAACTTGTGGCTAGCATATAAAGCCATGTTTGAAGGGGCAAATCGCAGAGGATCCCTGTTTGCATTCGGCCAAAGCTTTGCTGAGTGCAACACTTGGCAAACAGGACTCGACTTATCGGCAAACGCTGTTTGCCGAGTGCAGTCTCACGGACACTCGACAAAGAGTTTGCTGGGTGCTAAATCCTATACTCGGCAAACATTTTTGCACAAAATAATAATAAAAAATACCAGAGGTGGGCGCCGTTGCGCCTCTCGCCGGCCAGAGCCCGCGCTGACCGACCGCCGCCTACAGCCACCCCGTGCCGGCCAGGACCACTGCCACCGTGTCGGCCCGTGCCCGCCGCTGATCGCCTACAGCCGCCATCACGCAGGCATGCGCCCACCGCCGCTCGCCTACAGCCGCCACCGCGCCAGCCCATGCCTCCCGCCGCTCACTTGCAGCAGCCACCACGCCGGCCCGTGCCCGCCGCCGCTGGATGCCGCTTTGGGGCTGCCTCCGCGCCGCGCCGCCTCCGCATCCCAATGGCCACCGCCACGCCTCGCCTCGTCACCGCTCCCTGCCTTAGAAGGTGAGGGGCTAGCGAGAGGGGGATGGGAGGGGAGGCTGGGGAGGGGGTGGATAGAGGGAGATGTTGCTGTCGGGAGCGCGCTGGGGAGGGAGGGGACGACGAGAGGAGGGGATGCCGGTAGGGGGCGTGCTGGGGAGTGAGGGGCCGGCGGCAGAAGACCTGCCGTTGGGGGCGTGCTTGAGAGAGAGAGAGAGAGAGAGAGAGAGAGAGAGAGAGAGAGAGAGATGCCACCGCCACTAGGATCTAGAAGCAAAATTTTTGACCAATCGAGGGCGTGCGGGGACGCATGGATCGATGACGTGGCCATAGTGGTGAGTGTCAGGCCTCCGGCACTCGACAAACATTAAATCTGCTATTGAAAAAAGTTAAAATTTATCAAATAAATTAAATAGACAACAAAAAATTAACTTGACAAGGTTTATATGATCTTTTACCTATACAAAATGTTTTGAAGTAAATTTGAGATTTGACCATCACTTTCATACAAAATTTTAACGACTCATTCTCAATTGTAAGGCTCTTCTTCGAAGATTCTCGGTTTTGAAAGCAACGTACGTGACATAATGTGCGAAATTTTCTCTACTTTTTTTCTCATCTTCCACATGTCATAAACATCACATCATGACAAATCTCATGATTTTCAGACATTATTTAATTTTTTTAGAATTTAAAAATCATTCAAATACATGTAAGTGGTCGTATTTCTTAAACAAGATGAGCCGAATTTCTTTTTATTCTATGGATAAGGTCTTAAGCTGGACTAAATAACATGAATATAATTTTTGTACTCATTGTATCTTATTATCTCAATCACTTGTAGTTCCAATTTGACTTGAGTTAAAAAAATGTTTGAAATGTAATTAGTTAACTATATATAGCAAACAAATACGAAACTTTAGCATGGAGTAGCACATGTTGTGTTTTATAGGAAAAGTTTTGGGACTAGAAGAGGGAAAAATATTTTTTTTGTTGAGTGTAAAAAATAACACTCGGTAAAAGAATTATTAATCTTTGTCGAGTGCCACAATATAATACACTCAACAAAGTGGTATTTGCCGAGTGCCGTACAAAACATTCGGCAAAGTGGTATTTTCCTTTTTCCAAGTGTTTTTGATTTGGCACTCAGCAAAACTGGATATGCCGAGTTTAATTTATAGGACATTCGGTAAAGACATTGTTTATCGAGTGCTCCGCCTCTACGCCTGCGAGGATTCCTCCCTCTGCCACGCCGGCTGCGACGACGTCGTCGCCTCGTGCGGTGGTCCTGCCCGCAGGCAAGTCTTCCGGGTGCTGCTTCTCGCTGTCCGACGGCAGCGTGTGGAAGCCCGGGGACGGGCTGGGCGTGTTCGCCAACTCCGGGTGCCGCGGATTCGCCAGCTGGGTCAAGAACCGGACGGCCCCAGCGGGTGGCTTTGTCAGGGGCATCGAGGTCGAGTGGGCCGTGCCGCGGGCAGCGCCATGGCCAAGTGTGCCGATGGCGCCGCGGTCGTCAACGCCACGGCGGTGCGCGACGGCGTAAGGTGCCTGTGCCCAGTCGGGCTCGTCGGCGACGGGTTCGCGCTGGGCACCGGATGCTCCAACGGCACGCGATGTAAGTACGCTCTGCTCTGTTCTGTTCTTCTTGTAGTGTACCTTTACAGTTTTTTCTTCCTGAAACGAGACGGCACTCCAGATTTTGGTGCTTGCGTCAGCGCCACGCCGCCGCCGCCGCTTTCCCTTTTTATACCTTTGCTCACTCGCAATTCTTCCCATTCAGACAGGCAGACCCCACTCCCCATTTCCCCAAATCGCTAGGTTTTGGATCTTCCCTGTCTCGCCCCTCCCGAGGACGATGGCGCCTTCCTCAAGCCCTAGGAGAAAGCGGTCGCGCGGCCCATCGCCGTCGCCGAGCACGCCGCCGGCCGACGGAAGGGACATCCTGAGCTCGCTTCCCAGCGAGATGCTGGACGAGATCCTGCGCCGCCTCCCGGCTATCGAGGACGTCGTCTGCACCTCCGGCGTGTCCACCTCCTGGCGCCGCCGCTGGGCCAACTGTCCCGGCCTGGTGTTCACATTCCGCGCATACCACCCGCCGGCGGCCGTCGACGCCGTCCTCGCCGGCTATAAGCCTCGTATCGGCGAGTTCAATCTCGAGATCCCGGATGCGTCCCATGGCAAGGCCGACGGCTGGATCCGCGCCCTCGCGGCCAAGGGTGTCACTTCGCTCACGCTGTTGATGAACCAGCGCTCGTGGCCCTGGCAGGTGGACGTCCTCCCGTCCGCAGTCTTCTCCTGCAGCGACCTCACCTCGCTCGTGTTGAAGTACTGCCTGCTGCCCCCTGTCCCCGATGGTTTCCAAGGGTTTCCTAACCTCGCCTATCTGGAACTCAGAGAGGTCGAGACCAGATTTCCGCGGACGCTGGAGGCGATGATCTCCATGTCGCCGTCGCTCACGACTCTTTGCATCATCTACCCGAATATCAAGAGTGATAACGAGGATGGCAGCTTTGACAGCTGGGTGATTCATGCGCCCAACCTCAAAGAGTTTGAGCTCAGGTCACATGACGCCTATGGATGCAGCATAGTGAACCTCGCCTCTCTCGTGGAAGCGCATGTTGTCTTTGATGGCCCTCACTTGGTTACTATGCTCTCCGGTATGACTCAAGTCCACAAGCTATCCGTTGATGTAAGTTGTTCTCTGCTAGCTCGTCTACCTCTCTTTCTCCTGCAGCTCAAGTGTTCTTATATGTTCTTTTTGTTCAATCCTCATGATTTTTGGGAACTCTATTCATCCAGATTTTTTAGAGTAAAATGATAGACATTATATTTGATCGACCATTTCAATTGAGAATATTTGTACTTACAAAACTACAAATCATGGCCTTGCATGCTCTCTGCTCGATCGTCTACTCTCTTTCTCCTGCAGCTCAAGTTCTTTTTTTTTTGGTTCAACTGAAATGTTGTGTAGTATCTTCCTCATAATTTTTGGGAACTCTATCCATCCTGATTTTTTAGAGTAAAATGCATGAATAGCCACCACATTATATTTGATCGACCATTTCAATTGAGAATATTTGTACTTACAAAACTACAAATCATGGCCTTAATTGCATGCTCTGCTATATGCCAATAAGGCCATTGTATCGTTATTTCTTAAAGCCATATGTATTTTAGAGTATGCATGATAAACGTACGATTGTGTCATGTCATTGTGCAGCTATAGCATGGACTAGGTCTTTGTAAAAGGAAAAACACTTGCCCACAAAGCTATACTAATAGCTAAATTTTGATCATGAATACACATAACATATCACACAAAAATGGAGGAGCTCATATATTCTATTAGTCAGTACGTATGTGCACACACATAGAAATGATCATTCTTCTGTTGTGCACCTCACTTAATTTGATATAGTATATAGTCAAATAAATTCTGGTGAGTGTAAAGTTTTTAAAAAAAGAGAAATGTATTTTCCGCAAAATTAACGGGGAGTGCAAAAGAAATACCTTTGTCTGTAAGTTAAGTTCAAAGGATTTTTTCTGTAACCACCAAAGCTGTCATGTTTAACTCAACGTAACAAGTAGCTCCTAGTTCATGTAAATGTGCATATATGGAATTTCGACCTCACATGTGACTAGTTAAAAAACACTATCAGATTTAGAAAACAAATGATAAAAGTACCACAGAAAAATCAAGTCTATAGGCTAGGGAAAATGTAACGGAATGCACGTGTGTGCTGTACATTTGGATGCTTGATACACATTGAATTGCTTCGGTTGCTAAACAAGCTAAGCAAAGCCCCTGTTTTAACCATCTCTTTAGTCAATCGTCGTCTCTTGCACCTTTATGAGGTTTCATGTTGGTTCAGTACGTATAACATATATATAGTACCTACGTCTCAAAAGCTTACAATCTATATCATCGAAAAGCTCAGTCTCCTAGTGTTGTACTAGTTAGTAGTTATTTCTTTGAGATGTTTCAGCATGAGTAAATAGTGCTAAGGTGCTCCTAGTGGGCGTTTTGTATATCTCTTATATATTTGCTGTAGATATATTTCACTTTTTGGCTGCTGGAAGATTGTGTGTCTTCTAAACTAATATCTCTCTTTTATCTCTCAGCTGCTGGAAGATAGCATCCTCCAAAGCCAACCTTCATACTTCAGGAACTTAACGATTTTAGAGATTTGGGGCATATTTAGCCAGTCTTCAAATGTAGTTTCTACTCTACACTTGCTCAAGAGTGCTTGCAACATGGAGAATCTGCATATCACGGTAATGTAAAATTATGTCGTACATAGTCATAATATCGGATGCTTTTACATTTTGTTCTTCAAAAGCCACTTATTATTGTTTGTCCTCATTATATTATTACCTTTTGCAGACCATTCATGAGGATAATGAAATCATTGAAGTTGATACAGAATTTTCTTATGCACAATGGACGGGATTATTTCCTAGACTCAAGTCAGTTTGTTTTAGTGGAATCCAGAGCCAGTCAAATGAAATGCAGTTCATTAAGTTTCTTCTACTAGAAGCAAGTCAACTTGAGAAAGTACAAATTTCAGTACACAACAGAAGCTTAAAGTCTATGGAGGTTATGTCTAGCGAGCTATCAAAATATGGAAAAGCTTCATCACAGGCAGAAGTAACTTTCATTCCGTAAGTTTTTATATCCGCCGTTTGCATTGCATTAATTTAGAGCCTTTATTTCAACATTTGTTAATACAGCATATGTGGTACATATATAATTCTTCTTCTGCTGAAATGAGCATCTGAATTGTCACATTTCACATCTGGAAAATTAGTTTTTCCCCCTTATATGTTCTTGATATGCTGATTGGTGTACTACTATATGCTATGTGTGTGTTATTATATTTGTCCTTTTTGTAGTTTCTCAAGGGATGCTTTATCTATGGCCTTTAAGCAAATATCACGACAGCAACTTATTTTATACAAAAACGATTTTTGGATATGTTTCATAGTAACTTGGAATCATTAAAAACAAAAAGAAAATGAAGCGCAAGAACACTGAAGAATTTTATGTATACCTTAGACCTTTTGGGCAAGAAAATGTTTCACAACTGAAAATGAATTTCAAGAAGATATAAAAGGAATAATTTTATATTTGATTTGTTTGCAGGTTTCGTGGTTATTATCTAGAGAATGAGGAAGAAGAACCTGAAATTGTTGCCGGCCATTAGAGTTGGTTCTTTAATGATTAATGAAGCCTAATCAGTGAAGGAAATGAAGCCCAATAAGCTGAAACTCCAGAGCACAACCAGAGTTGCATGTGATGCAAGAGATTTATTGCATGCTCTGTATGCACGATGATATTATTTATTGTAACATGCAGATTGATTCTGGATTCGTTTATTTTCTTTTGTTTTTGTGAAATGATTCTGGAGCAATAAACCTTAATGATCTCACTCTCTCTCTCTCTCTCTCTCTCTCTCTCTCTCACACACACACACACACACACACACACACACACAGATCATACACACTACCTCAGACCGGGCCTCTAACGATGGTGTTTTAGCGCAAGTAGCGACATAACAAGCTATCGTCTAAGATTTCGTGTTTGTAAAACTTTGCCTACATTGATGGGGATTTCACTGTCGTAAGCAAGAAAGCGGTTATGAAGGGGCCAAAAGTCGTTGCTATAAGCTGCCACTGACGGGTCTCGATCCCCGTTCCTATTTTTTAATGACGGGTGAAAACTATCTGTAGTGACGTAAACTGAAATTGTCAGTGAGCAATAGTGACGGTTTTGCATAAGCCGTCTGAAAGTTATAGCAACTAATTTTGCTAAAACTGCCACAAAGAAATAGGGAAGGTTTTGGAACGACCATCCCAAACTTATAGCGACATCTTTTGCTAAACTTGTCGACAAGGGAATAGGGATGGTTTTGAAACCACCATCCCTAACCAATAGCGATGAATTTTGTTAAACCCGTCGCTGACCTATAACGATTTTTAGCAGTCTCAACATATAGATCATAGACACACATCTCAGCATATATCAGCACATAATTCAAAAGACATATTTTGCATTGAATCAATGTACATTAGTCCAGCAACACACAAGACATATATACACATAGGTATAAGACATTAAAATGCATGCATTTAACAGCTGATATATCCATACACTTATGCATAAGGTAGGCCAGTAGTATTTAGTTGTCGTGAATCAAATGTGTCAACAAAATAATTGGATTACTTATCATCAGTTTGTAGGTTTATTGTTGGTCGTTTAAACGCACACACTTATATATCGTAAGAGGATGGCGTACAATTATAGTTCTTTTCCCTTAGAGAACTCCAAGGTTTAATCGAATCCACATCGAACATGTGGGACTTTTACTATTAATTAAATACTAACTTAAAGCGACAAGGATTGTGTATTGTGGGAATGACAAGGATTAGAAATAAGAATTACTATAAAAAGGTTTAGGAAGACAATTAAGGATTTTCTCCTTAGGATTGATTCACTAGCATGCAGCTTCTACTTATTAGTTTAGATGATATACTTAGTATTCTATGAGACATGGTGGTTTTGTTCACTCTGACCCTGTCACGGCATGGGCTTCTTGCACTATGTGATAACCAACAGCATAACCAGACGTCTAGCTACACTAATATGATATATGAATAGATTGCGTCCAACCTCATAAAAATTAGGCATATCAATAGACTCAATATATCAAATGAGTATCATAAGCGTGAGAGTTTACATAGCTATATCATCGCACCAGATAAGAGAATATGAGACTACTCACTCATCCTTTCACCGAACATGGCGAATGAGAGGAAAAGTGCGTGATCGCACGAGTGCCGATCGACGCAGTGAGGTGTCGATCGGCACCACCTTCTTTCTGGTGGATCTAGTTGATGTTCGCCGCCGTCGCCACCACTATATTGAAATCCTAGCTTAGCAATAGGTTTTCTCTCTTGATTGTCATCCCCTTCCTCGTTATTTTATTCTCCTGATATCTTCGATGATTTTTGATCTAGGCGGCCACCGACTCTAACTCTTAATGCCTTGGGCTTCCTTATATCTTGAATTGGGTTTCGTTATCTGGACCTGCACCTGAGGTGCCGATCAACACCAATGGTGTGCCGATCGGCACGGCCCAGCATCTCTTGTTATTCTCCTCTTGCCAGCTTTTATCCATACTTCTCCTGCTTTTTATCTATTTTCTGCAATATGCACGGAAACAAGGAAACTACAAATATACACAATAACTAGGGTTAAATGTTAGCTAAATCATCAAATCAAGATATAAAAATATCCTTTTTTGATACCTAGACTAAACAGGGAGTCAGGGATGAATTGCACGTCACTTGCCCGCATGGTTGGTTTGTAACAGGCATTGGTAGAAACCAAGGAGAGAGATTTGATGTAATGTATGTGGTCGTTGTAATTATCATTGCAAGCTCTTAGTTGCCTTTTTTCAAGGAAGGTGGATTGATCTGGTCACATTTGTTAGGACCAAGAAATTTTAGGAAAATGAGATTGATTTGGTGGCATTTGATAAAAAAATTGTTGTTCAAATTACACCTCATTTTCTCTAGTTTTTTATATTGGCTTATGTATGAACTCAACATATATGACGATAAATCATAGATTGACCAACCAGGTAAGAAAACTCTCATTATTTTTCGAAAGACATAACTTGTGCTCCCTAAGTCCATGAGTCCTTCCAGATTTTAGTGTTTGGCAGCAAGGCACCGCCATTTTCTATTTTTCTTTACCTCACTCCAAGCTCTTTTCTTTAGATAGGTAGACCCGAGACCCGATATATGCTTCCCCAAATCCCTAGGTTTTTTATCTTCCCGTGTCTCATCCCTAGGGTCAGGAGGAGGATGTTGGACTGTATCCCAAGCAGCAAGCGGGCACATTTTCCATCGCTATTGTTATGGTTAGCCACACCACCGGAGAATGGGAGGGACCTTGTGCGCTCACTTCCCATCGATATGTTGGAAAAGATCCTACATCCTAGCGTCATTGGGCCAACTGCCCTAACCTCATTCTCGAATTCTTCTAGTATGATATGCCGATACCATGGATGTTATGCTTGCTGACTACAAGTGTCCTATCAGAGAGTGCAGCCTTCAGATGATGAGGGAGTACCATGGCCACACCGACGACTTGCTCCGCTCCCTCGCCGCCAAGGGAATCAACTTGCTCACGTCGTCACACTGCGTTTCTAGAACTTAGGGACTTTGACGTCCTCCCGTTTCTGGTATTCTCTTGCAAATTTCCTACCATTCCTCTAGGTTTCTAAGTCTTCCCTTAAGTCGTCTACCTCAAATTCAGAGACATCCAGATGAGATCTCCACCATCTCCGCCGATGTTGGTGGAGATGATCTCCATGTCTTTGTAACTCACATATGTGGTGTGCCCGGAACATGACACACGACGAACTGTGGACCCCCAACGGTCGTCTCACGTCGTTGGAGTGTTGTGCAGTTTGCCGTGTGATGAAGCTTTGGCACACGGTGAAGTGTCCGTTTGCCGTGTGTTTCAAATCTAACACACGGCGAAGGGCTTTTTGCTGTGTGCCGATTGTGTGTCGTGTGTTTGGGTTAGGGACACACGGCAACTAGGTCTTTGCCGTGTGCCCGACGAAATCCACACGGCAAAGATTTCAGCACACGACAATTTCTGGTTTTCCGGTAGTGCATATTTATGGATCGTCTACTCTGGTATCAAGACGGATAACAACCTTTTTGTCTAGAATATGTACTATGCACTGAGATAAATAATGCCAGTGCTAAGTTTTTCCATCATTTATACATTTGTTTCCCCTTCTGTAGTCTCACAATGCATCTTACTTCTAGTAATTTATTGGTAGTATTTCTAAGGGTAATATTGTAATTGCCTAACTTTTTTTTCATAACTTTCCATAGCCATAATGCTAGTATACAATGGTTGCATCACATTGCTGCCATACCATCGAGTCTGTGTCTTTGGTGATGTTGCCCATATCGTATTGTCATCTCCATCACCACTGCTCCCCCGCATGTGTCACCCGCCCTCCCTCATGTGTTGCCTGCATCATATCATTGTCCTCCCACACGTGCTACCTGCATCACAGCATCTGCATTATAACTTTGTTATTTTGTTTTTATCCAAATAATACTTCAGTAAAATCATTAGTTCTTAAAATTATTGGTGGTACTAGTAGTGGGAGGGAAACTTATTATCTCAACAATCAGATTCTAAGTACAATCGGCAATGACTAGTAGTAATATGTATCGTAAAGGTCCTCTCTTTGTCATGGTTTATGTGCTTTTCTCTAGAAGGATGTGTAAAAAAGACAGAGGAATTACCTTTGGGATAAGATCCTTTAGAATAAAACTCTGGATATTACATATTTATGTATGCATCCACTCCAGTTGTGTAGTGCATGATTATGGGGTTTCAGAAGATATAGCATTCATTGTTGGCTATTATATATAGCGATAAAGTTGTACCTTAAAGTTGGAGGACTTTTATGGTGCTCCCAAATGAATGCTCACCATCCATTTCTTTCATCCAACGGTTCAAATCTTAATCATGATACTCTCTTCATCATATGGGCAATATCGGAAAAAAGATTAGACAGTAAACTTGAAAAATTATATTCTTAATAAAATAAAAATGTTAATTGTTTTTCATATATACTTTTCTCTTTCATTTTATTTTAGGGTTTGTGCTTGCCGAGATGGCTTCATCGGGTTGACTCCTTTCAGATCGATGACAACCTGGTGTCCTTGCTCGACCTCATGGCAACGACTTGACAGTCTCGGAGGTGGCGTCCCTAATCTTGTTGAGATTGGTTCATCTAGCACAGGAAATCGAATCGGCGAGGAGTTTATGTTAGCGAAGGTGGTTGCCGGTGGTGCAAAGAAATTGATGTGTCCTATAAAAAGCCATGGGTAATATTTGGTCGGAATAGTATAAAAGCCTGGGCAACAACAAGGATTGGCTAGACGCAATGGTGATATTTGCTGTCATCAACGGCCTGATGTTGCTCTTTGCACCATCATCGACGGCGGCAAGCGTTAATTAATTGAAGAGGATGAAACGCCGCACCTTCGTCTGGTCAATCAAAACGATGCTTGCCTAATTATCCAATAAACCCTAGCAAGACTATGTTGTAGATTACCGGATAATCACAAAAGTACCCATTTAAATGGATGGTCAGATTACAACCATGATACCTCTGACCCATTGGTATCATGGAGTACCATAAAGGTGCTCTAAAGTTGATGAGGATAGTGACAATGCTGAAGCTGCAAGGAATAATGAAGAGTGATCACTGAAAAAATGAGATAGAAGAAGCTGAAGCTGAAGAGCACCTGCAAAATAAAGTTTGTGGCATTTGAATCCCTGTCATTTGCAGAATACAAGAGATAACTTCTGGCTATTAAATTAGCCGAGCAGAACAAATAAAGTACTTTATCCTAATTTCCTAATGTCATTGTGGTATTGGCTACATGAGAACAAGAAAGGTTGGTCCATGTACTAGTCTTAAACTACCACAAGAAGCTGTAGACAAGAGAGATGGAGACGCTGAGTGAGAGAAAGAGTGTCTCAAAAAAAAAGTGAGAGAAAGAGAGAGAGAGGAAAAGTACCTAGGGTTAGACGTGTATTTATAGTCTTACAGTGGACTGTGCTATGGGCTATATGGGCCACATTCAGTAGTGACGGACTGTAGCATGGGCCACTGCTACATATCAACTTTTTAGAGGTAGATTATCTTTCAGTCTGCCCTTATAAATAGAGACGGTCTTTCGAGACAGATGACAACATGATATGCCTCTAGAATTGACTTTTAGTGGTGGACTACCTCAAGGTCCGTCGCTAAAAACCATCAAATCACAATTGCGGTGGATTTCTTTAAATCGACCTCTACGGCATTTGGGTCCGCGGCTACCGTGCTTCTTTGTTGTTCTGACTGTCCCATAATGCAAGCAGTTTGAGGGTCAAATCTCTAGCGTTAACTGGCCTCCTGACGGTCTGTAGTCTCAAAAAGAAAACTTTGTGGTGTTGTGTCGGCGTGTGGCAATGTAATGTGAATGCATCACATATGGTGATTACCAATTGGATTGATTATACCTCGTTTTGTTTGTTTTCAGACACACAACAGGCATGTGCTTTGAATTCTACCTAAAGTCTTCAGTTAGTTTGGTCTTTTGAAATTTCAGTTATTCCGAATTAACATTTAAACTGGCAATAATTTTGTGTACCTGAAAAGATTGGCCACTCAATCTCAGTTATATTTTTAGTTGTGACAGAAGTACCTAGCTAGAATTTCATCAACTCATAACAGAATTTACGAAAGGGCGATAACAATGATGAATCATGCGAACAGGCCATGTCACACGCAGCGGCAGATGGGCAAGCGGCGGGTGACGAATGATAGCAGGGGGCAACAATGAGCAATTGTGTAGGCTGCTCTACGCAGCAGTGGTACATGTGCATGACACACTTCGCTCATGTGAAGAAGCAAAAATCGGCGAGGCTAATGTGTATGGACCACTATGTATTCTTGGGTCTTGTAAACTTTTTTGCTGTGTACACCTTTCTTTGAAAGGTGTAGAGGCAGGGGCTGTGCTCCGTTATCTAAAAAAAAATGTGGTATCTGTGTGGGCCATCTTCTGTTCGGGTATCTGATACCTGAGCCTAGAAATTAAAACCAAAATTTAAAAGAAAAATATTATCTTGTATGTCACTGACTTAAACAAAAATTCTTTGTATGTTATTTTAGCTCACATGACAACATTGAAACGACAATAGTATATAAGATCTTTGATGTTTTTAGGTGGCATATATATAAGACAAAGATTAGGTAGCTAGACCTTCATTTTTAAACCCAAGCCTAGTAGGAATGACTCAAACGGGATCAGTTCACCCTACTGGTGTGTGAGAGATCTGATCACATCAGGAACTGATTACAACTTAGTTGAACAAAACTCAACGCAACTTTATCAGATACCGTTGTGAACTCTTCTTGGACCAAAACAGGTGCTAGATCTATTGGGTGAGACGAGCATGGATGTACTTCATGCATTATCCTACAAACTATATTCTACGCATCAGCAACATGCTTTGTTGAATAGTTATATGACGATGTACCATTAATTAGGATGTAAAATCAGTAAGCCAATTCTCAGAATCCATTAGAATCATGATCTTCACTGCTAAAATATATCAGTACTTAAAACTTCTGTATCAACTACAAGTTCTACACGGACTTAGTTTGTTTTCCTTTTGATCATCTGGGCCGTCTCACCTCATTGTGTGTCATCAAAACTTATAAATTCCCTTATGAGCTCTAAAAATAATATAATAACTTTCCTTCTCTACCACTGGTTTCAATTTTCTTGTCCCCTATATAAAATTATAAATGCCACTATTTTTACTAAGATGTTAGATGGTTGTTAAGTGGGGATAAAAAATAATTTACCCCTCGAGATGGAAAGCAACCATTTATGTCATTTCCCTTGAAGTGATCATGATGCATGTATTACAAATTTCTTCAAGGAGAATAACATATGAACAGATTTGAGCTGGAATAAATGAGGACTCGTATGATTTACAGCCAAGCAAAATAACCGGACATTCACAACTTTGTGTGATCGAGTCCAACTAGTGAAGTCTAAAAAAAAGAGTTTAAAAGCTTTGGATCCCTTACCGCTCGAACCTTCTTAGGGCACTTATAAGTTTAAAAGTCCGTGCCTTCTAGAACATTGTGGTGGCACTTTCTCCGCAATTGGCTAGTCTCACCGTGCGGTTGCCTTCTTGTGGGCATTATCTTTGACGTTTAGTATGTTTCTTGTTGCAACTTTCATGTTGTTTGGTCATGACGAGCCTTGCTCTTTCTTTGGTTGTCAGTCCTCTTGTGAGACTGCTTTGGAGTTCTAGATATGTTGCGGTTTCATCTATCTCTATTGTTTAGTTTCCTTGTTTTACTTAGCTTGTTGGTGAGATTTGTTTTTTGTACTCTTTAGGTTATAATCTTTACTTCCTACCTTAATAAATGACAATCTTCCTGTCTGTGTTTCAAAAGAAAAAAGAGTCTAATTAGCCACATGTCCCAGAGGAACGCACGCACACGGGCTGCCAAAGCACACGGTGTGTAGCTCCCAGGAGACCGTGGCGCACGACTCCCGGTTGATGATGGGGCAGGTAGCGTGATGCATGCAAATGAAGGGGACGATTTGCTCGGTTGGGAACGAGCGAACACTCGTGAATAAGAGATTCCGCTCCATCACCCGCGGCTCCGCGCCGCCGCCGGCAGGATATGAACAAACCAAGGCAACTTACTCGGGAGGAACCCTAACCATTAAAATTAGATTAGAAGCCCTAACTTAATAATGACAATGAATTAGATTATGTAAATACAATAGATTACTAGTTTAGATATATATGGTCAAACTAAAAATAAAAAAATAAAAAATTATGTTGCCTATATTACCCTCACTAATGGTTATTAGTTGTCCGTTTGTGAAATTAAATCTAAGTCCTTGGATCCAAAAATAATGATCATTATTTTCGATCAAAAAACTCCACTTTATTAAATCCACACTAGATCCCAACTTTAAGAACTGTGTACCATTATTGATCGAGAGCACCGGCACTAACCACCTGAGAGCCGCATGCACACCTTCATTTCGGAATCTCTTATTCATGAGCGTTCGCTCGTTCCCAACCGAGCAAATCGTCTAAGGTTTTGATGAAACCTTTTTTAGATAATTTTTTTGAAAAAGTTTCAACACAACTTTTGATGTCGAACTTTGATCTGAAACTTTTTGATTGAATTTTCATCAAACTTTTGATCCAAAGTTTTGATGTAAATTCTACATTGAACTTTGATTCAAAGTTTTTATGAAACTTTTGATTGAACTTTTCTGTTAAACTTTGTGAGATTCAAAGTTTTCACAAAATTTTTTATTGAACTTTTCTGTTAAACTTTGTGATCAAAAGTTTGGATCGAACTTTTGTGTTTCAAAGTTTTGATGAAACTTTTTTAGAAAAACTTTTTGGAAAACTTTCCTGAAATGAAAAGTTGTAGGATGAAAAATTTACCACAAAAGAAAAATTTTCCACTCTGTCCGAAAATTTGCTCGGAGAGCTGCTCGAGCACGCACGCGAATTAGCAAGCCCCAGGGAGGCATCGTCGGCCCCGTTCGTCCTATCGGATTGCTGCCCCTGCGCAGTTGTCAGCCGCTGGGCCTAGCCTTCGGTCAAGGCACCACTTTTGTCATGGCGCGCCACTGCCTACGCGGCCTGAGCATCGAACGGGGAAAAAGAGCTTGGATAGACAGTGTAGGGTTTTGATATATTAAAATAAATAATTTTTTACAAGGACCAAAACCAAGTTGGAATGGCGGGTCGAACCAGCAATGGATCATTCACAATGAACGACGCAAAGGAACATACTGCAACCTACCTTGCGAGTATTCAAAGAGACAAAAGTAAATAAACCTTATATAGATTCAGCTAGCTTGAAATGAAGAACAAATGAAGAGTTTTAGTGGGCCTTTTGACTATTGGGATGCACATTGGTGGGCTGACCCAAAAACTGAAATTAATATCAAAGCAAAAATTAATTTATTCTTAGTGTAATTACTAAAATACCCTTCAACTAATGGCCATTAGTTGATGCAAAATAATGGCTATTATTTTGGACTAGAGAACTTCTCTTAATGAAAGTGGTGTGTAGAGGTCAAAAAATTGAAACCAGTGTTAAGGAACGAAAGCTTTTATGGCTCATAAAGGATACGTTTTGGAGACTTGCTTCTGTGGTCCTCTTTTCAAAAGTTGTACAAATCTTAAAGCACTTAGACTAAATTAATTTTCAGATTAATCATAGGGCCCGATCCTACCGTACCCAAACCCAGTCCCAGTTACAGTCCGAGAGCTGAGAAAGCGGATCGAAGCGGTTTTTGTGACCGTGGCGTTTCCTTTTCAACCACAGCGCTAAGTTGCACACGGCACATTTCTTCGTCACCCAGTCAAGCAGCGGCAGTGGTCACGGTGGAATTTGGGAGCTCATCAACCTCATGCACCGTCCTCTATATATTTTCTCCTACACTGAAACGAGGGTGAATCCTTTATTGCACGATTTGGGCCTTCGAAGGCTGGAGGCGGCGGTGCGAGAGTGAAGGAGTCGTCAATATTGGAATGGCCGAACAAGCACTCAACCTAAAGTTCTTCCCCTTTCCTACAGTGGTACTCCAAGGTTGGAGGCGGTTAGCGAGGGACATTGGCACAACGCACAACAAGTTTCCGCTTCAACTCCGTCAACGCCTACCTCAATTCTGATGAGCACCTCCGCAATCTTTTCCTCGTTTCCAATTTACCGTTATGTGCCTTGCATCTGTGCTGAAACCCACATCAATTATGTGAGTACACCATTCAGAACGCCACCCTCGTCATCGGATGTGTGTCCATATTTGCAAGGTGAAGAAGCAAGAAACATATAGTCTGCATTTGTTCTGAAACTCGTTCGTCTATGTGAGCGCCAAATCAGTCTGTGCAATCAACTTACATCTTGCAAACGAAAAACTATGGTAAATGCAGATTAAGCGGCGCCTTGCCTCGCCGCGATGCCACCATGGGGAATAGAGGCATCTCGACAGAGACTTGTAAGGAAACTCCAACCGGTTACTTGACTAAGGTAACACGAACCGGTTTGCCTCGGGCCTCACTGGGTTTGGCTACAGGGTCGAGCTCTATGATTAATCTAAAAATTAATTAGTCTAAATGCTTTAAGATTTGACAACTTTTGAAAAGAGGACCAGCGGAGCAATTATCTAAGTTTTGATGGCATACAATGATACAATGATTTTCCTCCATATAACTTGCCATCAATCATACTTAAATGTCATTTATTTACTTCAATTTATATTGAATAATATACCTCTGTACTATGAAAACTTTGACAACCATAAAAGCGTACTTAAATAATCATGCATTTTGCGGGAAGGTGTCGACATATTCATAAAAAAAATAATCTCTCTACTATGCCATTTATTTGCTTCAATTTATATTAAAATAATACCTCTCTACTATGACAACTTTGACAACCATAAAAGCGTCCTTAAATAATCATGCATTTTGCAGGAAGGTGCCGATATATTCATAAACATATATAGATGCCTCACTATAAAAAAAACTTGCGTATTTGGTATTTCCCCATTTTCAACTCAGAAACTTACCACACTGTTTTCCCCACCAGTGATACTTTTCACATTTGTACGAACTAAGCTAATTAATATGAGGGATAGCCAAATGATTTTGCTGACCATCCTTGCCCTCCTGGCCCTGTCATTAGGTATGTTCACCACTCTGAATGCGTTATTAATAAATAAACACTTGATACTGCCTTTTATTCAATTCATCTCGGAATTACAGATGCCTTGGTGGAGCACGCTGCAGAAATACCGTGCAATATTACTGATCCCCAATGCCAGTGCCGAATTGTCAATGTGCATACGCCGTGTGATCCGAACGACTGCAAGAATCAATGCGCCGCCATGTTTAATCGGCCAGTTGGCATATGTGTGGGTGAGGGATGCAAATGCACGTCGTGCTCCTTCATCCCTCCCAAACAACGAATGAAGTTAATGACTAGCTAACAGATGGCATGCTGGGAGATTTGTTCATGTACTTTATGTCGGTGTCTAGTAACAACAGCGTACCATCATATGGCGATGAATAAAACATGAACATGATCCTCCTTTGTGACTTCTATGAAACGACGCAGAGACACCCATGTTTAGTATATATAGAATAGTTTGACAAGTACCAATTTACAGTACATATATTGAGCTTGGCTACAACAGTTGGTTATTAAATATGCATATGACCAGTGAATTATAAAACTGACCCGTAAAGAATCATAATAAAACATTCTCTTTTCCATCTTAGCTCAAATGGTTCTGGATTCATGATGCTGAAACCGTTACATGCCAAGAATTTTATTTGTTGTTAACTCATGAATGCCTTCCTAACCGCCCCTAATCGATCAGTCTATTAATAATTTTTAGACAAAAATTGCATGCACACAACCGAAATCAGTCTCAAATAGTACTCAATATATATAGAACATTCTGTATTACCTCCCATTGCAGATTCACACCTGAGATTAATTAACAAACTACAATGTATATTAAAACCCATATTTCCCGGGACTCAAAATCTTTTCTCTTGAATAATCATAGATATTATCGATAAGTGTATCCTTGCATATGTACCTATATGACTTTCTAATTGGAAATTGCGATACGTGTAACCGTCTTGTCCAACTTTGTTCCAATTTTGATGAATCTACAAGAGCTAGGTGTTTATTAACGTTTCCAAATGATGATGTCTCATTGATGACTTACGCGAGTACTACACTCCGGTTAGATCCTCTAGCAGTATCCTTACCTTGTTTAGACATATCCAATAAATAAAGTGGCATTCCTAATGAGTGTAGAATTTATGTCCACGGTCACCCGTGCCCCCCCCTCAACATATCATTAGATTATGGTCCCGTATCAAGATTTGTACAAGCAGTACTTTTTTCTCCGTCCATCGCACACCGTTCAGACTTGCACACGCGCCCTGTCTCATATCTGCTTGCGCCAGCCTAGCGTCCACATTGCCCCTGCCTCCATCCTCAATCAGTAACACTGACGCCATTCGCTTCAGGTGTTACATTCAGACCGTCGATGCTCCGCACCAGCCGATGAGAGGAGGGAGCAGCCCCGCGAATCAGCGCTAGCCTCGCGCCGCCTTCTCGCGCCCCACGTGGCCCGCCTCACGCGTCCGGAGCAGAGGGATGGAAACGGGGCAGGCAGCAGCGACAGAAGAAGCTCCCTGGTTGGAGCAGAGCTCACGCTTCGAGGAAGAAGCTTCTGGTTGGAGGGGAATGGGTCGTAGAGGAGAACAAGCGCCTTTTTGTTTGGCCCAGCCTAATGTCGTTTGATGCCATGAGTGGATTTTGAAACTTGGATGGGGTGGGCACCGGTCGCCCAAGTCACAAAATAATATATGTTTATAAATTTATGGTGATGCAATAGATGTTGTGATTGATCTTGAAAGAGAAAGCTCGATATCTATAACTGATAGGTTCCAGGTTGTTTTTTTTAGTTCAACTAAGCAAATCGATTACTCTATCTTCTTCATTACCATTTGCATAAGTATAACTTGGACATGAAGTTTTCCTGCATGAAACAGAGTTCTCCTTCATTTTTTAGTAAAAACTCGAACCGGGGGTATGACACCCATAGTATTTTAGTATGATTAAGACATTTTCACGCATGTCAAGAAAATTCCCGAACCCTCTTAAAAAATAAAATAGCACTTCAGCTATTTTTATGTAGAAAAGACAGCCAAAAAATCGTATTTGCCCTTGCATCGAAAAATCATCGCCCTACCGCTCGCTCCGTTGGCCCACCCACTCACCCCTACCGCTCGTGCCCCTCACATCTCCAGCATCCCTTGAGAGCGCAAGGCAACAGACACAACAGACCGAGCCAACAGGGAGCGCCGGAGCTCTGGTGCACGAGGCTTGAGGCGACCAGCTTGCGTGGTTCGCGTACCTATTCGGTGAGGAACAATTAGCTTCATGCGGAACTCCGGTATGCTATGGGGCTTTTATTGAATGGATTCCTTGTGATGACTGGGCATGCTGTCAAAGTTCATGATTTTTAGAGCTACTTCGAAGGGTTTTTTCTTTTTTTTTTTTTTGGAATCACCAGGATGCTATCTTCGGCTTTTCGCTTTTTTTCTTCGCTTGATAGTGTCCCCTCGCAGCTGATCTCCATTTGAGAATTAAACAGAAGCAAGTAAGGCTCGGAATTCAGTGCGTTTGTGTTGTTTCAATGAGTGTTGGTCTCTACTACTGTTCAAGCTGTTGTTGGCCCTGCTGCTCGCACTACCTGCCCACCGCCTGGTGTTTGACCTGCTGCTCCTCACCGTAAGGGTATTCTTGTCCAAATTATCAATCTAACTAAACTCTGAAAGGGTAAGTTGTGCTACTTTTCCAAGCTCAAGTCTTTAATGGTATTTTCCAAAACATTCGATCATTTCATGCCAGTGAACCAATGCTCCCAAACGTTTATGGTTGAATAATAATTAATCTTTCCTTTGCACGCATATTATTGAGGCTTTGTACGGCAAACCTTAGCTAGTTTATATGAAAGAAGGCATTAGATTACTTCCTCAAATGAGCGGGGCACTTTTGCGCATGTTTCTAATAATATTAAATGCAAAATCTCACCTAAATAAAATAACATGCCATTGCAGTTTATGTATGGGCATTCGGCCAACTACTTACACACAGGTATTAATATGCTAATCCGATAGAGATTGCAGGATCGAGGATACACACAAATTTTATTTACCATCATACACTATGAGGCTGATTGTTTTGACAAAGCAGAAGCTCCCCCGTCTGATAACAGCGTGCAGAGATCCATTGCACAATACATTGTAGCTAGTAGAACCACTAGGCGTGGAACCAGATATTATTGCACAGAAATAGTATAGTCAATTACTAAAAACTTTTAGTCGTCCATGTCCATATTCTGCTGTTGCCCTTCTTGGCAACCTTCAACTGCCATGTTCATGTCACCTTTGCGGTACTTCTGATTGTAGCGCAATACAACAAGTGAAATAAAGGCTGCAACAAAAAGATACTCCATGTTCAAAAAGAATTAATATACAAGCAAACCATGCATGGATCACTGAATTTAAGAACCCATCCAACAAAATAGGATGATTTTTTTTTCAGGACATTCAAGAAAACGGAAGAGTTGCACAATTGTTCCCCACTTCACAAACCCAATACCAAATACTATCTCATGTTAGGATATTGGTGCCCTTAAAGTGATATTATCTAGAGCAAATGGTCTAATGAGGTGGCAATTACTCAATGTTAGAATGTTCTCATGCATCGGTTTCATCATATTTGTTTTGTAAAACTTCCAATAACATGTTTCTGAATAAGAAAAGGGAACCATGTTTCCCTATTTCTTTTTGGGTACCATGTGCAGGCCATTGTAATATTGTATACTCATCATTTTTTATTTGTTGATGTTAGGAAAGTTTAGTCAGAGAAAATTTGTACTATCTCATGCATCGGTTTCATCATATTTGTTTTGTAAAACTTCCAATAACATGTTTCTGAATAAGAAAAGGGAACCATGTTTCCCTATTTCCTTTTGGGTACCATGTGGAGGCCATTGTAATATTGTATACTCATCCTTTTTTATTTGTTGATGTTAGGACAGTTTAGTCAGAGCAAATTTGTACTAAACTGGCTGTCCTAGCATCAAGAAAAGGAAAACCGAAGGAGTACATAATAACACATCGAATCCTCGGAACAGACATGTTATCAAAATCCTAAAAGGAGTACATAACAACACATTGAATCCTCAGAACAGGCATGTTATCATTATCAAAATCCTAAATTGTGTAGTAACAGTTTATATCCACACAGTAGCCTAAATTTAAGCAGAAATTTACGCAGTTTAAATCTATAATTATAAAAATTTTAATCAGAAACTAATAAGTCTCAGGTTTCATTGAAACTGCACAATTGATGACATTTATGGAAGATCTCAAACGTGTTGCCCTGTATAAGTTAAAAATACCTGCCATGACGCGTGTCTTCACACTAAACATATTCCAGCACATCGTGACTGCTGTGGCTGCGACAAGTTTCTTACGAGGGCAAGACTTCCATGCTTCTAGGATTCGATCCCGCAAAATTTCAACTGAGGCGAGAGAATAAAGAAATTCAGTCTTACCCCCGATTGATGGGCACAGATTAAAAAGAAGGTAATATCAATAGGAGCAAGCGGATCATACCTCTGTTATGAATTTGACTAGAATAGTTGCTATATAGCTTTGGGACAGTGAAACTTGTGAAAAATCCTGAAGTTTCCAATCCAACACAAGATGGTGTTACATTAGAATCACAAAAGATTAGCAATAATGAAAAGAACCACTACAGCTTCAATGTGCATTTGACTCTACCTGCAGCTAGAAGCCTCCATACCGTAATCAGACTCCCATATTTAGCACCAAAAAGAAGAACAGGTAGTACCTACCATTGCAGCATGAATCCTAAATTATTCAGGGAAACAATGTCTATTCAATTATTGTGAAATACACAACCAAATGGGAGTCTTACTTTGAGAGTCATGAAGGGTTCACCCGAGAAGATCACTTGTGCCGTAGATATCATGGAGTTTGCAACAGGAAGCACAACTCGGGAAGCACGAAGCACATCGTCTTCGGTCAGCTGGAAGCCCCTCCCTCTCTCAACCTGCGGTCTGTTACCCAATTGCAAACTCATGTTACTTTCTCTGAACCATTCATTTAAATCAACAAATAAATCAAATCATCGGTCTTTTTAAAGTGGCAATCAAATCAAATCATCGTTAAGCCTTGCCTCTGAGGAACTGTATCTTTGAGGAAGGCCAACCCCAAGATCATAATGCCTAGGTGACAAAGAGCCGCGATGGGGCTGCAAATCATCAGCATCGGAATTTCAGTATGAGATCACAATAAAATCCCATACACAAAATCAGGAACTGCAGAGCGCCGATTGGTATCAGAGTTCACATGCCTGAAAGTTATCTCTCTTGAACAGGAGCAAGAGAAGAAGAACATGGATCCACACCCAAACCATAGCGCCGATTTTGCCACGTTTCGCCACATTACCAGCTCCACGATCCTTTCCCAGAGGCCTTCCCACCCAGAGTGCTCCACGAACCCAGATACCGCGCCTGAAAACATGAGCAATTACAATGGTGGCCATAGCGAATTTGAAATAAGCACTCCTCGGGAGCAGGGGAACATTCACAACAATGTTCTCTTCAGGAATAATAATCCTACAGATAAATCGAACGGATAGAAAGGTCATCATAGTGAGCAATTACAATGGTGGGCATAGCGAATTTGAAATAAGCACTACTCGGGAGCAGGGGAACATTTCACAGCAATGTTTTCTTCAGGAATAGTAATCGTACAGATAAATCGAACGGATAGAAAGGCCATCATAGTGCTTACTGCGAGTCGCGTCTGGACGAGCTAGGACCAGAGCCAAGGTTGTGTCCTCCCCTTCTCCACCGCCGCCGCCGCAGCCTTGTCCGCCACCACCTGCGCGGCCTTGGGCGCCGCCACCCGAGTGGACTTCCTCCTGCGCGCCTTCCTGGCTGCGGCATCCTCCTCCGCCTCGACCTCCTTCTCGAGCCTCCGCCTCGCCCGCCGCCCGTTCCGCGGCGACGCCAGCGCCGGCGCGGCGCACTGTTCCCCGGCCCCGCGCCGCCTCCGCCTCGGCGGCGTCGGCGTCCCAGCCACCATCTCCAGGCTGTCATCGAGCCCCCCGCCCCGCGTCCTCGACCGGTTGCGGCGCGAGCTTGGGGGCGGCGGGGACAGCAGGACCAGTTCCTGGAGCGAGGAACCACCCGACACCTGTAGCGGGGACGGCAGGGGCGAGCGGGACCGCACCTTCGGCGGCGGCGTCGCGGCTTCCGCCGGGGACGCGGTGTGGTGGTACGGGGGAGCGGGGAGCGTCTTTGCGGCGGCCGGCGCCGGCGAGGAAGGGGCGTCCACGGCCATGGCCTCCATGTGCTTGACGATTTGCTTCGCTTGGCTGGGGCACTGCTTTGGTCGGCGTGGGCTTTGTTTGGGCCTTCCAGCAGTTCGAACTTCGAAGTCGTAAAAAGGAGGTGGGAAAGCGAGGGCGGAGGTCTCTAGGGCCCACGTGTCAGTGACGTTCGTGCGGAATATAGCCGTTGGGATGAAGCGGTGGGGGTGTTTCGAGATCTTACTGACACTTTGGTGCGCGCGGCTGACCGTCTACTACTGGGAGTTTGATGACAGACTTGTGGGGCAGGAAGTTAGGTGGGCCCATGTTGGCAGTCTGTTTAAATTCGAATTTGGTTGGAGGCTGCGGCAGGTAAGTTTCGTTAATTGTGTTCCTTGTAGAAGGTCGAAAGCGACAGACTTTTGGGGCAAGAATGTCATACGCGTCGGGAACTCGAGATCACTGGAATGAACCTTCAAACGAAGATACTCTCGATTATATATTTTGACTATATAATTTAAATTGTTTAACAATTAAATTATTGATATTCATATTACTCCTCTATGTTGATAGTGATGTTGTTCCTGACATGAGTTTTATACTAGCTGTAAGTTAAAAGTTTTGGTAAGAACGATATCACTTACGGAATGGATAGATTATTAATTTTAGATACGATAACATAATAATACCCTTGATTGTTTTATAGGACTAAAAAGAATTTTGAACAATGTCAAGTTGAATAAAATTAGTTAGAAGCTTGTGTTGTTATGATGATATGCTAGCTTATATAAAAAGCACAGTATTTGTTAAGAATATTTATATTGGAATAGGCAAACTTTTGAGAAATAAAGTAGGAAATTTCACTATCGTTATGTTCACTCTATGTTCCAGTTTGGTTCACATATCTTTCGTGGCCAAAACGTTCACATATGTTCTACGGTTATTACCAACCTTTGATACTTATTTTTTCAAACAAACGTTTGATACATTTGATCACATCAGTGTTTAGGCAGCACCTCAAAACTCCAATGTTACAAATTAACACTGTCTAGGCTGCTAGCAATTACGCAACAGGGTCTTATGACAAAAGGGATGGCTCCAGAGCTGAATTGCATATTAAATTGATTAACAACACATTGATCTCCTACGAGGCAAATCAATCGAAGAATTCCACACATACCGGACGCTCTTCTACCGAGTTGTTGTCGCCATTAGTGAGCTTGCTGGGTAGCAGTTGGTGGTGGGTTCACATATCGTACATCCGCGCACGCCCGATGAACTATCCACGCATGTGTCAACGGTCGGGAAAATTAGATCGTACCACTCCAAAGGGCTATATCCTAGATACACCAAAAGTAAAGAGCACATTCAAAAAAATATCATGAGTTGCCTTAAATTGATCAAGTCATACCATTTCTCCCTTTTAACCACTATTTCATTTTTTCCCCACAAATTGCAAAAGAAATGATGCATGTACCCTTTGCCTCCTCAAAGAGTAGCTATCGGACGTTCCTGCCACCATCTGCTCCTGCTCTTGCTCGCTGCCACCCACCAAGCCGCCGCGCCAGCGCCTCGCCCGAGCGAGCGTCGCATGTCGCTGCCGAGCTCGGGTCCCAGCCCACACCGCACGCCGCAACGCGCCGCCGCCCGGGTTTAGGGTTTCACCCTCTTTCTTTTTCTTTCGATTTCCTTCGATGCAAGTCATCGATGGCTCGAGTGTTCGGAAGAAAGGCGAAGGTTAGAAGCGTCATTTCCTCTATAATTTCTAGGAAAAAATATGAAATAGTTATTAAAAGAGAGAAGTGATATGACTTGTATCAATTTAGGGCAACTCACCGTGTATCGTGGATGTGCTCTTTAATGATGGGGTATCTTGGATGTAGCCCCTTAAGAGTGGTACAAATCTAATTTTCCCGCTAACGGCCACACTATGAATTGTACTCACACCTGCTAGCTCTTACAGCCATATGAACCCAATCTGCTCGTTAAGGAGAGTGAAGGGAAGAGAAGATTAAAGGGAAACAAAGGTAAAGGCAAAAGAGAGAAGGCCGCAATCGATTCGCTCGCCATCGGTAGCATTCCACATCCGATCGGGACGGTGATGGCGTTCTTCTAGAGGGGAGGAAGAAAAGAGAAAAAAGAGATGGGCACTTGTGTTTGTGTAGCATGGTGCGTAATTTCTATCAAATACTATAGGTGACAGGTCTTTTAACAAAATAATCCAAAATAAACATCAATTGAAGAGATTATGGATTATGATAATCTAACTTTCTAGAATATATAATCTGGATAGATAATCTGATATGTTTATTTACCTACCAGATTATTTGATGTAAATTATATAATCATGGCTGGATATGTAGAAGAGGGAGAAAAACCGGTATCTCATACTAGAGCGGTTCCTAAAGTTTTATATTTCTTGAGAACATTGGCATCTCCTCCGGCTCAAAGAGAAGGTCTGGCCGAGATGCTGAATGAGCCCTGCAACTTGAAGGTGAACTTCAAAGGAAGAGACAAAGATCAGCGGCACTTGAACAAAACATGCTACATGCCATTTTCTGGATTTGCTACATAATAAACATGGCTAACCTGTTCAAATAAGATAAAGCTCAAAGAAGTGGCAACACGGGTTAGATTGTTGCAACTGACACACGATTCCCTGTTGACTTTAATTACGGAGACAAATATTCGACGGAACTGTTCATAGATGACCAAATGATAAACATATTGCATTAACAAGTGGTTACCAAAAAAATAATGATAAACAGGGGGACATGGGATGTCATGTAGTGTGACTTTTAATAATAAGGAAGTATAGTTAGACTGTGGTGCGAGAAGACCAAGTTATCCAAAACGTAGTATAGTGTTTACAAATAAAGCATCTGATACAATATATACTTATTGTTCGACACTACAACCTCTATATTCGATAACATAAATATAAATTAAGTGTTATTTTTGGAGCAAGGATTCACATTCCCTGAACTTCTAGATTCAGACAACAATATCATTTCTGGAGTTTAGAACAGAACAGGTCTTTGTCAACTCTTGACCTGCACCCAAAATTACGCGTGTAATTAAATATTCAACATAAACTTAAAAGTGGTACGCCAGGCCTGGTCGCGCCGCGTCTATCGGGGATGTCGGAGGGCTTGAAATATTATTGGAGATGAATGAGCTCATGGCAACACTACGTCAGGATCAGAAGCTAGTTCAGACCCATGAATTTTCAACCAAATCTGGCATATTCTCATGGAAGCAACATGCATCCATTTTTCTGTTTCGTTTACCAAGTCCAAGGAAAAAAAATCAGGGGACACTGATAAACACAAAAAAATAAGAATATCAGTAAATTTGATTAATAAAATTAATGATTTTTAAAATTATTTGCTTGATTTAATAAATTGTCGTTAATCTATAACAATCATTGTTGCATATATCAAACATAGTCAATGATGAAATGCTGACGATAATAATTATATCAAACATCACCCGTAAATATGATATATCAGATATTTCCGTAAAATATCAATGATATTTTTTTCTAGTGTCCCTGTCTTCGATGGAAACACGTCTCAACTATGCCCTTTTAATACCCACATTTGCGAGACCAATTCCCTTTCCAGAATCGGCAGTAGCACCGGCGGCCACAGTCGGCAGCATGACACACTATCACCGTGTTTTTTTTGTTTTTTTTTATATAATTACACTAGCACCTACCGTTGAACTGGCAATACGATGAACCACCAAAGCAGTATATAAGGACAATGCATGACACATCAGAGCAAAGGCAGAGCAAGCCAACCATGGAGTTCTTCAAACCTTCCGTGCTGTGCCTCGTCCCGTTCCTTCTCCTTGCGGCGGCCGTCGCCGAGGCCGCTGGCGACGATGAGTTCACCACCTTCATCATCCACGTGCACCCGCACGAGCACTACGCCACCGCCGACGAGCGGAAGGCGTGGTACACGTCGTTCCTCCCCGAGCACAGCCGGCTGGTCCACTCGTACCACCACGTCGCCACCGGCTTCGCCGCCCGGCTGACGCGGCGGGAGCTCGACGAGGTGTCCTCATCGATGCCCGGGTTCGTGACCGCCATCCCCGACGAGGTGTACGAGCCGCTGACGACGCACACGCCGGAGTTCCTCGGGCTGCTCACGAACGGCAACGGCAACAGCTCATCGGCCTTCGGCTTGGAGCGCGGCGCGGGCGTCATCATCGGCGTGCTCGACACCGGCGTCTTCCCGTTCCACCCGTCCTTCAGCGACGCCGGCATGCCACCGCCGCCGGCAAAGTGGAGAGGCCGCTGCGACTTCGTCAACGCCTCCGCCGCGTGCAACAACAAGCTCATCGGCGCCCGCTCCTTTGTCGCGGCCGGAAACTCGTCTTCTTCCCCCACGGAGGAGCCGTTCGACGACGGCGGGCACGGGACCCACACGGCGAGCACGGCGGCGGGCGCGGCCGTGCGCGGCGCGCAGGTGCTCGGGCAGGCGACGGGCACGGCCACGGGGATGGCCCCGCGCGCGCACGTGGCCGTGTACAAGGTGTGCAACGAGACGGCGTGCCTGAGCGCCGACGTGCTCGCCGGCATCGAGGCCGCCGTCGCCGACGGCTGCGACGTCCTCTCCCTCTCCCTCGGCGCACCCTCGTCGCGGCCGTTCTACAGGGACCCCATCGCGGTCGGCACGTTCGCCGCGGTCGAGAAGGGCGTGTTCGTGGCCATGGCCGGCGGTAACTCCGGCCCGAACGCCAGCTCGCTAGCCAACGACGCGCCGTGGGTGCTCACGGTCGCGGCGAGCACGACGGACCGGTCCATCCGGTCAACGGTCCAGTTGGGGAACGGAGCCGCCTTCCACGGCGAGTCAACGTACCAGCCGGCCGTGACATCGTCAACCTTCTACCCGTTGGTCTACGCCGGCGCGGCGAGCCGGAAGCCGGGAGCCGCGCTCTGCGGACCCGGCTAGCTGGACGGCGCGGACGTGAGGGGCAAGATCGTGATCTGCGAGCTGGGCGGAGGGCCCGGGCGCAACATTACCAGGATCATGAAAGGCGAGGTGGTCAGAGGCGCCGGCGGCGCCGGCATGATACTGGTCCACGGCTTCTCATGGGGCTACCTCACGCTCGCCGAGGCGCACGTGCTGCCGGCGTCGCACGTTGACCACGCTGCCAGCCTAGCGATCATGTCCTACCTCAGTGCCACCCCCAACCCCGTGGCGCGGATCGTCTTCGGCGGCACGGTGCTGGGCACGTCGCCGGCACCGATCATCGCCGCCTTCTCCTCCCGCGGGCCCAGCGTCCGGGACCCCACCATCCTCAAGCCCGATGTCACGGGCCCCGGCGTGAACATCCTCGCCGCGTGGCCCACCCAGGTCGGCCCACGGGGTAACGGGCCTCCCGAAGTCGGCCCAACAGCCTTCTTCAACATCATCTCCGGCACGTCCATGTCCACGCCGCACCTCAGCGGCATCGCGGCGGCGCTCAAGAGCGTCCACCCGTCCTGGTCGCCGGCGGCGATCAAGTCGGCGATCATGACCACCGCCTCCCCCACCGACAGGACATCCGGCGGGCCCATGCTTGATGAGCAGCACGCGCCGGCGGACTGGTTCGCCGCCGGCGCGGGCCACGTCAACCCGGAGAAGGCCGCGGACCCCGGCCTGGTCTACGACATCGCCCCCACCGACTACATCGGCTACCTCTGCAGGCTGTACAACTCGAGCCAGAACGTCTCGGTGGTCGCGCGCAGACTGGTCAACTGCTCCGCGATCGCCGGCAGCGAGCTGAATTACCCGTCGGTCTCAGTCGTGTTCCCAAGGACATGGAATTGGAGCGCGGCCATGGTTGTGCGGCGCACGGTGAAGAACGTCGGCACGAAGGTGCCAGCCACGTACGCAGTGGCGGTGGACATGCCGGCGGGCGGTGACGTGGCTGTTGACGTGTCTCCGCGCGAACTGGTTTTCACGGAGGTGGGCCAGGAGCGGAGCTTCCAAGTGGCGGTACGGGCGCGGCGGAGTGGCGGGAAGGTGGTTCAGGGCGCGCTCCGTTGGGTGTCAGGGAGCTACACCGTCAGGAGCCCCATCTCCGTTTCCCTCGAGTGATAGGTCATCTCTGCAGAGTGTACATATTGCTAGATGCTTGTATCTTTTTCCTACTGCAAAATTTACCTGCATTTCTTTGTGCTCTGTTTTATTTTGTTGATGCTGGTTAGCGAGTCAACAAAGTAAAATCGGAGGGACAACGTCCTTCAAATTTCTCTTAAGATGAACGGTAGGTGCATCAGGAGCAAAGGCTCAACAGAACACTTATATATAGTATAACTATATATACTGGAATCAAGTGGAACCCAGAATGGCGTACAAATGGCAACAGTTCACACATTTTCAAGCTATACATTGTACACAGGCCCTGAGCCAAGAAGGACCTTACGTTATTATCCAAATATTGTCAAGAATATCGTAATTATTACCACCATCTCAGTGACTCAACGCGAGTTGCAGAATCACCATATGCTAGTGCAAGATCCCCTCCATCCTTTCGCTTATGCCTCAAGTTTACCGTGTCTATTGCAGAATGACTTCATCCTTTCAAGGGCCTCCTCAAGACGCGGTGGATCAGTAGCAAAAGTGATGCGAATCCAGTCGCCTTTCATTCCTAGCGCGCTTCCTGCGTATGTCAAAGCAGAACATGGAAGGAGGATACCAGAATAGCCATACACATTCTCAGAAATATTTATCCTTTGTCTATGTGGATTTTGAGCAGCCTACAACATCCATGCGAACTAGTGACCGGTAAAATTGCTATGTGTTCTCAGTAGGTTTCTGTGTCTCAATAACAAAAGCGCCAGAGCTGTAAATGGTATAGGAATTGCTACAGAAGTAGTACGAATCTATTCTCCACGCAATCTATAGTAGAGAGATCATATCCTGCAAACTAGTTAGTGCAAAATTTCAGGCCACATCACTTATGCCTGTTTCATTTTAGTAAGAAATCCGTTTCTAACTGAAGAAAGAGGACCCTGAAACTATGCATTCTTCCTTTGAGCAACAAAAATAAGTAGATATATATGGAGGACCCAAGTACCTGGCAATACAATCACAGATTCTTCTTTTGCCAACCTGCAGCAGAAATCCTTGTCGTCCTGGATGCCATCCAAGCAAGAGAGATCCAATTTTACCTGTACAATTAAAATCAGTATGAAAGCTTCGTATTCTGAAGTGAGTGAAGATAGTATGAAACATTTTTATCTACAGGGTTGTATGAGAAATCAATTCAATTGTTTACCATGACAAACATTGATCCCTCTGGCTTGTGAGGGCATGTAATGCCCTCAATGTCCTTTATTTTATTGTAACATATATCTGCACAGTTCCTCAAAAGATCAACTACTTTTTTGAAGTAATCCTCCTTTGTGTTAGCGATTATTTGGGGGATTGCACCCTGTAATACAAGGGGAGTGTTACACATCAGTTGAAAACATAACCTGTTGTGCCAATAAATTAAGTGTTTGTTTATAAAATGTTTGTCTATAACAGTTGTGTTCAATATCCCAAATAAAATCATATATATAAAGTACCTGGATAAACGTTGCAGGATCGTTTGTGATATTAATGTAGTTTGCAAGTGATTGGTGAACCTGAAAGTGCAGTTACAAATTGAATTAGATGATGTACTAGCAAATTTACTTGCCACTATAGTCTGATGAATCAAAACAATGTGGAAAATATAAATGGAGCAGGTAACCATAGGCAATAATAAGTCACTTTTATCTAAACCTGAGATTATGAATACCTAGTAATAGCAAAATGGCGAAATTTGGTTAGCCTTCAGGTGTGAGGCCACCCACCAGGGTTTAAATCCTGGTGAGCGTAATACATGAAAAGAAACTTTCCCTTGCTGGCCTCTTGGACAGAAGAAGGTCGAGCATCCTTTTATTAAAATGCTGTGTAGTTTTACCCTTTATATCGGTTGACTTTTTTTTATCACCTAGAAATAATTCGTTTACAGTTTCATTCTTCCATATTCCAACAGTTTCATATTAGCTAGCAATGACAACATAAACTTCAATGGTAAACCCCTGGTTTCAAAAAAAAAGTTTACTCAATAAAAAAACAGCATACTAAATTACCTAAGAAATCTATCCACTGCAGATAATTATATTTCTACCGTTGCTTCACCTCACAAAGCACCACGCTAAAACATGACAGTCTACTATTTTGTACTCACATACCAAATAATGAAGGGACTAAAAGATTCACTTCACTTTGTTCAAACTTTTTAGCGGTAAACTGTGAACAAGAAACTTATTAACAATCGAAGCCTCATACTTTATGCATCTGCGGACATCATAATGCTAATAATTATTATTAATGAAGTCAAGGTATATTCAGTCAGGAATATTGACAGCTATAATGCACTTCTGTTGCAAATTTCACTGATGCCAAGTACTCCTGTGAACGAGTCTACACCTTTTACCATTTTTTTTTCATTTACTACTAGTTGACACTTCACTGGTGAGGAACACAAAAACAAAACACAAGTATGCATCAGAAGACAGATCAAAGTTTCACCTTAGCTTCCTTTAATACACCCTTTGGATCGCAGGTCGCTATCCAGCCGAGTCTCCAACCAGGCACAAGCCATCTTTTAGATATAGACCCCATGGTGATCACAGGAACCATATCCCCAAAGACTCCCATTGGTATGAAAGGTGTATTCCCAAATGTCAAATGGTCATACACCTCATCAGCAATTACTATGATGCCAAGTTTCCGGGCGGTCCCTGCAATCTGCTCGTTTCAAGTGCTAGAAATTATATTTCATAAAAAGGGAGCACACAGTTCAAAGTGAAAATACTTGTCTAAGAAGAAAAATACCTACTTTGGCCAAATGATCACGTGAGTATACATTCCCACACGGGTTACCAGGATTTATAATGACCATTGCAACCGTATTCTCATCCGCAAGAGCCTCCACGGCCTCGAGGTCGACCTCCCAGCCTCGATCAGGTATCAGGTCGAAGTGTCGGACCTCTAGACTGCTGAACGTAGTCCGTCCCTCGTACAATGGGAAACCTGGTCTTGGAAGCAGGATGTTGGAGCCTGGCTGGGCAAGGATGGACATCATGACCTCAATTGCTTGACAGCATCCAGCGGTGAGGTAAATGTCATCCGCTGAAAGCTTGTAAGGGAGGTCGCGAGATAGGTACTCTGCAATAGCTCTGCAGTTTGTGGTAAAAGGTCATGTTACAATTCCATTTTGTGAAAGTGAAATGTTTGTCACATTCCACTTTTTTATTGTTTCGGTGCAATCAGTTTGAAACAACTTAACAAATTGTGGATGGGAAGCAAGCATGCAAATACTCCTTCCTGGACAAGCAAAATTTGACCAAGTGTGTTTTTCTATAAAAAGTTATGTATGATTAGAAGTGTATGGTGCCATAGCAACACTTTTGATGATAAGGAAGATTTGATAAGTGTTTAAAAGAAATTTGTATAATAGGACGTTCAGTGAAAGTTGCTATAGAGAGTGACAAGTAAAAGTAAATGGGGATTTATCCATTGACAACATGAGTTCTTCTTTTGGCGAGTAGTAGGTACTCTGCATCTGAAAGTGTTCTGCTTTTTGCTTAAGTTCAAGCTCTGTTGCACTTGCCCCAGTATTCTGATGGCACGCGTAAACCTTCTGCAGCAAGAGAAGTGACGGAGCTGCTCACCGGCGCGCGGGGAGGACGCCGACGGTGGGGGAGTAACAGTTGTACTTCCGCGACATGACCGCGTCGACGATGGCGGCCTCGGCCTCCGGCGCGGTTCGGAAGCAGGCGGAGGCGGTGGGGTCGCCGCTGCCGAGCGCCAGCACGGGGCGCGGGCCGGAGTCGTCGACGAAGGAGAAGACCCGGTCGAGCACCGGGCGGATGCTCAGCTTCCCGGCGGCTGCCAGCGGCGTCTCCGCGGGAAGCTGGGAGATGCGCCACTGCACGGCGCCGGCGTTGCCGTTCTCCGCCATATCTCCTGCGTAGTGTCTCGGTCTCACTAACCACTCCGGCCGTGCTGAGCTTGGCTTTCTAGATTTTTGCGACAAGCAATTGGCGGTATTGGTGATATATCCTTTTAAAGTAAAATAAACGATCGCTGGTGTTTACGGCCAACAACTTGCACCAAATGTCCTTATTTCCTACTGTAATCTTTTTTTAAAAAAAACGACAAAATACATTATGATGGGAGCGACGTCAAGATTCGTAGAGGACAGCATCTCTCAACAGTTCAGAGCATCAATCTTTTGTTTTTAATACACCTCAAACGTACAATCGGAGGCCCCAATAAACAACATTCACAAGATTGTAAATCTGGTCAAGGCTCTTCGCCACAAAACATTCACGAGAACCTCCCTTCAATAATTAAACTCTAACAAAACAAGTTTGTCACCTAGCACAAATATCTACTCTCTCTATCCTAAAATAAATATAGTTATTAGATCTGTGTCTAGTTAAACTTTCTTAACTTTGACTACATTTATAGAAAATACGAGAAACATTTATATCACTAGATAAGTTTATTATGTTTTATCTAATGATACTAATTATGTATTATAAATATTAATATTCTTTTATAAATATTTGATTAATGTTGAAAGTAGTTGACTCATTGAAAAGAGAATGATAACTTATTTTTATGACAGTGAGTACAACTTTCAAAAATCCAGCTCGCCGATTTTTTACAACAGCTTTTGAAGCTTTTTCAGTATTTCTAGAACTCAGCAAATTTACTTGAGTGTTTGTTTGATAACGATCACTACTTAGAAATCTTCAGTGCAATATGCTGTGGCATCTTGGCCAGGTTAGCTGTGTTTTTTGCACCTTGATTTGTCCCATGTATAAAGTAGTAAGCATTTCAATTCCTTTGGCCGCTGGAAAATGAGAATTTTCCTTTTATAGAAATGCTTGAGATGTCGTATTTTAAGGGCATGTACAAAGGAGAGCTCTATTGTGATCTCTTGGGCACATGTATCCAAGCAAAGAGATATGAAACAACTTTAGTCATACAAAGGAGAGACTCTACATGATGTCTTTTAATAAATACATATTATTAATGATTGCATGACATAAGTCGTCTCTTCACATGTACAACGGTGCTCGTAGTTGCCTCTTACATCGAAACACGTGATACCCAGCCGTCTCTTCAAGGATTGGAGGAGCTATTTGTAAAAATATATTGCCACATCAGCTCAAGAGCCCACTCATTTATTAGCGTTGTACATGCCCTAATATGCTTCTCAACCAAAGTGAAAGGGTTGTGTCGGATTACGTATATAATTATTGCAGCAAATAATATAATACTGGTGAGGCTGAAGTAATTTGTTTCAACTTTGATCTTGACAGGGTGTTCGTTCCCATGAGTTAAAAGGTCTAATACTAAACTTTAGTCTAAACTTTAGCTCTAGTAAAACGAACTTGAGAGCTAAAAAATTTAGACTAAACTTTAGCTTTACACAAAAAGAGGGCTAAAAGGAGGTGAAACTTTAGCCCTCTAAGAAATGCTAAGTTTAGCTCAAATTTTATGAGCTAAGCTTTAGCTCATAAAGTAAACGAACACGGGTGTTCGGATACCTCCACTAAAAGGCACTAACGTCCTTTAGCCACTAAACTTTAGTGCTTGGCTTCCGAACATGATCACTAAAGTTTAGTGCTAAAGGTCTTTAATGGCCTCAAAACTTTCGAACATGACATATCAATAAAATATATGACATGATATGATATCAATTATGAAAGATGAAGAAAGCCTTATATTAGGATGAAAGTATGGTGACACTCCATCTAAATTGATGAAAGGAGAAAGAAATGTGCATTGAGACTATTTTCATTCCATATGTACAAAAAGGGGATCCCGTTGGTACACGTATGCAACCATTTAATGTCTTGTTTAGCCTATGAAACTGTGAAAATGAAATAGTACGCTGTGAGAAGCAATTTTATTTCATAGAACAAGACTAGAAAGTTGACGTATCACACTTGGAAAATATGAAATGGAAAGAAGCCACTGAGAATGGCCTAAACTTTCCCTAAACTAAATTAATGAGTCAATCAAAAAACGATCTCCAACAACTCATCAAAACAACTAACAGATTTATTCTCTCCCTAAATTCACCTCGTTTTGTAGCTAGAAAAAGAAGAAAGTTGGGACCCCCAATCCTTCTACGTATAAGAGAATTAATGTTGTTGTGGCTTCAAATGCTTTGAGATGATCCAGTCAAATGTATCATTGATCTATTTTTTGGAAGAACTGTTGAAAGATGAGAGAAAAATTGGTCCCACAATTTTTAGGCTGCTACCAGAAAAAGATTTTTGCGATCTATTTTTTGGAAACTCTTGGAAATACTTTCAATGTCTAATATGCCTTAAAAGATCGAGAATTATATTAAACTTCCTAAAAATTATAAGCTAGAAAAACTTTCTCTTTTTTGGGGGATAAAATACTTGAATAAAATGTTTCTCATCCTCCAAAGTTTTTATGACATAGTTTGCTACAATCATTTTGTAGATAAACATGCATCTCCTTTAATTTGCTGGGTCTGGCTCAGGTCACGCCGCGCACTCGTGACACGGCAGTACAGTGCGAGGTGATGCGGAGCGGGGGTCGGGTGTCCGTTTCCGTGATGCGCCGCACGCACTTGTTCTTTTTTTTTATTGCCTCAACCTCCTGATACAAGTTGTAGCATCTGAACTCATACACCAACACACACCACACACACGCACTCACCCACACACACTACTAGTGCACAAGCTGAGAACTACGAACTGAGTTGAACACACACGGCTAAGAGGTACATAAGGCCAGCAGCCGACCTATGCGTGACTAGCACGTCACTCTACCTATTGTAGTTCGTCCGTGTGGAGGCACATCTAAAAATGGAGATAAACGCCCTCGGTGAGAGACAGGAGTTGATTCCAAGAATCGAACCCGCGCCGACTGGAAGCACTACGGGTGTGTTTGGTAGCCCGCATATGGCTGGGCCTGGCTCTACGGCAGATACAGGCCCGACGGAGCCAGTATCAACTGGTGCAGGCCAGCGTGTTTGTTTACCTGGTTTGACCTGAGCCTGTCCTGAATGAGCTCTTGATTGGTTACCTGGTTATTGGCTTCTGCTGCATTTGTTGGTGCAAGGAGCGTTGATTGGTAGCCTGCATGAGTAAAGAGTCTAGTTGATTGGTAGCCTGCCGGACTCGAGGTCGAAATTTGACTAGCACAAATGACGGTGTTGAGGGAGAGGAAGGGGAAGAGAGAGGAGAGGAGAGTGAGGGAGGGAGGTGAGCGGCGGCGTCAATGATTGGAGACGGAGTGTAAAGCGTAACCCTATCTGCTCTCAGATGCAACCGCGCTACGTTGACTGCATCTGACCGCCCGCTCGCGCTCGTACTCCCGCATCGGATCGGCCAGGCTGAGGAGCGAAGCCCAAATTCCACGTTCCCACTCAGCCTGGCTCGAGGGGAATCTTGCATGCGTTGGGCCAGGCCACGGACCGTGTTCGGGTAACCAAACATCGTGACCCTGCATCATTTGGACCTGGCTGAGGGTCGAGCCAGGTAACCAAACACACCCTACAGCTCCGCTAGCCACCCGAGCACACGCTCGGTTCTCCGCACGCACTTGTTTTGCTCTAGCCGCGGCGACAGCAGTTTCTGTCTTTGACCGTTCGTGCTTTCCGCGAAGCGAACGCCGAGGGCTGCTATTTTGCGGCCGGCTGCACCGGAAGAAAGTTGTGACCGCCCGCTGTCTAGGCGGCACTCCTACCGCACCGTTGCGCCGTTTCCCGCCGTCAAGCCGGCAGCCACCCCGAAACCCTGACCATGGCCGCACCAAAAGGAACATGCCGTTGAGTGTAAATAACGAATTCTGGACACGCCCAGAGTTTCTTGGTCTCTACATCCCATGGCTAAGGTTATCTCCAATGCATCACTTATACGATGATCCATCTTCAAAATAGGTATTAAAACATAAAAATTTGTTCTCCAACACCCAAACCAACATTTTGAGCCAGGCTTGGTGGCCACTCACATATGCGGAACCATCCAATGCACTGGCCCTTCCACCCGCCTCCGCGTCTACGGACCGCGACCTCGTCGCCTCGTCCGAGCTCTACTCCGCCGCACGCGTCCCCACCCGGTCACTCCGCCGGAGACCCATCGTGCACCCCCGCCCCGGCGACACCACCACTCCACGCGACTCCTTCTCGGGCGACGTCACCGCCCACTCGACTCCTCCCAACGCCGGCCGCTGCGGCAGCGCATCCACGTCGGCACTCCTCCCCACGCTGCGCGATGCCACCATCCGCTCGAGCGTGCCGGCCCCCGCGGCAGCTGCATCCAGGTTGGCGCTCCTCTCCCAGCGACGTCATCGCTCCGCGCCGCTGGCCGCCGCACCCATTTCGGGTCTCCCCGTTGGAGACCGTCAATTTTGGTGAGTACCCTTTGGACTTCGAGAGTAATTATTCACACTCATTTAGGTTTTTGGGTATCCACTGGAGATAGCCTAACCTGGTGGAGGCGGCCGGGTTCCTTGGTCTCTACAGCCAGCGTTTGTTCATGTCGACTTCGAGTTGACGTACCGGCCAGAGCACAAGGCCGAGGTCTGATTTGTTGGTCACTTCACGAGTTCAGATCTGTAGGTTAATATTCGTATGACGAATGCGACATCACTTTCCAGAGCTCGTTGCTCCTAAAAGGGCACTAGATGTTTTGCTTTGCGATAAGTTTGAAGTACGTTCCTCCATAACTTTCTTCAGGCCGGTAGCAGAAGTACCGTGGATTGCTAGTTATGTAAGAATTTTAGCTAGTATAAAATGCACATTTAGTTGTCTCTGTTCTGTCCCCTTTTCCTCCATGCGCACATTTGGTTGTGAACGTAGGCACGAAACAAGAGTTCTAATAATAATAATAAAAGATAAGAGCACTCAAGAGTTCTTATCATTCTCAGGTAAGGTGGACAACTCACTTCTTAAATTCCATCAATCAATTATTTCACTAAACAAGGAACACCGGAGATTAGATCCTAAAGGGACAAATCTACCATCATGATAGCCATTAAGACAAATTCAAAAGACAGTATAGATGTATTAATGATAAACAACATCATGCAGATGGATACATCCATGACCCTAAATTTTGACTGCGCTATTTTGGCTTGAATTCAGGTTTATCAAAAGCTGATATGTTCTGAGGTTCACACTCCGGGCTGAAGAGCCGCACAAGCAAGGCTGATGTCGCACTCATTGAGACTGCTCCACATGACGCCCACCTGAGACTCCTTGGAACTGTTATTCTTGGACCTGAAGGATCAAACATAGGGTCAGCAAAAGTGGTCCGAGTCCTGAGTTGATTTGCAGGACTTGCAATCGGAAGAAATGAGTCCTGAGTTGATTTGCAGGACTTGCAATCGGAAGAAATGAAACAAGCGCAATAACTATTTCATATAAAAAAGAGTTAATTTCACAAAACCACAACTTTTAGTTCCGGTCCCACATGTCAACCTCTGTCAAAGTGCATAGTGCTAACGGAGAGTGACATGAGGGACCGGAACTAAAAGTTGTGGTTTTGTGCAACAGATGGTGCAAATACTTGTGTTTTGCGAAACTGGTTACAAAAGTTGTGGTTCTTTGCAACAAGGGACCAAATAGTTGTGGTTTTGTGAAATTAAATCTATAAAAGATGGTACACAAAATTATATATGCGATATATTATATGGAAAAAAGGGGATATATCACAACAGTTACCATAGTGGAGGCGGCATAGCACCCAAAATGCAAGACCTCCACCAAATGAGAAGATGCCAGCAGTCTGCCGCATCAAACGAGAGCAGGGCTTTGATTCAGGCCGCATCACCTCCCCTTCTGACCATCCCAGTGCTTGTCGTAGCGCCATCGTGATCCTTGGCTTCTTTGGTGATGGATATCCCACTGGCCTTGTCAAGTTGCTAAGAGGTCGAGCTGTTTAAACTTTGCAGCGCCTTGTTTTCAGTGGCCCCTGATTCTTGAAACGAGAACAGTTAGCCCAGTATTCAGAGTAGAAGAACCTAGCAAATAATTATCGACAGAAGTTCATCAGTTTGTTTGTAACACGAGCAGTATGATAAGATGAAGACATGAGTTTATGAATTGATCTCATTTGAACTGAGCAAATTGCACGACATCCAGCAAATCACTGTACAAACCTCTCTGTGATATTAGAAATACAGTATAATCTACTCTAGCACTACGGCGTCTTTTATAACTCTGCCATATCTACTAGCTAAAGCTCCAGTGAGGTGTTGGCTATCCCATCACATTATAGATTCAGCAAAAGCATTTTGTAACCTCCTGAACGTGACACTAGTATATGATGCAGTGGGTTAAACATGCTGTCTAAACTGCATTTCAGAAAGTGAAGCAAAGCGGGAAAAGTTTTAATCCTTATCTCAACTGCATGTTTATCCTAAGACAGTAGGCAGATGAAAACACAATCCATCAATTCGTAATGCCCTGAGCAACAAAAGTCAGTTACGTATTAAAATACATTTTGCACAATTGACTGACCGCAAACCCGTTTCGCCGGGGAAGAAAACTCAATTCCCCGTAGCTCCTGCGCAGCAACAGCAAGCCTACACCCACCAGTTGCTCGACGTATTGCCACAACAAACAGCCAGCGCAGCAACGCCAACAGCTTGTTCGACGCACTCCTCCAGGCCGTAGAAAGATCAAATGGACACTAATAAACGGACACGGCGAAAGGACCAGTGAACTGCTACCGTCAAAGGGGAATCGATTTAGGTGCAGAGGTTAGGTCGCGTACCGCGGCCTCCGCCGTTAGTGCTGGGGCGCAGTTTCCCTGCGCACCGAGTAGACCTGCGCGTACCGGAATCCCCTATGGCCAAGCTTCGGTGAGGGGCCGGGAGGGTCTTGGCGTCGCGGCGAGGGCGACGGTGTTCGGGTCAAGTCTGAACCGGAGAGGGAGGACAGGAGCGGTCGCCCGTCGGCTGACTCACGCGACGGGACCGGGATCGTCTGCCCTGTTTGGGGGAGCTTAAGCTTCTCCGCTTTTCGAAAAATCGGCATTTTGGAGAAGCCCAATTCTACTGGCCCAGGAAGTCGTTTTTTGAAAAAGCAAGAGAGGTGTGTTTGGTTTTCTCGCTTCTACGGTCAGCTTTTTGGATTCGAAGGAAGATGAGATGGTGTAAGGTCGACGAGCTAGGACCGGACCATGCATTGTTGTTCACAGATCTCGGCTTGGGCACCAAGGTCTACAATCGTGTCGAGAACAAGGGGGAGCAGGACATCGAGGACGATGCCTGATGGGGGAGGAGCTCGTGGGGGTGGTGGCGTTGGCGGAGGAGCTCGTGGGGGCGCCGGCTGTAGAGCTCCTCGTGAGGGCGACGGCGGGAGAGGAGCTCGTGGGGGCAGCGGCGCCGGCAGAGTAGCTCGCGGGGCTGTCGGTGGCGGAGCTCCTCGCGGGGCGTCGGCGGTGGAGGATCTCGCGAGGGTGGCAGCGGAGGTGCTCTTCATGGGGGTGCCGTCCGACGAAGGAGGGCGGTTGCCACTGTAAAAGCTTGGGAAGCGACTCAATAGACACTTCTCCGCTATTAGTTCATTCTCGGCTTTTCCATCTCATTAAGCGCTTAAACGACGATATCGTTTGGGGGATCTTTTGGGCTTTTAGAGCTGCCTGGAGAAGCAAAAGCTCTAAAAGCTACCCTAAACAGGGCCAAGCATGAAACTCAGCCTCTCTTGAACAGTTCACGACAAATCCAACGTCCATAGCTGTTGCCCGATTCCCTATGTCGATTTTAACCGTAAAACATACTTCTTTGTGACTCATTACGCCTATGATAGAAAATAAGGTCCATATTGCAAACTAATGCCTGGAAACTGAAACTTAACCGGATGAGCTCCGTAAGTGTCTAAAGTATAAAGAAATACATTTTAGTTTCAAGTAGCAATAGTTTCGGAGGTACGGCAGAGGCGGAGGTGCGGTGGCAAAGGCACGACGCGGAGGTTAGGACGGCGCGCGGTAGCAGAAGGGAGGAGGAAGGAAGAAGAAAAAAGAAGGAGAAAAGAAATTCCTATTTTACTTTTTATTTTGTGATATAAAAGTGATCACTAGTTTCTTTTTTATTGATCACCGCGAGAAAGATTTCCCCCACCAGACGGGCGATTTGTCTCGTGTAGCCCACCTGACACGCGATAGAATGTATTGAGTGGGCAGCAGATTAACAGATTGATTATTGTGATAACTTTCCAAATGCGTCGATAATTAATATTGAATAATTTCTAAAATCAATTATTAATAAAAAATTCCAAAACCCACTCTGTTTCGGCCCATTCCGTACCAGAGACTGAGCACCTCGACCCGAACAGAACCCACACGCGAGACGCGACGCGGTGAAGCGAACGACTCGAGGTCGGGAGCGCCTGCTGGCGGCACGGGTGGAGAGCTCGTGGGTGGAGGCTGCTGGCGGCGTGAACGGAAGCTCGCTGTTGGCGGCACGGGCGAAGGCTTCTTGCTTGAGGCGCAGGTGAAGGTGCGAGACGACGGCGCAACTCATCCCCAACGCGACGTCGACGACTCCGTCGTCAAGCTTCTCCACCGTCTTCTTGCCGGTAAGCCGCCGCCCACCACCTCTTCCTTCCCCTCCCGTTGGCCGTTGCGCCCTAGGTTTAATTTTTCCTGATCTATTCCTGCCATACTCCTCTCTCTCTCTCTCTCTCCCCGCCCCCAGATCTGCCCACAACGCTCTTTGAATGAATCTGATATATGGTTGACAGTTTAGTATCTTTCTGATTCATTAACTGATATACTCTTTTTTTATGCCCTGATTCTCTTTTTTGAGTTCCTTCACCCAGTAGCATTTCAACATCAGTTCAGAATAGACTGATTGTCATGTGTGCTCAGTTCAGAATTGTCATACACTGAAGTTTGGGATTTGTATAATTGAACTGGACACCCTCCTACCTAGTTTGCCATTTTATTTGGTGTGGTATGCAATTAGTTGTGATATTGGCGGAAAATGAAATCCCAGGGTTGATGTGGTCTCTTTGCTGCTTGCCAAACTTTCTCTTAATCTTTTTACAGGCTTTTTTTCTCTCGATGCAGACAATGAGGGGCCTGCTAGGGTACTCTGTTATCACTAGGTTCTGACGTATAATTGGTCAATCTGTCATCGAAATTATATGCTTATGCTGAAAACTGATGTTGCTATTGCATCAATTTTGATCTGGTTTCAATCTGACATGGATTGAATTATGTGTTGCCAAACAATAGTTTTAGAAATCTGGGAACTGAACCACGTGTTAGTGGCAGCTGGAATGAAAAATGCATGCCAGGCTCCCGAACAAGGCCTCTACCATTCCATGTGGTTTGGGCTTGATTCCATAGCCTTCCAAGCCAAAACGAACAAGGCCAGTCAATGTGCACAACACAAGACTCAATGTAATTGCAGTACATATTAAAATAATCCAGTCTGAGGCACTGCCAAACCAGAACTCTATGATTCCCATTCCATACATCACCTACTAGTGAGCTGAAGTCATCTATTCAGTTTGATAAGGAAGATGCGAAATTAATCAACCTAATTTATAGCATGTAGCATTACCAAAATAAAGTGGCGACAGTAGGTGTATACATGTTGCTAGGTGACCAAGATGAAGGAGGCCACGAGGGTGGAACTTCTCTTGTACTAGTCCTGCCTTCCATCCATAGGAATCGGTACATCAATTACGTTTAGGTAACTCCACTCCTTGACACACACAATAACATTGCATCTCGAGATGAAACCGGTCGCAAGATTGCACTGTGAGACAAATCCGAGAGCCAACTGCGTAGTATTAAGCATAGGAACAACACAGAGATAATGTAACAATGGGGCCGTGCAGAATGCCCAAAACCTCATCTACATCCGTTGATGCTCAGCTGTGCCAAGCTGAACTGTACTCGAACAATCGAGAGGTTCAACTACATGAAGGGGGTATGCGAGTCATCATCGATCTTTTAGCATGATGCTCCCGCACGCGGCAGTGCCTAGCTTTCCCATATCTGCGGAGACCACGTTGAAGTTGTCTCGGGGCCTTCGGATGGAGAGTTACCGAATGCTGCCGTAGGCGCGCGTTGGTGTCGTCTCGGGGCCTTTGGATGGAGAGTTCTCGGATGCTGCCGTAGGCGCGCGTTGGTGGATCCGGGAGGAAAAGGGGGAGAGGAACCGACACCTACCGGAGCAGGTCGACGGTGGAGTCTATCACCGGAGTAACGTGACAGCCGCAATAGCGACGCCTCACGCGAGGACGAAGCCGCTTGCTTGCCGCGGCTCAAAGCAATCTACGGATCTGCCGGGAGGAACCGGTGGGTTCAGCGAGAGCGAGCGAGCAGAGAGGCGGACAATTGTACGAGACTGCAAGGACGATGCGACGCGAGAGTGAGAGAATCCTCCTCCCTTCCTAGATGGGATGTGTGGTCCGGGAGGAAATCAGGAATTCGCCTTCCTAGATTACACAACCCACACAACCCAACTAGGAAGGGATGAGGACTCTCTCGCTTTCGCACGGACGAACTCGCCTAGACAAAAGGCAAATTCCTGATTTCCTCCTAACCCACACAACCCATCTAGGAAGGGAGGAGGACTCTCTCGTGTCTCTTCGTCCTTGAAGTCTCGTACAATTGCCTGCCTCTTTGTCGCTTGCTCTCGCAGAACCCACGAGCTCCTCGTGCAGATCCATGGATTGCTTCGAGCCGCGGCAAGCCGGCGGCTTTGTCCTCGCGTGAGGCGTCGCTGCCGCGTTACTCCGGTGATAGACTTCGCCGTCGACCTGCTCCAGGTATGCGCTGGTTCCTCTCCCCCTTTTCCTCCCGGATCCATCAACGCGCGCCTATGGCAGCGTCCGGTAACTCTCCATCTGAACGCCCCGAGACGATTTTGAAGTGGTCGGGTAGCACCTGTTGGCCGTTGCACAAGAGATTGATGATGACTCACATCCCCCCTTCATGTAGCTAGACCTCTCGATTGTTTAGCATAGCTTGGCACGGCTGTGCGCCGACTGATGCAGATGAGGTTTTGGGCATTCTGCACGGCCTCGTAGTTACATTATCTCTGCCTTGTTCTTGTTCTTAATACTACACAGTTGGCTCTCGGATTTGCCTCGACGCGCAAATTTCATCTCCTGTGTGTCAAGGAGTGGAGTTACCTAGACGTAATCGATGTACTGTTCGCTACATTGATTTCGCAGGAGCAGAAGGCAGGGCTAGTACAAGAGAAGCTGCTCCCACGTGGCCTCCTTCATCTTGGTCACCTAGCAACAGGTATACACATACTGTCCCCACTTTATTTTGGTAATGCTATATATGCTCTAAATTAGGTAGATTAATTTCCCCTCTTCCTTATCAAACTGAATAAAAGACTTCAGCTCGCTACTAGGCGAATACAAGACTTCAGCTCACTAGTGTTACTAAGCTACTAGACACCAACCAATTCACCCAAAAGCCTAAGCTTGATGGGAAATGTGGGCTTTTCACTTATACACTTCAACACCCCCACTGACGTGCAGCCCAAAATGAGGGCGCAAAGTGGAAATAAAGGGGTGGAGACACAACGTCTCTGCCAGGATTCGAACATGTGACCTCTGGCTCTGATACCATGTTACGAAGCTACTAGGCATCAACTAGTTCACCCAAAAGCCTAAGCTTGATGGGGAAAGGTGGGCTTTTCACTTATACACTTCAACAACTAGTAGGTGATGCATGGAATGGGAATCATCTCAGGAGTTCTGGTTTGGCGGTGCCTGATTAGATTGGATTATAATATGTATTGCGGTTACATTGAGTCCTGCATTGTGCACATTGTTAGGAACCTACATTACAATTTATTTGATTCTCTATGACATGCGAATTGCTTGCTAGAGACAATAGATTGCCCTTCAAAGGCTATGGCAGAGCATATTGAAAACACAAGTACCATTTCAAATGCAAACCCCACAACTCTGCCTTCCAAAATAATAAAACCCACCTAGATTGCTCATCTAAAACCTGATTGCGCACCAAACATAGCTAGAAAGGATGTTCCTCCAGCAGAACTGCCTTAGATCTTTACCTGCACAACACACCAAACTGAGGTTACAGTGGATATTGAGCATCATAGATTCAGGTGCAGCATTGTTACTTGCAGTCACCATTTGTGTTGGGTGGGAGGGCATGGCTGTGTCGGAGAATCACCACACGCAGAAAAATAAAATCGTGTCAGAGATGGAGGCTGTGAGGGGAAGGATGATATATGGAAGCACTTTGCAGATGACTTAAAGGAAACTGCTTACCCTTCTGTTTGGGTGCTGCAGTGGAGTTGGAGCACTCTCACGAGCTAAAATCTATTTGATGGCTAACAGCCCTGTCGTTCAGTATTGGGAACCCATGCATACAGCTGACACTGGGCATTCGTATGTTATTATGCACTAGTAGCTAGTGATAATTACTCACATTTGCATACAAGCTTATATGGATTTATGTTTGCTGTTCTATATTCTTAGTTAAATACTTTCACATGTACACATTCGTTTTTTTGGGTTTGTTAATCTAAGAGTTTAATTTTGAATTGGCTGCATAGAAGCTTCCTCTGTACTATGCAGCTGTACTTAATTTCATTATAAACAGAGTTTATTTTTCATGCCGCAGTTGTGTTTTGTGCTTGTTTACCATGCTGTAGTGCTGTACAATGTTACCTTCTTGTAGCTTCATAGTGCATCATCTTGTAGACTGAAGAAAAAGGAGTTGGTGGCTGAGGTTGAAGAAAATCTGGATGTGCTTGACTTTTAGAACGTACTGCTTGTGAAAGGTGTCTGAGATACAGCGTTCAAAATTCAGCGCCAGGGGTCAGGGAGCGACCTACCCCAGGGTGGGGAGTTCGTTCCTTTTCCTGTATCAAGGAGGGTAAACTCTTATTCCACCATGATGGAAGAAGACATGGAAAATGGAAGGTCGTATCAGGATAGACCAAGAACCTTTTCTACTGTACGAAGTAGATCATCTGTACCATTGGTATGGCTTATTGTCAAACTTTCTCACCCTTTCAGACAATGAACTTTTCAACTCTTAGGAATAGAATTCAGCTTCCATTCGTATTTTCATGTTTCATAGGTAGTAGACATTAAGACACATGTGTATGCATCAATTTACTCATGCCAGCCTATGCGAATAATTCATAACTGTTGAGGTGTTCAATGCTATGTTTACAAATTTATCCAGATGTTAACCAAATTAAGCTTTTATTTTGCTCATATACAGTAATAATATTTGCATTGAAAAATTGGCTTTTGTACACGGCATTTATTTTTCCTTATATTTGCATGGAATATAATATAGGAAAATTCATTGCTGTCCTGGAGTCCCATCGTCCCCTTAAGAAAAAAATGCTTAATTCAACATGTTCAAATGTGTCATGAAAAAATATTTATGTAGTACACATGATTTAGTAAACTTCCAAAAAAAAACAATTTAAATAATATCTGACATTGGGATTAAAAAATACAACTCATGCTGTTAGTACATTATGATAATGCCATGGTTGATTTGTATATAAATTATTTCTTGACATGTAGGATTAGTTTGATGCTGCAATTTTATAGACTTAAGTGCATGATTTATTATTTTTGTGGATAATTTTTGAAATATTGCAACATCTGGCCTCATTAATGAGGACACCGGAATCCATGGACACAGAATCCGCAGCCTTTCAAATAAGGTGTACCGAATTACATTGGGAAAGATAGAATGCAATTCTTTGCTATGTATTTTCTCATGAAGCTATTCACTTATTATTGGCAAGTTTTCTAAGCTATCTGCATGAATTTTGAATTTTTCTGATGAAAGGTTTTCGCTAAATGAAAATTCATTGCACTGTACATTTCTGCTGATCACTTATCGTAATTCATTAAAGATAGCATGATTAAAGTTGAAATTTTTCCTTTTCTCATTCAGTTCCTTTTTTGGTTGCTACAGGTCTTCCGTATGTTGATGAGGATAAATCCCCGTGCCTTGCTTATTCTTTTTCTTCTGGTCATCAGTGGTGTTCTCTATGTAGGAGCCAGTACATCACCGATTGTGGTCTTTGTGTTCTGTATATGTACTGTCAGTTTATTCTTCTCCCTCTATCTCACAAAGTGGGTTCTTGCTAAGGATGAAGGACCTCCTGAAATGTCTGAGGTATTAACAATGCTTCAATATGGCTTGCTGAGAATGTACCAACATCTTCATGTTTCATACGCCTGCTTTAGTCTATTTCACCAAGCCTGCAAAGTGGTGTATACCACCATTAGTGACTTGCTATGCATATCTTTCTTTATGCAGTGAACCATTCAAGCTGGAACTGTAGAATTGTGCTTATTTGTCCTGCAAATTTAAGATTCATATTACCCATGAAACCTGTAATAAGAATTGTGCATATTTATATAATATTTATTTGTTTTTTAAAATATTATGTTGGAAAGTCTTGTTTGATCCTGATAGAGCTTTCATTATATCTGTAGTATTTCATCTCTGCATCCCTTTATGTGGCTTGCAGAGACAATATGTGCAATGTTGAGATGCATCCGTAATGAGTTGATGCAACTGAATTAGATACATTACTAAATTTAGCATGAGATCATACACTACTTTTACAACGTCACAGTAGATTAGGTTATGCAGTAATGTAAAAACATCATTTTAGAAAATACAAAATAGCACAATATTTGAGTTATATGAAGTGTCAGATCAATTTTGTAATGGGCCAAATAAAGTGGCGAACAAGAACAGTTGGGGTGGGCTTGAGGCACCCATTTTACCCTGTACTGCATCTACTCATCAGTTGGGGTTGAAGTTGAACTTGGCAATCTTCAGTTATCCTGCTGTTCCCTTGCTTGAGTTCTATTGATATTTTTGCCCACAAAGCGGTATATTCAATTTTATGACAGTATACTATCGTTTTATCGGTGTTACAAATTAGTGGCTCAATGTAGTATGTAACTAATTTCATCTGGAATTCTAAAATTTGATGGAGCGTTATTATAGGTCACATCTGTGTTGCCTTCTTTTATTTCATATATTTTATTTGTTTTTTTTATTTCGGTATCATCACTGAGATTTTGACATGTCAGATTAATAGATTATGTTAGGATAAAGTCCACTCTACTCCCTTCAACTATTAATGAGGTTCACTTAAGCCCCTGAACTATGAAACCGTTGTGTTTTACTCCCTCCCAAGTTTGCAATACCATTCACTCCCCCCACCACCCCCCCCCCCTGTAAGGCGGTTTTGTCACCATGGTAGGTAAGGAAGGCTAGGGCCCACTTGTCAGGCGGCGGGCATGGAGGCGAGCGAAGTCTCTGTGCGCGGTACCGGACGCGGAGGTGAAGGGGTGCGAGGGGCAATGTCAAGGCGGATGTGGGTGAAGCTATGCATCGAGGCTGGTGAGCACGCGGGGGTTTTCCCTGCCTGCAGCAGTACTGCCTTCGACCCGCCTTAGGCGTCACAGTGGCAAAACCACCCTAGGGAGGAAAGTGAATGGTATCGCAAACTTGGAGGGAGTAAAACAAACGGTTCATAGTTCAGGGGGTTAAGTGGACTTAGGTGATAGTTGGAGGGAGTAAATGAACTTTATCCGATTATGTTATATGCATTATTAAATCAGTGCATTGTTTTGCTAGATATCTGATGCAATTCGAGATGGTGCTGAAGGGTTTTTAGGACACAATATGGAACTATTTCTAAAATGGCTTTTATTTTGGCCTTTGTGATCCTTGGAATTTATCTCTTTCGCACTACCACCCCGCAGCAGGAAGCATCTGGCTTAGGAAGGTGAGTTTCCATTATTATCTGAATCATACTCCCTCCCTCCCAATATATTTGGCATTCTAGTTCTGGGCACGGAGATTAAGAAGAGAAGGAATAAAGTAGGTGCACAGGAAATGAGGAGGAAAGAGATAGAGATAGAGGTGTATTGGGAAGAGAGAAAGGTGTCTCGGGAAGTGAGAGTGCCAAACATTTTGGGAAAAATGGATGAGCCTAGAATGCCAAATATTCTGGGACGGAGTGAGTAGTTTATAGTTATAACAATATCATGACACCTCATGGATATCTTGAACTCGCAGGGCAACATCTGCATATATTACAGTTGCTTCGTTTCTCCTTGGAGCCTTATGTTCTGGAATAGCTGGCTTTGTTGGGATGTGGGTCTCAGTACGAGCAAATGTTAGAGTTTCCAGTGCTGCTCGGCGCTCTGCAAGGGAAGCACTGCAGGTTTATTTTGCATCCTTGGTGTACATTCATGTATTTTTCTTTCACAACAAGTGTGAAATCATGACAAATTCCTCAACAGATTGCTGTACGTGCTGGTGGCTTCTCAGCTATTGTTGTGGTTTGCATGGCTGTATTTGGTGTGGCAATACTTTACTCAACATTTTATGTTTGGCTTGGAGTAGATTCACCTGGTTCAATGAAGGTTACTGACTGTAAGTTTCTTGTACACCCGATATTCAAAACTAGTGTCAGATGGAACTATTCTGACTGTCAATTTGCTAGATAGCTTCTGTAAGGTTGAACCTTTTGTTTATGCTTTCTTTTTCTTTCTTTAACTTTTCTTTCTAGTTCTTATAGGTTAAACCTTGAGGCTACCCCAACTTGCTTGGGACTGAAAGGCCTTTGTTATTGGAAGTACTCTGTTTTGTTTTCCTGACTTGTGGCCCACTAGTACTATGCCTTCTCACTAATCAGAGGCCAAACCCATCTTTCATCCATGGCTACAGATAGGTGTGGTTGGGTCCACATGTGAGCAACAATAGTTTAATTATCTACTTTACGACTAATATTGTGCATTAACGCTAAAAGTTGAGGCTCTTCTGTAGTTTGGAGTTTAGACTGGAGGCAAAATTTAGTATTTCCAACAAAGCACCACTGTTACAGATTGATCATGATAAATAATTGAAGCATTCACTTTTCATGCTTCATTCTTTAGTCAAAAAATGACATGTTTTCTTTAAATTGGTTACTTTCACCAACCTGAAAGTTGAGGGGAATCCTGTTATTTTGTTGACTTGCTTAGAGTATCTCTTAGAGTGGGGGTCTGCAAGAACATTATCACATTTGGTGCCTTTGTAGAGCTAGTGCTGCATTAAACTCTAAAGGATATATAACTCTACTGTAGATTTTACCACATGTCTCTTAGAGTTACTTTGATGAGAGATTGTTACATATAAATACAATCCTCTTTTATGCCCTGAATTGCAACAGATTGTCCCAATCCTGTACACCAGTTATGGTTATTTATAGTTGCAAGCTTGCAACTGGTTTAATTTTCTAGCAAAAATGGAACATTACTTTTTTAAGGAAAAATGGGAACATTACTTGTTCACTTATTCATATGATTTAATTTTCTAGCAAACGGAGTAAAGGACATTATTTGATTCACATGATTTTTTGTAGTGCCTCTGCTCCTTGTGGGATATGGTTTTGGTGCATCTTTTGTTGCACTTTTCGCACAGTTGGGTGGTGGGATATACACCAAAGCTGCTGATGTTGGAGCTGATCTCGTTGGAAAAGTTGAGCAGGGAATACCAGAAGATGATCCTCGCAATCCTGCTGTTATTGCTGACTTGGTATTAATGTTCTTTAGTGAAATTTGCAGTATCTTTTTGGTATAAATATATAACTCAGATTTGTTCGTACATACATAGGTACTGGCAGTAAAACTAATATAATTAATATATATGTGCTTGTTAGCTTGGTCAGGGATAGTCTGATGTAAAAAATGTTGCTTCCAGTTTACATCTCAATGAATGGTTGTGTATTGTGCTATTATATTTGCTAGACCTTTATTTGAGTTCTCAGTGAGTATGCTGATAACTCTGATGCAACTTGATACAGCATTTGCTTTGCAACAAGCGTATGGTTATCCTATATTTCATATTTTCTACTATATATATGGTTTTATATTTGGCTGTATAACAAAATATTGCTACACAGGTGGGTGACAATGTTGGAGATTGTGCTGCTCGAGGTGCTGATCTTTTTGAGAGCATAGCAGCAGAAATTATTAGTGCAATGATACTTGGAGGAACGATGGCAGAACGCTGCAAAATTGAAGGCAAGTTTCTTTTCTCTCCGGTCCAATATGCCTGGAATATATAGTTATACCATATAATTTCGTTAATCTGACTGGCTTCCAAATGATATGATATTAATAAGTTAAAGACGTCCGTACATTACTCCTTTCAGTCCGTCATCCTGCTCACAATCCTCAATTCAATCGTATCGTTCGTCGTTCACACACACCCACGTTCCCCGTTCCCCCACGTTCACACATGCGCCTGCGCGAAAGAAAATTCCTGGAGAGTCCGAACCAGCAAAAAATCGTAGAGATCCAATTAACATGCAGAGTCAATCATACGTGGACTATTTCTAAGTAAAATACGTTTCTGTCTTGATTTACGTATCATTGTCACTGTATTGAAGGGCTCCAGGCTCTACCAGGTTCATACATCGTACACACACCCTTCCATAAACACTAGCTGCCCTGTTTACACGCGGGACAGGCGACGTTCCTTGGTCGATGCCCTGTCTTCGTCGTCGTCTCTACTTCGTATCGACGGAGCCGCCGTTGGAAGCGAGTATGCATCACCGTTTGGAAATGCAACCCCCACACCATCGTGCATGGAGAATAACCTCCTCGACGAGGGCCATGACGAGACGTGAACCTATATGTTAGTTTCGTCTCCTGTAGTCTCGTATATGCCGTATATACGAGTTCGTCCTCATTCAGATCAGAACAGCCATGAGTTTTGCAGATATTGTTTGTTGTTTCGAGTAGAACAGTAATAAATTCGCATAGAGGAAGTCTTGTTTTGACTCCATAGCAATATGTTCTTTCCTTCTTGAATTGAGTCGCCGCACCATGCGCCTCTGTGCTCAGCTTCAGATCGCTGTTGTTTGCCATGCCGTACTAAGGCTGAAACCCTTGTCTTATTGATTTTGTACTCTAGCAACACCTAGAATCCTTGGTCAGGCAACGAGCTGTGTTTTTTTTAAGAATACGATGATGCGGTATGACATATGTAGGGTTCATCTGGCAAGTTCTAATAATGCTTTGGATTATTATTTGTCTTGGTTGGGATCAATAGAGCATCAAACTTAAAGAGTTATGTAATTCGGTGACCACAATCTTCTTTCCCTTGTTGATAATCTTCTATTCTCCAATGTGGCTTGCTTGGTACTATGTTTAGAAGTGCATGGCTTATTTCTTCATAGCCTTGGCTGTTCAGAAAGCTCAGATTATTTATTCGGTGAGATTGACTTTTATTTGCTAGGTTTCTTAGTTTTAGGTTGTTCCTACATCTAATACAGCTATATACTATTGCAGCCCCTGTGTTGAACTAAACTATTTCCTTCTATTTTCTATGTGTATGATTGATGCGTCATCGGGTGAGCGGAAAAGTCCTGCATGAATGTACTATATAATAGTATATAAACCAATAATCTACAGATCTTTGTCACAACATTCTAAAGGGTCGTCTTCTTGGGCTTTTTCAAAATCATGGTAATTGTGTTTTCTTGATGTTAAGACAATGTAAATGGCAAAGAATCAGGATGGTAATTAGTAGTCACTGCCTGTGTATGTGCAAATTATATGATACTCCCTTCGTCTTAAAATAATTGATATTTTAGCTTCTACAAGGTTCATAGTTCAGATCCATATAAGATGCTATGAACCTGAACATCGTTTATGAATATGTGCACATAAAAATAGAGCTAGAATAATGACAAATAAATTGGGAGAGGGAGTATATGGATAGTGCCTTAGCACACTATGGTCGTGACTCGCGAGGCATGCAATCATATTCGGTTCAATCTTTTTTTGTTCTTCAACGTTCTATAAGGTGTGGTTACATTGCCAATGTTAAAATCTTATATGGTGGTGTGCAGTTATTGGCGCAATCTTAAATCATGTTCTGTGCATTTTGTTTATTCTTTTTGTTTCCATTGTAGTGCTACAGAATATATATAAAAAAGGGTAAGAGCCGTTATCTCAATCGATGTAACCAGCACTATGAGGTCCAACTGTGATGATAGCGACAACACTAAAGCACTTACAATATATCCTGTGCCGATATTTTGCATCCTTCTATGAGTCAATTATTAAGGAAAGTGCAAAATAGGCAAAATTTTCTAGAGGTCGTTGATGGAATAAATTGTTGTGCTGTTGGTCAGTCTCTGTAATTTGTCTAGGACAGCATCTGCTTTATGCTGTACCTTATGTTGTACTGTTGGTCAGGACTTTGTACTGCTGGTCCTTGCTAGAACAGCATCCCCAACTGCTGGTCCTTTGTTAGGACAGCATCTCGGTACTGCTGGTCCTTGTTAGGACAGCATCTTAAACTAGCTTTTAGACTAGTAGTATGCCTGGCTGCTTTGGTCAGCTATAAATGTGTCCCCAAACCCTCAGGTTGGCATGGCATTGTGTGAGAAATAAACCAGAAAATTGCCCCAACTCTCCAGTGTCATCCTCTCTCGATGAGTGCAGTATCAGCTGCTAACAATCCTAATTTTTTAAAGCGCGTAGCAACGCACGGGCACTTTGCTAGTGATATGATACATTCCTCTTAGTCGATGGAACTATTCCGTGCATTTCTCTTTGCATGGACTCTACTTATTTTGAGAATCAAATTGAGAGCTACCTTTTTATATGCACGTTTATGTACCTTGTAACTGCTCCAGTCTCAGAAATTTTATTGTTGCAGATCCCTCTGGCTTTATTCTGTTTCCACTTGTTGTCCATTCATTTGATCTGGTGGTGTCATCAGTTGGGATACTCTCAATCCGAGGAACACGTGAATCTGGAATAATATCTGCCATTGAAGATCCCATGGCAGTTATGCAGAAAGGCTATTCAATTACTATTATGCTTGCTGTTCTAACATTTGGAGTGGTAAGTCTTGTTTTGGCAAATATCTTTTGTTTGATTCTGTTATCTTACTCACAAAAAAAAGAATCACAGTTGTAGTGTGTTCTTACTATTATGATTATGAAATTACTCCATCTAAGTGCTGGGTGCAGGAATCATAATATGCCAAATTTCTCTCATGTAAGGTTCCCATTATGTAGTTTGCTGAATCAACCATCAAATGTAACCTGTATGGATACTTAATATTACTTAAAATAGTATTATAACCCACGAGCAACTTTCAGTAATGCTTGCTACAAGTCAATCTTGTTTGATGACTTAATTATTGTCTCCTAAAACACATGGAGCCCAGCAGGCTGTGTTTCTGATATTATGTATTGTAGTTTAGTACTTTACCCAGTAAACATGCACTCTGTTTTTGCATGATTTTGTTGTCCTTCTTCGGTAGACACCTTTTTTCTTGTCTAAAGCTACTAGCTACTTTATGATTATTGACCTGTGTTAAATTTCCAGTCTACTCGATGGCTTCTATACACTGAACAAGCACCTTCTGCATGGCTAAATTTTGCGTTATGTGGCTTGGTGGGGATCATCACAGCATATGCGTTTGTTTGGATTTCCAAGTACTACACAGATTACAAACATGAGCCAGTCCGCCTTTTAGCTCTTTCAAGTTCTACAGGGCATGGTACTAATATTATTGCTGGAGTAAGTTTGGGGTTGGAATCAACAGCTCTGCCAGTTCTAGTGATAAGTGTAGCTATTATAGCTGCATACTGGCTGGGACAGACCTCTGGATTGGTAGATGATTCTGGCAATCCTACTGGTGGTCTTTTTGGGACAGCTGTAGCTACAATGGGTATGCTTAGCACAGCAGGGTATGTTCTCACCATGGACATGTTTGGCCCTATAGCTGACAATGCTGGTGGTATTGTGGAGATGAGTCAGCAGGTATACTCTCACACTTTCTTTGCCATATAGGTAATTTTGAACTTTGACATAGGTCCTAAAAATGTCTTCATTAGTGCCTTTTAGTACTTTCACAATAACAATTCTGTTTTTTAGTGTATCATGTTTATATATGTGGGATTTGACTATCTATATTGTCCTTATGCATCCTAACTCGAATTATTGGTGCAGCCTGAAAGTGTCAGGGAAATTACAGATGTTTTAGATGCTGTGGGCAACACAACCAAAGCTACTACAAAGGGATTTGCCATAGGGTCAGCAGCACTGGCCTCCTTCCTCCTGTTCAGTGCATATATGGATGAAGTTGCTGCTTTTGCCCAAATACCATTCAAGGAGGTATGTGGTATGCATTACTCTGCCAGTGGAATGGTGAGTTTATGTGCTGATATACAAATGGTCTTCACAATGATTGCAGGTTGACATAGCAATCCCAGAGGTTTTTGTGGGTGGTTTACTGGGTTCGATGCTTATCTTTCTGTTTAGTGCATGGGCTTGTTCAGCAGTTGGCAAAACTGCACAGGAAGTTGTAAATGAGGTCAGGAGACAATTCATAGAGAGACCCGGTATTATGGTGAGTACATGCTAATAATGCATCCTTCAGTTGTTTTATATGCTTGTAGAAAAATTGATGTTAACTCTATGTGATACCACCCAGGACTACAAAGAGAAGCCTGATTATGGACGTTGTGTTGCAATTGTGGCTTCTGCGTCCTTGAGAGAAATGATAAGACCTGGAGCTTTAGCGATTATATCACCCATGGCTGTTGGTGCGTCTTATTGGCTATATTTATGCTGACTATGTCATCCTTGTTTGTGTCCGTGATGCTTTCTAATTTAGTTTACGTGGTTTGCAGGTGTTATCTTTCGGATTCTTGGCCACTCCACTGGCCAGCCTCTTCTCGGAGCTAAAGTTGTAGCCTCAATGCTTATGTTTGCGACAGTTGCTGGTATTCTCATGGCACTCTTCCTGAACACCGCTGGAGGCGCCTGGGATAATGCTAAGAAGTACATTGAGACTGGTGCTCTTGGTGGCAAAGGCAGTGAATCTCACAAGGCTGCGGTTACCGGTGACACGTAAGTTGCTCACTTCATATAATGTTCCTCAAATTCTAATGCTCATTTTGTCCTTAAACAAAATGACAGGTAACATAGACTAGTTTTAGGTGCTATTGACCTATTTTGTTTTCATGAGCAGAGTTTCCCACTGTGGGTCGACAAATTTGGGGGCCTGACATTGCATTGATTCTGAGTTGAATCTAAATTGTTCTTACACAATTTTTTTTAATTTTTTTTGCGTTGCAGAGTTGGCGATCCATTCAAAGACACAGCGGGCCCTTCGCTTCATGTTCTCATCAAGATGCTTGCTACAATTACATTGGTCATGGCTCCAATATTCTTGTGATTAACCACACATCACATTAACCTTGCGGAGTACCTATGCGTCTTGTAGATGATGAGGTGTTATTTACTTGACTGGGACATAATGATTAGTTGGAGTTTAGTATTATTACATGTATGAAAAGAGTATCAATGGTGGCCCCTTCCGAAATTGCACGGTTGATATTGTACGGATGATGCGAACGTCTGGGAATATATTGTGACTAAGTTTCAACCTGTCCATGAATCCTTATTTGGTTGGTTACTCTTTTTGGTAGCGTATATTTTTATTCCGTTTGGCTGTGTTAGGTGGGGAAAATAAACTAGTACAAAGGTTCAAATTGTAGATTCTACCTTCAATTCGAGAAGCCGTTCATTTAGGAGTTTGTTAATTTTCAGTCGATAGAAAAGTACTTTCAATCAACATCGAACACCACTAGATCGAAATTGGACGGTCTAAAAATATTCGTTTCCTTGTCATACATTTTTTTCTCTATCTACATGTTTACATAATCCTAAAAATAAATAATAATATAAATTCTTCTAGTGCAAATTATGTTGATTGAAAGTTTCTATTGAAGAAGAGGATAAATGATTCATTTATGCTAAATAATCAATTGTTTTTGGGATGAGGGGCGCTCATGTGCGTTCTAATAAATGTTGAACTCCATCTAAGGTAAATAGTCGTATTCCTGTTTGTTTAGGATGTGAACACGAGGTTGTATTGAATTGAGAATCAGTGCTTCTTGCTCCCTAAAAAGAGATCCCGAAAAGCCTACCTATGGCCAAATGTCCGACATCGTGGTCCATGTCTGAACCATAGGTTGTTTCTCTGGTTTGTATTCCAAAATCACCTGCTACTTTCTGCTGTCTGAACCATGGCTTGTGACGCCTAGCATTACCGAGGGGAACATCAACCATACTCTGCTTCGAATTAAAGTCAACAATCTTACAAACCCCGTCATTGTTCCTTGTTTGGAATTTTGATCTCTTTTCCAAGTTCGTGCTTGCTGCCTAATTTATCTGGAAGTGGAAATGAGGAGAAAAGCTCGGCATTGCAGTACATCAAAAAAGTCAGTCCACATTCTTACTCAGCCTTTCTGTTGTATTAATCTAGGAATATAATTGGATAACATAATCTGCATCAATAAGCATAGGATTAGAAATATCTCAAATTTGGATCATCTGGAAATATGCTTAGATCAAAACGTGGTCTCAAATATGTAATGTGGAAGATTATAATAACTGTAAGAATATAATACCCGTTTAACTACTTCCAGATATTGATCCTGTTCACATGCATATGAGAGAGTTTTGCACTTTCTTCCACTCCTGTTTTGAGGGTGGTTTGGTTGCTAATAGACTAGCAATATTTAACTATAGCAAGTGGCAATCCATAACAATTACTGAACATAGAGCTCGTAACTTCTTTCATTTCAAGAGGATAATCATCTTTGTCATGGAAAAAAAAACTTTTCAAGAACAATTTTCTTGATTCATCATTAGCACGGGGCCTCATAGGTAAACATACTCTGTGGGAAGCTTCAAAATTTAGCAAAGTTTCAATTCGAATAGTTGTCATTTATTCTACTTCCATTATTGTTATGGGGGAAACCACATTGTATTTCTTCCATGCTTGTTTGCTCCACACATCATCAATTATTACAAGGTACCTATATTTAATAATTTGAATAAGATTAATCATTGCATTAGTATCGTTCCAAGGTAATCATTCCGTAAAGGAAAATAAAATGGTTGTATTGGTGTGCATAGATGTTACTGACTTTGCCAACCTTATTCATATTGTATCCAATATTTGAATCATATATTGTTACACGGTTAAATATGGGTTCAGTATTTCAAATTTGATCAAAATTTTCTACCCTTCACATTGGAGAGTCACCATTTGTAACTTGGCTTACTTCATTTCACATTATGGCTGATATTATATATTTTTTCTACTCAATGAAATAATTTGATGTATATATTCATTTTTTTCACACTGAGGATGGTTGCATTTATGTGCATACTACGAGCATATTTAGGAAACTACTAATCAGTAGTTTTGGATAACTATTGGTCAGTATTATTTTGGACTAAAAAAACTCCTCTCCTACTGTCTATATCTATCTGTGACATTTTTATCCTTGTTTATTATGTAGGAAAATTATTTGAGCCTTCTGATATTGCCTTCTTTCGACACGATGCCACAGACTAATTTGATCAGTGTGCTCACGTTAAATGTTTCCTTTTCTGTACGTGGTGCCTAGAGAACTAATTGACGTACAAATTCGTGTCTATATTCTCTCTAGCCAAGGGGTACTGCGATGAGGAGCAAACGGCCGGCACCTACGGCAAACTGGTTGTACGTACCTGCACGCCTCGGGGATGCCGGCGGTGGTGGGGTACTGTTGTGCTTGCCGGAGGTGGTGGCGGCGGCGACGGCTTCCTCGGCCGCGGCCGCCGTGCGGAAGCACGGGAATGGCGAGGGTCGCCGTGGCCGAGCGGCGCCATCGGCCTCGGATCGCTCGTGTCCACGCAGCCGTACAACCCGTGGACCAGGGCGCGGATGCTCTGCGCACTGGCGGCGCCACGCCACCTCGCCGCCACCGTCGTTGTCCACGTTCGCCATGGGTGGGGAGCAAGAGTGCCTCCCTGTGTGTTTGCCGCTCCCTGTTAACAAACCACAACTGGTTTAATACTCCACTGATTAAAGGAAAGACGTTTCCATGTCGCTGTAGTAAAGCCACAGTTGATAGTTTATATTAAATTTTGTGTAAAGAATATGTACAGCGAAAAGGCCTAGGCCCAAAGAAAACCCTAAGCTAAACAGCATCAAATTGTAAAATTACAAAAACTATCAATTAAAGCTTTCACAACAGATTTTGCCCTTAGAGCCACCTGCCCCAACTCCTTTTTAAATGATCTCTTCCATTTTTGCAAAGAGAGAGAGGTTTATTGTCAAAGATAATCCCATTTCTGTGGCACCAGCAACCAACTATCAAAATTTCCCTGAAAATTCTTGAATTGAAGGTTTGCCTTGCAATCAGCAGCATATCATCAGGGGTAGTGTTGGTGTTCCAATTAACTAGATGAAACAAATTACTGAGGAAGATAAAGAAATATTGCTGGGGCTTACAGATATGGTTACTGAATGATAAATAATTACTGAAGCAAATTGATATAAACTACTGGTAAATTACTGGATGATAAATAATTACTGGGACAGATTGATATAAAATACTGGATAAAAAGGAAATTACTGGGGCAAAATAAAAAGTTACTGGTTTCAAAAGAATTACTGACAAAGATGGACATAAATTACTGAATCTGATAAAAAGAATTGCTGTATGAAAAGAATTACTGGGACAGACAGGGAGAATTACTAAACAGAATTACTGGAACAAACAGGGAGAATTACTGAATGAAAAGAGTTACTCACAGCAGCACCCTGTTTAGCACGTAGATTCCGGGATGTGGTGATAGGATCTTCATGAGGCTTAGATTGATCAAAGATAGCTTTCATATCAGATACAATCTTCTTCGAGCATCAACAACTTCTTTCTTTCCATCACTAAACATTTTAGTGGCTGCTGCCATCATTTCCGATCCTTTAGCTACTCGCTTGTCATATGCAGCAAGAGCTGATATCGCACGTTCCTTCTGCCCTTCATCAGTTAAAGAATCAAAACAGCCAGCAAGCAGTGGTTCAAGCATAAACACTTCGGGGAAATGGTGCTGTCGAGGAACGGGATTCCGAGATACGGGAGCAGCATCGGGGGCCTCCCGATCACTGTGTGCAGGGCTAGGAGGGGCTGGGCGTTTGGTGGCAAGTTTCTTTGTACGTCTATCTGAAGTCTTTGTGACCAAACCCCGATGCACCAAACCACCCCTAGCATGTACAGCACTACGAGAAGATGATCTTGTGCCTTGATAAACAGCCCCTTGATGAACCTGATGCACGCCATCAGCAGGCGCTTCTGCGTAGCATGTTCCAGCTACAACCCTCAACTAAAAAAATCAAATAAAAAAACAGAATAAGAAAATATAAAAATGTAAGAAAAAAACAAAACATTAATATTAGAAGAAAATATAAATGCTTACAGGCAAATTTCCATAAGAAACCGAGCCATTCCTGTGTGTCTTCTTGTCAGCCTTGGCAATCTTCTCAATAAGTTCAGAATTGAACAAGCTAGCACGTGGAGTGGTTAATCCATCGACAATCATGTCGGTGCATTGCAGGTTGTCAAGATAATAAATCTGAATATAAAAACGAAGACAAATGATACTTCAATTATTGAACAATAAAGTAGCAGAACAATTACTGAATACTTAAACTACTGATCAATGAAAAAATTATTGAATAAAATTAAGGGACTGAAGATCTCAAAATCAGAAAAACAATAAAATTACTGAAAAAGTTAACTCTGAAGTAGACAAAATTACCGAACACATATTACTGAAAGAAAATACTGAATCAAATTACAGAATTGACATTAAAGAAGAGAACATATGTTTCTTACGATAAAAAAAGCGATGCATCCTTGCATTATAGGGGCAGCAACTCGCTTATCCCTGGCCTGCCACTTGTTAACCTTCTCTTTCAAATCAAGGACCAATGCCTTGCACCAATTGTAATTCTTCATATCATTTAGATTTTTGCAATATAGATAATCCAATCCAGAGATATTGTTTGATGTAGAAGGGAACAACGAGTGCATTGAACAATAGCATGAAAAAGCACTGCACAGTCCAGTCATCGTCCTTATCCATCGATGCAAAACGTTCAATGATCCATCTAGGAACATGCGTCTTGGCAATTTGGTCATATCGCTTGTAATTCAAATTACCTTTCTTCTTGCCACCTTTCTTCTTGCCACCTTTCACATTTAGCTCATTTTCCTTGAGAACAGACATCACGAGATATTCTTCATGCCCTTACTTTCACGAGATACTTCTCACTTCGACAAGAGCAGCCTTCTTCCGACCAAACGAGAAATCAGGCAAATCATCACCACCAATTGGCAGCCCAATAACAGCATGCACAGCTTGTTCCGTAATAGGCAAAACTTTATGACCAATGACAATGCGAAAAGGATCAAACTTGATATGATCCATAATATACATGGCAAGTGCTCTGTCGTCAATGCCATCACAACTGAACTTCAAGATTTCAGTAAAGCCCAAGCCACCAATTATTGTCTTCGCATTACCATTCATCACCTCGAGAAGATTTGTGATAACTCCGGGGAGCAACGGGCGGTGGAATAGTATACTTCCTTCACAATCTGCATAAAACAAAGAACATAAACAAAAATAAATGGAAATGTTTAGGTATAGGAATTACTCGACATGTTTACTACAAATAATAATTACTAATACTATCAAAATACTATATGTGCAGATCAAAAATTCCATAGCAAAACAAAATACTATATGTATACCTTAACTTCCTCATCAGAAACTTCCTCATCAACAGCAACATCCTCAACAAAATCATCAGCAGCAGAATCACGGCAGCAGTAGGATGATTCGACCATCATCAACACCGGAGGCGGGAACAGGATGATTGTCACCGAGAGGCAGGAGCAGGATGATCATCATCAGCAGCATGACGGGCACCAATAAGACACGCAGCGCGAGCCTTCACATCAGCAGGTGAAGAAACCCAAAACTTGCTTGTACACCGTCGGAATGGTGTTCGCCTTGCGGGTGGATTAAGACGGGCAGGGGACTTCTGAAAATCATCATCATCACTTGTAGAACCATCACTCGTGCGCGCATCCATCCTTTCACAACAGCCTGAAAAGAAGAAAATTTACTGAGCAATGCAATACAATTACAGAGATTGCCAAATAATGCAACAAAACAAAAACAAGAAGCTTATGTAGAAACAAAAGGTTTGTTATACATAGCTATACAGATTTCAAACAAATTCACAAATAATAAACAATAGAGAACAAAATTTTTCTATAGGTAATACAACACAGAAATAATTTTAATGCCATCTTCTTCAAAGGCACATAACCCTACAGATTTTAAAAAACAAATATACAAATAACCAGATCATATATCACAAAATTCATCTATAGGTAATTACTGAAAACTTCACTTACTGAAGATTTCAGAGAAGAATCACTGAATCAAGTTAATTAATGAATACAGTTTAAGTAACCGAGCTAATCGGTAAATCCAAAGTAAACACATGACTGAACAATTAATGGTAGTCACCTCCTACATCGAAACACGACAAATTTTTTCTATAGGTAATACAACACAGAAATAATTTTAATGCCATCTTCTTCAAAGGCACATAACCCTACAGATTTTCAAATTCACAATAACAAAATCAACAGAATCACTCGAACATTGAAAGATAAAATTACTGAAAACTTCACTTATCGAAGATTTCGGAGAAGAATCACTGAATCAAGTTAATTAATGAATACAGTTTAAGTAACCGAGCTAATCGGTAAATCCAAAGTAAACACATGACTGAACAATTAATGGTAGTCACCTCCTACATCGAAACACGACAAATTTTTTCTATAGGTAATACAACACAGAAATAATTTTAATGCCATCTTCTTCAAAGGCACATAACCCTACAGATTTTCAAATTCACAATAACAAAATCAACAGAATCACTGAACATTGAAAGATAAAATTACTGAAAACTTCATTTATCGAAGATTTCAGAGAAGAATCACTGAATCAAGTTAATTAATGAATACAGTTTAAGTAACCGAGCTAATCGGTAAATCCAAAGTAAACACATGACTGAACAATTAATGGTAGTCACCTCCTACATCGAAACACGACAAATTTTTTCTATAGGTAATACAACACAGAAATAATTTTAATGCCATCTTCTTCAAAGGTACATAACCCTATAGATTTTCAAATTCACAATACCAAATGCTCACAAGTACAAAATGCAGAGCGATGCATCGAATACAGAAACAATTAATGGTAGTCACCTCCTACATCGATACACGACAAAATTTTTCTATAGGTAATACAACACAGAATTAATTTTAATGCCATCTTATTCAAAGGCACATAATCCTACAGATTTTCAAATTCACAATACCAAATGCTCACAAGTATAAAATGCAGAGCGATGCATCGAATACGAAACAATTAATGGTAGTCACCTCCTACATCAACACACGACAAAATTTTTCTATAGGTAATACAACACAGAATTAATTTTAATGCCATCTTCTTCAAAGGCACATAACCCTACAGATTTTCAAATTCAAAAGTACAAAATCAACAGAATCACTTGAACATTGAAAGATAAAATTACTGAAAACTTCACTTATCGATGATTTCAGAGAAGAATCACTGAATCAAGTAAATTAATGAATACAGTTTAAGTAACCGAGCTAATCGGTAAATCCAAAGTAAACACATGACTCGAACAATTAATGGTAGTCACCTTCTACATCGAAACACGACAAATTTTTTCTATAGGTAATACAACACAGAAATAATTTTAATGCCATCTTCTTCAAAGACACATAACCCTACAGATTTTCAAATTCACAATACCAAATGCTCACAAGTACAAAATGCAGAGCGATGCATCGAATACAGAAACAATTAATGGTAGTCACCTCCTACATCGACACACGACAAAATTTTTCTATAGGTAATACAACACAGAATTAATTTTAATGCCATCTTCTTCAAAGGCACATAACCCTACAGATTTTCAAATTCAAAAGTACAAAATCAACAGAATCAGTGAACATTGAAAGATAAAATTACTGAAAACTTCACTTACTGAAGATTTCAGAGAAGAATCACCGAATCAAGTACATTCAAACACAACAAAACTAAATTACTGAACACTACAATATAATAATTACTGAATTCATAAGTTCAGTTACTACAAAGAGGAAAAGTAAATTACTGAATCATAAAATTACTGAATCATAAAATTACTGAATCATAAAATTATTGAATCATCAAAAATCACAGGATTCTACTCTATTCTTATTTGAAATTCACGATTCACAGGATGTTCACGAGGCCACCGGACTAAATTTACTTGGAGCACTCAATTAACCAAAAATTACTGGAAAAACCAGAAGCAATCCAGACAGAAAATGAACCAAACCAAATGCAGATCTATAGCAAACACATACCGGAAAGGTCGCAGCAGTTGGGGAAGAGACCGTGGAGATCGCGGGAGTTGGGGACGACGGCGTCGAGGTCGAGGTCGCGGAAGTTGCACGACTGCGTCGAGGTCGAGGTCGCGGGGGTTGCACACGACGCCGACGAGGTCGCCGCGGTTGCGGATGAAGGCGTGGAAGTCGCGGCGGTTGGAGAAGACGACGCCGACGAGGTCGCGACGGTTGGAGGTGAAGCCGACGAGGTCGAGGTCGCGCCGCTTCGAGGTGGACGACGGCTAGGGTTAGGGTCCTCGCGCCGCCTCCGCACACAATCGCCGCCGCCGCCGCTCGCTAGCCGCACTGAATCGCGGCGATTCTCGCGCCGCCTCGACGGAACCGCCTCCGCTCGTCGCAGGAACCGCCTCCGCTCTCGCAGGCGCGCGTTGCGTGGGAAGTGGAGCAAATGATTGTGATGGGTGGGCCGGGTGTGGGTTTGGAGATATTTATATCCGGGCGCGCGAGTTGCGGGTGGGTTGCGGGTCGCACCCGAATGGGGCTGCGGGCCCGGTAACGCGGGGGTTGAGTTGGGTCGCGCGTGTGGTTGGTTGGGCCGCACCACTTTGGGCTGGTTTGCCTGGTTGGTTGGCTGGGTTGGGTCCAGGGTGTAGAATAAGTTATTCTACACCCGGGTGTAATATAGTATATATATATATATATATATATATATATATATATATATATATATATATATATATATATAGCTGTACTATATCACACCCTAGGTGTGATATAATATTCCATACTTCAGCCTAGTCACCAGCCATATGGCGCCATGTCACACCGCAGCCAGCTAGGCAGGACACACGCCCTCATAATAATAAACCAAATGGCAAAAAAATTAATCGGCAGGATTTAATATTAATTAATGCTATTTCCATTTAAATACCGGTCATTTATTGGTGCTATTATGGAGTATAATGGCCTGCTGAGGCAAGCTGGCCGATTCATTCCATTTATAATTGGCATTCCATTCTAGCGAAATTGCATGTCGTGTATTCCAGGTTGTGGACTGCTGCCACATTGTTCTCTTAACCCTCTGATGCTGGCGGTAGGTTGTCTTCTTCCTCTTCTCAAATGTGCTTGTATGGTACGCATGCAACCATGGTTTCAGCTATTTTTTTTTGCTTCCCATACATGTAGAACATCAAAGCCTAATGACTGATGCATCTATTGTTGTTTCAAGATGGATAGGGAAAGAGGGACCTCACAACTTCAAATCATTGAACCTGGCAGCGCGTGCTGCATGTTGGAGCATTTGGAACCAATCTGATTGAAGAGATCAGGGCCCCATATGCAAGGATCTTGATCGGCGCATGCTGCATGCAAGGATCCAGTTCGGCGCCGGCAAGGTATGTACCAGTCCTCCGTATGCACCCTCAATCCACACGGTAACAGCATGTGTTAATTTTTATTTTTATTATTTTTTTTTGCACAGCACCATGTTGAAAATTTATGTAACTTTTCTAAATTTTAAATTCACAAGGTGAACAAAATCTGTTGATCTGCCGGTGCAGGTAGATGATCTTTTAAGAGTCAAGGGCCAAGGAAGTCAAACTGATCGTCAAATAGTGGCTACGGCATGATCTTGGACTCACAGCTACATGCGAATTGTTAAAGTGGGACTAGAGATCATCTGCTAATGGCTGTTGAGGGGTTAAAACTCATGTATTTAAGCATGTAGCAACATTATGATGGACTGCCAATTTTTCTCTCAAATTGTGATGTTAACAGCTTCTGTGTATATTTACTCAACAGTAACAATTATTTTTTCTTAATACATGTGCAATTCTGCACACTGTAGTGCCTGTTTCATATGAGCCATAGGTATTCATATTTTGAGGCAGCCGTGGGAGTAAAAAGTCTGCAACCCGTACAATGATACATAAATTTTGTCAAAGAGAAGATGTCTTTCTCTATCACAGTGTAACTAGAACAACCAAATCACAAAAGCTAGCCAAAATTTATTATCATGACTTAGATGAATTACCTGTTGTAAATTAAAAAATATTGTGGTGTAAAATTAACTACTACTTCGTACATTTTACACTAGCAAAATGTTTATACTTCGAATAAATAGATACTTGTTTTTGGGCCATGAAAAATTTCCAATCTAATTTCTCACTTTTTGACGATAATGTTTCTGTAATTCCTTCACCCACCACTGCCTCCTTTTTATTCAGGTTGACAGATACGAATGTGCACAAATGTTCTTTTATGTGTGTGTCCACAAAGGACAGTACAACTATCAAATCACAAATATTTGAGTTCCTACGCTTCCAGAATGCATTATTTGCTATCAGGGTCGTTAGGTGTAAATAGATTCGATGATTTTATGTTTACACTCTGCATTCTTCGCTATCCTACATGACCAATTTCATTTTTTTCTCAAATTAGAATTATTATTTATTGTAACAAGAAAAATTGACATTAGATTGCAGGTTGACTTACTTTTTTTCCTTGAAACACAAAATTATACTTTGATTTCAAAATAACTACTGTGGTTACAGAATAAAATTTATGTAGCATAGCTGGTTAAGAATCATTATCTGCTCAGAGTATTTTACAATTACATGAAGAAGTTTTTATAGGTAAGGTCATGATCGTAAAACATTTATGGTTGTGAGATAACTAGTTTCAAATTGCACAAGCAGTCCGGCATGGACACACCACCATCGTTTTACACTCATTGTAATAGTGACCATTAAAAACTAATATCGTATATCATACACTACGTCGTATGCATATGTCAGAGTCCACTATTTTGCAATCAACCGTTATAAGTTTTTGTCCTCATGGAGGCACCAGTGCGCGGAAGGTTGATTGCCCTAATGTGGTCACGTGATACTCCATTTTTTAATGAATCCAACCCCTAATCCACGGCTTCATTAGTGCGTAATAAACATAAGGTGGCCAATAACTGAACCGGTTGAGCAAAAAAACAGGGTGGAGTTCAGTGTCCATTTATTATAAGGCCGATGTGGCACACTACCAGGGGACATTCAGACAAGTTGGCGCCTACGTGGCGTGGGGAGTGATATAATATATCACACCCTGGGTGTGATTTAGCGCTTAGCTGTACTATATCACACCCTAGGTGTGATATATATATATATATGTTTTTGTAAATAATAATATAAGATACTCACAGTCTTGTGTAAGTCAGTGCGATTCATTCTGCCTAATGAATCAAGGACTTGTATCTCACGTTTAGCAGCATTAACAACTGCTAGGTACCAGTGGCGGTCATGTATGTTAATTGGCAAGAAAATCTGCACCAATGATTTATCATTAATAGTATACAAGTCTTGTATACATAGTATTTTGTCATCATAGATAAATGAGGGAAATACAATATGTTTACCATGTCGTGATCCAAATAATCGTACACCCTTGTTTCAATAGTATCTGTGTTACAGCTTATTTCGTCCTCCCGCAAGGTACCATCACGCTTAAGAAGGCTTGTAACGAATGTAGTTTCTAGGAATACTTTTCCATCTTCTCTATGAAGTACTCCTCTGTTTCAAATTATAAGACGTTTTTGACTTTCGACTTCACGTTTGACCTTTCGTCTTATTCAAAAAAATTGAGCAAATGTTATTAATTTGATTATGATTTGTTTTATCATTAAATATATTTTGTAAATGACTTATTTATTTGTATATTTACACAAAATTTTTGAATAAGGCAAGCGGTCAAACATAATCTCCGAAAGTCAAAAGCGTCTTATAATTTGAAACAGAGGGAGTAGATGATTTTCTGCCCTCATACAATGAATATATGCACTCATGACCTATATATAAGAGGAGAATGCAATTAGATATATTTTAATGGTTCATATTCAAATATTATTTCATATATAGACATATGCTTACGTCACCGTTAACTTGTGAATCGGGATGGAAAAGACAATCCATATGAAATCGGTCCACAAATGCACCATCGATGTTAACCAACATTTTCTCATTCTTTTCAGATAACATTTGTGCAATAATCTCAACATCTTCGTCAGTGCAAACATAATCTGCAGCAAATAGGAAATTGAGCTAAACAAAAAAAATGCAGCAAAGTAGAAAAATTAGAAATGGGTATACCTTCCCAATGAACTTGCTGTATGTGAGCCTTTTTTGGTTTGTTGTGTTCTAACATTTTATTTATTTTGTGCTTCTCTTTTCTTTTGGTAGTGATTACATCTTTGTCCATCTCTAAAGATTCAATATCCGCAACATCTGTATTCATAAAAGTGAAAAGTAATAAGCCATTGTTATATTCGTAAAATCTTTTTAGTCATTGCCTATTACCACAACTCGTAGGTAAAAGCTTACTTGATTTTTCTTCAACATCTTCTGTGGATGACACTTCCATAGAGACATAATCATGATTCATTTTGTGCGTCTCATTCTGTTGAGTAGTGATTAGATCTTTCTCCGTCTCTAAAGATTCAATCTTCTCAATAACTGTATTCATAAAAATGAAAAGTAATAAACCATTGCTATATATTCGCAAAATCTTTATAGTCAATGCCTATTACTATAGGTGGCAAAAAAAAGACTTACTTGGTTTTGCTTCCACATCTCTCGTGGCTGACACTTCAACAGAGATTGAGTCGTAATTCATTTTGTGCTTTTCTTTTTCTTGAGTAGTGATTAGATCTGTTTCCATCTCAAAAGAGTCTATATTCTCATTCCCTGTATTCATAAAAGTGAAAAGTAATAAGCCATTGTTCTATATTTGTAAATTCTTTCTACTCAATGCCTATTACTACAGATGCCATGAAAAAAAAACTTACTTGGTTTTTCTTCCACATCTCTTGTGGCTGACACTTGAACAGAGATTGAATCATGATTCATGTTCTGCTTCTCTTTTTGTTCAGTAGAGATTAGATCTTTCTCCATCTGAAAACAGTCTATCTTCTCAATATCTGTATTCAGAAAAGTGAAAAGTAATTAGCCATTGTTATATATTTGTAAAATCTTTCTAGTCAATGTCTATTACTACAGCTAGCAGGGAAAAAAACTTACTTGGTTTTTCTTCCAAAGCTACTGTGGCTGACACTTCAACATAGACTGAATCATGATTATTGCATGTCACATCATCAAGAAAAGGTGTAAAATCATCAACTGAACTAACATTTGTTTCACTCTCATATATCTTGTCTTCTGTTGATTGCTCAACCTGATCCTCATTGAGAAAATCTGTAAAATCAATAACAGAACCGACATTTGTTTCATCCCCATATATCTTGTCTTCTGTTGATTGCTCAACCTGATCAAACATATCTATTCCAGAGCTAGATTGCATAAATTCTATAGACATATCTAAATTGTCCAGTAGTGCAACACCTATATTCAGGAGAGTGCAAATTAGTAAAAAAAAACAGATATATTTTTGGCCCTATTGAATAGAATTTAACATGACCATGACTTACATGCTTCTTGCCCATCGACATTTGTAGTTGGCACCTCATCTGTTTTTGCATCAAGGTTAGGCTCTGCAATAGCATCTGTTACCCGACTGATAAGCAAATATATATTCAAGTATATAACAAATAAACTTGGTATGCAAAATTATGACATCAGTACTAAAAATCATACCATATGCATTATCAGGCAACCTGTTTGCTTCGACCTTTTTCCTTGTACGATATTCTCTCATATACTTGGCCCTCTTCTCTTTCCTTCGATCCTCTTCACTCCTTGTTATGCACTCATCGTCTAGAAGTAATGATTGATTTGCTGTTAGGATCAGTGAGTAATAGGGATAATTATCATGCTTTAGATGCCCGCATAGGAAAGTTTTACATATAAAAGCACATAGATATTGGTCATATGAACAAACCACCTCGGATCTTGTTAGTTAGTTCTCTGAATAGGGTGCGATTTCCTTTCGGTGTGCTCATTCCTCTGTGGTTGATGCTTGTCGGGTATAATGGTGTACAATTGTCCTGTACAAATTGAGCTCAATCATAGCTGTACTGAGAACAACACAAATAATGAAAAAAAATCACTTAATGCAAAAATCAAATAATGATGGTCAGGTATCGGTGGTGGAGGATCATGGTGGTTATGAATACACGTTTAATGGAAACACATATTAACAAGGAACACATATGTACAATGCCCGTGCTAATGCCAGGACGATATAAATATAGGGATATTCTATTTACATTGGTTACTCTCGTACTTCAGTAGCTCTATCAGAAATGTAGTCCGTATTGAATTTTCATGACAGTGGAAGTTACTGGCAAATTTTTGGAATACATCATAATATCATGGACTATGGTCAAAGTATTATTTTTGGAATAATGTTGAACAAATCTATAAACATATAACATTACTCACAGTGGAAATTACTGGCAAGTTTACATCACCACAGTTACATATATGAAATTAATAACCAAATAAAAAATATTATTGTCACATTCTGCGGCCAACTAATATGTACCTAAGATGTTATATAGATATATAGATGTCAGTCTTTTGTTTTTTGGGACGTATGGTGGCAATATGGGATGCTAAACATAGATAAATGCATGTTGGGATTGACTATTTTCATGGTGAGATACATATAATTGACAATTATTATTTAAAATGTAATTTGCCCGAGTAGTATGGTACAACATAGTGCCACTTCTAGCCTCCATGTCAGTAGAGTGTGACATTAGAATAATGTATGATTAGAAGATAAGATATACTGATGATGGAGAACGGCGCCACGGTGGTGGAGAACAAACACAGTAGACGCTCGTTTTTGCTGACTTTCGCGCTCGGAGTCGGTGGCCGTTGGGGAGCCGACGTCAACAACCAGCACGAGGCGCAGAGGCCGACGGCGACAACGACGAACTGCGCGAGGCGCGGAGGCTGACGGCGACGGCGACGACCGGCGCGAGGCGTGGAGGCCGACGGCGACAACGACGAATGACGCGAGGCGCGGAGGCCGACGGCGACGCCGACGACCGGCGCGTGGCGCGGAGGCCAACGACGACGACGACGAACAGCGTGAGGCACGGAGGCTGACGGCGACGACGACGAACGGCGCGAGGCGCGGAGGCCGACGACGATGACGATGACCGGCGCGAGGCGCGGAGGCCTGACGGCAGTCAAGACTCTCGGCGGCGGCGCGTACGGCAGCTTTCCCTCGATCGGCCGACGGCTGTCAAGAAAATTGGGGGCGGTGCGTACGGCAGTTTTCTTTTCCAATCCGATGGGGGTACGTGGCCTGGCAATCGATCTTTTCTTTTTTTTTCAGAGGCAATCGGTCTTTTCTTTTTTTTTCAGATTCAGATCTGATTCACAGGGACGTGCATAGTTCTGGTTCTTTGGCGGTCAAGCTTGTTCTGAATCCGATCGTGTCTGGATGGCATCGATCAGGATCGTGGGCTGCCTTTTACGCCCCAGCAGTTACCGATCGTACGATGCAACACAGGTTATCAGTGTCCTCCGCACGCACGATGGCTACGGTGGTTGTTTCCCATCTGGATCGTGGCCACTAATTTTAACGTAAACTTATATTAGCTTTGATATGTAACATGTGACTGGTGAATTTAAGGGGTAGAGATGTTAAGTGATTGCCAGCATCTCTTACTAAATCTGCATTGGAAGAACAAATGCAAGAGAGTTTCTTCCGTGTTATCTTGGCAAATAACACAATTATAGTCATCCAAGTGTTGATTCTTCCTCATAGCAAATTCCTGGTATTTATTCGATCTCTCAATACCAGTCAGAAAAAGAACTTCAATCTGCTTCTACAGCATGAGTGCCACATCCATTTGAACCAGGGTGAGGTTGTGCAAGTGCCAATGAGTTTTAGATAAGCATTCTTCGTAGAGAAGGTGTTGTTGCCCCAAATATAGCTTCATACATCATTTATCTCCAGGTCAAGGTGAAAGTTTTCCATATTAACCCTACGATCGGTCAGCTGATTAGAGGTTGTCATAGACGAGGGCAACCAGAGAAGATTTCGAATGTCTCCTTGTAGGAAAGCTTGAACTGTTATCTGTTTATTATGAGCAAAGGCATATGTGCCATTGGCCCAATAAACAACGCAGGCTCCCGACATTGTCCTGTTCGACCTGGAAGTTGGAGGGAACGAAACAACCGTGTCTTCAACAACAAAAGAAAAAAAACAGCCAACCACAAATCCTTGTCAAGGATGTGCAGTGTGAGCATTGACGGTGTGGATCAAGGCCCGGAATGCATCTCGCGCGTCGTTTGTAGAAGCCAAGTGAATCTATTCTGGAACAATTTTGTGGTTACACTGCACATTGTTCAACAACAATGGATCTGCACATTGGTGAATATAAGGGTCAATATGTTCCTGTTTTTGCCGGTGGGTGTCTATTCTAGAACACGAACGTTACACAACATAGTATATATGACAATAAATAACGAAGTTTATAAGCTAATATGTATCTGCTTAATATTCTGTTTAGATAAGCAGATATATCTAGGTTGAAGGATTTTGGAAGGAATAAAAAATACTTCCTCCGGGTTGGAAATTGTTGACATTCCAACCGGAGGCATAGTACAAATTTGCACTGCTGATTAATAATCGCGATCAAGCTCAACATCAACATTTTCTGACCTTAGGGACAATGTTTTTTTGCATTTTATGCTACGTTGTACACAGATATATAGCCTGAGCCAACTCGGAACAGAGCCCCGCCATAAATCTTGGGCGGCATTATGTTTATCTACAAATTATCAAGAATATCGTTATTATTACCACCCAATAACTCGATGACCAACGCGAGTTGCAGATTCACCAAGCAGTGCAAGATCTCATCCTTCCCTGCACTTATGCCTCCAGTTTACAATGCCTGTTGCAGAATGACTTCATCCTTTCAAGGGCCTCCTCAAGACCCGTTGGATCAGTAGCAAAAGCGATGCGAATCCAGTCGCCTTTCATTCCTAGTGCGTTTCCTGCAAAATGTATGCATCTATGTCAATGTAGAATATGAACTGGGGCTACCAGAATAGTTACAAGAGCAGAGCATCTCCAATAGGCTAGCTAAAATAGTTTAGAAAGCTAAATTTAAATAATTTCAAAAACAAAAACATGTCCAACCGACTAGTCATCAGAGTCGCAAAAATTCCACGCTCGCCATCCACGGAGGCTGGCTTACCAGGCCACCTAGCACACTCGCTGACACCCTCTTTCCGCTCGCCCCACCGTTATCCACACTCCAATTTCAGTTTTCCACACCTCATCCTCCTCTTCTGCTGCATGTGTGGTTGTCTCGGTTCTAGTGTGCTTCCATCCACCATGGCCTTCACCTTTCGTCACTACAATTGCCCCACCACCACTATGATCAAAATTATTAACTCAATTGGATGCCCCATTGTCCAATGATCCGATTCCATCCATTCCTAGCAGCCCTCTTTCCCTATTCTCTGTGTGGATCAAGCTTCTAGAGCTCGTCCATCGTAACAAGGAGTAGGATAAGAGCATTCCCCGACATGGGGCATCCTATGAAGATTGTTTGCCAGCTCGTCCATCGTGAGGAGGAACAAGATAAGAGCATTCCCCGATCCGGGCGTCCTATGAAGATTGTTCGCCAGGATGTCTTCCATGAGATCGGCCACATGACCCAACAACATGTTTCCACCATGGCCCATTAACACGTTTTCACTACGGTCCAACTAATAACAATGTCGAAATTGTTGATATAGTCTATTCAGAATGTTGACATACTATGTTGAAAATATTCATAACATTTTGAATTTTTAAAAATTCAAGTTCATTTCAACATTTTCAAAAGTGGAGTTAACATTTTTTCTAAAAATATTATATAATACTTAAATTGATATAATATACATAAATGTTTACGAAGTACATGGAAAATGTTGATTTTAAAAAATAATTCAAAATTCACTACAACTTTTTTAAAAATGAGTCAACAATTTTTTCAAAAAATGTTGACATGGAGTTTTCAAAATGTTGACACAGTATAAATAAATTTTGGCCTCCAAAATGTTGATTGAAATTTGAAAAAATTAAAAAAATAATAATATTAGATCTCGTTGCATAGAATTAATTCTAAACAACACGGTGGTTCAAACGGATTCGATAACGAACTTACGGTTAAGGAGAAAAATGTGTTTAAATCAAAAACTCGGTTTATTTCTCTTTCCTCCCACCTGCTCCAATAAAAAACTTACATGTTGATTTATCTCCCCAAAAGATCCCATCAAATCCGCTTCAATCAGTGTTGATATTGGGGAGATGCTCTAAAGATTCTTAAAATTATTTATTCTTTGTAAGTGAAATTCTAGTTGTCTACATCATCCACGCAAACTAATTTATCTTGTTTGAAATTTTTATAAATTTTTTTACCGAAGTTAGTAGGAAAAACCTCAACCTATTTTTTTTAATTTTTCTTTTATTCCAGCCTGGTTATTCGCTCCCATAAGGAGTTGAACCAAGGCCTGTTGGATGCTACTCAAGTGCTCTAACCACAGAATCAAAAAAAAGGTGCTCTAACCAATAGGCTATGGACCTTTTCACAAAATTGCCATATTTTCTCTAGTTTGTAATAAGATCGTATCCTGCAAACTAGTTAGTGCAAAATTGTAGGGCACATCACTTATGATTTTGCATTTGAAGAAAGAGGACCCTGAAACTTGAGATTCTTCCGTTGAGCAACGAATCCAAGTACATATATGGAAGTCCCAAGTACCTGGCAACACAATAACAGATTCCTCTTTTGCCAACCTGCAGCAAAAGTCCTCATCGTCATGGATGTCTTCCAAGCAACAGAGATCGAGTTTCACCTGTAGAATTGAAATCAGTGTGAAAGCTCTTAAATGAGTTAGCATATTTATCTGAAAAGGCATTGTATGACAATTTTGATTCCATTTGTTTACCATGACAAACATTGATCCCTCTGGCTTGTGAAGGCATGTAATGCCCCTAATGTCCTTTATTTTATTATAACATATATCTGCACAGTTCCTCAAAAGATCAATTACTTTTTTGAAGTAATCATCCTTGGTATTAGCTATTATTTGTGGGACCGCACCCTGTAATACATGAGGAGTGTTACATTGAAACACAAGTTGTTGATGGGGAGTGTTACACATCAGTTGAGACACATAAGTTGTTGTGGCAATAAGATAAGTTTCGTTTATAAAAGAGCAAATTTCATAAACCCTCAGGGTTGTTTGTGATTCTTGTGTCACAAAACCTCAAGTATTTTGACATGTATCGCATAACCCTAGGTTATATGGTTATATATTGCTTCACAAAACCTCACCCACATCAAAATAATATTATACTAGATGTGGATCTAACTTTCACAGTGGAAGATAACTTAGATTGTTCATATGACTCGTTGATTATGTTGATTAAATCGATTGAAATACATGTGTCGTGCAAGTACAAAGTTAGAATTTGTATATCATATATACGCGGAATTCATTCTTGAAATAGAGTGATGGGGTTTGCTGAAACAACACGGGCATAAAATCTAGGGTTATGTGACAAAAGCCAAAATACCTAGGATTTTTTGTGACATAAGAACCACAACATCAAGGGTTTTACAAAATTTACTCTTTATTAAAATGTGCATCTACAGCAGTTGTGTCTGATTTTCAAAATAAAACCAAGTATATGCGTACCTGTATAAATGTTGCAGGATCATTTGTGATATTAATGTAGTTTTCAAGTGATTGGTGAACCTGTGAAAGAAAGTGTAGTTATAAATTGAATTAGAGGATGGACTGGCAAATTTAATTACTAGTATGAACAATATAATAGTTTAGTGGTAAATATAAATTATGAAAGTAATAATAGAGCAAATATAATAGATTTGTGATATTAGAGGATGCGGTAAATATAAATTGAGCAAGTAATAATAGACAACTATCAGTCACTATTATCTAACTCTTAGATTTTGAATACCTAGTAATAACTCGTTTGTAGTTTCATACTTCTGATAGTTTAATATTAGCAATGGAAACCTAAAATTCAATGGTATAAAGCTTTGATCCGCAAGAGGATCATCTTAGCCTAGTGGTTAATACTCTCCGTAGCACCACTGGGATCTTTGGTTTGATTACCTGCCGGAGTGAATTTTTATGTTGGGGTAATAAATGTCACTAGCTGGTCGTGCACACGAATAAAATTGAACTATGGAGTCTGGATCCTCATGTGGGGGCTAGGGTGGGCTCAAAGTATGGCTAAAAATTTCATCCGCATGGAGGCGGGCCCTCATGTTTATATATCCAATGCATAAGATTATATTTTTGCAGCTTGCGTCACTGTAGATTCCACATGATTGTCAGAAAAAGGACCTAAAATATCCTGAGGTCTACTATATTCTGTATTTCATCGATCAAAGAACGAAATGAAGGGAACACAAATTCCACTTCGCTTTATCCAATCCTTTCGTGGTAAATATATCATTAACGAGAAAAGGCCTTATTAACAATCGAAAAAGCTCATTTTGTGCATGTGTGGACATCATATTCTTCAGTTACCGTTCGTATCCAGAATAGGAAATATCGATAACTACATAGGTCTCCTGTAAAAGAGTTTACACGTTTTAGAAAAAAAATTATTTACTAATAGTTGACACTTTGTTTACTGAGGAACGCAAACACAAAACACAAGTATATGCATCTGAAGACAGATCAAAGTTTCACCTTGGCTTCCTTTAACACACCCTTCGGATCACATGTTGCTATCCAGCCGAGCCGCCAACCAGGCACAAGCCATCTTTTAGATATAGATCCCAAGGTGATCACGGGAACCATCTCCCCAAAAACACCCATTGGTATAAAAGGCGTATTACCAAATGTCAAATGGTCATATACCTCATCAGCAATCACTATTATGCCAAGTTTCCGTGCAGTCTCTGCAATCTGCTCACAAAAGTGGCAGAACTTAGCATCAGCTAACAAAAGAAGAGCACATGCCACAAAAGTGAAAAAAAAATACTTAGCATCAGCTAACAAATGAAGAACACATACTTACTTTGGCCAAATGTTCATATGAGTAAACACTTCCACAAGGGTTACCGGGATTTATAATGACCATCGCAACTGTGTTCTCATCCGCAAGAGCCTCCACGGCCTCAAGGTCGACCTCCCAGCCTCGATCGGGGAGAAGGTCGAAGTGTCGAGCCTCTAGTCTGCTGAACGTAGTCCGTCCCTCGTACAATGGGAAACCCGGTCTGGGAAGCAGGATGTTGGAGCCAGACTGGGCCAGGATGGATATCATGACCTCGATCTAGGATTTCCTTACCTTGGGGGACAGCAAGCCGAGTTGCTGAGTTTGGCTGGGTGAGGGTGAGGCGTGGAAGAATGCAACGGAGGCGACAAGCAGGAGGTTCTACAGGACGTGGGGCGGAGGAGCCAGCGTCGCGCAGAGGGGACGGAGCAGCTGGGGGAGGAGGACACGGCGGACGACCCTCTGCGGTGCATGCGACGGGCCGACAGGAGTTGCCACCGCCGGCAGCCGGCTCTCGTAATTTCGTTCACGGGAGAGAAGGCAGAGGTGAGGAAGAAGTTTAGAAAAGTTCTTACAGGAAATTCGGTTCCTCCTTATATATTTTTTTAAGTTTATTGACCGAATTAAGGTTTCTAATGCCAAAGTTATTTAGCCAAATATTGAATTGAAACTCAAGTAACTTTATACATGGGGTGACTTCAACTTGAAACATTTTCTATTGTTCTTGCTTTTTTAGGCAACCATTTATATTGTCCTTTTTGTAGTCTAAGTCGTGAATAACCAGACGAGCAAATTGCTTGCCATCTAAATTTTGCACTTTTCTTATTTATCACCGGATCTAATTTTATTTCTCTTATCTGCTACTCCAATCATTTTAGCTCATAGAAAATTTTGATTATATCATAATAGTGTTCAGGCTACAATTCAAAAATAGGTGTCTCAATGTGCACCTTATTCTAAAAATGGTTTTTTTAAAAATTGGATAAAGTTTGAGGTAATTTTGAGTTAAAACAAATATTTGTCAATAATTTTGATCCGAAAATTTTTGAATTTTTCTTCACATATAGTATACACTAAGACAATCTATTTTGATATTGTAGCACAAATAGTGCAGCAGCAAAAGCACAATAATCTAACAACCGAACCGAAGTTATTGGAGTGAATTTGCTCGAGACTATTCAGCCTAGCCAAACTCTCGAAAGGTTAGTTTTCGAAACAGATGAAAAATAAATCAGATATGGTTGCCTCAGATGTGTAGGTGTATAGACGCCGTGAAATAATAGAATTCAACATATCAATTTTACACTGTACTAAGCATAATAGACTGAGAATCAAAAAAAAAAAAAGCATAATAGACTGTAACTGTAATACGTATACACGCCCAACACGCTGCCACAAGCCTCAAGCAGCCAGTTCCAGAGAATTGATCCATCCCCGTTTCCTCAACTACACTCGATCGTTAATTATGGATTTATGCTTTGCCATTCTTACATTGAAATTGAATGCACCTTAAAGTGGAAGGCACTGCACACAGCTCACATCACAACCAAAAATTCACCAGGAGAGATTTGATTTAAGTGGATACAATTACAACACAAATAATTACAAAAGTTTGGGCCTTTTTACTGCGCACACTACAGTTGGTACATCAGACATCTATTTATCTATAAGCACCCATCTTCTGTTCCCAAATGAAAATACACACCATCTCATTGAACAGAAAATCCCAATATCTGATGCTGCAGCGCCCTCTCGCAAGCTGGTGGCAACGGGCAAGCAACTCGAACAGCTAGTTCACCGTGTGCATAATGGCAATAAGAAAAATATACACCACAAGAACCTCGGCGCTGTTGTCAGGCTCTCAAAGCTTCAGGCGGGGGTCAAAACATTACATATTTTACATGTGAAGCCTAATGGTCCATTAATGCTGCGTCAGTTTCTGACAGTGGTGCTGAAAAAAACAGTAACTTATTGTGTCAGACTTAAACCCTTGATGTGAGTAGAAATAGAATGGCTGCCATAAGCATAATTCAAATGTCTCTTTGTAAACTGAAGGCAGACGTTTAGGACTCATAAAATTCTAATGCCCTAAACATTTATAAGTGCACTTGTGCAGTAGTGTGTGAATAGACATAATTACTCTACTGGACAAAATTCATCAAATTTTTATGGGATTTACCTAGCAAGTCCTCATCAGTATCAGGAAACAACGAAGAGTCTAGCATCAGAGGTGGCGAGAATACTTGATCAAGAACATCATCAGTGATAAACGACTGATGTCCATTCATTTCACTGAACAGGACGGGACTTGTGCTTAATGGGCTGCTGGTACTGTAGTAATGGTCACTCGTGCTTGTAGGGAACTTCATGTGGGGAGATGACACAGCTGATCTTTGTTTTCGTCGATTGTTCGCTGCATCCATCTCTTTCACTGAGCCACCTGTTGACAAAGGAATGAAGAAGTGCTCTGAACCATCATCACTATTTTTCTCTAGTGGCTTCTCTGCGTTCCTCAATGGCTTTGACAGAGCAGCTTCACGAACGGAACGTCTAATGTCATGAGCAATATAGCCATCATTTTCTGCAGAGCATTGAACCAAAAAGAAAGAAACAACACCATTAATCAGAAAAACTTCTACTTCTATCAGTAAAAGAGAGGGAACATAAATTTGAAATTGATATCTAAGCTGAAGAATTAAGATAAAAAATACCATGTCCTGAACCATTCGATTGATCTTTAGCTGGGGGGACAGTATTAGTCTTCTCTTCCGATGTGATTTCCTGGCTAGGTTGACGTGCTAGCGCATTCCGTTTTTGTGCATGTGTTCCTTTTCCGGTAGAACTTGGAGTCAGACTAAATAATGGTGGTAGCTTTAGGGCAGGACTGCCGATAGGCTTCTCCAGGTGTGTAGAAGACAATGTAGAAGTCACCTCTGAAACATCACTGCTACTTTCCTGTTATAAAACTTGCATAGTCAGAAAACTGAGAATATATATGCAAGCTCAATATAGCAGATCTTTTTTGTTTGACAGAATTTCATGACAGAGAAATCTGATACTGATTCATACATAAAGGCATTGTGAACTTCCTATAGTAAAACTTTCTCCTCCCCCTTTCATATTCAACAGATTGGACAAAAAATGCTAAATATTTTTTCAACTTTGCATTCTTACTTCAGGTCTTGCAAGCCCAGTGTTTTGAACAGACAGCGGTAGTCTGGAGTGTACTTGGTCCATTGAGCTACTTGATACACTGCTCACTTCTTCTGAGAGCTCTGCTATGGACTGCTGCATTGCCGGGATGGCTTCCTTGAGTTGATTAATTAGGCCCTATATAAAGAAAAACATCAGCCAAAGACAAACCAGAAGATTAGTTGCCGGGATGTTTCAAATATTAGTTGAAACATTCAATGGTAAAAAAATCAGAAACCAGAAGATTGCAGGAAGACTGTACAGTTTGTTTCATACTCAGGTTGACTTATTGATATAGAAATCAGCTTAGCTTCACAAGGAGCTTTGTTATTACCTGTATACTGACTAAATGCTGACGATGTTCAGCCAATGTCGCTGTTAAGGAATCAGCATGGGTACTGGTTTCACCATCAGATGCACTCCGCAGTAATTCTGGCCCCTCTCCATCATTTGCTTTGGCCTATCAAATTAGTAAACAGCTGTGGTTCAGCATGGCTCAATGAAACAATAGCGCAAAAATGAACCAGAACGATATTAGTATTTTGATGTGTACAGAACGCAAGAATTTTTATTCACCTACCATGTGTATTAGGTAGACAATGGTAACAAGTTGTCCAGCCAGAACATATAGTGAGCTTAGTTCATTCATGTTGCTGTAATAGTCCTTGAAAACACTACCAGATGTGGCATTGCATGGCAGAGTATTATGGTATATGCCAGGGCTATGATTTATGTGGACAGATCAGTTTGTGACATGGAACACAATGCTTCCATTAGAGCGATGCAAAAAAGTAAATTCACTAGGATTTTAAGGGGTTAAAAGAAGTGTTGAAGTATAAATGTATTGCCCAACCGTTCCCATCAGCTTAGGCTTTTGGGTTCCACTGGTTGGTGCATACAAACTTATCATGGTATCAGGGCCAGAGGTCTCAAGTTCGAATCCTGGCGGGCACAATTTATTAAATAAATTGCTGCCGACTCCTACTTTCCACGTTTGTGGTCTATGGCAGCTTTTCACGTGAGGCGGGGTATTATTACTCTTATTTCCACGTTTGCGGCCTTTGAGACCTTTCACGTGAGGGGGAGTGTTGAAGTATAAATGTATTGCCCAACCTTTCCCATCAGCTTAGGCTTTTGGGTTCCACTGGTTGGTGCATACAAACGTATCAAGAAGATACTTCATCTCGCTCTGAAACTATAACGTAGACATCACATAATTAGGAATTAGGATAACCAAAAGCAATTTCTTAATTGTGATTCCAGTGATATTTGAGAATTGTGAGCTAGTCCAAACATTTAACAATTAGCGTAAAACCCAAAACAAAAACCCAATACAATGAAATATCTTACCAAATGAAGAGATTGTTTATGAATCCGCTGTAGAGCATGAGTCCAGCGGCGAAGAATTTCAGCTACATCAACAGTTTGTTGAGCGCGTCCATTCCTATCATCTAACCTTGAAATGGCTTCTTCCTTCCCTTGAAATAGAGGAGAAATGTGATCCTGTTTGTCCAAAATTGGAGAAGTTTCACCAGCTCGAGCTGATAGTAACTCAGAATGTGGAACACTCGAACTCAGATCCATTGCTGCTAGCAACTGTGATCCAGATATCCGGTATCTAATATAATACATATATTATTAGGGGAAAATATAGATAATGATAACACTGCTGGAAAGTTCCATAGGAAGGTAGGACACACCTATGCTCACGATGTGATATAAGATCTTCAATTGGTCCAGATGCTAAAACCTCATGTTGACCTGCAAGAATGATATACCTATCAAAATCAGATTCACTGTAACCTCTAACATTCTATTTTAAGAAAAAAATTAAGGATGGCATAATAATGCGGTTTTACCATTGTTTTACTAACAAGTTAACAACACTATATTTACAAAGGTGGAAATGTTACTCGATCCCTTAGGGGTGTCCAGTCTTTTTAGCATCAGCACTTAATCACATATTAATAAGAAACTGATGATAGGTCGCCTTGAACCCAATATGACCCCAACCAACAGTGCAAGCCTAAAATTCTCTTTTTCCACTGATAATTTCAACAGCTGAAGGGTAATACACATGAACAGGTTCAGATACTTCTTAATAAGGCTTATCAGGCACAGATGATACAAGCCAGAAAGTGAGCGTACAAGTATATTTTGCCACAGATAAGCCCATGTTTCAGGAGCGGTATCGACATTTAGGACATGACAAGGTATGCAAGGCCATGTTATAATATACCTATATAGACATGTTGAGTCAATTATCACTCATCTAAGCATGTGATCGTACGCTTACAGTGATACTTCAGTATGCGTACCTTTGCGAGCCAATATTGATTCCCAAAGGCGAGTTGCCTTAGAAACCAAATGAGAATTCTGCCCAGACGAGCTTGATAGTCGTTCATCCAAAAGTTCCCCTTCCAGTTTGGCTTTGTTCCTCATGTCCTGCAGCTTCTCTAATTCTTGCTGTAAATAAGCCTGAAAATCCAAACAAAGATATAAAAATGAATTCAAGATGCAAGAAAATGCCTACCCCAACTTGCTTGGGACAAATGAATATGTTGTTGATGCAAAAAAATCTAAATGAACTTCATAGAAAGTAATTTGTACCTCTTCAGCACAAAGACTTCGGAACTCAGATGTCATTTCATGGGCCAAATTTGACCATGTTGTCTGCCTTTGAACAGCTATGTTTGCATTTTTCAGAAATTTGCGCCTCTCAAGAGCTATCCTTGCCTGTAAAGAATACAACATTAATTTACAAGAAAAATACCCAGCGTGGAGGAGTTTGTTAGTTCAACAATGAAATGCGGATTAGTACATAAATAGCATGGAGAAGTGAACCTTTGGGCCATAGGCAGGTTTCAATTTGAAATAACATAGATGGCTGATGTACATATTAAAAAGAAAGGTGTTATCAGGTGTGGTCAATTACGCTAGTAAAGGATAGATTTACTTGCATCCCATCATTATAATACAAATAGCAGATAAGCTATCTGATTTCTCGTGTTATTTTGGTTTGCATCATGGCCAAGATCTGAAATAAACTCATGCAAGGAAAGGTATGTTCTCTATATGCATTGTACATCTTCCAAGCAAACAATTTCACTGAACCCTAGTCTAGGCTTCCTAACCATCAAATTTTGAATCATAGACGATTTCCTTGCAGATAGAAAGGTCAATCATTAGCAACAACAAACAGTTAAATTTGCTAAAGGGCATGTTAGCTGGATGTATTCAACAATAACAACAAGAAAGCCTTTTAATCCCAAGCAAGTTAAGGTAGGCAGCTGACATTGACCATGGCAGGAGTATATAAACTATGCTCACAGAGCTAAAATGTTCCATATACAATATTTGTTATATGAAATGAACTTTTCTCCTTTTGAGTCAGAGGCTGTTATCGAAGGGAATGTGAGTGCATAATTCTTATTAAAAATGCCACCTAGTTCCTACCAGGTTGGTCGAGTATTTTTTTTTCAGAGCCTGATAGCAATAATCTACAAGAGGATCACCACATAATAAAACATAAAATAAAAAGTTAAGAGTTTCAGGAATCAGACATCCTTGCCTTGGTCACTGGGAGTAAGGCAGCAGCATGAAGATAAGATACATCTGTTAGTGCTGCAGGTAGTGGGTTTGAGGCCACATCAGCAGCAAACGTTCTCCTGTGGACTTCCCTCAAGGCGTGTACTGAGAGTTGCCATAAAAGCTCAACAAATCTGCATAAACGATAAGACATCTGTTGGACTGCTTTTTCGAAAAGGATTAATGATTTATGACTTCTAGTCACATTCTAGATATGGTACAGAGTATCCTGGAGATCTAAGCATACAGCATAACATGAGAGAATCTGACGAAGAGTCTTAAAAATGTATGCAAGCATTAGCAAATGAACTCAGTTTAAATTGATACCCAATTTCCCAAGCTTGACTGAAGTGATAAGATTATGTATGTCGTAAAATTAAATTTGTTGATTCCAGGCCGCATAACCAACCAATAAAGCCCAGAGATTTTGTCTAATTAGCCAAACAAATATCAATTTCCTAGAAATTCCCTTCTCCAGAGTCCAGAACCCACTATGGAAGCTTTCAGCACTGGGTACACCATTCACCAAACAGAGATTATGAACGCCCCAATCTTCATCAAGCCATGGGATATATATAACGCAAAATCCAGTTAAGCTCAGTTTCATACAGCAATGAGAGAACATGCAGTCAAACTTCACTAGCTTTGACCACATACACATGAAGGATGTTTACAATAGTTGTATTAACATACCACCATTACATTTAACAACAAGAACAACAAATTTCTTTAGGGTTTCATCTCCGTAATTACAATGGTTGGTTGGATATAGGGTGCTTATTGAAAACTCTTCACTTCCATATATTTCGCAAGAATACTTGTAAAATAGACGACATGTTCATAATAAGACCCTTTAGAAGTTCAACACATTCCGAACTTTCGAAGAACAATATGACATCTTTTACAGGCTAAGAGAGAGATGCAGATGAAGCAAGGAGCATCAAATGCAGGCAACTCCTGGTGAGGAGGGGACCTATTTGCCCAAGGCACAAGCTATTTACCTGAGAAATAAACCATGCTTTGTAAACAAACAAAAAAAATGAGGTAATTCTAGAAGCTAAAGCACATTTGGACCTAAAAAAGGGTTTATCCTAAAATCAGCATGACGAAGCATCTGAAGGCAACCATGAACTTGGACAGAAGCAATCTATCATGCAGCTATCAGCAAGTTCTAATTCCAAATTTTAAAACGGCTCATATGTTTACTGCCTAAGGAACCTACATTGGACTCTAACCAACCTACATTGGAGTCTACCATAAGCAATACTACGTTCAAATATACCCTCAATCAGAGAAACGAAATGCGATCAAGTGTAGACTGGTGCACTGACCTCGGTCCACAGCATGTGGCGAGTGATGAGACCCTGGAGTTGCTTCTTGGCAGGGCGCCTTGCTGCTCAAGCTCGCTGATAATACCTTGGACAATCTAAGCAACCATCGAACAACAAAAAAAACCAACCAAGTTTAAAGTGCTGAACCCAATTACCTAAAAGAAAAAGGAAATGAAGTGAAACAAAGTGCACTATCTTACCTTTCTGAACTCTCTGGACTGGGCGGAGTCGAAAATTGGCCAGACCTTGTCGAAGTCCTGCATTTTAGGAGAATCACACCAAATTAAATGTTAGAGAAACCCTAAATATCCCCAGACACGACGGGAAGGGAAGATTAAAAAATCAGCGAATGAGAAGATGCGAAGGGGGGATTGGGGGGCGCGCCTTGGCGGACTGGGCGGGGCCGCGGAGGGAGGAGAGAAGGAAGTAGAGGAGCTGCTCGCCGAGGCGCGGGTTGGAGTGGCGAAAGAGGCCGACTCGAGGGGCGGAGGGAGAGCCGAGGACTGCGGGATCGAGTCCGAGGAGGAGGCAGTTGGTGTACATGGCGCCCTCCAGCTCCGCCTCCCGCTCCTTCTCCCGATCCGTCGTCGCCATGGCCGCGCTCCCTTTCAGCCCGGGCGGGGGAGTCTCGCCTCAAGAGGAGAAGGCGGGCGCCATTGGGGGTGGATCTCGCGCAGCCGGAGCGGAGGTGGGAGAGGTAGACGGAGGGAGACAAAAACAAACGCACACAAAAAAGCCGGCCCGAGTCGAAGTCGAAATGGGCAGGTGGGTGTTCGTTGTTTTTCCGGGTTTTGGATTTTGTTTGCTCGTGTCAGCAATTTTTGAAATGAATGAGCAAGTGGTCTCTCTTGGATGAGGTTCGAATTTATGTAGGACCAACCTAGAAATCACTGACAAACTGTTCAGAAAGAAACAGTCTCTTTGAAATGAAAACTCAGTATTCCACACTATCGACTTAAACTGTTTAAAATTTCAGACGTGCGGATAAAATCTTCAAGTATCACTTTTAAAAGCTACAGATCCGATCCAAAGTCTAACAAAAAAGTTCGAATCGTAACTTAACAAACTCTGTTAGAAATGTGTTGTATCGTTGTAAATATGAACAATTTGTTCCTTTTCCTAATCTCTTGTGATCCTCCAAACCTTTAATTGCACGTTACACACCATGGTCTCTAAATTCCCTCTAAAATTCAGGATGTATAGGATCATCTACTATCCTATGAATTTCCAGATTTTAGAGTCAAAATCTAACCTTATGGAATCTGTTAGCATTGACTTGTGCTCAGAAAACAAAAATCAAAAGGAAATGTTTTTTTTTCAAACAGATTGAGACATTATACTTCATGTCGTTTCATTAATGACTTCATATTTAGTATATCTATTCAGAAATTCAAATAACGAAATATTTCACTGGTAATACCTTAGTTAATTTTGACCTGTCTTACGGTACTGTTTCTTGGATTGAAATGGAAGAGAACAGAGCGCTGCCTTGTAAGCGCCGTCACAAATTCCCAGCTGTACTCTCCAGTTTGCCGGCATTCCACAAACTTGATTTCTTTTTCTTTGTTTATACGGAGAGAGGAACATGCACTTTGAGAAAGGCTGTTATACCAAAAGAGAAGTCATATGCGGCCCGGCCCAATAACCGAAATTTGATCCATTTACTTTTTTCTATTCCATCTCATGCTAAAAAAAATATGCTATCCCATTTTCATGCCAATCCATTTTATTTGGCTCAAGAACAAAACATTATAATTGTGTGCCCTGATGGTTTTAGCTCGCGATGTTTCACGTCTCACAGTGGTATCAGTATAAGTGATTTTGCTCGCTTTCCAGGTCGGTAACGAATCAAGAATTACAAAGGAGTGCATGTTTACAAAGAATTAGATCAAAGATTTTTAACGCTCCAGATAAGCATAACAAGGGGAACGGTAACGTGAAGTGAGAATTGATGAAGATAAATGACCATAGTACATAAGACATCAAAAAAATAACAGATGGCACGGAGGAAATTTTGATATTTATAGTGTTATTACAAAGGGTACCATATTCATTTTCAAGACCACTACTACAAATGGAATTTGCTTATATGTAATGTGATCCATCCATCTTATATTCTGTAAATCATAATTGTGTTTCTTTGATTCGTACGTACTGAGTTGATAAGGATACATGCATTTCTTTGCACAAAGCGATAATAAGGATAATTATTATATGAGAAAAAGGAAACTTCATGGTTTTATTACTAGCGGTCATGAAGCTTTGGTGGCCATCGTTGGCGTTCGACCGGTAGATGTTGTACATGATGACTAGAGTGGGTTGTCGCGTGGGATGGTCAGGATCCTCATCATACCAATAGTTGGATAGCTTCGACCAATGGTATAATAAATATCTTTATCGAAACAGTTTTTTCTTTAGCAGTTTTTATTCAAAATTATATATTTGTCATATAAATGTGCATTTTTCTTTTGCTTCATCGGTTTATTTTTTACCCTTTGTATGCTGTTTATGTTAGGAATAAGTCTATTGTACTCATTCCGACAATTCAATTGCCCGTTTAGCATACTAAACAAAATCTTAACTCAGTTTACTTTCTCAAACAATCCAAATAACTACAATTTACATCCTTATGTAGTTTAATATTTTTGTATCCTTATGTATGATTCACGTTTAAAGCTCTAATTTGATACTATGGTACCTAAAATAGTGTATTTTAAAAAATGTAATATATTTTTAGAACATCTAAGTAGTATCAAATAATGTTCTAGTAATAACAAAAAAAGCGACATGAAAATATTCTTGAAAATTCATGAAATTATATTTAACATAGGAAATACAAGATTTGAAATCAAAGTTTTGCTTTAACCTTGAGAAAATAAAAAGAAACACTTCACTAAAAGGTGAATTTGTAACAAGATTTAAATTATTTGAGGGAGTAAATTGAGTTAATATCTTCTTTAAGGTGCTAAATAAACAAATTGGATTGTTTAGGGAGTAAAACCGAATTACTCTTTTTATACAAAGAAATATATTGTGACCAGACACATGGACATGGGGGCTTATATGACATCATTTCATGTTTTGATTGCGCATTTGTAATATTGTTATATCGAATTAGTTAGAATGCAGTTTCATTAACTAGACGGTTACAAACTCAAGCAAAAGATAGAACTAATCCAAGTCCCAACCCTAGTGTGTTACCGTTGTTGTGACCCTACTTCGTCCGTGCGACGCCTTACCGTTGCAAACCCTAGAGCATTACCCCGTTGCGATACGCTCTACCTGCGTGCTTACTTTCATGGTTGCGTAGCGCCTGACCACCTCTTGTGACATGTGCCTCACCACTGATGCCCACCACCATGACCTAGCATGTCGCCGCTTAATCATGTTCTTTCCTAATGCGTGTGCGCGCTCAGGAACAACCCTCCTCACGCATCTATCATGGCATGGTCTAAATGGGCCCACACAAGGAACCCACCATGATGTCAGTCGAGTCCCACATGATGGGTCGCACATGGTGGACTCACTGCTGAAAATCTTCTGAAAACTTTACGGAACAATTTTCTAACAAGTTTTGGTTCAAAGTTTGACCTATAAGTTTCACCGTCTCATGGTAAAATTTGTATTAGAAGTTTGCTGCAAAGATTCACTTTTGTACTAAAAATTTATTGTAAACTGATAAAAAAAGAAATTTATTGTAAACTTTGGAATAAAATTTTCCGAAAATGAAAAGTGACGGGATGGAGAACTTTATAAAAAAGGAGAAGGTCACGACTATCAGAAGGGCGTGCGCAAGCTTGGAACACAGCAGATAATGCAATGGGTGTGATGCAGGTGGGTCTAGTAGTGGCGTTTTGGAGAGGCTTCTCTTCAAAAATGGTCTTCTGGCAATTTGCCCCATCTCGTAACGCTTGCCTTAAACCCTACTGCCCCTTTCCGCCAGCGCCGTCATCGGCATAGCTGTAACGGCCGTCCCTGCTCCGGCCGCCCACCTCGGACCAGTCCACCAGACCGCCGCAACGATGTCCGGGCCTGGCGGCTTCCTCGCTGACCTCAACGACCCCTGGCTGAAGCCGCGGCTGCTTAAGGCGCTGGTTGCGGGGCGGCTGCCGCAGCCAGGCGGCGCCGAGCTCCCACCGGCGGAGGTCGCCTCCGTCCTTGATGCGGTGCGCACGCACGGGCTCCTAGCCGAGAGCCTCCAGGGCCACCCGCCGGACCCCAAGCTCGCTGAGGCGTGGCGCGCCGCCGTCGACGCGTGGGTCGAGCGCCTCGGTGCGCTCGTGGTGAGCGACTCGGTACGTTCTCTTCTGATTCGTATGCTCTCCCTACTTTGTTGGCTGTCTTAAGTTTGGAACGAATTCCATTTCTTCAAATCCCTATGTTATTGACGTCGGTAGTTTGCTTCTAAATTTGGTGCGAAATTTACAGCTGTTTCCAAGAATTTGAGACACCACACAATAAACTTTGTCACAACAATGTACTCTTAAGGGACGGTAAGTCCTAAGAATGGTTCCAATGAAATGTTTCACATACATGATTGCCTGAAAAGATGCAATTTCGATTCATTGAAGTTTCAACAATAATGTTGTGCACTGATTGAGTTTATTAAGTTGTACTTTTCAATGCCTTTGTTGCACTTTGTGCCATTTTTTGAAATTCGAATCCTAATCTACCACCGTGCTCAGTTTTCTTGTAAATCACGATATGTATTGGACATCTTTCCTAATATGTTTAGCTTTCCGATTGAAAATTCTTCAGGTATACTGTCGTTGGTTGGGTACTTGTTTTCTCGGTATAACGTTCCAAGAGTGCAGCAATGAGCGCTTTGTGGAGTCATGTTCCAGTTGGTTTGAGAAGATTCTGAGTAATTTGCAGGTAATTTTAGTAAAACTTATGTGTTTTGGTTTGTATATTATTATTGTATTTTAATGTTTATTCACCTCCTTTAATTCTTCTTACTATCCCATTAAAACTTACTTGAAGAAGTATTTAGCTTCTTAAGATCCATAATATTTGAACGTCAAGAGGATTATAAACCATGAGAGATTGGGTGGTATATAGCATATAAAACATTCAGTTGTATTTTGCTAAACACATCCTTTGGCAAAGTATCTTTTTCTATGGTGTTCACCAATGAGGCAGATAGAGCTACTGATATAGGAGATATATTAGGAAGAATTATATTTACCATGGCTGTTTCAATCACTTCATGAATAAGACTATAGCCATTTCTACTGAGAGTGGCACTTACTTCTGTGAGGTGTCTTGCACTTCTTCTGGCTTTTTCATTAGTACCTTCTGAGGGTGTGGGCTTGTCAATTATCTGGTCCCGACCCATATATAAATGAAGGTTCAGTCTGTTTTCTCCTAGAGACTAGATGAGGCTTGAATCTGTTAGAAACCTCGTGTTTGTATTACATTCCTCTGCCAGTCATTTATAAGCCTCTGCCAATCAGTCATGAACTATGGCAAATTATGTTGTGGCATCATGCCATTCAGTATTGATTTAAAGTCGGATTGACTATCTTCTACCACATTGCAAATTGATGCAATTTGTTTTTATTTTTTACAATTTTATATTTTAAGCTTTGGCTTTTATCATATAAACTAGCTATCTTTAATCTGAGCCAATATTGATCTTATGCAATGTGGTATGAGCACCTAATCAGTAACAAGCTAGGTAGAAGTGTTGCTTTTGAAATACTTAAATATTGTGAGAGTTTATGTAATCGTCTTAGGATTTGATTTGAACTATGTTCTTCTCATGCCTTGAGAAGTAATTTGTATATTTGAATCTCATATAGATGCATGTCATCATGGACCATCTAGCTTGCAACTTATTATGCTGAATATCTGATATATGTTATTTTCTTTGTGGCAGGGACCGTCTAGCTTGCAACTTACTACTGCTATCTCTTGTACTTCCATGTCTGACCTGTTTGTGAGGTAGGGATTAATGTACTTTTATACTAACATAAGGTGCCATTTATTTAGATTGCCAGTATATTGTAACTTAATTCCTCTTGTAGTCCCTGCATGATAAAAGAGAATCAGTTAATGTGGTGGTATTAACAAATGTATTGGTTTACAGTAATATTTATTTTAAGGAAAAACTAATCAATAATGCAATATCAATGTTCTAGGGATCCATGACTAAATTGCACCCCTCGATTGATTGAAATATATATTTGATTTGATCTGTAAAAGAAAGAAAAAACAGAACAATTTCATTAGTTTTAGTTATCTAATAAAATTGACATCAAAGGGCAATGACGAGTCATCTAAGTCACCCTTTTTCCTTTTGGCATCATCTAAATTTGTCTTATATTGCTGTTTTCTCTTTTTAGATAAGTATCTCTGAAAGAAAACAAACACAACAACTAGCATATACTGAGCTTCAATTGATTTTACCTTTGTGGGGCGATTTAATTTGGCTTGTTTGAAATTTTGAAGTTGTCTTGTCATGATATGTCAAGTATATAGATAACTTTTAACTAATGACAGCTCCTGCCACTATCCTTCAATCATTGGAAAGGTTGTAAAGTGAACATTCTCTAGTATGCATTCTTTCTTCACTCCACTATGGTGGAAACAACAATTCCCTTTTTCATTAATGTAGTCTATACTGTATCGATCTGTCTAACCTTAAAAGATAGCTGTTTGGTAGGTTGGTCAGTCCAGTACATCACAGTAATGATTACTTGAAACACTGATATTATAAAGTTTTTACTGTGTTTTATGATGCATGTCTCTTTTCTTACAAGAAGGCAACATAATTTGTTGTTTGATCAGATTGGCAAAGTTTCTTAACTTAAAGAAAGAGGCATCATCCTTTGCTGGAAGGGTTGTTGAGCCGGTGTTGCAGCTTTTAAATGAAAATGCTTCAGTTGCTGTATGGTCAAATTTTTTCCTCCAAAGGTCTGCATTATTTATGTTTAACCAGTAGTGAGGAATATGTTAATTTGTGTGTAATTTTGTTTGCAGGACGAAGCAATTGATTTGCTGAAGACAATTATTAAATTGTACCCATCATCTGTTAATCGACACTACAGTAAAGTATGCCCTATCTTAATGTGTAATTCATTTCCCATTCTGTGTGAATGTATTGCACATTCCCCCAGGCACAAAAAGTGAGAACAGATGAAAATAAAAAATTATTCACTAAAGAATTTCATGTACACCCACTTCTAATGACAATTTATTGCCATTTAGAAGTTCCAGTAACTTGATAGTTTTCACTAGTTATACATGTGTAACCATACCTGCGTAGTGACAGTTTCATCAGCCTAAGTTCTACTTTCCTGTTATTTTATTTATTTATTTATACATTACAAATTCCAGGTTGAATCTTGCATTGCAGCAATGGTTTTCAGTACAGAAGTCAATGACAAATCATCTGAGGTGAGGATTGTATGCCTTAACAATTTAAGTTATGTGAACTGAAAAATAGCACACAGTAGCTTAATGTGTTTCATTTCTCTTCTGTATCCCTTATGTTCCTTGTAATGAAATTCCCTGGGGCCCCTGACTTCTGTTCAAACAATCCAGAAATTTGCCAGGGCCTTAGCATCATTACCTTCTATCCGGGTATCTGAGGACAGTTGGTCACTGATGATTCGTAAGATATTGATTGCAGTAAACAAGCTTTTGGATGATGCTTTCATCGGGCTGGAAGAAGGTAACATATGACTATTTTCTAGAAATCTTATATCAAGTTTACGATATCAGGATTTTTAACAATATCACTGTTGCAGAAAAGAAAGGTCATGAGATTATGATGTTACTAGTTCCACCTGGAACTGATCCTCCACCAACATTCGGACATCAATTAAGGTCTGGAGGCAATGTACATGTCATGAAGAAATTTCGTCAGTGCACTGTTCCTATCATTTCGGCTCTTATCCATTGCTGCAGCGTGATGCTTACTAGTTATTATCCGGTTCAGGTTTGGCCAAAAATACACTACTGTGTTATCTAGTGGTGCTCATGATCCACTATTATGTAAAGTAACTTTGTTCAAAGACCTGCTTTTTTTCTTTCCAAAAGGTCAATGTTCCAGTGCGTGCTTTGATAGCTTTGATACGAAGAGTGCTGGTAGTTGATGGATCGTTGCATAGAAAGATGTTCCCTTCAACAACTTCGTTGCATCAAGAGCTTATTTGTTTTGAGCTTCCATCACTGCATTCAACTTTCTTGGATTTGCTCATTGCAACTATTAAAGGAATGCGAAGGTAAGGAGCACCATTTCTTGTAGAGATCTCTTTCTTGTAAGACTTACATCATTTGCATTTTTCTTTGTTTGTAGAAAATCCATATATTGAAGCACTCGTACTATTTCAACTATCACTAACTTTGGAAACACCACACATATTAATGTATTACTGACCCCTAATGTAATTCCCTCAAAAGAAAGTTTGGATCAACACTGAGACTTCTATATAATTTCTGTAATTTTAGGATTAAACTAAGCTACAGTTGAAAAATAATATCTAATTTTGACTATTATCTTGCAGCCATCTTTTACCACATGCAGCTAGTATTATACGGCTCATGACAGAATATTTCAAAGTAGCAAAGTTGTCTACTATGAGGACCAAAGTTTATAGCATTGCACAGTTGTTGTTGATCTCCTTGGGTTCTGGTACTTGATTTCTTACTTGTGCATATCTTTACACTTCTATGCTGTAGTGCATGTTTGGCAAATTCTTGACAATTAGTCAATTTATCTGCATCTATTCTGAATAAATGATGCTTTTTTTTATCAGGGACTTCTCTCCACTTGCTTGAGGCAGTAGTCAGCAATTCAGTTGCTGATCTGAATAATGGCAGTGAAAAGGACATGACAATGTTCAGTACACATCCATCAAAAGTGACCACTGAATCAGCATCAAAAAGTTACTCCAAGAAGAGGAAGCACGATCCACAAATGCAAAACTCAGTTTACTCTGCTTCAGAGAAGGCGGCAATGAGCCCAAGGAAAAAGAAAGGTCCTTCCACACCAATCACATCAAAGGAAATGGCTCCTGAAAATATAGCAGATGGTCGAATGTTAACTCCACTCTCTGTCAGGATAGCGGCACTAGAAACATTGGAAATTCTTCTCAATGTGGTATTAAACCTACCCTACTTTTCATCATCCTATTAATTATGCAAGAATTCTGTTTTTTAAGTGTTTAATCTGAAAACAAAAAAACATTTGAACACCTCTGGACTGAAGCTCGTGACAAGGAACCACAAATTGAATCTTTATAAATTATAAAACGTTTTTAAATGAAATAATTAAATGGGGGAGTCAAAGTTCAATTGAAGACACAAGGTATTAGATTGCACAATATGTTGCATGCTATCTAATATCCGAAAGACAGAAGACTCCTGGTGGCAGTGGTCCTAATGATCCATTAAAATGTTGAGGTTGTAGAGGAAGGTATAAAAGATAAGCTTCCCGTGATAACGTGGGACAAATGTTCCCTCCCTTAATTTCTATGAAATTCCTATGTTTGCTTATTACACTGGTGTTTTGGAGTGTTCCTAAAGTTTCCTTTGAGTCTGTCTCCTATATTTCCTTGTGTTTTTCACGCTCTATTGGAACTTTCTTGTGGTCCTATAGGTTTGGAAGTGGCAGGCAGCCCTACATTTTCGGAATTATTCTTTTGTTAGATATGATATTAATATTCTTTTGTTATCTGGAGCAGGGAGGTTCATTTCGGACAGATCACTGGAGGTCAGAAGTAGACCTTCTCCTAATTAATGTAGCTAGAAGTGCTTTTGTAACTGGAGGGGTTATGAGCAAAGACCATCCAAAGTTGGGGAGCCCAGCTTATCGGACCTCCAACTTGCTTCATTGAAGGCGCTGCTGGCATCCTTTCTTTCTTCCCCTCACGCTCGTCCTCCTTATTTAGCCCAAGGAATGGGACTTTTCAGAAAAGGTAATATTTTTTGACATGTTACCTAGTGATTTAGATGCATTGTTTGAATTTTCTTCTAATAAATATGTAATGCTGGAACAAAGACTGCTGAAATGGATTTGCATTGAACAGAATATAAGCTGGCAATAATTGATCAGATACATCCAAGATATAACTCTATTCTAAGAATTTTTACTTCTGTTCATTTCAGGGAAGCTAAAGATAGGTACTAAGCTCGCAGAGTTTTGTTCGCATGCTTTGCTAGCTCTGGATGTTCTTACTCACCCTCGAGCCCTCTCTCTTGAAAGAGCTGCTCTGTTAGGCCCTGGGCTCAATTATGGAGCACCAGAAGCGGCAGTTTTCGGTGCTGGTCGTTACAAACTGTCTTCATTAGGAGATCTGCCTCAAGCGATGGAGGTTGAAGACATATATGATGATTGGTTGGCCAAGGATGATGAACCAATGGAGGCTCCATTAAATGGAAGTGCTGTTGGGACAAATACAGCAGCCACGGGGTCAAATCCTGATAGACAACTAACTCCCATAACAGAAGACCCAAAAATTGATCCACAGCTCACTGCCATTACCGATGACCCAAAAATCGAACCACCCAGAATCACAAATGCAGTCCAATATGTCCAAGCATCCAGCAAGAGCGATGCCAAAATGGTAGATGCCACCACAGCTCAAACTGTCACACCAAATATGATTGATAATCCTTCAAGCGCTGATGCTGTTTCGACTCCAGTATGCACCTCAAATTCTGATTCACAAAATCATGTTATAGCCTCACTACCTGAGCAGAAGCCCACTTATGGCATTAGTCATCTTGAGAACAATGGTCCGGCTGTTGATGCATCATCGAGCAAACTGGCAACTTCAAATGAAATTTCAGCTGCTCCTGGTGTTGCTTCAAGCCCCCATGAAGCACCAAGGGGCTCTTCGACTACTTTCGCAGAATTGTTTGGTTCGGACTCTGGCGTGGAGTCAGATTCCGAAGACTCGTTGCCAGAAATTCAGGACGGGGACCCTGACTCTGACTAGCTTTTGGATCAACCTTTTTGAGTTAGATTAGTTACCTATGGGTCCCAATTTTGTCACGTCTTAATGATTTTTTCTTCAACGCTAATTTGTTGCTTTTAGCAAATTATATTGGGGCATGTCTGCCCTGATCTCTGCGTGCTGGAACGCACGGGGCACATTATATGGTGAATGTCTCGGTGAATTTTAAGCTACTGATGTTTTTCAGTTGTCTTCGACCTCCCTGCAAATGGTTATATTGTTTTTGGCGATACAAAAAGTTCAAACATTAGAAAGTAAAAGTAGAATATAGCATTATCGTTTTTGGTGATACACAATACGACAAACGTAGATTCTGCAACAATAGAAGAAAATCATGCAGGAAAAAATCGTAATTCAATTGGCTTCAAGGATACAGCTTCAACCTTCAATAGGCAACGAGATGCATCTTTCACTTCAGATTCGTTAATCATCACAACATCAACAAGCCGATACATATTGCCTCGACAAGAACAAAAATTGAATCAGGTAAGTGCGTCCTTTACTGGTATATGAAGGAAAACAAAATCTCAAGTCTCAGTGGAGCACTGACTCCTGACATGTGTCAATGCATGTGCTCTAACCGGAGGGAAACACTAACACACATATTTACAGTTTTACCAAAATTGTCAGTTTGAATTTGATCAACCCACAGAACATACAGTACATTGCACACTACAATCAAGCTCGGCGCTTGCTAAGACGCCATGAGTTAGGCTCGTGGTATCTATCGTACAGAGGCTCGATTCTCTCCTGTCTCTTCCTTTTGCTCATCTTGGTAGGGTCTGCCCCTTGTAAAACCTTGGAGCTAGCTCAATCAACCATTTTGGATCTATCACAGTCACCTCACGCATGTACTCCTTCGTAGTCATCACAAGCTCGTGATATATAACCCAGTCTGGCTGCCGCTGGAATAATGCACTACTAGGATGGATGTACACAGGTTGGTTTTCAACCAAAGTTCTGTATCCCTCCTGGGGGTCCTTCCTGGCAGCATGAAAAAAGAAGCCAGCAGTAATAGCTTTCCTTATTTTTGTGAAATTTTTCCCAGCAGAGACAACATCAAGTTTATATCTGCACATAAAAACAGTAACATAGTTTAGCACATGGAAAAATATCATAAAAGGCCACCTGGACAAGAAGAATAAATCCAACATGCTAACCCAAATACAATAAAAAAAGCGATCTAGAATTAAAAGCTGCCTGGAGGGGAAGACAAGTTAGCTGTTACAGAATGTGGCATATATAGGACCAGAAACAGATGAAACAATCCATGATTGTCAGTAATACAGAAGCCAGTAACTAGTGTACAAACACCATCCATAGAACAAATCCTGAATGCTAAGCTGCTCATCTGCTGTGTTCCATTTTTAGTAGTCACTACAAACGCACAAACTAGTTAAGCTTTGATCTACTCCATTCTGAGATTGTTGTCTTTAAAACAACTCTAGTTCATTTTTGAAATAAAATTGTTTTTCCAACAACAACAATTCCAGAACGGAGAGGTTAACTAGGTCAATTTTGTATGGTAATGACATCTATGTTATATGGAATGCAAGCTTGACAACATTTGCAGTGTGCCCCATTGTCCTACAGCACATCTTTATTTGATTAAATTTGTATTAAATTCAGGGAAAAAACTCAAGCAATAAAAGGAGGAAAACACTGACAATAAAGTAAAATTGACTTACTGAAAGCATCATAACAAAATTAAATAGACTGTAATTAGATGTCAGTGATAACACCAGAAAAAAAGAAACCAGAATGTGCATAGCTACTGCATAGGCTTCATACATCTACTAGGCCAAATAGTTAAAAATTAAATAATTACCTGTCCATGATAGTGAGAAGCTGCTTCCTCACATCCTGCGCTCTCCTTAATGATCTTGACTGAACAAAGTTTTCAAAACACCATGGCCCTGAAAAGTTCTTAGCCTTCCAAGCCTCATATACAGCTAGTAAAGTAAGATGATCCCCCTCTGGCTGGAAAAATTTGGCTCTCTTTTGATCAGCTTGTGCCTGTTTTTCTCGTGGCCTGTAGAATATATTCCCGGTCTGAATCATTGCAATGATAGTCAGTATTTCATCACTGCATCCAAGGTCAACACTAGCTAGCAGCATCTTTGAAAGTGGTGGATCCAGAGGAAACTCTGCCATTTTCCTCCCTAATTTAGTTAGAAGGCCCTCCTCATCAAGAGCACCAAGACTGTACAATTGTTCCATGGCAGAAATCAGTGCTTGAGGTGCTGGAGGGTCCATAAAATCAAAAGATAATAGGTCATTTATTCCCATTGCCTTCATATTAAGAACTGTAGACCCCAAGTTGATCCTCTGAATTTCAGGAATTGTTGTGGGAGACATCTCATTCCGGTAAGCACTTTCCGTGTACAAACGGTAACACTTCCCAGGGCCGGTACGCCCAGCACGCCCTGCTCTTTGCTTTGCAGATGCTTGCGAGATTGGAGTGATGACCAATGAATCAAGACCTTGTTTCGAATTGTAGACATTGATTTTGGCAAAACCAGGATCCACAACGTAATATATGCCATCAATTGTCAAAGAAGCTTCAGCAATATTGGTGGCCACAACAACTTTCCTCTTACCAGGTGGAGCTGGGTCAAAGATCTTTGATTGCATTTCACTAGGAAGGGCACTATATACAGGCAAAATTATCAGCTCCGGAACATCCTTGCCAAGCCCCTTCATCCTCTCATATAGACATTGGCAAGCATGATCAATTTCCTCTTGACCAGTCAAGAAAAGAAGGATGTCACCTTCTGGTTCTGTTAAGTGAATCTGCAATACAGTAATCAAAGCTGCATCCAAGTAATCGCTCTCCGGTTGTTTAGTGTAGAGTATCTCCACTGGGAACGTCCTTCCAGGAATCGTGAAGATGTTACAGTTAAAGAAATATCCTGAGAACTTCTCAGCATCAAGGGTGGCAGAAGTGACAATAAGCCTCATGTCAGATCTGCGCTTAATAAGCTGTTTCAGCAGACCAAAGAGCACATCCGTGTGGATGGTCCTTTCGTGGGCTTCGTCAAGCATGATAACTGAATACTGGGAAAGGTTCTCATCAACTAGAATCTCACGTAGAAGCATACCGTCAGTCATGTACTTTATCACCGTCTCTGGCCCAGTACAGTCCTCAAAGCGAATGGCATAACCGACTTCCTCTCCCAGTCGACATCCGAATTCTTCTGCCACTCTCTTTGCAACAGACATTGCAGCAACCCTACGAGGTTGAGTGCACCCAATTTTGCCCTTTGTGGTATACCCTGCCTCAGCCAAATACTGTGTCACCTGCGTAGTCTTCCCAGAACCAGTCTCTCCAATAACAACCAAAACTTGATTGTCGTGCACAGCTTGTATCAGTTCTTTCTTCAATTTGTATATAGGAAGGGACTGCCTCTGCTCTTGTATTGAAAGCTTCGATCTCTGCCCAAAAGTTAAAGCCTTTCCGTAGGCCTCTTTTTTCCATTCTGGCATGTCATAAGCTGAAAGACCCACACCTCTCAGTTCCTGAGCAAGATGCCGCTCACCCGTGTCGGGCATTGGGTCCTCCCACGGCCGATTCAAATCCTTGGGAATTGAATCCAGCATTGCTCTCTGCTCTTGTTCACGAACCTCGCGACGCTCCTTAATGAGGGCAGACTGTAATGCTGCTGCTCTACTCAATGAACCCTCAGGGTTCTTGAAAATCTTAACAGGAGACATGTCAATTGAAAACCTGCTCTGCCCCTGCAAGAATGCAGGTTCATCCTCATTGAGCTCGATCTCAAGCTCCTCCTCAGCACCTTCATCCTGGTACATCATACCATCCCCATCTTCATCAAACTGTGGGTAATCCCTAACATCAAGAACACCTGAAGCAATCAGTTGCTTTGCCTCCCATCTCTCTGGAGAGCTCATGCGCTTAAGCGGACGCCGTGATGTAGGCGCAGCCTCATCCTCATCTGCGATCATAATTCCTGACAAACCCAACCTCCTACCGGATCCCAGGCCACCACCGCCGCCACCGGATGGGTTCGCCCTTGGCGCATCATCACCACCACGCTGTATCGGCAGGAGGTCTTTTCCAGTATCCTGATCAACATCACGCATAGACAAACTCAACTTCTGACCCTTTACCGAAACCACCTTGACAAACACCTCCTGATCCCGCTTCACCACTTCCTTTGCATTGGCCACCCGCCTGCTCGCCATCTGCGAGACATGCACAAGTCCCTCGCGGCCACCAGGTACACCCTCAAGCCTGACAAAGCATCCAGTGTCCATCACCCGGGTGACTCTACCTCGGTACACCTGGTACAGCTCTGGCTCCCCGCTAGAGTTCGTAGCAGCAACCTCCCTTCCCCTTCGCCCTGCACCCATGTCCTCTTCCTCCTCATCCTCATACCTCCTGCTCCTCCTCTGGTCCCTATCTCTATCCCTCTCCATGTCTCTGTCCCTTCCCCTGTCTCGCTCTCGATCCCGATGATCACGGCCTCGGTCCCTATCCCTGTCGCGGCCATGCTCACGGTCATGATCTCGATCCCTGTCCCGTCCTCCACGGTCACGGTCTCGATCGTGGCCACGGCTGCTGCCGCGGTCGTGGTCGCGGGGGTCCCGGCCTCGCCCGTCGCGGCGGCGTTCGCGGTCATCCCTGGCGGGGGCGGGGGCGGGCGCGGCCGCGGCGGCGTCGCGTTCGAGCTCGAGGCGGAGGCTGCGGGCGTGGTCAGGGTCGTCGGGGCGGGAGAGGCCGGGGAACTTAGAGGTGCCGTCGCCGGCGGCGCTAGGGTTCTTCGCGCCGGAGCCGGCTGGGGGTGGCGGGAGGATGGCGTGGATGATGGTAAGGAGCGTGCGGACGAAGTAGTCGGGGAAGTCAGCGCCCTTCTCCTTGAGCCGGGCGTCGAACTCGGCGACGGTGGTGGAGTCGCGGCCGAGCTCCGTGATGAACTCGGCCAGCACCTTGTCGCCGACGCCGATGTGGGTCTCCAGCTCAGAGCACACCTTGGATACAAGGGAAAGATACTCCAGCTTCCGGAGACCGTCGTCCCCGGGCCCCGCCGTTGCCGCCGGCGCCATGGCTGGCTGGTGGTGGAGCTAGGGTTTGGGGGTGGTCGGCTCGATTCGAATCGAGTCGGCTTGGATTGGGTTCACCGTGCTGGGGCCTGAAATTTGGATCGTGTCCGTCCAGGACGCCTGCGTGTTAGGCTTTCAGCTGGATTTCGGAGAGGATTCCAGATCCAAATACACTTCTTGATAGAACACGGTTTCGGATTTTTTTTTAGGTCGGCCGGATGGCAAAACGAGTCTGGCGAGAATAATGGTAATATACTATCTTTATTCTAAAATATAAGCATTTATTGATCTTTAAGAGTTACTATGTTTAATAGTTTATCTTATTTAATTTATTTTTAAAAATATAAAAACAAATACATTATAATTATAATATATCACACAATAAATCAAAATATAAAAAGGTAATCCATATTTGTATAATTTTTTGAATAAAACGAACGGTCAAATACGATTTTAAAAAGTCAACAAATGCTTATATTTAAACGAAGGTAGTAGGATATTCTAGAAAAGAATAATAATTTTTTAAGAATAATCATAAGTATTTTAAATTCTTATTTTCCTAATAAATATATAATCACAATTATTTTTAATGTGCTTTAAAATACAATTTTCCATTGTCTCTTTTCTCGTCTCAAATTTAAGTCATTTTCATTATAATCATTGTATTAGGTAGGAAATAATATTTTCATATTATGTTTCATACAATATTATTATCATATTAGTATTCTCTCTTGCTGCTGTAAAACGGCCATTTTATAGGTGCAAATAATAGTATATAGTACAAAAACTAGATATAAAGAAAATATAATGTGGAAGTTCTTAAGTTGACATAAAAAGATAAAACTAAACTTAGGTCATCTAAGTTAGGTTCTGGTGGAATCACCATGTGTTCAAATCTAGAATTTTACATGAGTATTGTATTAAAGGTTAATTGTTCTTTCAACAATGAATCTCAAATCAACTAACACAACCTTATAGAGGTCTATAAAAAAGTAGAGTGTGCGTGCACGTGCTTTTAGTGATGAACCTCTCAAGATCAATCGACTTACACAGTCTTCTCGAGGTTCTTACAAAAGTTAGATATACGATAAACTTAGGGTGCATGTTGGTATACCTGGATAGATGAGGCGTGCTCCGCTGATCCCATATAGCTACATAGTTTAACAAGAGATAGGATATACTCCTCCATTTTTTATTTGTTGACATTAGGACAACTTAGTTAGTGTAAATTTACACTAATTTGGTTGTTCTAATGTCGGGGAAAAGATTAACGCTGCCATGTGGCAGTGTCCGGATCTATCTTGCAGAGGGTTAATAATGGCCACGCCATCACCGGAGGCGGGCTCGCGTCCATACGGGCCAACCAGAAACGACCTCGGCGCCTTACTCAAGGGCGTCCGCCTCGCACGACCATGATGCCTTGGTCGAGGGTTCCGTCCCGCACGACCTTGGTCGTTCGACCCTCACACTCGACCTCGTGACTCGACCGCCGGCCGCATTAACTCCCAACCGCCCCGGCGCCCACGTGGGCGGGGCTCGGAAATCATTGGAGGGAGGCCGGAGCCCATCCCTCCTGCCGCCACCTGCTCCCGTCGAGGCACGCCGACAGGACGTCCCGTCCCTGTTGCTTGGCAGGAGTTGGCGTGGACCGCAGGCTCCGGGAGAAACCGATGCCCACCGATGTACGGACGTACGACCCCCCGTCGCGTCCATCAAACGGGTGTAGCTCAAGGTCGAGCTCGAGCTACTCCCCGTCCCGCACGATCTTCCTCTCGCGAGCTCGAGTCACGAAGAGAACTACACCCGTACCTCGAACCTATCCGAACCATCATTACGCTCGACAGAGAAGGACGGGTATGGCTTGTCCAAATCCAACCACTCTATGAACAGCGCCACCTGCAGCTCCTCCAATTGCGGAACACTCCATTGAGGTACACGCCGCTACAGGAACGACGCAACCGCCCGATCAACCCCGCGGACGAACGACGGGAAGACCGATGGGACGACACCGAAGCTCGACCAACCCTTTCTTTTCTCTCCCCCTTGTAACTCGGCTCCACCCTTGTGACTATAAAGGGGTGCGAGCCCTCCACACAAAAGGGGCGACACACACGGTAGGACAGCAGCGAGACAACCAACATTCACACGCACGGGACTTGGAGCACGCTCCTCTCCCCACTCTTACTGTATTGACCTTTCCACCTTGGCGTAAGGAACACGACGCCGTGACACCCTCCCCCCCCCGCTGGACGTAGGGAGCTCTCCCGAACCACCCTAAACCCTTCGTGTCTTCCCTTATGCACCATCCGGCCTAAAACGCGCGATCTCCGGAACAAATTCTACAGCCGGTGTTTCGAACACCGACACCTAACGTCAAAAAAATTGGAGGAATAAGTGATATAGCTGCTGGATTACTATAAACCATAAAATGGATTAGCATAAAGGAAAATTTCATAATCATAAAAACAGATAACAGCCCACAGAAGGCCCAAAGGAGAGATAAAAGTGCACCCGGTCCATAAAAGAGCAAGACAGAAGTGGCCTATAAACCTGTCATCGCACGCAACAGCGGTCCATGAAGCCCGTCCAAGCGTGCGACATCTGTCGACCGTCCGATTCGATCCGACGATCCACAACATTTTGGTATTCACAACTGCAGCATTCACAGCTACAACATTTTACTATGTGCAAACATAATGCTAAATTTTGGCAAAACTATGAAATAAAAAAATAAATATCAATTTTTTGGAACCAATAAATAATACTTAAACGGAAATAAAAAAATGAAAAGGAAACCAATTGTTTTGTAATCAAGGGTAACTCGATCCTTTCACCCGTTAATAGATGGTTTTAGGTGCTGAAATAGACGGAAGGACCAAGAAAGGAACAATATTTCATTTTCGGGTCAGATAGGGAAGCTCAAAATTTTAGACCAAGAAAGGAACCAGCAATTTTTACAGGACTAAAAAAGAATTTTTCTCATAAATTACACGGGCATCCTGTGTATGCCTACATCTTTACATTTTCATCATCTACTGGTGGGAACATGTTGCTTAACTGTTATGGTTTGATGGTAACCGGATGATGTAAACTAATGAGACTCGAGGCGGCGAGGCCAGCTTCAGTGAAGTGTGAATGGGTATATCGCTGCAGGTACCTGCAAGGTCTGAGGAACATAACGATGTTGGGTAATCCATATTAAAATTCAAACTTACTGGTGTCAATAAAGCATAAAAGGGTGTATAGGCCAGCTGGCCAGGGTATAACATTGTTATGTCAGCATAGGGATACACTTAATACTTTAGCACTGGGCAATATTGCATAGTTGAAAAGGGTGCCAAACAAGTCTAAGGGCATCTACGGAGCTTTAGACGGCAGCCGTCTGTAAGTATCTTGATTATTGAACAAGACAGTAAAAAAGACAGCTTATACAATGGATCGTTTGTTGAGTTGTCTGTAAACTAATTAAGTCATGCATAGATTTGGAAAAATATTGATCAAGTATGATCATCATCTTTGTGTACTATTTTACCGTTTATTGGAGAGAAAGCTAAATTACACTTTTGTACGAACCCTTCATGTTTTAAGCATTTAAAAATTGAACAAAGATGTTCTTCACGCGACCACCACAAATGACAAAAAAAAAGATGCAAATACAGTTATCCGTCATCTAGCCACAACTTTTGGAGTCAATCCACAGACGAACACACGCGATGAAAGGAAAATACAAAACAATATGGCTTCCAGCAAAGTACGCTGGAGCATGCCCTCTGATCTCTGCAACACATCCGCCTTCCTGCATCAGCATCGTGCCGCTTCCAGTCTGCTGCTGCAAGCGTACATTCGCATGCCCGGCGTCAATTTGAGCTTCCTTTGTCTCGTGTGAGATCTGGTCATGGACAGCAAGCAGGGCGAAACAAGTCACCGCTGTTTGGAGGGAGGCAGGTGCAAGAGGCCATCAACGTGGAGCAGGAGCGCACGACACAGGCATAGTGAATCTCTCGGACTCTTGGTAGAGGGCGGGCGCGTGAAAGCAGCCGTCGGCGGAGGTCATCTTCGCATTTGATCTGGAAGCATGTCAACCGATGATACAACGGGGGCCGGAGTCGTCTTCAGCCTCGGAGCATGAGGCCGTTGCCGTCGTCTCGTCAGGCGACGGCTCTGCTCTCTCTCTCTCTCTCTTCTTTAATTCTCGTCCAGCTCAGCAAATCCAGCCTACGTGGCAGCATACAGATGGCATATTAATTACCGTTGTACATGTCCTAATATAGATTATTAATCAAGAGTAAATTACATCTCTGAACATGTGTCTTCTCATATTTATTAGGACTCCTGAAACAATTATAATTCACTTATTTTCATTTATGACTGGATTAAGTAGGACTCTAAAAATGCATTGATTAGTTAATTACCATCATTTTACATTTTTATAGACTTTTTCTATTTGTTCTTACTTCTACGCAGCATGAAAGAATGAAAGGCCCCTTCATCTGTTGCGGTGGCCATGGTGATGGGTGTGCTGCGGCAAAGGTAAGGATACTCGCTTCTTATATTTATCTTGGTTCGGTGCAAAAAGAATTTATTGTAGCAAATAGTTTTGCAGGATTGAAAAGATGCCTAACAAATTAATGAATGATAAACAGAAATATATTTTAGTGCGCTAAAAAATATATTACAATTCAGATTTTTCATGTCTATAGAGATGTGTCCCATTTACTTCATCCACAATCAAGATTTCTTATGAAGCACTTGAAATATTAAATGGTTATATACTAGAGTATTTACGTATATGTCACAATAAAAGTCTACAGTCTACCGCATAATAACTAAAATCTATCATGATAAAGAGTTAGCTCACTTTGGTTTTGTACTTAGAAAATATCACCACCCACTATAGCGGCGGACGCCTATTTGATCGCAGCGGCAGTCCCTTGAGGTGTCCGTCGCTAAGTGCGGGCACAAGACGGTGTCCACGACTATGCGCATAAATGAGTAGTAGACACCACAGACCCGCGGCTAACGGGTCACCTGGACCATCACAGTCCGGTGGCTGCCAGCAGCGGACCCTTTCGGGCCCGTAGCTAAGGCTTGTAGGCCATGTAGCTTTGGGCCCGATAGAGCGGCCCGCCACGAGTAGACCGCACCCCCTATAAATAGGTGATGGGGGGGGGAGGGAGGGTGTGCAGCGCCGCACCATCACCCTATCGCGCACCGCACCGCCTCTACCTTATCCGCTAGGTTAGGGTGAGGGTTCGGGCGGCGCCGCCATCCTCCTCTCCTCCTCCTCCTCAAGCAGCCATGGGTCACCGTATTTGGGGCCGAGTTCGGAGCCACCGGCGCTCATGGGGCCGGAGGAGCTTGCCTCTCACGAACACCCTACCGAGGCGCCCCACTCTTCCGTCGGCGACTACTTTTGTATGTAAATAGTGACAGGACCTCACCGGCATTTTAGGCGTCCGCCACCGAGGCCCATTTTGTGCCGCCGCTATAGAGCGTAATCCTAATAGTGCGCGCGGCTTGTCGCGCGAACTATGTATTTGTATCGGAGCTCCTATTGTCACCATCGTTTTAGTATTCATTATATTGAAAAGATAAAATTAAAAAAATCTTGTATATCTGAATAAACCATAACATTCTAACTCCCAAATAATTTTCGTTGCCATTCTAAGGTTCTCCTGAAGTAAATTTGTTTATGACAATGGTCCTTTCAAATTATTTAATTATAATTGGTGATTTGAAGAGTGGGGATAGAAGGATTGCAATAAATCGACACAGATAACTGACATTTCATTAACTTTTTGGAAAAATATGTCAGATAACAAAATAAATTAAATTTGAATAATTATATCCATAATAGAATAGTTTTATTAAATTTAGTATTGAAAATAGACCACCATAATTTAATGATATTTGAAAAGTTGTTGAGTTAGCACTTGTTATTGAACAAAAAGACAAATGTCTATGCCGGTCATGCACGAGCAAGGAGAAAAAGATTAAGTGCAAGAATGTTTTGAGAAAATTTCTAGGAGGGGATGAAAATGGTTACAAAACTGATAAATCTATTTGGATTCACCAGGGAGAAAAAATCACGATTTCTTTAATCGTTGAATCACGATTTTGGTTTACAGTTATCTACTCATATGCAACACGGTAATTGGATGCTATCATTGAATTTAGCATATACTGCAAAATAGTATTTGTGCCGTAGGAGATGAGATAATTAATACCATAAGTCAAGTAGATAGTTACAGTGACAAACAACTCCTTGGCTTCATTAGCCTATTTACCTTTTAAATTTGAATTTTACTTCTTATTTTTATTTAAATATTTGTGCCAATAGCCATTGGTTACTCTTATCCGATGTATATCAACGGTCATCAATTGTTGTTCTTTTGAGGTCATGAATTGTGTAATTGGTTGCTTTGAATTGTAGGAGGTTCTCTGTATATAAGAGATGACGTAGAAATGACTTTACATGGGGTGGAGTCTATTTTCCACCTTCCTTCACATTAATTGTTCTTTACATAAGTGTTTGATGTAAGTCCAAATATAAATTATTTTGTCGACTTGTGAAACCAAATATTAGGACAAATACATATCTTTATAGATTAAAAATATATAATAAAACTAATAATACCATTTATTTATAATAATATAAATAAAAATGTATATGTGCATATATAAGTTAAACTTAATTTACTGTGTGCCTTCAAAGTATTTTTCTAAAATAGAATATTCTATTTACATAATTTTCTATGCAAGCATCAATATAATAAAATTTTGTATTATTAAATGTAGTAGTAAAACAAATGCTAATATTTGTAACAATATAAATGAAAGTGAGGTATCTGCGTAATATATTGTATTATTATTGCAAGCCCAAGTCCTACACAACACATGAGTTACAATGTATGTGTTTCTCGAGAAGAGAAAAGGGGGATTAATAAATTCTGGATAAAAGATTAATGCTGGAATGATAGAATATGAAAACTTTAATTAGAGAAGGACTTAAATGTATTGTGTCGAAGGATCTAGAGTAATAGTATATTTCGCGAAGGATCTGGATGCATAGTATATTGATTTAGAGAAAGAGGAACCTTGTATTTACTAATTGGAGGCTTCTTTTGATGCTTTCACATTAATCGCTACGTCAGGTCAAGCTTCTAGACTAGAGCTGTAAAAAGATGTTACTGAGACCTATAATAACACATTTAATAATTGATCTAGGTGTTGATGTTACTAGAACAATGTTTATTGTAGCACATACATGTGCTACTATTTGTAAATAAAAGTGATACAAATAAAATTTATTATAGCATATACATGTGTTACTACTTATAAGAAAAAACTGATAAAAGTAAAATCTATTGTAACATATATACATGGTACTAGTCGAGAAAAATGTTACAACTGTAATTTAAAAATAGAAAAATATGCTAAAAATGTTGTTTACCAAGGATCCAACTCTGGTGTCATATATTTTAAGCTTGGTGTCAATACCACTCAAAGCTAAGATATATTTTCGATCACCTTTGTGTATTCAATTTATACATGAGGGAATACAAGTAAAGTGTATCGTAACACTTATATGTGTTAATTCTTGAGATCAAGTGTTACGGTTATAACTCTAAAAATGACTTGAATTATAAACATTTAGAATTTGATATATTATAATGAATTAGAATGTAAGGCTTGGACACTCAATGTAAAATTTTTGTTGTAACATTATTTTTTGTTACAATAAGTTTTTTCTTGCAACACTCATACTTCATATATGTCTCATAATCACAATTACAATAATTGTAACACTATAAATTTATCATTAAACTTTGTGTTACTAAAATCAATACCTGCAACACATTATTACACAAAAATAATATGTTACTAAACGTACTTGTAACACATAATTTTGTGTTACTATAAAATCTCCAGTAACACATTTATCTATATGTTACAAGTATGTGTTACTATATCCTTGGTTTGTAGTAGTTCGGAGAAAAATACTAGAAATTCTCACGAAAAAGTAAAACATCTGCCCGTCGATTTTTGTCTAGACAAATTGTATCCATGAGATCCACCAATTTAACAATCCCACCAAAAGAGTCCTTGTATAATTAATGTTTCCTATTAAGGAATCCTTGAGATATTCACCTTGCATGTTCGATGTACCTTGTGATTGACCCAACAACAGCCAGGAAAAAGAGAAGTAATCAGAGAAACTAGCGCTGGCATTGGTGCTTTCTAACGTGCCGCATGCATCGCCGTCTTACCGGCACGATCATCATTCAGAGCCATGCCATCGTTTCATGTTCCTTTGCTGGGAGCTCCACATGCCAACTCACTCCCTCCCTACCGATGGCCAAAAACTATTGTTTCTTAATTTTTAGGCATATTTTGATAAATTAAGATCCAATGATCACACGTCAGATTTACCTCTTGGACAGTTTGGCACCACGGCCGGGTGCACATGGGCCCAAGGATTCCTAAAGTGGCTAAGAAATGTGTGCAACTAAAATGTTTGGCCATCTTCATATATAGTATCATAGGTGATGACTCGAACCTCTAAAACACCTCTCCTATTAGCTTTTTTTTCTATCAAATAAATTATCTTCATTCATTTTAGTATGGAGTAGAATACTTACTTTATTCAATCTTTAGGCGTATCCAAAAGTACTCTTCTTCGTCCCAACTCCATGTCCTGATTCTACTTGAGCATTACAATGAAACAACTTCTCTTTGGTCAATTAATAGCAGGTCGTGCAACAATCAATATTCATAGACCCTTCGCTAGTTAGTTAACACATGCAGCTAATCACAGGCCAGCTCAGGCTTGTGCAGATAGGTGATAATGAGAGAATAGGAAGCAGACATACCGATGCGGCACCCCTGGTTACCCCTCAAATTTTGTTGCCAATCACGGTACGAACCTCAAACGAATTCAGAAGTTTGGATAGTTATCCTTTTGTCAGCCCATCCGATCCCTACAATTCATAACTATCAGCTTGTGACACACGGTCGGAGCAGCAGCCCATCAAACCGTAAAACCGCGATCCCGATCTTCCTCCCTTATTTGCTCTTCCCTGTATCAACCACCATGACACTTGCTAACCATCGATCCAAATCGCTACATGTGCTTGTCTCCTCCGGGATCCATGTCAAAACGGGATTCGATTGGGCAGAGCATGTTTTGACCCTACGCTTTCCTCTGTCAATCGCATCTAGATGTCGGTCAATGGCCAAAATTTACCTCCTGGAGCAAGAGCCAATTTTCCTAGCGTGTTATTGTTGTAGAGCTGCTTGATGATCCGCCTAACATGGTGACAGGTCGAGAAGAAGCCAAGATCACATCCATGTCAGCCTCATCAAGGAGTATTTGAGCTTCCTGCTGATGAACATGTCTCATTGGGATCAAGGAAAAAATGCCGAGGATGACGACAGGGCAAGGATGGGGTGTTTGGCAACTTTTCTTGCGGCTGGGTCACGATTCATTGTGAATTATAGAACGTGTTCAGGAGAGAATGCGGAGTCTACGATCTCTAGCTACAGAGATTTTGGAGTCTGATCTATCGGTCATGATTTTTTAAGCAATAGAATGAATGGTTAGATGTTTTGCTTTTTTGTGAGATTTTCTAGGTTTTTTCTCCGATTAATGTAGAGGCCTCAAAAGGAGCCTCCAATTAGTATATATAAGATATAAGATGTGTTTGTCTATAAGATGGTACTAGATCATGTAATCTAGAATTGACGTCACAATCATTCATATCCTCCAAAGCAGATCGACTAGCACTCAAGACAAACTAATTACCGGCGCGTTGGCGCGATGATTTCCGGCAGCTCATGTCACACCATCACCATGGCCTCCTCACAGCAGTGGCCTTCTTGCTTCCCAAGACCCAGGTACCAGACTGAGTTAAGGGCATGTTGCATGTGTAGTCATTGTATAATGGTGAGAGAAATCGGGAAGGAGATCTCTTCAGCAGCTCTCGATGCAAATTTTTGGCTTCGCCTGGGCAGCGAAGAAATAGGTATATAGACTTCTTTATGGATGATTTGGGAGTTGGACCCTTGGTATACTCTAATAATTTAACATCTCAGTTAATTTTTGAAGGATCCATCATCTTCTAAAGTAGCAGATGACTCAATTCAGTTCAGCTACTAGATTATCCATTAGTGAGGCTCAACAAAATTGGACCAGCAGTTTTGAAGTGAATCAAGGATATCATCGTGAAAACAAGAGCCAAGAAAAAAATTGGTCATAGAAAGAAAAAGTCCAGAAAAATACCTTGGAATCTGTTATTTGTTTATTAGTGCCGGTGCAAGATCAAAGAACGGATTATCATGCGACAAAACAACTAAGGGTGTGTTTGGTAGAGTTTATGCTTATGCAGCTTATTGCTTATGATTCAGCTTATCTATCAAAATTGCTTATGTAGCTTATTCAACTTATTGTTGCATAAGTAGTCAAGACGTTTGGCAAAACAACTTATCAAAACGACTTATGACATGAAATGAGTGCATAAGCTGAAAAAGCAAAGTTTTGGTTGCTTTGCCTCTCTAGCCGCTTATGGTACGTTTGGTAATAAGTTGCTTATGACTTGAACCTATTTGGTACAGCTTATGGCTTATGTTAGCATAAGATGCCTCATAAGCTCATCATAAGCTGTACCAAACACACCCTAGCTAAGAACATATGCATCAAAGTCTGGACCGACAGTTCATTGATTGCGTTAGGCTGAACCCATGAAGTAATTACTATGAAGGAAACAAAACTTGCTTATCAAGGCATTGAAGATCCTGCAGCTGAGTCTTTTTGCCATTTGAAGAGTACGGCTATGAGTATGCAGGTACGTCCTCAAATGCTGTACTCTACCATGATCATAGTTAGACCAGTTAGTAGTAATGATAATCCCGCAACAGCTCTCACAAAAAGATTATGAAGCCCAAAGAGCTTAGTCAAGCTAAATAACACAACAATTTACATCAAATTCCTGAGTTAAATGGGGAATATTTGAAGTTTGAATACAAACAAGTTGTGTTCAAATATTCAATAATTTGTTTATTTAAAAGCAACAAGTGTGTACGCAGAGCACATAAAACAGCAATAACAATTGTAAGAAATATTGAGAGAATGATATTTCTCATTGTAAGAACACTTTTTTTCACAAGTTCTTTATTGTAGAAAGCAAGAATTATTGTATATGTGAAAAAATAATAATTCTGCAACACCTACACCATAAAATTAGAGGTAACAATTGTAACAAATGTGGGGAGAATGAGATTTCTCAATGTAAGAACATCTTTCATCAAAATTAGTAGCATGGGTTGATGGAGTAGTACTATGCAAAAAAAGAACCTACAATTTAGTGTCTGACATATTTAGTTGAAGCTCATACTCCTTTCTTTTTTTGTTGCTGCAAACGGCTGATGATAGCAATTCGACGGATGAGTATTCTTTACAATTTATAACATTTATTTTGAGAAAAGTTGTGATTCTAACGACATGATACATACTTAGTCTTATTTTCTAGAATATTCATCAAAGCTGGATTAGATTCCCACATAAAATTTGAACACAAATTACTAGCCCATGAAACACACGGGTTGATGGAATAGTTTGCCAAATAATGGACCTAACAAAATGGTAATCAAATATAATTAAGTGTTCAATTGTCTTTTAGCCTGCATAACTGCACTTGGGTTTCTCTTCTAAGGCCAGTCTCGATGGAGAGTGTCATCACACAGTTACCAAAAAGAATTTTTTAAGAACCGTGCCAGTGGAGGGTCATGGTGATGACACTCATGTCTCATCCCATGACACTCCTCTCTTCTCTCTCATGCCATGTCAGCAAATTTAATGCTATGACACTACCATGACACTCCCATTGAGACTGGCCTAATCGTACGTGAACAATCAGGGTATGAGATCAACAATAAAAACACGCCCATAAGTGTGTCGTGCAATGGTACGTCTATGTATCTCTCCCACAGAGTTCAAACATATCTGCAGTAACTTTATTTTAAAAAATATTTAGTACCAGCATACTAGCAGTCAAAAGAACTTCTATTTCTCCGAGAAAGGAGAAGGCACAAGATTCGGAGTTTGGCACCGCCAACAAGGAACGAAACATAGGAACAGCATACAAATATGCAATGATCTGTCGAGGTGTCTAGGATTGTTTTCCAATCTGATGCGCAACTGTTTCCGTACCTAGGTAAATGATACTCCCCATTTTATATACACCCTTTCTGTTCTTTTCATGAAATTTTTAATTAATGTATTTTATAACTTTTGATTAGACATAGTACTCCAGATTATATTATTAGTATCTATGTTCTAGTTGGAGAATTATTTCTGAAGGGCTAACTATATACTTTTTAAAACTTTGCCTATGATTACACCACACCCCACCCCCCAATGAAAGGTAGCGTAGTCAAAGTAAGACATCAAATTTGTGTCGTACTATAGTAGCTTTTTACGGGCCAAATAATATCATTCTTTTTCGCCATAATATCATACTGCATTACCTTTGGCCAAATATATATACTTTTGCAAAGCATAGGGCCAAGCACTATACAAGGATTAAGGACTCTGCCAACATAATTAAGCCGAGGGTTCGTCCACATGTACTCCCGCTTACATTTAGTATCAGGAACACATATATAGTACATTATAGCCAAATTTTGCTCACTGCTGCATAGGCACGCACGAGTGATCCTGCCTCTCCGGCGGTCTCCATGCATGAATGATGAATCCCTTGCTGCTAGCTTCAGCATGCACTGGTTCTTGGAGGGCACTGAATTTTCTTCTCAGCAGGGAAGATGGGCCAACTAATACGGTGCCAACCCAAGAATTCCTTGACTTGCTGGAGGGTGGTGGCAACGCCAACATCGGCAGACCTGATGTTGAAGATGGCGGCGTCGCCGGTCAGACGACGACGACCGCGCTTCTGGAGGGTGTCACCGTTGATGGGGATACGGCGCTACATGTGCTGGCCTCCTGTGGAGACGGCGAGAACTTCCTGAGGAGCGCTAGCTTAGTCTACCGCATGGCCAGACACCTCCTGGTCGCACAGAACAGGAGGGGTGAGACGCCTATGCACTGTGCTGCCCGAGCTGGGAGACCCAGAATGGTCTATCGTCTCATTGCTCTAGCCAGCGGCGAGGCCGACAATGGAGAGATGCTCAGGGATGTCTTGAGGAAGGTGAATGGTCGCAACGAGACGGCATTGCACGAGGCTGTTCGTCTTGGTAGCAAGCATACAGTTGAGCTTCTCATGGAGGCTGATCCGGAGCTGGCTCGTTTTCCTGATGAAGGCACATCCCCTTTGTATCTTGCTGTCTTGGTAGAGCGAATTGACTTTGCAGAGTCATTGTACCTTATGAGTGGCGGGAATCTATCTTATTCTGGACCGGATGGGCAAAACGCATTGCATGCTGCCGTTCTTCGAAGCCAAGGTACAAAATTATAGTATTCTCATTAATTTGACTATTTTATATATCTATATGCTTTGTTCACTGTAAATAAGTGTTATTCAATAACTACTTTGGCTTTTAGAAACACAAAATTGTCAACACTGGAAAGTGGAAACATAGAAATAGATCGAGAAGCATGGAAATATGATTACGAGGCTACATTTTCTATATATTAACTATATCTCCACAATATTTTTGTATACCCATCTACGGATTGTCATTGGCATGGAATTCTTAGTGTTGCGGCTAGGCTACTTGCTTATATTAGTTACTTGCTATCTTAAATGTTTAATATTTAAGCTGCTGAATAAAGTGTCATTAATTTAAATTTGCAGAGATGACAGATATGCTATTGAGATGGAACATTGGCCTCACAACACAAGGGGATAAAAACGGAAGCACACCCCTTCATTTTGCTACATCATTGTTACGCCCAAAAATTGTACACCACTGGATCCACCGGTCCGGGTTTCCTTGGGAACCTAGCGTCTGGCATTCAGGCAAGCCATTCACACAACTGCTGCAAGCCAATGTAGCACCAATGTATCAATCAGATGACAAGGGGCTATTCCCTGTACATGTGGCTGCCTGCATAGGATCGAATAAGGCCCTCATCAAATTTCTAGAGAAATGTCCCAATATTGCTGGTTTGCGAGACATTAAGGGAAGAACTTTCCTTCACATAGCTGTTGAAAAGAAGAGATGGCATACAGTTTCGCATGCTTGCAAAACTCCAACCTTATCATGGATCTGGAACATGCAAGACAATGATGGAAACACTGCACTACATCGAGCCGTGAAGCTTGGTATTCAGGACATATTTTGTTTGCTTTTCGAGAATCTGGATGTCCAATTGAATCTAACTAATAACATTGGAGAAACTCCTCTAGACATGTCTGAGAGTAATATCTGTGATGGGGCTTTTTGTTCATGGGTAATATACATATATATATATACACATCAAGTTTCAGTTTTTTCTTATATATAAAAGCACAATTAAAACCATATCCATATATGACTGAAAAGACAGATGTTTTCTCCTGCAGAACCCCAGGTTCTTGATGAATAGCGCATTAAAGTATTGTAATGCTAAACATGGCAATCGACGGCTGGATCACTTTGAAGAAAACTACATTCAACCACTGGATGAAAAGAAAGAATCAGAAAAACTGACAAGTTCCACACAGACTCTGGGCCTTGGCTCAGTGTTAATGGCAACTGTGGCATTTGGTGCAAGTTTCACTTTACCTGGGGATTACAATGACGACGGCACACCAGCACTCTCCGGGAGGTATGTCTTTGATGCATTCGTCGCGGCTAACTCGTTGGCCTTTGGTTGCGCTGGGCTGGCTACCATCAATCTCATGTACTCCGGAACAGCTATCGTTGATGTCCCCTTGCGCATTTGGCACTTTGATATAGCTATGTTCTTCGCTTTCGGTTCAGTGATAAGCTTGGGTACGGCATTTGCGTTAGGTCTGTATGTGACCCTGGCTCCAGTTGCTTACATGACTGCAACTGCAATCTGCGTTGTGGCATCTATTATATCTCTGTGCGGATTCATGGATCCTTTGCGAGGCCGTGCAGTAGCAAAAGCGTTACATGCTAGGCTGGGGAATCGCTCATTGGTGATCTTTGCACGTATTCTCATCCTCCGAGGAGCCATGTTGTTTTGGCCCTTGGTAACAAGCTTCATTTCAGCTGCAATTTCGGCTAAATACCGTCATCACAAATGACATGAGGAGATCAATGCAGTGTGTACACGAGACACAATGAAGCTTTTGGAAATAGATATAGATTTTGATTATTATCATGCATCTGAGAGTTATGGCTCCTGTTTGTGAGTTGTGGTGCACATGCAACACAATATTTGGGCAATACTATACAATAGTGAAATGGATGTAACTGATTTTTTTATTAAAAAGAAAACTGTAATCAGCTTGATTTGTGTAAGGTTTTAGAAACTTACTTTCTGTCACCATTTTGTTCTTCATAATTAAGTTTTTTATTCAAAAGTATAGCTGTCTCTTTGGTTCCCTACTACTTGAACTAAGTCTGTACGTAAGAGTTGATACGAGACGTCCTACTTTGGTGCCTTGGTGTGAACTCGAGAACTGCTCCTCTAGTCACTCCCCGAATTCCCCTCTGTTTTATGAGAATTGCTCCTCCAGTGACTCCACGCATTTCTGAATCACACAGGATCGCAGTGGAAAACTTGCAGGACTTGTCTCCCTCATGATCAAAGATCAGAATTATCATCCAAATCCGATCCATCCAAGTTACCCGTTGTCCAATCATTAACAAAAGAAATATGCTACTGACTAACTACTGTATGCGAAAACTCCATTTCTTGCTCACGCTCTGACGTGCCATGTGTTCAGGGTGACGGACAGGCAACTGATGACAAATTGTATATCCTGCATTTCAATGTGATTTTATCTGGCTCTTCAACAGTCTAACAGAAGACAACTTATCCTATGAGAACCAAGTTCGTGTGAGAACTATGAAAACTTTAACGTGGACCACATGATCTTCATTCAAGGAGGACACATAGGAAGAGGTGGAAGGGGAATTTACAAGGAGAAAATTCCCTCTATTGCCTCCAAAAAGATAAGGCTTTCTTCTATAGCCTCTAAAAAATCAAACTTCCCTATGAGGCTTAATTTCATTTCTGACTTCTCTCTATGGCCTTGCCGTTAGGTTTGGTGCCAAACGGTGTTAAGTCTAGTGTAAAAAGATCATTTTACCCCTTGAACGAAATAAACTTATTTTTTCTAAAAAATATTCTGCTAGAAGTATTCATTTTCTGGTTCCCATTCAATTTTTAAACAAGCTGAAATTTTAAAACAAGCTGAAATACATGTTTCGTATTTATACAATAACCAGGAAATGAATACTTTTAGCGGAATATTTTCTTTAATTATTCCCATTAAGTTGACATTCTTCTGCTTCATGTTCGTTGAATGGGTTGCTCTGCGGTGACAAAAAGAAATTTGTGTGCTTCTAACCTAATTTGTTGATCGAAGCAGAGCAGCGGTTTAGGATTATAAATATTTGTTTTTTTTGTGAAAGAGGATTATAAATATCTGAGGAGAGTTTATCCAGATGTATGGAAAATTTAAAAGACCTGTGAATGAGTTGGGATCATTATTGAGTTTCAAAACATTTTCACTTAGATAAACCTGAGTAATTATAGGTTATATTGGGTTTTCTGTGATTAAAGACCATATATTTACTTGTGCTAGATTTATCACACTTGTCACACCATATATTTCCTTGTGCTAGATTTATAGCTTCTTGTGCTAGTTATTTTTTGTGTCGAAAAATAGATAAAGTGAAGCGATCATACATGGTGAATGGTGCCCCATGCACGAAAGGGTAACTACTACATGGTCACTTTTACAGGAAACTAGCAGTTTGCCCGTGCGTTGCTACGGGCTATAAAAAAGATATAATCATAAATTGGGTGACTTTACGTAGTATTCAAAAATCTTTTTATCCTAAAGACTAAACTAAATAACAATTTTTTACTCTTTTTTTATTAAAATTTCTACTATGCACTAAAAATAAGCAGAGGAATCTCCTAGAGGACATTCGATAAAAAAAATAAAAAGAGAAAAAATAAACATACCGTAGATAAACAAACAGTCTGGAGTTTTTTTCTGTTATAACCCACAAAATCACACTGGATGGTATTACTAAGTAGTGAGCACTGACTCAATGTTCAGAATGAAGTTGTCCCCTAATGTTACAAGAGCAAACCATCTCAAAGCTAATTAATTTTCACACTTTGCAGGTGTTTCACTTTTAAGTAGGATTCGCCCAAAGATACAAGACACATCTAACTTCACTTTATAAATTACCGTTCAATAATTACTCATTTGTACAAAAAAAATGCCCACCATTTAGCAAGTAAAATTTGGTTCCAGCCCACTCTGTTCTTTTTTTCTTGTCGTTACGACAAACTTCTTAGTACACCCACTTAGCCTCAACCCTACCACATGTGGAGTTCTTGCAAGCCTTCTTTGTTCCACAAACTTCAGTCTAGAACAGATGAAACATAGGCAATAAAAACCTTTCAGATCTAAATCCAGATATAATTACAAAACTGCAAATGTAAAGTAATGTGATTTTATGACACTATCAACAAGAAGTTGTGGTTTGGATCAAGAGGCTAATCTTCATAGAACCAATTCAAAGTAGTCATTAATTTAAACCTTCGCAGAGCCGTTGTAGCTTTTTCAAGATTCAAGTCAGCACCAAAACTAAAGCCTACTACATAGATAACACATTGTAACTAAAAATCATGGTAACAGATTGCACACTGTCCACAGCAAAAACTTGCATACCTACTAAATCGACCCATTGAAGGAAAACTATTTCATATAAGCTACCTACTTGAGGAGGTTGCAGAGTTCTCTACCAGTATACATAATGTATGATAAGCTATTTCCATATTTAAGGGTAGTATTACCTAATATTGGAGATTGCATTAATGCAAAAAAAATAAATACAAAGGCCACTTGAATCGATTATTGTTCATAGAACTGCAGTCATAATTCCATGTTATGGACTAATTAAAGATCGAATTGGTGCACATTAAATGCTAAATGTTGCTCTAAATGATTTGAATTTTACTTATTCTTTTTGCCATCTCTTTGGGTCCCAGCTCTCTTTGCATTTTATGTGCACATCCCAAACCTGTTGCCTAATCAATATGCAAAAAGATTCTTTAAAAATAAGATACTTGAATATTTAGGCAATATGAAATGAAGTTTTATTTTCAGAATAGATAGCAGATGAACCAAGAATTGAAAGTTGTGTCAAAATAATCAACTTTCCCATACAACAACCATTATGAATTTCATTCAACAAAGCTAAACCAGTACAAGAAAAAAAATTATGTGTGAATCATGGCAAGCAAGTCAGTTGAAAATAAATTAGCAACTGAATTCAATATGGAATTAAAAGCACAGCTATAAAAAAATTGTAAGCACAATGACAAGCTCCAGTAAATTCTTTTCATACCCCTTACATGTCTATACCGCGCATTTTTGTACTTATTATATTTCATTCATATGAAAGTTTTGATTTATTTTATGCTTTAGGCTTCTATCCACTCGTGAGAATACGATTGGAAGTGTTGGGGAGGTTGTAGCGCAGCCACAACACCTCATCTCTACTGCCTTCCCTATCTTGCACAGTGCTAGATGATAAGTCGATGGGTGACTTTTGTGGTACGTCAATGACAGTCTGAAACTACGTCTACTACAAAATACTTCTGAGACTGGTCTATTGTTAAAAACAATATTTAAAGTGTGACCTAGAACTGAGGAGAGACCAGAGGTGGCAACATTTAACTCTTTGTTTCAAATCATACATCAACAGCAAAATCTGAAGCCAGAAGCGTATCAGATATACGAAAGAAATCACAAAATCAGCAAGCGTCATATAAGCCCTATAAAAATCTAAAGTACACTATTATGAACTTGACAGGACAGGACAACCTATTTCATGCTTATTAAATAAGACAACTGTATTAATTCAGTTTGTTAGGTCTATTTCGATCACCATTTAGATGAAAAGAAGGGATGCAAGATGATGATGGTGACATGATCTGCAGATTTTATAACATATACTTTCAGCATGTATGATTTTATAGTATTACATACACAAATATACAAAATAAGACTTGCTTAGTCTACATGAGTGTATAACTGAGAAATAATTTTATATTGTTTATTCTGCACCCAAAATTATTGGTTAATCTCATTTCAATGGTAATAGGCACATAATTTTTACAAAGTCATAAAATAGGATACATTTAAACTGGGAAATAAGTTTGCATTTTCTATGAGCAATTTATATTGTCTGCAGAGATTGAAGTCAATCACCCCCTTTTTACCCAATCCAGCATGTCAACGCAACTCACACACTTAAGTGGACTGTTGATAAATGTTCTAATGAAAGAAATTTTCACAAAAATTTCAATGCAACTCACACAGTTAACTTCAATCATTTTTTGGTTTACCTGTAATGTAGAATAGTATAAGAAATTAAGCCCAGGTGTCAACATGCATCAGCGGTTATGAAATATAGCCAAAAGTGACATTATGGGGCTCAGGTCTTTTATTTGTTAAGCTCCAATCTGCTAACATAACTTTCCTTTCTAGTTTCACTCATATTGATGCTAAATCAAAATAAGGAATTAAGATATGCAACAAATAAGCATATAGAAGAAATCATGAGAACATTGACTCTAAATTTGAGACATCAATCACCTCACGCGTGTTCTTGCCCTATGTGCATAATTAAGGGTGCTAAAGGTTTGCTCAAGGCAGTCTACAGAAGATGAAACAACAGTAATAATGACCTCCCTAGATCCAGAACGAGAGAGGTTCGCAGAACCAACCAAGTCAATAAGATTTAGCTTCTCACATTTTATCAGCTTTTCTCCTTCAGGGGTTGCCTCTTTTATGTGAATGGTGATTGAGAACAAGGAGTGTGACCCACTGAAACATAAAGGCAGTATTAAGCACTGAGGTTTGGTTCAGCTGTCAATTTCAAAAGAAGAAAGCTTGTGACTTGGATTGCTTGTTCAAAAGAAGAAAGCACATGCCTGCATTTTACAATGGACCCACTAATTCCAATTCTAAAGCTAAAAGAGCAATTATAAGTTTAAATTATCATCCTTGATATATTTTTTGAATTTCCTCATAGAAATTTAAGCAAAACATGAACTGGGTCTACCTTATAAAGAAACCTCTAGGAAAACACTGCAGAACATGAAATCACACCAAACATGAAGTCACAAAAGAAAAATGTCATGGTGCCTGATGCTATCGGCTCTTTTACTTCTATGCTACAAAAAAAATAGATAATTGATTTACTGCATAGGTCAATCATTCAATCAGAGAACTGGATTATTTCAGTTAACGCTGTCAAACTGATTGGCAATACCAGATAGACAAAAAAAATATGAAATATCCATACATGGTGGAACGAATAAAAAGAACTTGAAGCAACCAAAACTTTAGAACTGTATACGGTGAGTTAAGAGAAAAATAAAGTCAGGCAATGAGGGAGGAGTATCCTTTTGTGCAAACCATCTTCCTCATTTATTATCTGCATTTTTCTCCAGTTAAACAATGCAATGCAAGTTTGTATATCTGAAAAAGAAATGTAAAGGGGAAGATCACACAAGAGCAGAATGCATAATTGCATACCCTCTAAAGAGCAGGAACGAATTTTCCAACTTCTGCAGGTATACTCTATTTTGTTCATCATTTTAGCACACAAAATAACTTGCAATCTTAGTAAATCAAACTCATATTCCCGAAGAACAAAATTATTAAGGTAAACTGAACCCTAGGTGTAAGGTAACCTTGATCTTCATCAAATCCTAATTATGTGACCTCCTGTAGTTCAAACATAAGATCCAAGTAAAAAATAATAATCTATTATCAGTGTTACGTTTTTTTTGCGATGGTATTATCAGTGTTACTTAGTCAATATACAGTAATACCTGATCATAATCTTCAGAAGAAACAGTTGGAATATTTATTCTGCCCACAGAAGTATTTTTCCTCATATCAAAGAATTCAACTACACCATCCTCGCCCACCAAAAGCGGAAGGCCATGGATCTTTCTGCAAGTACCGAGAAATAATCAAGTCTATTATATCAGGATAATTAAAGTCAGTGATGGAAACAGACAAATAAATAATGACACCCTGTATCAGCTATGGGAGGAAGGATTTGTGCAACCTTGCAGTTCCGAAGAATCTGAAAGAGATGAAAAAATAACATCTATGAATATTGAGTATATTAACAAATCAATATAATCCACAGAGCTATATGTTCAATATAATCTAGGATTTGTGCAACATAAATGGTATTGCTTACCTGGTACACCTAGCACTTCGAGCTATATGTTCATGATTCAAGATGAGCGTCTTAGCTCTGAAAATAGTCTCTCTTCTTGCCTGAACTGTTTGCTCCTCCCCTGCCTCGCCATGCATTGAGACTAAAATAAGAGGTATGCTTCACTAATTAGAAATCAGAGGCTATGATTCCCAGGCAAGCAACACTTCGGCAAAAGATAATATAACATATGAATTCACAGAACAACAAATCAACATTTTACCCTTCAGAGCAAAAGAAAACCAAGTTAAATTCTTACCAGATTCTTCAACTATTTGACTGATTAAATTGGGTAACTAACAAGAGTAAGAAAGATGGAGCTTTTATTGAAAGATATAGCACTTTTTTATATAATAAGCAGAGAATCTGAGCAAGTGTCAACTAAGAGAAAAATAGCAATTTTACATTTTAAGAAAAAAGGAGCAGGGCATTTTAAATTGTGTTAGGCTGTCTAGGGGTTTAGGGATGTCAACTATATTTCTGGATGATATAAGAAACTGAAGATGATTCTAAGAGAATTTTAGAAAACCAAGTGGAAGCCAATGATCAAGCAAAACATTGCTTTACAATTAGGTTCATCCAGATACAATCAAAGGCGATCGAATCGTTGTTCAATAAAAAACACAATTAAATCATCTTTGTGTGTCAGAACCCATACTTGAAATTGCAAGTAGCTGAAATTACCTTCATTCCCAATTCCCAATTGGAAACCATTGTTCGAGATGTAAAAAAAAAACAGGATGACATACTGCAATTAATCGGAACCCAACTGACCTCTCTAGGGATGAAGAGCTGGACATCGGAGCCGTCTTCTTTGTCAACCGCACACGTACATCTGAGGAAACGGTAGAGTTCATCTCCCGGTTGGCCCTTGATCTAACTAATCAAGAGAAGCATGCGACAGGGAGGTAGGGAATCAGCAAAGATCTAGCTCTAGAAATATAAATGAATGAACTCACATTCGAGGGTTATGAGGGTGCATCAAGAACAAGAAAAGGGAGAAAACATACCTTTCATGGATGGACCTCGGCTAAGATCCGTCAGAGTTCGCCCATCACGCTTGAGGCCGAGTTCGCCCATCGTGACTTGTAGCCACGCCTGAGTTTGCCCATCGGCTCCAGTCCCAACTGGAGAGTGGAGGCAGAGCGCCCCTACCAGAACTCGACGGGGCCTATGCGGCGCCGCCCCATCGCCTTTGGATCTCGCAGATTCAGCCGCCGCGACTCCGCTAGGGTTTAGGGAGGAGGAGGAGAGCATGACGACGCGCTTCGTGGAGGAGGCAGGCTGCAGACGCAGAGGCAGCGGCAGAGGTGGAGGAGGTGGGCGGAGGATGCGGAGGCGGCGGCGGATGCGGCGCATCGTCTCGCTCGCGGTCGCACGTGCATCCGTGAGGCCATCGACGGGTCGGGCCCCACCAGTCAGTGCTGCGATTTTATATGGTGGGGGAGCAGGAGGGCGACGGGTTAAGCGACGGGTTAGGCCGTCTGGGCCGGTGACGACGTCTTCCGCCGGTGACGACGCCACGGGAAATATAGAATTGGTATAGACTATATAGTCTATGATGAATCTATGATTAAGTTTTAGAACAATCGATGTTTCTCAAAGAATCTTATTCTCCACTATTAGCACTTCTTTTATATTTTAATCAATACGTATTTATATTAATTATAGTACAGCACACTACAAAGCTATACCCACTCCGTAAGAGCGGCATGGTACAAACTAAAAAGTAGTAGAAATCTAACAGACGACGATGCTGCTATCACTAGACTTTCGCCGAGAGATTCTGTCCATCTCTGGCCACTCCGCCCTCAAAATGGCGGCAGGAGCGAGCTATCCCTCTCCGAGATATACAATGCAAGAAGCTGCAAGTCCGTGTGGGCATCGACCGATACCGTCTGCCTACCACACCAATATGTCAGGCTTCCATATGTACAGTATATGCAGTAGTGGAGAGCCTCCTTTTGTTTTGCTTTTCTGCTCCTCAATCATCAAGAGTATCTCGGTCGTCTCTTCATCCTGCTGTGCATAATGTCCATCTTTCATGCTGCCCACATCTTGAATTCTTGATGGTGTATGTAGAAACGGTGTGTGGGCGTGGGATGAAGGGACCAGCCGTGACCACCCATATGCTTCCGAGAATGACGTCTATTCCAATGGTAAGCAAACGTCAGGAGAGATGTACCCTACTATATGCAGCCACGCCCATTCTCCGCTAGGCACACGGTTGAATGTTTAAATCATGAGTCGAGAACGTCCACATTAATTTTACCATAGAATAATTGCTCACTAGCTAGAGTTTCTACAACTGTAACCTTGTCTCTCTCTTTCGTGAGGTTTAGTCTTATCTGAATTTTGTGAAAGACACCGTTAGCACAGCTGAACCTGACAAAGAAAGCAAAACGATTCAGATTATGAGATAAGTACGTTATACTTTATGAATGAATAATTTGAAAGCGAAGAGGCAGGAGAATGTTATTCTGGAGCAGCCTTAAAACGGCACCAGCTCACCCATCACACGATGCTCCAACCCAACTCCACAACCGATTTCTTGCCGGCGGGCCACCATGTGAGCCATATATATGCAGGTCCTTTTTTCCTTTCGGCACAACGTGCGAGAAGGGCCGGGCGAGCAGGGCAAGGTAACCGTCAGTTTTGGCCTCGATTTGGCGGCGAAATTGTAGGTGGCAGCCGTACCTGTTCACGCCGGCCGCCACCGATGGGGGGAAGGAAGGGCATGCTGGGGACAATGAGCTTGGTACGGCCGAAGTTCCCATGTGAATGAAGGCCGGCCAGCGCCATGGAACGCGGCGCGACGTGCGTGGTGCGGATGCGGAGATGATGATTGGACTCCGCGTGCCTTCCTTCCGTATTGTTGCCTTTACCGAACCATATATGCATGCCTCTCTGCAGGGATTTCTCCCGAAATAGTAACGACTAATTAATTTGACAAGCTGCTACTAATTATTAATCCCACGGAACAGGCAATGCGTACCAACATCTTTCGATCCAAAATGAGAATAGGCGGGGACTAGTGTTTGTGTACTGTCCATACAGGGCAATGCACCATTATTCACGACGGCCGGCACTCGGACCGAACTTGTGCATGCCGAGCCATGTGCCACACACAGATTGACAGATACCAGTTCGGCGGTTTGCGCACCAGCACCACGGACCGGATGGTCGTGGAACACAAACGACTTAAAGCGGTGTAGAAACATTTTTCGGCCGGTTTTGCCACACATGCATGCTCCACCACCGCATGTCCAGTCCTCGAACATAAGTTGGACCGACCGTCTCCGAGATATTCCTAGCCGGCCGTACCGCAAGAAATTTATACTGAAAATTTATGCGTGTATAAATTACGACGATAAGTTAGGCATATAAGTCATCCTGGTAACTCTCATTAATTTGCGGTCCTACAATAGCAAGGTTGCAAATTACTTCTGGAGCGGACGGCCGCAAATTATCTGGTCCGGACCATCTCTACTCTACGGTATGGAGGAAAAGAAGAACATGAATGTACAGTACAACAATTGGCCACACCCCACTGCTCGCGCACGTCATATGGCCTCTTTTTTGCCATATGAGATGCGCAGAGCGCCATCTATCATCGCGCAGCAACAGTGCGATCGATCTGTCCGGCCATGCGATAGATTATCGGCAGCAAACACCGCATTGCCGCGCGCAGAGATGGGTATCAACCGGGTCGTATTCGACCACCACGATGGGGCTGGGTTTGCTTTGTTTCGACCACACGACGACGGTCCTCTGGGTCACCATAGTCGTGGCATATGCATTTCTGGGTGACGACGTGGACACGGTTTTGTAATCCTAGCAATCTATAGCTTTGAACCTTGTCGAAGCACCGACGCTGCCGCCATAAGTATGTCGTGCCGGCACTGCGTCAGCTGGTTTTTTGCATTGGGCATTCCATGAAGCTCCGTTCCGTTCCGTTCCTCGCCTGCTGCGCGCCGCATCCTCCGTCGTCTACCTCGTTGACTTCGCGGCAGTGGCGCTAATAAGTTCAGACCACCGACGCAAAAGCCAGGACTTACTGCTGCTGCTGGATAAGATAACCCAAGTACTATTACTATTAGCTAGACACAGCCGTCTAGCTATCTACAAGCAAGCAGATGCAGCGCCTTATTGATTCAAGAAAGATACCAGTACTCTACTATACGGTATCTTTTAATTTCAAGAAAGATACCGGTACAGATATATATAGATAGGGTTGACAAGTGATGATGAGCCAATATTCCCGACGCTACTACATCTCGGCATCATATTAATTGTTATACCTTCTGGACGACGTTGCAGTGTAATTCTGTTTTGGAACATGTGCCGTCCGTTCGTCCCGAGTGCTGCTGCTAGTGTTTATTTCTGGACGCATGCAGATGTGCCATTATCCATCAGGGATCAAACAAAAGATGACATGTCCAGGTAATACTCATTTAGTGTGCCTAGTCATACATGAGATTTGATTAGGATCTTAGAAGAAAAAAAGACTAAAGCAGTTGATAAATTTTATCCTCTTTTTGACCGTGATGATAAACTATATCTATATGTATATATAGCTGTATTTATTAGCTAGATATATAGATATAGTACATCAAACCATGCATATGCCCAGAAATCATATCATCCAGCTGACTAAGAAAATCATTATCTATATCTTTATCAGTAGTATTTTTGTTTTTATTTTTTCCCTTTTATAACTTCAGTAAAAGGTGGCGACCTTCTGGCGCAGCCAAGTGCCGTGGACGACAGCATGGCGCACCACTTGTAGCAACTAGGTACAATATACGAAGGGAAAAATGAAAGGTCAACTCTTGTAAGCTACCATCTCCTATACAAGGAAAATAGCTACACCAGCCACTCTTTGCCCATCAATTCTGGTTCCAATAGGAATAAAGTAGGGATACTACTTATTATGTGCCAGGAAAACATGCATGTCTCATCGATTGAGTATAAGAAAACAATTCATGACAAAAGGTACAATGTTGAGTATGGATTGGTACGGTACATCAAAACTAAACGGTGAAAAACTGTATCTATCATTACGACATTACCTACAAGCATCACCAGAGTAGAGTTTCCCAATCATCATGCCCGTAACTCCAACCAGTGGACCACCGTTTACTGGCTGCTAGAGATAGCACACCAGAAGAGAGACGTGACGTGCGCATGAGAGACGGGGATAGAGATAGAGGTGCTGGGACCGGTGGGGCCTCGTCCTGCGAGCCCAGGCTCCTCTATTTAAGCAGCGCTTCGGGTGTTTCTCTCAACATTCATTCAGCCACAAAGGCAAAGGGCATCGAGGAGATCGAGCTCAGCTCTTCTGTTCCTCCTCGCTGTTCATCTCTCTGTGCTTCCTCCTTCGTCTTCAAGGGCAAGCGAAGGGTCGCGACAATGGTCTCGCCGGACACCATCCGCACGGTCATCGGCATCATAGGTGAGTCGCCGGCTCGCCGCTCTTCTCAACGACGAATATTCAAGGTAGATATGATGGACACACACGCCTGCCGGCAGGGCCTTGCAGAGCCTGTGGCCGGTCATGTGGGGTGCCGGGCTCCTTTCGCATCAGTTTTAGTTTTCGTTACCATACATGTGTCGTCATCACGACCATTTCGTTTCCTGTCAATGCAGAGGCTTGTTGTATTCCCCAGATTTCCGGATAGTCGTAGTCATTTTTCGTTTCGAGCCATTATAATTTTTAGCAACTCATTAAAATCTATTAATTTGATTTTTATCTTTACTTAATTTCCTGCAGGCAATGGGGCGGCCCTTGTGCTCTTCCTCTCCCCAGTGTAAGAATTCACTCATATGCATATACATAAAAGCTAACCACACGATAAATAAAAAAAGATCATGGATACAAGAAACAAGCACTAACCGAGATTCAGTATGTAAATACGTACCTGTACCTTGCTCTTTTCTTACTTAATACGAAACTGCAAAGCATGATTAAAAAAATTGACCCGTATACATATATATGTTCCGGTACAAAACACAGGCCGACGTTCATCAGCATCTGGAAGAAGCGGTCCGTGGAGCAGTACTCGCCGATCCCCTACGTGGCGACCCTGCTCAATTGCCTGATCTGGGTGCTGTACGGCCTGCCGCTGGTGCACCCGCACAGCATGCTCGTCATCACCATCAACGGCACCGGTACGATCATCGAGCTCACCTACATCACGCTCTTCCTCCTCTGCTCCACCGGCGCCACCCGGCGCAAGGTGCTGCTCCTTCTCGCCGGCGAGATCGTCTTCGTCGGCGTTGTGGGCGTCCTCGTCATCACCCTGGCGCACACCGTCCACCGCCGGTCCATGATCGTCGGGCTCCTCGGCGTCCTCTTCGGTACCGGCATGTACGCCGCGCCGCTCTCAGTCATGGTACGTATGTTTGGTACCGCCTTTCGCTTATTAGGTGTGTATATAGGAGCATGTATGTGATCGCTACATAGTGCGATTTGGTCACATTAAACTATAGTGTTACTCATTGTTGGCCAACTATTTTCAAGAACGAAATTAAAATGACAAACACACTTATGCATGCATTAAGATAATGACATTTCACTCTTTTTCATTTCATTTCTTTACAGTGGCTACTTTTTTTTATGGTAGATTACTACTAGTGCTTGTCTCTCTCGTTCATTGCTCTGTTTCCCAATTCCCATTCGTTTTCCTGCCTCTCTTGTTGAGAAGTTTTTCGGTCCATAATACTTGCAAGTAGTTTAAGAGTATTATTGTAATTTTACTAATCACTAATGGATTTATATTTTTCATAAAATATAATTTAGATATATGAACCACAACTTTATTGTAAGAATAATATTGAACACATTATTAACATCAAAAATTAATTACATTACTGAATTTCCTTTATATTATCATGAAAATAAAAATTAATCATGTTAAATATATCACTTTGACGATAATACCCTTAACATAGTAAAATACTTGCAAGTAGTTATGTATTTCCGATCTCAAATCTCTAATATTGGATCAAACTACTTGTAAGTATTGTGGACTGAAAAACTTCTACTCTTGTTCCCCTTCACGATTATGCCCGTACTAATCTTCTCTTTGCGTCACTCTTCTTCCATCCATGGTTCAGAAAATGGTGATCCAGACCAAGAGCGTGGAGTACATGCCGCTCTCCTTATCGCTGGCCTCCCTCATCAACGGCATCTGCTGGACTGCCTACGCGCTCATCAAATTCGACCCCTACATCACCGTAAGAAATTAAATTACTTTTACATCCAACGTTTTGACCGACCTAATTTACAGTAGTAGAAGTAGAACTAGAAACTGTTGGTCAGGGATAGACGAGAAGTTCATGGTAACGTCCTGATCACAGTAACTGATCACTTCTCCACCCATCGTACTCGATCTTGGACCTATCACTGTCGACTCTTTGCATTAGGATTCAGGATACTTGTATATACACATAATTTCCTTTTCTGGTTTAACATGTTATCTTACTTAGCTTTTGATCCATTTCACAGATCCCCAACGGCCTAGGCGTGCTGTTCGCGGCGGCGCAGGTGGTGCTCTACGGCATCTACTACAAGTCCACTCAGGAGATCATCGAGGCGCGCAAGCACAAGACTGACAATGTTGGCATGACCGAGTTCGTCTAGCCGTCGACGGCAAGCCCGCCGGCCACCACCACCAAACGGCGCTGCCGGCCATGCTACTGATCCAAGATCAAGAAAACGTCGATATTATGTGGAGCAGTATATTTTAGTAGCTACCTAGTGTTTTTCCCAAAGGGACGACGTGCGATATATTGTCGCCTAACGCATCAATTGTGCTTCTTCAATATAGGTGAGAGGAAGGTGGGGTATTTTAGGTGATCCCAACTTCGAATTTATGGCTTTCTTTCCCCGTTTTGTTCAAGAGAAAATGGGGCATCTTCTTTTTATGTTCGTATACCCAGAAATGGACTGCTTTGATTATTCATATCTATCCATTACATATATATTTGAGTAAGAAACGAAGCCACCACGTTCAGCTCTCAAGACCTAGAAATTCTCATTTTAATCGTAGAAAAAATAAAAAATTTACCCATGTAAAAACTAGATTAAAATGCCCTTATATTTACTTAAAAAATTACCCACCACTGCCATTACATAAAAACTAGATTAAAATGCCTTTATATTTAGTTTTTTATTACCCACCATTGCCCTTATTAGAAAATCAAAAAAATAAACATGCAATAAGAAAATGAACCGTGAGATATTAAAATAAAGGAACCATAACCACTTATAAAAAAATGAATTGTGAGATAAAAAGAAAGAAAAAAACAAGCTTTTTCATTATTAGAAAAAGATAAACAAATAAACATAATGATAATTTAAAATGAAATTGTAGGATAATTTATTACCTATCATTACCTATTTACCTATTTAAAAAACTAAAAAATAGCATGTCATGTTTCAATAAAAAGTATGGTGAAATTTGTTTTTTAAGGCGAAATTGCTTGAGGGTATTATTCACCGGAACAAATTCATGGGAAATAAAAATCTAAGGAACCATGCCACTTAAAAACAAGGAATTGTGAGATAAAAAATTAAAAACCATTTACTTTTTCATTATTCGAAAAGACAACCAAATAAACATATAGATAATTTTAAAAATGAAATTATAGGATAAATTATTACCGTCGTTACCTATTTAAAAATCTTAAAAAATTAGCAAGTCGTGTTTCAATAAAAGTATTGTGAGCATTGAAAAATAGAAATTTGCTTGAGGACATTATTCACTAAAAAATTCATGGGAAAATAAAAATCTATATTTGTGTATGGGAAAATAAAAAAGCTAATTTTTGTGTACTCAAACTTGTGTTGATGTACTTACTAGAAAAATTAGCATGACATGTTTCAACAAGAAAAGTACCATGAGATTTAAAAAACAGAAACTATTGGAGCACATAATTCACCAAGATCAAATTTAACAAAAAGATAAAAAAATATGTATTAAAAAAAGAAATTGTGAGATAAATTATCTCCATAGTCATAATTTTAATATTAATTACACTATAAATGTTAATCATTTATGATGATTCAATCTTTTAATTCAAGCGAATTAATAGTTTGATTAATACAAGTCAAAGTGGCCTTACAATGAGATACCTAGATTAACCACGCAAATCAGCTTTGGCAGAGAGTTTGTTCACTTAGGCTTGTTTACGCCTCTATATGTTTGCTTGAAATTCTTCACCATCAACAATTTTCAGAATGAGTTTATATTGGTGAGCCCTTTGATTTAGAGATTTGGAGAAATGGAGCTTCTTTGATTGATTGTAGTACAACAACTAGGCTTCCAACTAAATTTTGGTGACCTCTTTATCGTTTCTCTATCAAGCTAAACTTCCCATCCCAACGGTTGGCACCTTAAGTAGCATATCGTTTTGCCTGCACCCTTGTGCACTCTATCCTTTTCTTAATGATATATAAATCCATTTACAAGAAACCATTAGTGTATTTTCCCTCGCAATTCAGAAAAAAATCACTTGGTAACTTTTTGTTATTCCCCCACAAGAGTGCAATTCCATAAAACAAGTCTGCACCCACCGACTCTTCTTCTTGAGTTACCACTCGCCGGTGCTGGTGATGATGACGTCTACGGGTGCCACTTCTCTTCTTGAAGACGTCATTGTGAAGTTTTCTTCACCAGGTGAATACCGTCCTGCCTAGAATAGTTTGCGTCTGGTGTCATGGTCGCACCCTATGCATCATTTCTTAATGTTGGTGCCGTCATGGCTGAGGTGTGGAGGGATCCCCTAGTTTTTTTATCGATAGTCGTATGCCATACACTAAAAGGGTCGCGCTCCGAGCGTGGGAAGGTAACTAACCTTCGTTTGGCTCGGCTAATTGAGGGGGGGGTTCCTTTTGGTATGATTCAAGGGCCCTTTGTCTTCTCGGTGCGTAGAGGAATTGGGAGTATGTTCTTCCTTTAGTTTGTCTTCTCAGCCTTGCTGTTGGTGGTTGCTCGGACACAATGGTTGTCTCGGCTGGTCCCTCTGCTTCGTCGTTGATCTTCTTGTTGACGGTGTTGTCAAATATTATGTCGGAGAACCCATAGTAGTTGACCCTCGTTCCTTTGGGGCTTCATCCCCTCCCCCACCCCCACCCCACAAAGGGCATCAGTTGACAGTAGGTGGAACCCGGATATGCTGAAAAGGGTGACCCTATCAACTTCAATGAAGGTCCTCATTTTCAGAAAATTGTGGACAGTTTGTGAGCTCATTGCCCTTAGTCCCCATTCTGCTGGGCGGTCCCTCCGATGGAGGGCGACCGTGGAGAGGCGTAGCGACGACGGGTAGTGGGGAAGCACGTGAACACATTGATCCGGCAAGCATGTTGTTCAGCAATGATGTCCATTGCGGTTTGGTGGTTGTTCTTCATCTTGGCTAGGTGGTTGTTTTTTTGTGTTTAGCACCATTGGGTAGTGTTTCCTGCTGTGTACCTTGTTAGGGCGGAGCCAGAAATCAACCATGCGGGGGGCCAAGGAGTGAAATTTGACAAATTTGACTGGTAGGGGGGGGGGGGGCAATTTGTTTTTTTTGTCAAACTACATGGCGAAAAATTGTGTTCAACCATGAAGTGCATGAAGTCTCTGCCCATGTACCTTGTGTTATGTTTCCAGTAATATGGGGTTTGCCCCTCCTGTTAATGAAATTGTTCAGATTGTCCGGCCTCTGGCCCATCGTAGTGTTTCTTAAAAAAAATTGTTTCATCAAACTAGATATCTTTATATCATACTAATTATGGGTATTTGTCCATGAAAAATATACTGATTTATTGTGAAGGCTGCGGAGGCTGTGTACCATGTTATTAGTTGCAAACTCACCCATCTGGTGGTGTGGAGAACAAATGCCTATGCTTACAAAGCTAAGCTGCAGCTAACGCTATTACATTTAACAATGAGTTTCTTCATCATATTACCTGTTCCACTACATAGTATATTTAACATGGATTTATAGATACTTTCCTAGGCTAGAGTCTCTGGTTACTGAAATTGGGTACAGAAAATCTATAAATCCGTGCCATGCATGATCAACACAGTGTGAAATGGTGGTAGCATGATTACCCTGCTTGCACTCATCTGTTTGCATACAAAATATGAAGTGATGCATGTTTTCTCAAACATATGTAGGTTTCAGACATTGTTGTGTGCCAGTCTAGTATATCATGGTATAGAGTTCAGACATTTAGTTAAGCAATAGTATAGTTTGTTCGGGTCTTCTTCTGGTGTAAGAATATCAAACAACATCTTTTTTACGCTAACAGTTTTTTTCTGATCGTGAACATGTTTTTTCTTTTGCAATCATGTAACTTGAAATGGTACAGTTTGTGTTGTTTGAAGCCATGTATTCCATGACAATTGATATTGATGCTGGTTCATACATAAATTCTGTACATCCTCGAGACTAGTTAAAGCTGGAAAGATGATTAGAGTATGAACTTGGATATGGTCTTCTGTATTGCTATGTTTGCTAAATGTTTGCTATGCCAATATAGGGAAATTGTTTGTTTGTAAATGTGTCTCTTCTGTCTACAAAATAAGTCTGTTGGAAAGTTAATATGGACTTATCATCTTATTTTGGATATATATATATTGAATGAAAGCAGCATATTTGTAGATAATCCTTGTGTTGGTATTTTTCTACGATAGTGACCATTATTCTCTCATAATTGCAGTTGTAGTGATAATGCATGGGTGTTATAAATCAAATACAGTGAAGTGTTTTTTTACTGAAGTCAGTAGGAGAAACCTCAACCTATTTTTACAAAAAGATTCTTTTATTCCAGCCTGGTTATTTGCTCCTAGAAGGAGTTGAACCCAGGTCTGCCGGATACTTACTCAGTTGCTCTAACCACTAGGCTAGAGACCCTTTCACTATAGTGAAGCGTTAACTGATACGGATTGAACATCTATTATTAAGATCAAAATGGCAATGTGTGAAAATGATATGAAAAAACAACTATTGTTTTGGCTGAGTTTGGATTTCTTTTTGTGATCTCTCATTAACTTTTGAGCAACTGGACAATGCTAAGCGGAATACCAATGATGGCATGCAAATTTAAATTGGTGTACTCTATAGAAAAACTGTTGAAATGGGATGTGAACTCATTAATAGTCACAACAGTACGTTACCAACCGCAACAACAAAGTGACCCTCGTAGTGGTGGCCCGTACTATAAAACTGCCGCTACTAAGCATTTATAGAGGCGGCATGTTCTGGGCCGGGACAGGGTCGCCAAGGCTTGTAGTGGTGAATTGGTTTCGGGCCTGCCCCTATGGTCTTTTGCCTACTGCCACTACAGTGCGGGGTTCTGGTAGTGAGTGAACCTTAACCAAGACAAGTAAAGCGATCGATGATGAAAATAACCTTTCATATTTAATAGGACCGTATAAGCACCACATTACTTCATCGTGTTGATAAAGTATCTATCTGCTAATCTATTTTATAACTCTTTATATAAAGTGTATCTCTTTGCCTCAACTTTTGTATTGTGCTATAGGAGTACAGCAGTTCTTGAACAAGATTGTCTCGACTCATTAATCTTTTGTTGTTTGGTATAGAAATACAAGTTCTTGAACTAGCCTAGCATGTACATGTCTGAATATAGGATCCATTGCCTTATAGATTAAGCAGCTTTTCTTCATAATTCTATTTGTTCTAATTATTTTAAGAATGCTTGTTTTTGTTGTTGCATATGTATGGCATCCTTACAGCTCCTTCAACCCGACAATGTGGTACCATGCTTCTGAAGGACCTTGAGAATGTCAAAGATATCAAGCAGTTCCATGTGAATGTGAACAATAACGAATAACATGCGGAATCTTGGCACATTGCAGCTGTTGTGATTTGTGAATCTAGCAACCTTTTTTGTTTAGTTTCATGCAATATTCATGCACATATTTGTGATCAGTTTGATAAAAATATTAGGTCTTGTAGACTGATAAATGTGCCATGTGTTCATTTTAGTGACCAGCAAATGTGTGTTATTTCACTTGAGAGTACTGCTACTTAATTTGAGAGTAAGCTGCCTTTATCCCTTCAACTTTCAAAAGCCGATTATCGAAAAAAAATCAGAAGTCGTGCTGCAAGAGATATCTTGCTTTTTATGCTGTAGTTTTTGAGGATCAGGACTCTAGTCAAATAGCCATCGATAGCAGAATGTATCCCTTCATGTCTTGTTGGAAAGGGAATAGTTTCCTGTGAGGTACGGGGATTAATTGAGTGAGGAAAGGGGATTCATTGATACCTTTGTTTAACCATTTCCTATGTGGACTCTATCCCAGACAACTGAATAAGCCCAAACAAATTCAGTTAGCTCAATCAAAGGGTCTGAAGCCTAGTTGTTACAAGAGCCTTAGTAGCACCTCAGGTCTTGGGGTTGACTCTCCATAGGAGTGACTTTTTTAGGATTTAGAGGTGTTGTGCATTCAGTGAAAAGCGGCGGAGTAATCACAATAAAGATCAGTTAGCTCATTTAAAGAATATGTTTATTCCTCAGAGTTACAAAAAGACATATAGTGAGAAGCTTTGCTCAAACCTTCTAAATCTCTTAACATGACATGATATGATTTTCTAAATCGCATTACTTAAATATATAATTGAAATATGTGGGTATGCTTGCTTTAAAGTTATCTTTTGCATTTTATCCATCATTTACCATAAATGAAAACAGTCGTCCAAATACTATATTTGGGATGCACGTACGACCGGTTACATGTTGCATAACAGAGCGTTTTAGCGGGACAATAATGGATCCTAATTATTTCCTTTTGCGACCAGCTTATTCATGGGTTCCAGTATTGTTCTGGAGTTGCCATTATCCTGTCAGAGTTGTTGTTGTGTTGCTCCTAGAATTGACAGTGATGACGAAAAGTACCCACTCATTTCCTAACAAACCAGGTTAAGGCAAGTATCATCTTTTGCATCAGATCCAAGTCAGCAGCAGATACGGGCGCCTTGATTTGTTTGGTTAATATGAAATGTAATAAATTCCACTGCCACAAATTTTGTTTTTATATACATGGAAAAGAAGCTGCACTTAGCTTTTACTTCATTATTATTCGCGTCGTAATAATTTTTTTAACTTGCTCGGTGAATTGTTTTACTAGATTATTCTAGTCGGCAGTTTAGGCAGTTTAGTATTTATCTAGCTACAAGCATTAATGTAACAAGTGGGAATTCTGTCTGGTCCATACGTTATTTTTTATTATGATATGAAGTATCTTTAATAAACAGTTAACATGTTTGCGGGGAGAGATTTTAAATCCGTTTACGTTTCTCAGTTGTGATTCTTATTCTAAGATTGCATTTTTTATCTTATCTATTGCTTTTTAAAGACTTTACAATTGCTGACGGAAATATTTGGTACTGCTGGCACACTTTCAAGATAAAAAAAAGGAGGACTAGTTTTTATTACCCTTTCTATCCTTGAGTAAATTTCAATATAGCTCCGGTCTGCAAAGTGACTTATATTTCCATAATGAGAAAATGAGACCTATGTTATCTGATTGTTTAAGAAGTTTTCTTAAATAATGGATTCAAGTTCTATACATAACAAAATTAACGATGCGTGTCTCTTTGAGGCAGAGGCACAAAGTTATTTTAAGGAGGAGTTTTCCGTTCCAAAATAATGACCGTTATTTTTACACAACTAATAGTCATTAGTTAGATCCAACAGTGTAGATTTAATTACAAAAATTAACAACTAATGACCATTAGTAAGGATAATAATGTTAAAAATAATATATTTCTAATAAAAACATCATAATTAATAAAATAGTCAATTTTTATGTGAATTTAAAATTAAAATATTTATTACAAATCTTTATTGTCATCGTCATTATTGTAGTCAAATTTTAATGTATTTTTAGCACAAATATTAATTTTTAGTGAAATTACTAAACTACCCTCCCACTAATGGCATTAGTTGAGGAAAATAATAACCATTATTTTGGACCAGAAAACTCCTATATTTTAAGTATATTATTATCCCAAAAAATCAGTAACAAATTAACTACTCTTTGGTCCAGTCTGCAACGAACTAGATACACTTTGAAAAAAAATAAGCCTTGTTGGTTGTTGCAAGAAGGGTGTATCTCTTTACCATGGACAGGCGTGCCTTCATAATCAAATCAAAGTTCAATGAAATGATTTTCATAAATAATGTATCTGTTTTGGATTGTGTTCATGTGTAGCCAGTCATTATTGCTTCTTAACTTGGTAGGAAACATCGACGGCTTTCTTACATTCTGCACTCTTTTCTAGCATGTCCTTTGCATTCTTCAACTCCTGTGAGCTTATCGTGCTAGCGAAGGTCATCTCTTGCTCTCCCATAATACTTTAGGAAAAGGATGTACGCGTGCGTCTCACAAAGACAAAGGAACCTTACAGGATTTCAGGTCAAGTCACCCTCCCGATCAAGGACCGGAAATCTCATATCCAAATATCGGATCAATACAAGTTGCCCATGCCAGTGATACTAGCTATAACAAATCGACATCAATCCCGATATTTCTTGATAGGTCCCTCTACAGTATTAATTAGTTTGTAACTTTTGGTTTGGTCGGAGGCAGCCGTCCGTGTTCCGCCCAACCCCATTACGCTTGAAGCGATGCCTGCCTTTATTCTGTCCGTGATGTCTCACTGACTACTGTTCTTCGTTCCTTCATGCTTGGGTGCTTGACATCCTGGCTTCCGGCACTCAAGCTAATAAAGCTTGGCACGTTGAGATTCTGCCGTAGTAGGGGTTTTATGTCATGTCCATTTCAGCAAACAGGTTAGCTGGTATGGCCATGGACATATAGGACATTGGACATTGACGTTTCGAATAGATATCACAGGAACAGCTTCCAAATAAAGGGGAGTGGAAAAAAATATCCACTCCAGTTTACTCTCTATGGCGCCATGCAGTTTCAATTGTCTTAGAGAAAGGTGATGCATTAAATTTTAAGCAGACCTAGCATTACTCATGAAGTATGCCCTGAATTTATGTCCAATCTTTCACTTTGTCCACGTCCGGTCCATATCCACTGAACATTGGACTCCAAAGTATTCGTAATAGTTTAGAGCATCTCCAACTGCTCCCTAAATTAGATTACTAAATCGAAATTTAGAATGTGATTAGTAAAATTCATTTTCTAACTGTTCTCTAAATGAGGTTGCTAAATTTACCAACTCTCAACCCATAGCCTGGAGGAACGTTGCTACATTTTTAAAAAGCATAAATGTAATTACATATAAGTTAAAATAAAGAAAAAAATAAAGTACATGTAAAATAATACATATTTCAGACCATCAAATGTGATCCAAATCAAATATTTCTCATCTGACATATCAATCTAGACAACTCAAATATATCTTCTTAGATAATGATAACATATTCATAATCACATGAATATAACAACGAAATATTAATTATAGATTTTATAAGAGAAAAATATTAGCGCTCCAACTGAACCTTCACCGATGTTAACATCACTGTCACATTTTAGAAATTCCCTCATCGTCACATTTTAGAAATTCCCTCATCGCTACCCATGGGCCAGAGGTGTCTTCTTAGTTTTAAAAGTTCGTAGATTGTTAGACTCGTGAGTTGGAAATCATCATCTTAACGAGCTGAAAATCTAGCTCGGCTCGTTTCAAATTAAAACAAACCGAGTTGAGCCGAGCCGAGTTCATCTCCGAATCGAGAAAGCTAGCGAGTCACGAGCTTTATTGCCGTCCCTAATCCGAGCTAGTCGTATTGTGGCTCGTTGTTCTATTGCTTAGTCTTTCGTTTCGATTTGTTTTTCTCTCAAGGTTTGGTGATGACCATATAGCTCCTTAGGATGTGTTCTTCTATTTATTTATTTTACCATAATGAATGGTATCGCTCCTACCGTATACATCAACAAAAAAAATGAACACATTTAAATATGCACACGTACTATATTTATATAGATACGGGTATGAGAGTCATCACATGCATGCGTGCTATAAGAGCACACACAGCATCTACGTACGTCTGAAAAACAATTAGGCTGAGATACTAGGGAACACCATCCATCTATAAGCAGGAAGAGAGACGCATCAAAGGAATCATCGGAGAGAAAAAGAAGTTTCGAGGTCCGGTTAGCTGGCCAGTGAATGCATCAAGGTAGTTGCTGACAATTTCTTTCACAATCATAAGAAGCTCGAAACACAGCACCATGACGACACTCCGACCCAACCCCGGAGCCGACTGCCGGCGGGCCATGTGAGCCCTGCTCTTCGTGGAACACGCACGCTTTGCCTTTCGGCACTGCGAGACAAGGTGTGCAACGAAACAGCGACTGTTTCCACAAAGGCAAACGCTTCCATTCCATGCCCGATCAGTGAAAGCTCGACGCACATGGGCGGCCGGGCCGGTTCACGTCGCGTCCACTGCTAACTTGATTGGCTCCTACCCCTCGATCGGCATCTTCGATCTTCTTCCCCACCGCGCGAATTAATACGTGTCTGTTTATACCGAAACCTGCCTGTCCAACAAACAGTCCTAAATTCAGGAAGCAGGTTCGGCATGTGCGCAGTGTGTTGGGCAAGGCTTTATTTACAGGGTGGACACGGAGCGTCGTCGTGATTTGGGACTTGTATCTAGCTAACGTTAGGACACCCGGGCAGTGCGATCGATCCATCGATCCGTGAGCACCGCGTGAGAATTGGAGGTGAACGGCAAACGACGCGACGCGTGGCGGACCAAAGTGGTGGCACCGGCAGATGATGACCAAGGAGAAGCAGGCAATAACGAACCTGTGCTGCATCGATCAATCATGCGGTCCTTGATCGGTAGATGGATAGCCGCGCGTGCGTACTTGCCATATCTCCAGCCCTGCCTTTGTTTTTTTTTTGAATGAAAGCCCTGCCTTTGCTTTGCCTGACCAACCCAACCTTTTGCTTCCAGAAGGCAGGCATGTTGACTGTTGTGGCATATGGTCATCATGGGAAAACATCATCGCGTCTCATATGTTTGGCTGCTAGCTAGTACGAGTAGTAGAGAAATTCGCCTGCGTTTCAGCGGTTTGTTGACGGCGCCGCTGGTGAGCACATCGAAAAACTGTCAGCTGACGACACTAGCAAACGTAGTACATGCGGATAGAGCTTCTGCTGACTCGATCGTACCATGGTATATACGTATACGTATTCGGGCGGCCGCATACACAACACGCGTGATCTGATCTTGACGCACACACGTACCGCACGAGCGTCGAACACGCGGCAGGCCGGATCGGTCGAGCCATGCGTGCCGCATCATCAGCGACGACGATTGCAGCGATCTTATCCCCTGATCCGGTGTTTCTCGCTTGCATCCCATTGCATTGATGGCATTACGCGCCTTTCCAGATCGGCCGGCCTGGCCGTCGACGCCGCGCGTGCCTCTTCTAGCTAACCCATCTGCTTCTACCAGTCCTGCTTCGGTCAGGCGTACCGCGTACATGCACATCCGGTAGTAGCACACACGTCATGCTATGACTTTTGTGTCTTCTTGCTCCATCTGCCCCGGGACGGAGTAAAAGATGCGTGATGATCAACTTGCTCCATCTGCTCTGCACAACTAGTACTAGGGTGTGTTCGTTTCCGAGGTCTAAATTTTAGAATTGTCACATCAAAAAGAATCTTATTATTTAAGAGTATTAAATAAAGTTTAATTATAAAATAAATTACAGGCTCCTAGACTAATTTACGAGACGAATCTAATGAGGTTAATTAAGTCGTGATTAGAAGACGGTTACTGTAGCATCACTTTAGTAAAATATAGATTAATTAAGCTCATTAGATTCATCTCGAAAATTAGCACCAATCATGTTAATAGGGTTTTGTCATTAAATTGATCGAAATATTCATAAATAATAATATTCTCTTTATGTGACAGCATTAAATTTTAGAGGAGAGAAACGAACAATTCCCAGATCGAGTTCGTCGCTTCTCCACTTGACGGGAATTCGCCGATTCCCCTTCCAACAAGGCGGCTCCGATCCGCGACGGATGGATCGGGTTTCGCCAACCTCTCCGCTTTAATCCTGATTGCCAGCTTCCTAGACTTGTTGTTGGCAGCATTGAATCCCGTGCCATTCCTTGCCATTTGCAGGCGACCCTAGTGACCTCTCTACACTCTACAGCATCAAGCACCAGGGTCTCTACAAATCTTCCGGGTACACCGTGGCCTGTGGCGATCATCGTTAATTAAGCAGCAAGTGTGCACGCAGTTTTTCCCAGTCAATGACTGGCGGCTGCACGTACGATCGACTCATCTCCATCGGTTGCTGCCTGATAACAAAAGAAGAGGAATATCTAGAAGTATATGACAATTATTGTTTTTTATAATTACATTTTACCGTTTGTCTTATCCAAAATTTCTATAAAAATATAAAAATAAATACATTACATTTAAAATATACCTACCAATAAATCAAAACATAACAATATATAATCAATGAATTTACAATATTTTTTAAATACGACGAACGGTCAAACATAATTCTAAAATATCAACGAATACTTTACATTCTAGAATGGAGGTAGCATAATTTATCGCTAGAGCTTACCTCTACGACACGCTAGTGCTTGAGCGTACTAAACGATTAGCTAGCTAGGGTTGACAATGGGCGAACCAATATTCTTTACGATACTATTGTCCTTTTGGAAGCGAGGAGGTGGCTTCCTCAGGTTTGGAGTACGTGCCACTCCTGCATTTGACCGGTTTCGTTCGTCATGTACGTGGAGAAGTGGTGGGGATGGAGCCATATCGTTCTATCATTGCAGAAAGGTCAAAGCAGATCGTTATTTGTTGTCCTATCCAAGGTGCCAAGTGAGATTTTTCTATGCATGACCAAGCTTGTGTACATGCCAGGCCGACAGACTTTGATTTTGGTACCATGTTGTTGTTCACCTCTGCTGTGTTTTGTTGCAGAAAAAGACTTCAGTTGTATTCTTATCATTTTTGCTGTTACTCTTTCAATTTATTTAAAGATGATGCCACCTTCTTCCTGGACTGCCAAGTGTATGCCATAGATCCAAAGATTAGCAAGCAGAATGTGACCTGCTTGTATATTCAATGATTAGCAACAATATGTAACAAAAACTTGTAAATGTCAATGACTTTTATACGCCGCTTTGTTTAACCTTAAACATATAATAGGTTCTTATAAAATTCACAAGGAACAATCATATTTGTTTTCAAAAAAATAGTTAATATACTAACTAAGCAGTGATAGTCGAAGGAGAGGTCCATATTAATTAAATAAAACTTAATTGTTGACAAAATATTGGTCAAAGTTTTTCTCAAGTTGTAGGATAGGCTCAGATGGATTCACTTAGACAAATCTTACTGTGGCCTTCTCTCTAGATAATTATTAATTAGTGCTTATTGTATTGGTCACATGTCATATGCAACACTCATATATATAGCAGGTGCTAACCTAACCTACTTGAGTTGCAGGGTTTGGTGGCCAATTTACTTGGTTTCCCAAAAGGCCTCGAGTTGCTCCCTCGGTCCCATTCAAAGTGTTATCTTTTACTTTTACAAATTAATTTTGACAATTTATCTTATTCAAATTTTTTGTATAAATGCTAAAACAAAGATGTCATCATTAAAGTATCTCTAATGATAAAATAAATTATAAAAGAATAAGTAATATTTTATATATTTTTTGGATAAGACGAATAGTCAAAGTTGATTTATAAATGTAAAAAATAACACTTCAATAAGACAGAGTTCATGACTAGATCCTAGTTTACCTGGGAGCTGGGAGGAGAGCACTGTTGCGCAGAAGGTGATTTATCTGTTCACGATGAATGAGGAAGCCACAAGGACAGTACGCGCTCACAGTGCATCATGACGAGCATGCAGTAGTGAGGACGATTGACCGTCCAATTAATAACCAATATTGCATCCGTAGTGAGGACGATTGATTAGGCAACGAAAGGCTAGGTGTGCTAACATGAGGAATATCCAAACACGGGCACAATGATGAGGTTTGCACAAAGAATTGTATTCGAGGAACTGGCTTGATCGATTCAAAATTGAAGTGGAGGAACGAAATTGGGCCAGCGGCTAACGAACCAAACTTTCTATCAGAGCATTGCTCCAAGAGTAACAGTAACGGTCGGTGTCGCCGTTACACTGTGCTGCAACCCGGGCCAAAATTATTGAAAAGACAAAAGAGGACAGTTTTGTTTGTAAAAGAAAAATTAAGGAATAGAATAGAGAACGTGCGATCCATTGGACCCGGCCGGTGGGGCGATTAGCTTCTTGTTGGAGAGGACGCACCAAGAAAATCAGGCTAGAGAGCCCTGCCTATAGAGAGGAGATGTGCTGTGCGCATCACGGAGAGAGAGAGAGAGAGTAGAGCGATGGGGTCCACGGGCAGGCAACAAGTGCTCCAGCTCGGCTATTTAAGCACCTGTTCTGTTGAGTGAGGCCACCACATTCACTCCTCAGTCCTCACTGAATCATCCAGACACACAGAGAGAGAGAGGCAGAGGAGCTAAGCTCATTCGTTTCTTCTTCCTCTCGCCCTCCTCCTACCAGAGCCGTTACTATCTCGTCTTGTTCTCAGAGTCGAAGCCCCTCCCTCTCTCCTGATCTCAAGCTCCCCGGCCGGACACCATGGTCGTCTCGCCCGACACCATCCGCACGGCCATCGGCATCATCGGTGAGTCGCCGGTCCCTGCACACACGTACACGAAGCGGCATCAAATCAGTGGTCCCTGCGCCATGTGGGGTGCCGGCCTGTTTTCTTGCAACATCCCTTCCTCCCTCCCTCCTTCAATCTGCACCCATCCGCCCGTCCGTGTCTTTTTTTGGGCGGGTTTGTTCCTGCTTCTTGCCAACCGCAAGGCTTTGTTTCGTTCCCCGGATCTCATCGTTTCCTTTCTCATCAGGGCTTTCTGTTAAGCTGGTCCAGAGGTTTGGGTTAACTTTTCCTTTTGTGTTTGTATTTGTGTTGCAGGCAATGGGACAGCCCTTGTGCTCTTCCTCTCCCCAGTGTAAGAATTTGTTCATTCATCATTAATTCATAAAAACAGCAGCTTTTCAATCTGCACGTACGCGCAATTAGTAAATCTTGCTGCAGAACAAGAAGCACTCTTTCTTGTGTGCACACGTAGTAACAAGAAGTAACCAAACTCAAAAGATAAAACATTACGGACACAGATAATAAGAAACAAAACAAGTAGTAACTCAAGAGACTGCACGCAGGCCGACGTTCTGGCGCATCTGGAAGAAGAAGTCGGTGGAGCAGTACTCGCCGATCCCGTACGTGGCGACGCTGCTCAACTGCCTGATGTGGGTGGTGTACGGCCTGCCGCTGGTGCACCCGCACAGCATGCTCGTCATCACCATCAACGGCACCGGCACGGCCATCGAGCTCACCTACATCACGCTCTTCCTGCTCTACTCCGCCGGCGCCACGCGCCGCAAGGTGCTGCTCCTGCTCGCCGCCGAGGTCGCCTTCGTCGGCGCCGTGGCGGCGCTCGTGCTCACGCTGGCCCACACCACCAACCGCCGGTCCATGGTCGTCGGCATCCTCTGCGTCCTCTTCGGCACCGGCATGTACGCCGCGCCGCTCTCCGTCATGGTACGTACTAGTACGTCTTTTCTCTACCTGATACAGCTACACGTGTCTACGTCGTCGGCTATAGGCCACTGCATGCGTCACCGTATTTTACTACTATATAATTGTTGTTGGTCGTGGTGGTGGATCAGAAACTTTCTTGTTAGTACTCCGGCCGTGTACTAGCTAGGTGGCTGTCGGCTTCAGGAGAAAAGAATTCCACTCTTAATATTTTTTTTAAAAAAAACTAGTACTAGTACTCCATTGGTTGATGATTGATTGGTTATTACCGCAGATGGAATGAGGGGATTTCTTTACTATTGAGCAGGATAGCTTTGCTGGAGAATAGAATAAACAGAGATGTTGCGCACGCACAATCAAGCTTGAGTGCTTGACCAGCAACAAAAGCACTGTTTTTTTCCTTTAATTTTCCAGGGGTCAAGAATTTTAACCATTGGAGTACCGTTGTTGCGCTCTGTTCTTGTTCATGCATCTCCCTATGGTACTTGTAAGATTTTTGGTTAAAAAAAACAAGGATACGTGCTTGTGTGATTTAACTGCTACTCGTCCGCCGGTAACATTAATTAACCTTTGTTGGCGTTTTGTTTGAATTCCGCTATATATGTTGCAGAAAATGGTGATCCAGACCAAGAGCGTGGAGTACATGCCGCTGTTCCTGTCGCTGGCGTCACTCGTCAACGGGATCTGCTGGACCGCCTACGCGCTCATCAAATTCGACCCCTACATCACCGTAAGCAATCATCATCTCTTCTTTTTCAACTCTGACGTGCACACGTTCACTGATCCTTTTAACAAACAACCTGCTGGCTAGTTAATAAAAGACCTTAACTCGTCTTCTTCTTCTAACAGTAGTAGTCCAGTATTGGTAGTTAATTAAAGACTCGGTGAGTAGACCAAATCTTCTCCTTCCTCCGTCCATTTCTAGGTCTCGTGTTAGCTATGGGGGGCAGCAGCAATCCAACATGTGAGTAGCTGGAGTAGTACCCGTTAGCAAGGGTGGGGAAGGGGACAGAGCAAGTTGGTACCGTCGTCCAGTTCCGTCCCTTGGCTCTTGCGGCAAAAACCATGTACTACTACTACCGCATATCACTGGTCTTGTCTGTCCGAGCGCCCGTGACGTTCCTGTTCCGGCCTCACCACCTCCATCTTTTTTCCCCCAACCAAATCCATCGATCTTTTGTCACACACGCACAGTCACAGCGCCGCCCATGATGCAAGAGGGCAGTAGTATTCGTTCACGAGCCCTGCCCTGACCGCGACGACGCTCTGGCAAGCAATGATCGCCATGCATTCGCCGATGGCGACGGGGCACGGCAAGGTGATTTCACCGTGGCCGGTTTCTATCTCAGCTGCTGCTGTTGGTCAGTGGCAACGAAATACTAACCCAGCGGGATTAGAGGCCTTAAACCACCCAGGGCCATGGGAGGGTGGTCCAGCGCTGCCGTGTTCATGCGGATCAATCATGCCTGTGTGTGTCCGCATGTACCGGCCACGGCCACTGCGCTGCACCGAATCCTTATCCGATGGTGGTCGATGTTCCCAAGGCGTTTGTTGATGCATTCAAGCAACTTGTAAGCTTATCCGATGGTCTTCGATCTTGTACTAAAACTGATACGGCCCTACTACGCACCTAACCGATCACGCACCTTATTGTCAATCAAGAACACTAATGATTCGTCCTACTAATTTTGTTCCATCGCTCCATTGTTATTTGGCTGTGCTTGCAGATCCCCAACGGGCTGGGCGTGCTGTTCGCCGTGGCGCAGCTGATCCTGTACGGCATCTACTACAAGTCGACGCAGCAGATCCTGGAGGCGCGCAAGCGCAAGGTCGACCACGTCGCCATGACCGAGGTCGTCGTCGACGCCAAGACGCCGCCCAGCAACGCCCACCACTGATTAGCACTGCTCCCCTTCTATTCCCATTCCCAAATGGGACGCGTCATGATACGTTGTCGCCTAAATTAATCCATCCATCGACCACCGCCACCAGCAGCAGCTAATCGGCCTGCGCTGTGGGGCTTGCTCTACTAGTTACCATTACTCTACTAGGTTCTCGTAGCGACCAAAAACAAAAAGAACAGGGCGGATTCCGCACCGATCTTCAAGTATATTGAACTGGTCGGGTGCAGTGTTATTACAAATCTGGAGAGGCTTAATTATTTTCCTGCCATTTTTCACTATAGTATGCTGTTGTGATGGCCTGCCTTCCAAAACCTTTTGGTGACTCCTCTCTCTTAGACGGTTTCAACCTTGAGATTTGTATGCCGGGATTGCTCTACTTTTACCAAGAAAAATGAAAAAAAAAATGGTGTTGAAAATTCTTCACCTGTCTTGCCCAGCAAGTGCCTCCTCCTTTCTGTTGCGACTATCTGGTCAATGGTGAGAGCAACCCACCACATGCACAGAGGGGTACCATGCGAGGAAAATAACGTCAGGTCGATCACCCTCAACCTCCCGGGTCCAATTCGTGCGAAACTTGGCCAAAGCAAACACAATTCGATTAGGACACGGCCTCCCTCCTCGACCACACTTGCGAACTCAAGTCGACTTCAACCGGCAGCGCGCTATCCGATCACGATACGACGGCGACGGCGCGGGAGCTTAACCGACTGAAAGCCACGTTCCGGCAGAGGTCGCGATTGATCGATCGATCGAGATTTCCCCGGTGCAAACGCCACCAGTACACAGCAAAGATAAAAAAGATCGCAGCGCGGTGTCGTCGTCGCCGTCCGAACCCTGGTCCGTCTGCGCTCGGCTCGTGCCGACGGCGACGGCGAACATGGCGGCCTCTGGTGCCCGTCTCCTCGCTTCCTTTTCCAACCGGCAAATCAAGAGACCAGAGACCGGGACGGACGGGACGGCAAAGGCATGTTGCGATCGGCTTTGCCGATTTGGCAACACGGCAACCGTCAAAGGCGAACGGAAACAGGCGTCGCATGGGGACAACCACGCCTTCTGCTCTGTCCAACTCAACGTGTCCAAGAAAACCGAAATTTTTTTAATTTGAAAACAGAGGAAGCTTTACACGGCAAATCGAATCGATGAACCCGTGACAGGGCTGATATAATCCGGGGGCGCAACGCAGCTTGCTGGTTTTCCTCTGTCTATCGGTTCCGATCGTTTTTGTTGGGACATGCTAGCGTGTATGGAGTATATGGACTGGAATGCCGCACACACGCATCTATGGTGTGTTGGACACTACTGATTTGTTGCTGCGTTTGACCACTCCAGTTCCAACACAGCTAGACGCCGGTGCTCAACCAATCTTTCTTAATGCCTTAAAAAATTGTATCCTTTTTTTTGCTGAATTTGAGTGTTGATTGCAGTATAGCATGGGTTTCAGACGTTTGGGGGTACTAGCTGGCAGGTTTCACAGTTTTCGACAAAACCAGTCTTGCATATGTTTTTTTTGTGTGTAAAAACATCTAAATTACGGTATAGCAACATAAGAGCACTGAGAGTCATCGGTGCCTCCACCAACTTTTCTCTTCACGCACTGATGCCTCCCACTGCCACAGGTGCTTCAACTCAAAAACAAAGCATCGGTGCATCAACTTTCACACGATGCTTAGATTTGACTCTCCTGTTTCATTCATTTGTGGGGTAACTTTTTTGATCGAGGCACCGATGCCTCACCGTGGAGAAGAAGCAAAACCAAGCACCGCTACTCTATTTCAGAGATATGATGGTTGAGGACTTGATTCCATTGTGGGTGCTCTAAAAATTGCTTTTGTAGCAATTTAATGTACCTTACTATGGAATATTGGCAAAACCAATTTAATGCACTTACTACTATGGACAATTGGGAGAGCTCATGTCCGCTCCATTTTTTGTTAATGAAATGTCCGCTCTATTTCAACACATAACTCATATATAGGTAAGGTGAATGATTATTTAGATTTGATCAAAAAGGAAGGCTTCAGATTTGCTCTAAATAGCCTAAAACACACTAATATATAGGTAAATTTTGCTCAGCAGGACACTCTTCAACCATGATATTTGCTAGAGTACACTGAATTGAAATTCATTTGCTCCTAGACATTCCATGAACTACATAAACTGTCCTACAACAATTGAATAATATATGTTCAAAATTATCTGTTATTATCATAAAAATTTGATCAAGAATTATATACTCTATATATGTTTTTAAATTACCTCCTACTGTTATTTGAAATATCTAAATACCCACATATAAATTGTAAACAAATCCATAAATCAGAGACAAAAAAATTAATGCGTGACACAACAACTACAGTTAGATTATATATTGATACCAGTTGCGCAAACCTACTAAAATTGCTTATATATATTAAAATTGCATTACTTTCATAAGGATTGGTGTCATATGCCTACAGGAAAACAGAGAAATAACACAAAAGAAAGCGAAACTGACACGAATATATGTAACACGTAGATCTGTGTGATATTTTAAACTAATATGAGATTCTCCGATCCATTTCCTGCACCTACTCAAACGCTTTGTTGTCCCAATTACAAGCCACCAGCTTCACTGAAAAGTTTGAAACAGACTTTTCATAATTATATTCCATTGACGTACCACCGGAAATCTAATAGAACAAACACGGAAAAGGAAAAGCTCCTCTATCTGACGAAAAAAAGATTCCACATTCCGATGGAAAAGACCTCCAAAATGCAGAGGTCGCACGGATCGATCGATCCGTCTGGCTAGGCATGGCAGGCCTGCGAGCTCGACCGAACCGGCCAAAGGCCTACCACTACCGGCAACGAGACACCGGCCATGGATGCATGGAGCCAAGCCAAGCGAGTCCGTAGCCGGCAACGAAGCGGACGAGTTCTGCTTGAACACTTCAGCCTGTCTACGAGAATCTGTTCTGCAATGCTGGTTGCGCCGGCCGGACCGAGCATTGAGGTGAGGTGACAACCGCACGCCTTTGGCTCTCGTCAAACCGGAGCACAAATGTGTGTTCTTGTGCGCGTCGTCTATGTACAGAGGATAGAACCCGTAATTCTACCCATCCTCCGGAAAAGAAAATTCCACTAGGCTTTACTACTACTACGCGGAGTGCGTAATGTACGAGAGGTCAATATCCACTAGTACCAAGTATTGTGGATATCGCTCGCCACTCCGACCCAATCAGATCGGAACGGAACGGGAAGTCATGCTTGCCGAGAACTCCAGACCTGATTGGATTTTCCACGCTACATTCACCGGCAAATAAAACTGCGGGCACGCCGTCCACTGGCATTTCTGGCTGGGGGAACAAATAAAGGCGCGACAGAATATCACCGGCTCGCATTATTGGAGGAATATACATGGAGCCGGTTTGGGAAAGCATTCCGCATGACTTTTGTTGTCTATTTCTTGTCATCACGGGACTGTGCAAGAGCTTTGTTTGGATGTGGAAGGGGGCATCGCATTCGCGAACAGTCATCATGGGGAATATCAAGTCAAGTCGGGCCATGTGTTTGGTTCCGTTCCAGCTTTGAGGAGTCCTGTCAGCGGTGTAGTGTAGTGTACTAGGCCAGAGGGGTCCGTGTAGGTGTTGGTCGAATCACGCCGACCTGACCTCTCCGGAGCAGCACTGGCAGGACATGTAGCTCCGGATGCCCCCGGGGATTTTACCTGTCCTGGGAGGACCCGTGCAGCGAGAATCCGGCGTGGGTGGCAGGCATCAGTAATTGCACAGTACCACTCAAGTAGGATGAGTGCTCAACAATTTGCGGGTTCGTGTAATTCATAAACCGAAGTTACACGTTTTTTCTTATCATCAATTTGTTCTAAAATCTTTGTAACAGTAGAAGGCCTCTCACTTTTCCCCCTCGAAAATGACCAATGTATAATACCATGGGCCACGGCAAGAACACGCAGCAGTATCTATTAAGTACCAGCCCTCTGGGAAGGAGGCCATCAGTAGCGTTCACCGGCGTTGCTGTTGTCAGAGGGCGCCTTGCCGTCGACCGCGACGTCGGTCATGGCGAGGTGATCGGCGGCCTTGCGCCTGCGCTCCTGGATGATCTGCTGCGTGGACTTGTAGTACGTGGCGTACAGGACCAGCTGCGCCACGGCCAGCAGAGCGCCCAGACCGTTGGGGACCTGCAGACAACAAACACATGAGCCGCCGGTTACTAGTGAATCAATTTCCTCGTTCGTGCGGTTCCATCCTCCGAGGAAAGCTTGTTAACTTGTTCATACAAAGAAAGGGAACATGGACTTTTCGAGAGGGGCAGTTGCCAGGGCCTCTCGTCGTCCGTTTACATTTCTTCATTTGGGTTCCAGGACCAGGAGTAACATGGTTTGTGGGCAGTGAACTCGTGCTGTGTGGCATCGATTGGCAAAGGACCATCGATTGGCAGTGGACAAGTAACATGTGAGACATGGCCGGGCATACTAATGTCACCGACCGTTCCATTGCCGGACAGGACCGTCGTCCTCCGCCCACTATCCCTGGATATGGCCAGTCAAACAAGTTATGATCGAGCAGCGGGTCCCTGACCAATGCCATGGACGGTGAGGACTGATGAACGAACGCCATTGTTGCTGGTGCGTGTACGCATGTGCATCCGTGGCTGGTCTGGCCAAGTGAGGTCCTGGCAAGCCGTCGGCGTATGTTCTCTTTCCAGGAACAGCCGAATGCGTGAACGAAATCGATTTGACCCCTACCCTGGCTACTAAGGCCATTCTCAGTGGAAAGTTTCATTGCGTTGTTTCCAAGAGTGCCATGTCATTCCATTGTGTTTGAATAGATAAATGAAATAAGGTCTCTCAATGCTAAGTTTCATTTCACGGTTTCATATGCTTAGTTATCACTTAAATATTTCTTCCAAGTGACTAATAGGAATGGCTTAATGTGTAGAGATGAAACCCAAACTCTCTCAATGGAGTTTCATTTTAGTTTCAAAGTTTTGGTAACCGTGTAAACCAAGTTTCATCCCTATGAAACCCAATTCTTCTCTTTCCTAATAAATTCTATGCCACATCATCAGTTTTGCCTACATGACATACTATTTAATGCAAATGAAACTTGCATTGAGAATGGCCTAAGTACTCCTACATTCAATCCATCTTCCGCTACGAATAAGCCAAACGGAATTAGGCAACAGTGTCATTCCGTGGCCAGGTCCTCTCTGTTCCTTGTTCATGCTTGTTCGACACCCAAAAGCAGGGCACCTAATTTGGTCTGGTCCTCTTGTTTATTACTAGTACTTGCCAACAGTAATTTAATCTAGGTCTTTAACTACTCGCATGCTGCCATGGACTCTACTACCAGTACTACGTGCTGGTGGCCATAACTAATTTTTAGTCTTGGTACTAGATAACTTGATAAGAGAATATTATAAAAGGAATGATTAGAGGTTGCTTACGGTGATGTAGGGGTCGAAGCGGATGAGTGCGTAGGCAGTCCAGAAGACGCCGTTGAAGAGGGCGGCCAGCGACAGGAACAGTGGCATGTACTCCACGCTCTTGGTCTGGATCACCATTTTCTGAAACATCAGGGAAAGCAAAAACAGAGGGTTACCGTTCGCTCCGTTGCTCAATGAAATCAAAATAAAATGATCGCTTGTTTTCGTATGCGTATTGTTGTTCGTTTCATCTAGTATCTACGATAAGCAGGCAGTAGCTTAAAGAAGAATATAACTGTTGACGCTGACAGCAACCTAAAATACTAGTGTGCCTCCATCTCAAAATCTGAGTATTTGTTGATTTTTAGAAAACATGTTTGGACCGTTGGATCAGAAGAAATGAACGGCCTATATTAAAAATAGTGTACCGTAAAATCGCTCAATTAGTATAAACTTAAGTCAATTTTGACTTAGCTACTTAGCACTGCTGTCGGAACGTCATGCTAAAAATCCAGAAGTACTAGTACAAAAAGATATCATGAAGCGTGTAGCTATATCGTAGTAGAAGATACGTACCATGATGGAAAGCGGCGCTGCGTACATGGCTGTGCCGAAGATGACGCTGAGGACGCCCACGATCATGGACCTGCGCTCGTGCGTGTGCGCCAGGGTGAGCACCAGCGCCGCCACGACGCCGACGAAGGCCACCTCGCCGGCGAGGAGGAGCAGCACCCTGCGCCGCGTCGCGCCGGCGGAGTAGAGGAGGAAGAGCGTGATGTAGGTGAGCTCGATGGCCGTGCCGGCGCCGTTGATGGTGATGACGAGCATGCTGTTCGGGTGTACCACGGGCAGGCCGTACAGCACCCACAGCATGCAGTTGAGGAGCGTCGCCACGTACGGGATCGGCGAGTACTGCTCCACCGACCGCTTCTTCCAGATGCGCCAGAACGTCGGCCTGTGTACGTATAGATACGTATCGATCGTGGTGAGTATTTGTATTTCCGTACTGATCTCCATTAATACTTTACTTTTATTAGTTGTACTTGTTCCTCCTTATAAATCATATTTATTTTTTCAGGATAGTTTGCATCTTGTGTGCCTATGTGCTGCTACTCTCTTGTGAAACTGATGTTTTTTGTTTGCTGATAAAGAAGCGTAATGAAAACTTGTTTTTTATCAAGGATGTATATAAATGAGTAAGTACTTACACTGGGGAGAGGAAGAGCACAAGAGCCGTCCCATTTCCTGCAACATATTCGATAGTTGTTGTCAAAAGGTTTTTTTTTCAAATTTGGACAAAATTAATGAAGCATAAGAAACAAAATAATTATAACACCATGAAATCCAGGGAAGAAATAAAACATGGCTTTGACATGAAGCTATAACTTAGTGCTTTGTCATATGGATTTTCTTTAGCAAGAGGAGAAAAAGGAAGATGGATGCAAATTTAAAAAGCTACGACTACGAGTGGTGCAGAGAGTTGGGAGAACAAGAAGAAAAAACCATAGCTCCACAAAAGAAGTTGGCGTTGTGAGTCAATATATGTTGTAATGTATTAACAGTCACTGACATATAGACCGGACATATTGTTCGACTCACATATCAGTAATTAGTAATGTTTATGTAGTGCGCAGGATCTCAGTTCCTATGATGTATAGGCATCATCTACTTATCTACCATGTAGATATGTGTACATCTTTGGACAAGTGGCAACCGCGACTCACCGATGATGCCCATGGCCGTGCGGATGCCGTCCGGCGAGACCATGGTTACTAGGTTTGAGGAGCTAGCCCAAAGCAACTCGAGACAGCCGGATATTCGAACAGGAAGAGAGAAATGGGTATGTGTGTAAGTGTGATGGATCAAAAACGAGTCGAGCTCTTCTTTGGTTTCTCGCCAACTGATGATGATGATGAGTGAAACGTTGCCGTAAAAAGAAACCAAATGGGTGCTTAAATAGAGGAGTTAGGTGCCCTACCGTGCAAGACGCCGGCGCGAGGAACGGGCCACGTCTCCCAAATTCCTCTTATCTCTATCGCTCTCTCCCGGTTCTGTCATGCATACTACAGTGGCAGCACAGCGCAGACGCTCTCTAGCGTGTTCTCTCTCTCTCATAATATTTTCTTGTAGAAAAGTTGTCCATAAAAATTACTGAATCTACGTAATACCCAAAATAATATAAAGGTGATTTATACATAGAGTATGTAGATGTACAAATTATTATTTGTGAAGTTTATTTTCTTGTCCTGGATCAAAAGATCGAATTTCATTTTTTTAATACCAAGCCAAAGAAGGAAGATATCAAGATGTACGGCAAAATAATGGCCCATGAAGTCAATAATATCTTTCTTACAAGGAGACATTGTGCACTTCTAAACTTGAATTTATATGCGACATCTCCTAAATAATGCTCTTAACTTTTTGCATTGATGCACCGATAAATAAGTACGACACATTGATAAAAGCAGCCGCCACTATATTTATTTGTCCAGTCAGTCAGTTGACATGCACGAGAACAGTACTGACAAGTACCGTACCGTGTAACAAAAGTCATATGTACGTCTGGTATATACGTTCAGTAACAGTAATTAACCTTATTTCGTGATCAGAGTACGCCTAGTCTGTTTTTATAATATAAATAAAAATTAATTTATATAATTTATTTTTATAATCTTATTGATCATTAGTCTTATGGTACCTAGGTCAGGGTTCATCTCCTAGTCAATATCGTCCACATAAATCATTTCATTACTAGTGTGAATAATAAATTACCTTAACATCAAACAGTCATTATTTTTGACAAAAAAACTGCTCCAATTCTATTTTGGCTGCTGGCACCAGGTATTTGAACCGAAAGTTGGGTGTCATTTTCATTTCCACACCAATAGGTTGACTCTTGACTGCCACAATGTTCTCGATCAGTTCAGTTTACAAACCGCTTGATTCAATTTTGGCACACGCTGCTTAATATCCTGCTCACCGGATATGGTCAGTATCCGTCGAAATTTTGTACTGACGCTAGACCTCTAGGCTGTACCATTGTACCACAAATAGGCCAAATGGAGGAATATGGCACGTACCGGCGGACCGGACTCACTAGAGATCACCAACGCAATAACAATAATCCCTCCGTTTTTAAATTGTTACAAGTTTGTTGACCTTTTTCATTATGTTTAACTGTCCATTTCATTTAAAATATTTTTTAAAATATATAAAATTATAAGTTGTGTTATAACCTATTTGCTGATAAAGCAAATCATAACGAAATATTTAATAATTTTCTGAATAAGATGAGCGAACGGAGGAAGTAACGTTTAGCACATATGGAATACAATGAGCGAAGTTATTCAAAGTGTACCCACCTTGAGTTAGCATGTTCAGAACTTTCTGATACAAAGGAAATGGAGGAATGAAATCCGAAGGAGGGAAAACCCTATTTTTGTTCCTTTGGATTATTGTTTAACCTTACGTTTCCAATTCTTTTGAAAGTTTGAAAGCATAGTCCCTTGTACTATCTATTTATTATTCCCTCTTGCTAATGAACATGTAGCCTCAACATTCTCGTATGTTTAAGTGAATTTGTTTGTGTGAGCAATTGTTTCGTTTTCTTTTCTTGTGTAGCAACCGATCAACGCCGTGTTTGTGTTTTATAATTCTTGCTTTCTGAGAGTCCTACGTTTCAAAAGGTGTTTCTAATAAGCAGAAAAAACAACCAGAAGAGTCGCGTTTCGGCCTTCTTATAATAATATAAGCGACCTTATCCGGCAGCTAGAGCGAAAGCCTACACTGGTAGACGACGACGATGGAGGAGTTGGTGACGAGAAAGGAATGGATCACGCCGCCATGAATGCGAGGCAGAGAAGGTTGTTAGGGGTGCCTACGGGCTAGTGGTACATGGTTTTAGCTGATCAACACCATGTCTCTTAATTAAGCGCGTCTTGACGGCAGCTGGTGCCAATAATGATCGGGGTGCGTGTATGCGACTGTAATGTGTGTCAGATTCTTTTTGAGACTAAAGTAATAATGTGTGTTAGATGATAACCAGTACAACGTACTGCGTCAAAGGCTTTAGAGCAAGTATTATAGCGCCGAGTCAGTCGGCGAAATCAGAGTACACGTATGATTTATCTGACGTGTAGGTGAGAGAAAGAAAGAGAGAGAACTGAGCGAACGTCTCGTGAGTCGCCAGCGTGAAGCAGGCGTGTGAGAAAATGTTGCGATTGAAAGCATGCTCATTGGAGGCTAGCGAGCAACTAATAGCTAGCAGCGACCGGTTTCATTATACGAGGAATTCTCCGTGCAGGCGTTAAGTGAGTTGGCGGGGCATTTCGCCGGCAAGCGAGGGTCGTTATTAGCCTTGCTCTTATCCATACATACTACATACTCCAAAAAAAAAGGTCTTGCCTACATATTTAATGACCTGAACCTGCCTTGCTCCAGCTGTACGAGAACTCGGGATCTACGATATGTACAAGCGACTTTTTGAGCAAGAATACACAAATTCTGGAAACCAGTGATGTGGTTGGCCTTGGCGGTGGCGGCGACCGGCAGGGCCGCGATTTGGCAAGTACTTGCGCTTCGTTCCGGCGGCGAGATGGATCAAGAAGGGAATCGATCTGGCCGTCGCCAAGCCGCCCTGGGCCGTTCCTCCGCCACACGTCGCTTCGTTTGCCGCTGCGGCTCTCACATCCACCCACGGATAATGGATCGCACTGCAGCCTAGCTTGATGCGACACCAGACCACCACTGCGTATGCACATGCCACATGCTCCAGAGTGTTCGTGGGAACCGTCGTGCCAGCACTGTTCCAATGGATTTGTGGTAGCCGCCGGTTAGTCGAGGACTACTCGATCGGCAGCCGAAATTCACCATGTGTCCTCGCACGCGCCTAACTATTAAGTTCGTTCGGAAAGGTGATGAACCTAGGACAGGACAGCACCAAGGACCCATGCATATGGTGTTGAGAACCCGGTCGGAGAGATGGATATGATGGGAAAGCGCTCGCTTCATTTTCTCCAACAATCCTTTTTTGCTGCGTGCGTATACACGTTTGCCGAAAGGCAGGGGCACTTCCCGGTCGGCGTATGTACGTGTTTGGCGAACATATATGCCTGGTCGCGGTCGTCATACTGCTGATTCGGGCTGCCTTGTTGATGGCCTCCAGATACTCCGGTGGATACGTCAGTTGGGAGCAATGAAGCGTCGATGTTCCGGCAGAAAGGTATGCTGTTAGGCTTTGCCTTGTTCGATCCGACGATCAGTTAGCAGCTTCCTTTGTCGAACAAAACATGCTATAAAATTAAAAGAAAAGTCCACTTTACTCTCCAGAACAATTCATTTTGTCTAAATTACATCTCAAATAAAATCTTTGCTCATTTTACTCCCTCAAACAATTTAAGTTGGCTCTCCCTTATGTAATTTCTCTTTTTTGTTTCTCTTTGTACGATATGAATTTTAAGCTCAAATTTTGCATGATGATAGATGATACCATTATCTATAGGAGAAAGTCCAAATTACTCCCCTCAAGTATATCCAAAGTTTGGGTAACTCCACAAACTATTGTTTGGTTCAGTTTACCCACCAATACAGTTTATTTAGTTCAATTCATCTCTTAATTGAACTTATTTTTTTTTCTCCATGCACAAGTGGAGTATTAAGTTAACATTTTATGAGGTGGTAGTTAGTATCACATTGCATGTCCAAAATTATATTTTTGAATTTTTTAATTATTTTTCATACATATCTGTATTACCATATCAATATACTAGTAAATTTCATTCTCTATCAAAATAATGACAAAAAATTTTATGATACATTTTTCTAACATGTGTTACAATGTGTTCTAGCACCCTATAAAATTTTACTTTAAGACTCTACTTACATATGAAGAAACGAAAAAGATAAATTATGTTAGGGGGTAAAATGAACCAAATTGCACTATCTTAAGGTTAAACTAAACCAATAAATAGTTCATTGGCTATCTAGACTTTAGCTATACTTTGAGGGAGTAAAATAGACTTTATCATTTTCTATATAAAAGAAAATATTTTACTTTTTTCTTAAATATTTTGTATACTATTTTAGAACTATATAATTAAGATGATATTTGATGCTATTTAACTATAAAAAATATGTAAAAAATATATATTATATTTTAAACGTAAGGTTCAATGAAAATTATCGTCGTGAAAGATTTGAGCACTAAATCTCAGATTGCACAAAGAGAAATTGCATAAAGGAGTAAATTGTACCAACTTAAATTGTTTGAGGAAGTAAAGTGAGTCAAGATTTTGTTTGGGATGTAATTTGGACAAAGTGAATTGTTCAGGGGAGTGTATTATATATTTGATCAAAGTTTGACTCCTTAAGAAGCGAGAATAATACTTATTTTGGAGTATGTAATTGTATCTTAGTTTTGCTTCTTAATACTTAATTATATATTTTGGTAGAGAAAAGGGCCTGCCTTCTTTGCCACAAAATGTGCGCAACACTCCTCTCCATGTGTACACAACTGACAAGATTAAACCCGAAAGTTCACCAGATAGAAGATGTGGACGCATGGAAAGTCATGGGCGATGCGTGTGGTGAGGGAGTGAGTCATGACACATAGGGTGTGTTCGTTTTCTGAGTCTAAACTTTAGAGCTGTCACATCAAAAAGAATCTTACTATCTATGAGTATTAAATAAAGTTTAATTATAAAATAAATTACAGGCCATAGACTAATTTACGAGACGAATCTAATGAGGTTAATTAAGTCATGATTAGAAGACGGTTACTGTAGCATCACTTTAGCAAAACATAAATTAATTAAGCTCATTAGATTCATCTCAAAAATTAGCACCAATCTGTCAATAGGGTTTTGTTATTAAATTGATCGAAATATTTATAAATAGTAAGATTCTCTTTGATATGACAGATGCTTAAATTTTAGAGGGCAGGAAACGAACAGGGCCTTAATCACGGAACCAAATGATGGGGATGCATACGGCTGATCATTGAAGTGACAAAAAGCCGAAACAAAAGCAGGCGCCATTGCCTGCATATACGCATGCGTCAACAAGGGTCAGGACAAAGGTAGGCGCACGGTATCGATGCCCACGATCACGACGAGCAGCTACCTATCGGATGGATCACTCTAGCTAGCGCTCTGCCGCCATTTCTTTCAGACGTTGCAGTAGCACAGATTCTGAGCAAAAGGGACGGGGAGCATTACCTCCGTGGCGTGCTCTCGATCCTGTTCTGTGCGATGCTATGTGTCGCATGGTTGAGCAACCTTTTTATTTCCTGCTTCCTGCCTGTACAGGAATGGCATTGGTTTAAGTTTAACTAGAGATAGAGGCACACTCATCATACGTAATTATAAGCTTGATTCAAAAAGTAATCTTGTAATAGTACGAATTTATGAATGCATTTGTTCAGAAAACTACGTATCTGGAATTACAATGAAAGTTGTAGCAATTTTTCTGTTAATAGCTTAAGTTATACTCCCTCCGTTCTTAAATTGTTGACGCCATTGACTTTTTTCATTAGCTTTGATTGATTGTCTTATTTAAAAAAATTTAAAAATTACCAAATATTTTATTATGATTCGTTTTTATCACTAAAGGAGGTTGAAACACGACTTATCGTATTACATATTTGGAAAAATATTTTAAATAAGACGAACGGTCAAACGTAATGAAAAAAGTAATGGCGTCAACAATTTAAAAACGGATGGAGTATATAATAACCTATATAGTGTATAGAGAGGGGGAACTAGCTGTTGAGAATTTTCCTAGTTACATGCATTTCTACACATTTTGACATTCAATGATAAAGTGGCATGATTAATTTATTGTGTGATCTGTTTCTTAGTGGGTCAGGATTTGTTATCAGTTGATATGTGTATTGTATATGCAAGATTTTAGATTTTGCATTCATTCATTGTGTAATTCTTTACATACTTACTAGTAGAAAATTAAAATAAGCGATATAGTGCAGAATATGATGCCTTTGTCTGAAGCATGGGGTTGAAATAATTCAATGCATTCACCTCAAGTAATGAGTACACTTTACATTTTTTATTTTTACCACTTAAATGTTGGCATCATTTGTAATCTATAAACCTGGCATCATCATGTGGACTTGCTTCAATGCTGGGTGATTACATGGTCATAACGCAATTCATTAATTGTATTGATCAAATGCCATTATTTATAGTTATTTTAACAATGACTTATTTATGAAAACGTGACCCATAAAACATGTGGTTCAGTAACACAACTAAAATATCTCGGTTTCTCTAAACAGGGAATGGCACAAACCTGCCTTTTTTTAATCTACTCTTTTTCTTGGACCTTGTTGTCATAATTCAGTGGTTTCAATCTTGCTTCATTTCTAAACCTTATTCCAAAAACACGTGCAATAACTATACTATTTTTTATTTTAACCATCAAACACGCGTGCACAATGTGACATATTCAAACATGTTTATGACAACAAGCGTACCTTACACAATTTATTGAATTACTGTTAAAACAGTAGAATCATATTATTAAAAAATTCAGTTATATATTTAATATTTTCATATTCATTCATTGACTATATCAAATCTGAGGTGTAAACTGGTTTTCGAAATTTAAAAGGTGTCTCTTTTTTTAAGACGAACAAGAACTGTCATTTACTCATTTAGCAGCCGCAAATCCATGTTCGGCCAAAACTGACTGAAAGGTTGTTTCTTCTTGTTCTCACTAGGCCCAGCCTATTTGGTTAGGGAATTAAGTCTCCTTAGCCCAAAATGGGCCTCTAGTTTGTGGCATGCCGCGTTCCGGTTCCGGTGCAAAGAAATGGACCCAGTGTCAACCTCATTCACCAGGGATTGCCATTGCTCAAAAAAAAAAAAAAAACCAAGGATTGCCGGGAGATGAGGCCGCACTTTGGGCTCTCTGTTTGCAATATAACATCATATAGACTATAGAGTACCTAATTAACATCAATCACCCAGCAGCACAGAAACGCCTCGTCAAACAATCGCATGATTTTAAGAGACAGTAAGTAGTCAATATGTTGCGACCACCGCTGAACCAGAGGTCATCAGCGGAATAAAAGCATCCACAGGTGCGGCCGACAGGCAAAGTGGCCAGCGTCATGCCGGGCACGAGTTATTGTTCCCTTTTTTTCTCTCCAGGAAAAAAATGCTAGGAATGCATGAATTATTGCTCACAGACGTGCGAATATTTTCAGAGCAAGCACAACTGCACATGGAAAACCAGAGTGATACATGTGCGGCTGGCATTTTTCCTCACAGAACCAGCCTACTAAAGTCAACAGAAAAAGAAGAAAAGGAATACCATAGAGGCTTGTGATACGAGATGATGAGGATTGCTTCTGCAATCATCAATTCAAAAAAAAAATGGCATGCTATATGTTAGAGCATACGATGGCTACCAAAATGGTAAGTACGTTATGCTGAATGAAACGCAGCTAGCTCAAGAATAAACAGAACGCACCGAAACCAATCCTTAGCCAAAATTGGAACCCATCCAGTATAGAACAGTCAGGAAGCAGGGTAGTTCCAGAGGACAGAGCTCAATGCCAAGAAGCACGAAAGCGATATATAAACTCATTCATTTCTTGTGTTTAGAACAAGTACTGGCTGTGCTTGTACAGTGCCACTTCAAATTCAAACCAACCAATGACTTGCTGCTGTCTTTTTCAGAAGATATTACATTAGCTTAGGTTAGGGAGCGCATAGCATTGGCTCATACGGACGTAAAAGAGTAGTACATAAAAGTGACAGGATTCAGATCAATGAGTCTCACAATAACGTGCCAATAATAAGCCAATAACAAGGGTAAAAATTGCTCAGAAAAAGGCAAAGAGAGCTATGTTTAATCAGAGCACAGATTGTTCAAGGATAGAAATGACGATGTACTGGATGGAGGGAAAAGCAATCATCCTAATCCACAACAAAATGTAAACAACGAAATGAGCTTCTCTTATAAGGGAAGAGATATACCCAAACCATTGATTGGCTAGTGAATTGCATTCTGAACCAATTGACCAGTGAAAAGCATTTATAAGTGAACCGCAGCAAGCCAGAAGCATCATGCATGACCAATTGACCACGAGAGACAAATCAGATCACACGCAGTTACACAAATATAAACAGAGGAATTCGATACAATTCCACACTTCACGATTAATCAGTAGCATCGTATACGCCCACGATTATTGGGCTGAACTGAACCGCCCGCAAGACACTTACTTGTACAGACTGGTGGTCTCACACCACCATCACTATGTAATAATCCCCAAACACAGCAACAGAGGAAACAGAGAGAGAGCAATCGATCACTGCGTACCGATCCGATGGAGGAACCCGGCAGCAATCAGATCTTGTCGATGTCCTCGTCCTCGAACTGCACGTAGTCGTCCTGCGCGCCGGCGTCCTCCTCGTCGACGACGCCCTCGTTGAGCCTGACGGTGTCGGGGATCTCGCCGTAGGCCTTGAGCAGGCGCGCCTCGTCGTTCATGTACTTGAGGATGACGTCGGCCTTGTCGTCCTGGTAGTCGCGGAGGCCGACGAGGACGATGTCCCCGGCGGCGATCCACACTTTCTTGTGCATCTTCCCGCGGATGTGGCAGAGGCGGCGGGTGCCGTCCACGCACAGGGCCTCGCACCGCCCGTTGCCCAGCATCCGCGTCACCTGCGCGTACTCCTGCCCGTCCTCCTTGAACACCAGCTCGCGCTTCTCGTCGTCCGCCTCGTTCTTGCCGCGCTTCCGGTTCTTGCCTCCCTTCCCCTTGTTCTTCGGCATCCTGCTCTCTCTCCTCTGCGCCTCCCACGAATTGCACGAACCCTAGCGCGGCTTGATCTTGATCGAGGAGGGGTGGGGAATTTTGGTTGCGTCTGGTTTGCGCGCTGCTCTGCTGCTGGTTTGACGGGGCAGGCAGTTTTTTTTTTAAAAAAGATTTTCGTTTTGAGCGACGGAGAGAGCCGTCCGATCCGGTGATGGACGGCACCGATGGGTCGTCGGGCACCGACGCGGGGGCTGGTGGGCCCTCTCTGGTGGGGTCTTTGTTTTCCTTTCGGCTCGAGAACTGGATGCGCCAGAGGCCAAGTGGCTGGCTGACCTGGATCCGATCAGGTCTCTAGAGCGTACTCGACGTGTCGTTCCTCCTTTGCGAAGTGAGTGGCAGCGTGGAATCCAGCACGTCTCCCCGAGTGTGATGCCAAGGTGTCGTCACATCCCGAACTTAACATATTGTTTGTGAGAAAATTCTTGCGAATTTCTAACAGGCAATAACCAAAGATAAGATCAAACAAGTGTAATACGTATTTCAAACACAGGTGAGTGGCAGCGTGGAATCCGGATCTCTCAGTGGATGCCAAATTTTTGGCACATCCCAAACCCAAAGGCTAGCATTTCGTATTTGACGGCGCTGTGACAATAACCAAAAGGGGAGGACCAACAAGTGTAATTTTCAGGTGACGAAATCATATTTCATACTTTTTGGCTCTCCTATTACGTACATGGCACAAGCATTCAAGTTTAAATTTTAATGTAAGTTGTTGCTTGAGTAATGAAGTTATGCCTGGTGAGAGTAATGAAGGGGTTCAACTCCCTCTTTCATAGAAATACACTAGGAGTTTCAGTTCAATTAGCTCTAGGTGGGCGGGTGGGAGGTGAAAGAAAAAGAAGCAGTTTCAAATAAAGTTTAAAAGTATTTTTCTCCAAATCCGTAACTCTATTTTTGAATATCTTTAAATCACATGCTATTTACAATTAATTCTATAAAATGAGATTCGACGTGAATTATTTTTGAATTTTTTAGGAATTCGAAATTCATCAACATTGTCAATATGCTATATCAACATTATGGTTGTACTATGTCAACAGCTTTAGATATTCTGTATCAATATTTCTATGTAAATGTTGATATCATTTTCCCAACATGTCGATATAGATTTAAGAAAATATTGACATATTTTTTGACACATAAAATTCACATAAATAAAGCCCTCGACTCTTGAATCATTTGAGCATCGTAAATAATGCAAGAGTCTTTTTCAAGAGACTATGCTTTATTATTTTTCATAAAATCTCATACCTCTCGGCAATTTCTGCCAAGAACACATTTTCAAATCGGTCATATCGGTCGCAACTTCATATCTCCTAGAGATTCACACCAGGTTACCATAATGAACCGTCTAAATCGGTTCGAACTCATATTCCGCTTAGTGAAATTTCATTAAGAATTAAAATTTTTGGTTGATCAAACCTGATTCCCAATTAACTTATATTCAACTCAAGTTTCTTAAGCCTATAATCAGTCGAATGATTAATATTGGGCCTCAGCCATTCAAATTCACATTACTCAGCTTAGGCAAGACCTAAACATCTTCATTCTAACCATATCATACCCCCCAAACAATCAAGTTTGACACTTAATATATCATTGTGGCTGAGTATTCCATACCACGGACCCCTTACCATTTGTAAAATAGCCCTTGTGACCCCTTATCATTTGTAAAATAGCCCTTGTGATTATGCAAATCACGTAAACCGTCCCTCTATAACTAATTAGGTATAGCCCCCGACTCTTGTATCCTTTGAGCATCGCAAATAATGCAAGAGTTCTTTCCAAGAGACTATGCTTATTTTCATGACTTTCCAATAAAAGTCGCATACCTCTCAACAATTTCCGCCAAGAACACATTCTCATACCGGTCATACCAAGTAAAAATTTCATACTTCTTGGACATCCGCACGAAGTTAGCATAACAAGCAATCTAAACCAGATCTGAACTAATATCCAGACTTAGCGAAATTTCACTAAGAACCAAAATCTCGATTGATCGATCAGTTTCCATAATAACTTATATTCAACTCGAGTTTGTCAAGCCTATAATCAATCGAATGATTAACACCCAGGACCTAAGGCCTATAATCACATTATTTAGTTAGGCAAGACCCTAACGTCTTCGATCTAACCGGTCTACCATGCAATTTCCCCAAACAAATCCAGTTTGGTGTTGACGGTCCTTATGGTCCAATTTTACCGTCAACATGTTGCATCTTTTTGAATCAAACACCATCACCAAGAATAGACATAGGGATTATTTCTAACAAATTCCACTAGTCTTGGTGAAATTATGAATGCAGGTGCAATTCATATGAAAACGAGGGAAAACATGCACGAAACATGGACTTTGCAATCGACGGATTTTCCCGGACTAAAGAATATAGTCCAAAAGCCCAAAACCACAAAACAGAGCCTCAACATCAAACCAAGCAAGTGGATTGGGCCGAGTACACGACCGGGGAAAGGCACCGAGAGAAGAATCAAGCCCGGGGAGTCCGGGCCGGTTCGGCCGAACCACCCTAGTGGGTTCGGCCGAGCCGACGAGTGGGCCCCCCGGCCCATCTTTCTCCGGCGGTTTGTCACCGACGTACGGAGGTCGGTTCCACCTGCAATTAATGCCACCGACGTCCGGAACCGCCTCCAAGTTGCCGACCTTCCAAGGCTATAAATAAAGGGCTACACCCCCTCTCTCAACACACCACCAACATCAAGATACAAGACAAAACTCTCATCCTTAGGCCAAGGGCCTCTTGTATTTTAGTAGAATAGGAGAGAGGGCAAGGAAGAGGAAGGAGTGTTCCTCCCTTTTGCAAAGTGGAGTAGTATTTCCTTTTCTTTTACCTTGGCGTGTAAACACTCTTTTTGGTGATTTATACGTGGTGATCTACTTATCTATCGTGACATATCTTTGTGTTAGACGTAATTCTTGTTATACTTGTTTACGGGATCATCGCTTCGCAAGAAGTACTCTAGCTTTCGAACTCGGTTCTAGGCCGAGGCTAGAGTAGTGGTCAATAGCATAGACGTGGTGTCTAGGCTGGAGATCGCCTTTGTTTGCTTGTGTGCCCCACGGTTTGTAGAGGTAGGTGGCAGGAAGTGACAGCCCTGTCATCCAAAGGAACCCTCCACGTTCGGGTACATAGTAGAGCTTTCGTAGACCGGAGTGGCTTGGCGGACCAAGCCTAAGACGGTGCCGAAGTAAACAAGTCTAGCTTGCGTTCGTCTACCTTTAAAGGATAAATAGATAAGAGTCACCCTCTCGACCCTATTTTGCTACGTTGTCTTGGTTGTCCTTGGGTAAACTAACCTTGTTGCAGAAATACTCGTTCCCTGCGGATATAAATACGATACCTTGGAATACTCCGGGTGAAGTGCTACAACGGTATTCCGTGCGCTTGCGGATTCATTCGTGACGTAAGAAATACCAACAAGCATTTACGGCGCCGTTGCCGGAGAACGGTTGTTATCTTTGTAACGAATCAGGTTTGCCCTCGTAATCTATCTTACTTACCGTTCTGTTTTTATTTTTTTCCTTACATTCAAAATTTCACAAAAACATATCATGGAGTCACACCCAACCATCCAATCTTTCTCCACTCCACGGGGTGAACTCTTAGAGCCACCATCATCATCACAACCTATTTCTTCACCTGGCTATGAGTTCTCCCCGATTACATTTCGATGATTAGAGGTTTATCCTTTTCGGGTTTTAAACATGAAAATCCTTATGAACACTTGCGAGAGTTTGAACATTTGTGTTCATGCCGATTGATCCATGGCATGACACAAGAAACATTGAAGTGGAAGTTGTTTCCCTTCTCTCTCAATGAGAAGGCGAAGCAATGGTACACTTACACCGCTAAGAGAGTGAACGGTGATTGGAAAGAATTGCGAGACAAATTTTGTCTAGCATTCTTCCCCGTATCTCGTATCACTTCTCTACGAGCGGAAATAATAGGCTTTCGACAAGAAGAAAAGGAAACCTTAAGTGCGTCATGGATTCGGTTCTGTTCTCTAACGGACTCCGGACCAGAATTATTGCTCCCCGAACCCGTTTTATTACAACACTTTTATTCGGGATTGAGCAACGATACCGCACTTTATCTTGACACGGCCGCGGGTGGATCTTTTCTCATAAGACCATAGCGGAAGCACACGAACTTTTGGATCGAATTGTGGAAAACACACCTTTTTCCGCTGACTTACTCGTAGAGCGGAGTCGGAAGATGAGGAACTCGTTGTGCAAGAGACACAACACTTGGTGCCCATGATGGAGCACCTAGCACTCGAGTCCTCATCTAACACAAGAACAATGATAGAGGAAGATGAACCTCTTGATTTCCCATTTGAGTTCAAGGAAGAAATTTTTGAAGATGTTGGAAACACCTTGAACTACTCCTATCAAAAGAAACCAGCACTCCCTGCACCAACCCCGAACCTATTGAAAAATCTCTTCTCTTAAAAACTGTTCGGAAGTTGACAGCAATTATGAACGATGAATGGTTGATGGAAAACGAACTTTCTTCGGAAGTTCTTCGACTTGATCATCCTAGATCAACCATTCGTGGCTCAATTCGGGGAGTAATGGTAGATGTTCTCTATAATCCTCTAGTAGGTGCCAACATCATGTCCGAATCTTTTGCTTCAACTTTATTTGGAAACGAGACATGGGCACCTTCGACAAACTCCTTAAAGCCCCACCGGGGCAATTTTTGAGAGTTTGGGGATCATTAGAGATGTTTGCATTAAGCGTAATGAAGCGAGAGGTTTCCTTGGACTTTCACGTTTTCGGAATCCTGGATTTCGATGTTTTGGTCGGTCATCCCATAGAAAAGCTTTTCTTAGGGATATCACCTTCGAGGAACCTTAGACTTCACCCTCGGCAAGAAAACTTTTTCTCTTCCTATCATTCATGCACAAAACTCTTTTGCCGAGGAGCCGCTTGTGGAAGAAGAATGCATGGAGGAGGTTATGGCAATTTTTCCTCATGAAAACCCCGAATCATCCTTGGATGAAGATGCTCTTGATTTCATTTTAGAAGAGGATGATTCGGCGGAAACTTTTGAGCTGCCCGAAACTTTTACACCTACGCCACCTCCCGTAGAGCTCAAAACTCTTCCACCGAGGCTTGCGCTACGTTTTCTTCACGGAAATCCCGAAACCCCTGTCATCATAAGTGACAAGCTTTCGGAGGAGGAAGCCGCAAAACTCTTAGCCGTGCTAGAAAAACATCACTCCGTTTTTGGGTACTCGCTTGGAGACCTCAAGGGAATCAGCCCTGCTCTTTGCACCCATCGCATTCCCATAGAGCCCGATAGTACACCATCTAGGGAACCTCAAAGGAGGTTGAACAATGCGATGCGGGAGGTCGTTAAAAAGGAGGTCTTAAAACTTTTACATGCTGGCATTATCTATCCTGTTCCACACAGCGAGTGGGTGAGTCCGGTGCAGGTTGTACCCAAGAAAGGAGGAATGACGGTCGTCCATAATGACAAAAATGAGTTGATCCCTCAACGCACCAGTCACGGGATGGAGGATGTGCATAGATTACCGAAAACTTAACAAGGCTACAAAGAAGGATCATTTTCCGCTGCCCTTCATCGATGAGATGTTGGAGCAGCTGGCAAATAATTCTTTCTTTTGTTTCCTTGATGGGTATTCGAGGATATCATCAAATCCCCATCCATCCCGACGATCAAAGTAAAACCACTTTCACATGCCCCTATGGAACTTACGCCTATCGACGAATGTCTTTTGGGCTTTGCAATGCACCTGCTTCTTTTCAACGTTGCATGATGTCTATCTTTTACGACATGATCGAAGAGATTATGGAAGTATTCATGGATGATTTCTCTGTTTATGGAAAAACCTTCGATCATTGTTTAGAAAATTTAGACAAAGTCTTGCAACGTTGTCAAGGAAATGATTTAGTGCTCAATTGGGAGAAATGCCATTTCGTGGTTAGAGAAGGCATAGTTACGGGGCATTTGATTTACGAAAGGGGGATAGAGGTGGACAAAGCTAAATTAGAAGTTATAGAAAAGCTTCCACCTCCCGTGAATGTTAGGGGCATTCGCAGCTTTGCAGGACATGCGGGGTTCTATCGTCGGTTTATCAAAGATTTCTCTCAAATTGCTAGACCCCTTACAAATCTGCTTGCGAAGGATGCACCCTTTGAGTTTCTTGATGAATGCATGACTGCTTTCACTACCCTTAAGAATGCACTCATCTCGGCGCCAATTATCCAACCCCCGATTGGACGCTGCCTTTTGAGATAATGTGTGATGCTAGTGATTTTGCTTGTGGGGGCTGTTCTTGGCCAAACTAGAGATAAAAAGCATCATGCAATCTCCTATGCAAACAAAACCTTGACTGGAGCTCGGTTAAATTACACTACCACTGAAAAAGAGCTCCTTGCTGTTGTTTTTGCTTTTGATAAGTTTAGATCCTACTTGACTGGAGCAAAAGTCATTGTTTACACCGATCATGCTGCTTTAAAGTTTTTGCTCAATAAGAAGGATGCTAAACCTCGTTTGATACGATGGGTTCTTCTACTCCAAGAGTTTGATGTAGAAATCCGTGATAAGAAAGGAGTAGAAAATTCCGTGGCAGATCATTTGTCGCGTATACAATTCACTAACCTGCAGGAATTACCCATCAATGATTTCCTACGCGATGACATGCTGCTCCTAGTGAGGGACTCACATCCATGGTACGCCGACATTGTGAACTTCATGGCAACGGAGTACGTACCACCTGGAAAGAGCAAGAAACGACTCATCTATGAGAGTCGCCGTCACTTATGGGAAGAGCCCTTCCTTTACCGTGTACTGCGCCGATGGATTGCTAAGGCGATGTGTGCCCATACCCGAGAGCACACGAATCATTGAGAAGTGCCATGCATCGCCATACGGGGGACACTACGGCGTGTTTCGTACACGGGCCAAGATATGGCAAAGTGGCTTCTTTTGGCCAGCCATGTACGAAGACACAAAGGAATTTGTCGAGCGATGCCCGGAATGTCAAAAAGTTGGAGGCATCACGGCAAGAGATGCAATGCCCCTCAACTACAATTTACAAGTCGAGCTCTTCGACGTATGGGGCATTGACTTCATGGGACCGTTCACCAAGTCACATGACTGCGAATACATCTTGGTGGCGGTAGACTACGTGTCTAAGTGGGTGGAAGCAATGCCTTGCGGGGCCGCAAATGCCAAGCATGCTCGCCGGATGTTCCACGAAATTATCTTCCCAAGGTTTGGAACACCGAAGCTAGTGATAAGCGACGGAGGGTCTCACTTCATTGATAAGACCTTCCGAAGCTTCCTAAGAGAACTTGGATCAAGGCATAATATCGCTACTCCATACCACCCTCAAACCGGTGGGCAGGCCGAGACCTCAAACAAGCAAATCAAGCGGATCCTGCAAAAGACCGTAACAGAAATGGGGAAGGGATGGAAGGACAAGCTACCCGATGCACTATGGGCATACCGTACAGCATACAAGACACCCATAGGCATGTCCCCATACCAGCTCGTGTACGGGAAAACATGTCATTTACCCGTCGAGATGGAACACCGAGCGTATTGGGCCATCCGGAAATGGAACATGGACTTTAATGGTGCCGGACGCAAAAGAAAAATGGAGATAGCTGAGTTAGAAGAATGGAGAGACAAAGCTTACCACAACTCAGCTATATACAAAGAAAGGACAAAAAGGTGGCACGACAAAAAGATAAAGATAAAGGTATTTAAGGTTGGAGATAAGGTCTTGCTATTCAATTCACGGGTGAAACTCTTCGGGCATGGAAAATTAAGAAGTAAATGGGACGGACCATACACGGTTATTGACACCTCGTCACATGGAGCAATCACACTTCAAGACGACGAAGGTAAAATATTTAAGGTAAATGGTCAGCGCCTTAAAATTTATTTCGAGCCCGATAAAGATAAAGAATTTGATGTCATGCACTTGATTAATTTAAATTTTCTCTCATGATAGCTCTTTCTTATCTATATCCCGTAGTAGCTCTTTCCCTGAAATAATTTTAGCAAGCATTTCCCGCGTTCATCATTTCCCGCGAGCATATTTTTATCATTTTTTCAATTCCTCAAGATTGTAATGCGCCTGCTCTTTTAAATTTTTAATCATATTAGTGCTCCCTGGTCTTCCCTTACCGGTAGAGCAAGTTTTGTTTCGAAATATCTTTGTCTATTTTGAAGAAAACGAGGCAAAAAGGCAAGTGTGGGGGGACATCGCGGAAAGCAAAGACAAACACACGCGTAGCGCGCGGAAACATCACGAGGAAAACAACACAAACACAACCTGCGAAACAGAGCACCGGTGGGGCCCGAGCCGGTTCGGCCGAACCCACGAGGGTGGTTCGGCCGAACCCTGGTGGGTCCCACTCAGCCCCTGCTTCCTCGTGGCACTTGAGTTTGTTTCCCACACTTCCTTTTCGCCTACTTTATTTGTCAAGTTCATTACGAGACGCGAAAAACAATTACTAAAACTTGACCAACTAAAACTTGGGAAGATTTCTTTTGAATACCTTTTCCCAAGTCTCTCCCTAATGCTCTCATGATGATCTTGCACACTTTTTATTACTCGCTTCATCACCACTTGCCTGTGAACAAATAATCAAATCCATAGGACCCATGTTTTTCTAGATTATTGGCAAGTGTGATATGGCTCGACGAAATGATCTTATGCTTAGCTTACCGAGTCCTTGGGAATTTTATTTCACAAAACAAAAATACCATGGCTTCATGCTCCTCTCTTGATACAAAAATTCCTACCAATGCCATATGATGATCATACCTTGCAAAACTTACATACATATGCTGCTTGTGATTGCAATGAGCTTTACCAAAATTGAGTGACCCTAGAGAGAAACTTGTCATGCTCTCTTGATCAAGATCACGTACACTCCACAAAAAAAAAAAAAAAAAAAAAAAAAAAAAGGGCTAAACTCCTACACTGGGAGCTAGCACCCCACCAAAATAAAGACACTCCTCGTTTGCACCTCTTTTTTTCTCTCTCTCTCAATCACGCATAAACGAGACATGGCTATGTAAAAAAAAAAAAAAAAAAAAAAAAAAAGCTCACACGAGATGAGCAATGAAAAGAAAGCTCACAAAGATGAGCAATGAAAAAGAGAGAAGAAAAGAGATGCTCAAGCATAGAGCAAGAAAAGAAAAGAAAGAAAATAAAAAGATAGCCATGTCTCGAAAATGCAAAATAAAGAGAGGTCAATTGCAATAGGAGTTGTCACTTTTTCATATCCATACACACACGCACTTCTTGATCAAGGTTACATGACTTGGCTTCTCCATGGATCCTTTCTTTTGGCTTAGCAATATTTGTGATACAAGTATGCCTCTCTCATTCCCTACCGAGCTCCACATACAAGCCTAAGAAGTAGGAAAAAGAGAGGCAACACAATGCCTTGGTGAGGAAAACACTTTTTGAGCGATTCAAGAGAATCGAAGAGGAGCGGGAGTCATGTTGTTTATTTTCAAAACTTTCAAAAACCCAAGGTGCTTAGTGAGCAAAAGTATAGTGACTTGAGTCATGAGCTGTTCCACTTATCAATCATCCAAGAATGCATGTTAGCCACCGTCATGTTCACAAGTAAAACGGTGTGGCTTGTAATAACATGTGTGCAGGTCTCTAAGGGGAGAGATCTCTCAACTTACGCTCCCACCTTTACTCGAGGACGAGCAAAGAGCTAAGTGTGGGGGTCTTGTTGACGGTCCTTATGGTCCAATTTTACCGTCAACATGTTGCATCTTTTTGAATCAAACACCATCACCAAGAATAGACATAGGGATTATTTCTAACAAATTCCACTAGTCTTGGTGAAATTATGAATGCGGGTGCAATTCATATGAAAACGAGGGAAAACATGCACGAAACATGGACTTTGCAATCGACGGATTTTCCCCGGACTAAAGAATATAGTCCAAAAGCCCAAAACCACAAAACAGAGCCTCAACATCAAACCAAGCAAGTGGATTGGGCCGAGTACACAGCCAGGGAAAGGCACCGAGAGAAGAATCAAGCCCGGGGAGTCCGAGGCCGGTTCGGCCGAACCACCCTAGTGGGTTCGGCGAGCCGACAGGTGGGCCCCCTGGCCCATCTTTCTCCGGCGGTTTGTCACCGACGTCCGGAGGTCGGTTCCACCTGCAATTAATGCCACCGACGTCCGGAACCGCCTCCAAGTTGCCGACCTTCCAAGGCTATAAATAAAGGGCTACACCCCCTCTCTCAACACACCACCAACATCAAGATACAAGACAAAACTCTCATCCTTAGGCCAAGGGCCTCTTGTATTTTAGTAGAATAGGAGAGAGGGCAAGGAAGAGGAAGGAGTGTTCCTCCCTTTTGCAAAGTGGAGTAGTATTTCCTTTTCTTTTACCTTGGCGTGTAAACACTCTTTTTGGTGATTTATACGTGGTGATCTACTTATCTATCGTGACATATCTTTGTGTAGACGTAATTCTTGTTATACTTGTTTACGGGATCATCGCTTCGCAAGAAGTACTCTAGCTTTCGAACTCGGTTCTAGGCCGAGGCTAGAGTAGTGGTCAATAGCATAGACGTGGTGTCTAGGCTGGAGATCGCCTTTGTTTGCTGTGTGCCCCACGGTTTGTAGAGGTAGGTGGCAGGAAGTGACAGCCCTGTCATCCAAAGGAACCCTCCACGTTCGGGTACATAGTAGAGCTTTCGTAGACCGGAGTGGCTTGGCGGACCAAGCCTAAGACGGTGCCCGAAGTAAACAAGTCTAGCTTGCGTTCGTCTACCTTTAAAGGATAAATAGATAAGAGTCACCCTCTCGACCCTATTTTGCTACGTTGTCTTGGTTGTCCTTGGGTAAACTAACCTTGTTGCAGAAATACTCTGTTCCCTAGCGGATATAAATACGATACCTTGGAATACTCCGGGTGAAGTGCTACAACGGTATTCCGTGCGCTTGCGGATTCATTCGTGACGTAAGAAATACCAACATTTGGTATTCCCAATATCATCGCGATCGAGTACTTAATATCACATACCACTCGGACGTTTACAAAAGAGCTCCCGTGAATATCCAAATCGCGTGGATTTCTCCTCTATAACCAAAAAGGCTTCAAAAACGTAACTTGGATCAAACAGTATCACCGATCGGAGAAGAAGAAGATCTGGACTTCAATGTATGATCCGAGTTCAGAGGCGACGGTGGACGATCAGCTTGTCAACACCGTAAAGGCAAAAACACCAAGCACATCCGCGTCATCGGTCCTAGCGCTTAGAGTTGTATTTGTAAACAAAACATTGATAAAGTATTCTGTATGTACAAATAAATACTCTAGTACTTATATTACTGCAATTTTAACATTATTTCACAATTTCTGATCAATGTGTCAAATCATAATTTAAAGTATAACAATATCAAATTCTATCAAATGTACTTCAATTTGATAGAATTCTATATTTATGTACTTCAAATTATGATTTAATACATTAATAAGATATATATACATCTAATTTGACATGTGTAATAATATAATCAGAGTTTTCATATTTATATTGAACCATAATTAATAATTAAACTAAGGGGGCACATGCCCCTATGCTCATAAAAATCTCTATCAAACTATGTGTAACTCCTACTACAGGAGGACAACTCCATGGGTGAGACGCGTTGGCCCTCATGGATCACCAACGCCATGGGTGAGACGCAACATTATCTAAATGTTCATTGATCCAACATGTGCTTGTGGATGTTACCAACAATACAAACTGTACATGTAACATGATCCATGAACCATGATAGCTTCAAAACCAATGGTCATGCCACCAAATCTTCGGGGACTTTTTGCCTCTCCTTTATTATTTGATACAAGCATTCAATCTCAATTTAATATGTTCTAACTCCAGTCGTAAAAAGTTGGTGGGAGCAACTCGATTTCACGACTGGAAACTCAATTACATCATTGAGAGAAAAATATGATAGCTGATTGATATAGAAACTCAATGACATTATCGAGAAACAATGTATAAGTAGTTTAATTTATGTTCTAGCTCCAATGGTGATACAAGCATTCAAGCTCAACTTTTCTTTTGAATGGCAATACGAGGAGATCATCCCACCAGCTGGATTTTCATTAAAAACGCGTCGTCGGTAGCTTGGCCAAGCTTTTTATTTCATACACCAAAGGTGAAAAAGGTTTTACATGGGGGAGAGGAGGTATAGCAGGTATCATTCAAGCTCAATTTTTATGTTCCGAGGGAAAGGCCTGTGATTTTCTAAAGCTAGAGCATATTTGTTGATATAGAAACTACAATTTACCTCATCGATAAAAAATGTATAAATAATCTATCGATGACAACAACAACTCATATCAGTATTGGAAAATTTGCTATTGGCTAATCTGAACACGAGTTGTAGCTTAAGTAGATACTGATGTTGTGTAATAGTGCAATTTGACTATAAAAGTACCCTAGATCTTTCCTAGGTTGATCTTGAGCTCTAGAGGGCTTCTAGTAAGCATCATAAAACAAAATTTTCTTTTCTTACATCAGATCAAAATTTACCTTTTCTTCATCAATTATTGTTACCAATATTGTCGTGTGTCTTGATTAGCGATGCCATGTGGCCCGGCTAATCACACCTCCTAAACCGTTATTACGAGCGTGGGCCCGAGATTTAGAGGGCGGAGGACGAGGCCTGCTAATGGGCCAAGATAGGCCAAGTACGAAGCGGCGCCCGACCCCACGACAGAGAGATAGGTTCCGCCTCGCTTGACCCCCGCCGGATGGGTCGAGATGTTCCGCCCGCCCAACCCTCGGAACGGGTCGAGGATGTCAACACTTTAGATATTCTATATCAGTATGTAAATGTTGATATCATTTTCCCAAAATGTTGATATAGATTTAAGAAAATATTGACATATTTTTTGACACATAAAATTGACATAAATAAAGCCCTCGACTCTTGTATCATTTGAGCATCGTAAATAATGCAAGAGTCTTTTTCAAGAGACTATGCTTTATTATTTTTATAAAATCTCATACCTCTCGGCAATTTTTGCCAAGAACACATTTCCAGATCAGTCATATCGATCGCAACTTCATATCTCCTAGAGATTCACACCAGGTTACCATAATAGACCGTCTAAATCAGTCCGAACTCATATCCCGCTTAGTGAAATTTCACTAAGAATCAAAATTTCTGGTTGATCAAACCAGATTCCCAATGAACTTATATTCAACTCAAGTTTCTTAAGCCTATAATCAGTCAAGTGATTAACATTGGGCCTAAGGCATTCAAATTCACATTACTCGGTTAGGCAAGACCTAAACGTCTTCAATCTAACCATATCATACCCCCAAATAATCAAGTTTGACACTTAATATATCATTGTGGATGAGTATTCCATACCACGGACCCCTTACCATTTGTAAAATAGCGCTTGTGATTATGCAAATCACGTGAATTGTCCCTCTCGTAACTAATTAGGTATAGCCCCCGACTCTTGTATCCCTTGAGCATCGTAAATAATGCAAGTCTTTTCCAAGAGACTATGCTTATTTTCATGACTTTCCAATAAAAGTCGCATAACTCTCAGCAATTTCCGCCAAGAACGCATTCTCATTCCGGTCATACCGGTCAAAATTTCATACTTCTTGAACATCCTCACCAAGTTAGCATAACAGACAATCTAAATCAATCGAACTAATATCCAGCTTAGCGAAATTTCACTAAGAACCAAAATCCCGATTTATCGGATCAGTTTCCATAATAACTTATATTCAACTCGACTTTTTCTAGCCTATAATCAGTCGAATGATTAACTCTCAGGACCTAAGGCCTATTATCACATTATTTAGCTAGGCAAGACCCTAACGTCTTCGATCTAACCGGTCTACCATGCAATTTCCCCAAACAAATCCAGTTTGGTATTCCCAATATCATCGCGATCGAGCACTCAATATCACATACCACTCAGACATTTACAAAAGAGCTCCCGTGATTATCCAAATCACATGGATTTCTCCTCTAGAACCAAAAAGGCTTCGAAACTTAACTTGGACCAAACAAGTATCACCGATCGGAGAAGAAGAACATCTAAGGCGACGGTGGACGATCAACTTGTCAACACCGCAAAAGGCAAAAACACCAGCACATCTAGCGGCACTAGTCCTAGCGCTTAGAGTTGTATCTGTAAACAAAACATTGATAAAGATTATGTCTATACAAAACAAATACTCTAGTACTTATATTACTGCAATTTTAACGTTATTTCACAATTTCCGATCAATGTCTCAAATCATAATTTAAAGTATAACAATATCAAATTCTATCAAATGTACTTCAATTTGATAGAATTTTATATTTATGTACTTCAAATTATGATTTAATACGTTAATAAGATATATATATATATATACATCTAATTTGACATGTGTGATAATATAATCGGAGATTTGATATTTATATGCCCCTATGCTCATAAAAATCTCTATCAAACTATGTGTAATTCCTACTACAGGAGGACAACTCCATGGGTGAGACGCGTTGGCCCTCATGGATCACCAACGCCATGGGTGAGACGCAACATTCTCTAAATGTTCATTGATCCAACATATGCTTTTGGATGTTACCAACAATACAAACTGTACGTGTAACATGGTCCATGAACCATGATAGCTTCAAAACCAATGGTAATGCCACCAAAACTTCAGGGACTTTTTGCCTCTCCTTTATTATTTGATACAAGCATTCAATCTCAATTTAATATGTTCTAACTCCAGTCGTAAAAAGTTGGTGGGAGCAACTCAATTTCACCACTGGAAACTCAATTACATCATTGAGAGAAAAATATGTTAGTTGATTGATATAGAAACTCAATGACATTATCGAGAAACAATGTATAAGTAGTTTAATTTATGTTCTAGCTCCAATGGCGATACAAGCATTCAAGCTCAACTTTTCTTTTGAATGGCAATACGAGGAGATCATCCCACCAGCTGGATTTTCATTAAAAACGCGTCGTCCGTAGCTTGGCCACGCTTTTTATTTCATACTTCAGAGGTGAAAAAGGTTTTACATGGGGGAGTGGAGGTATACCAGGTATCATTCCAGCTCAATTTTTATGTTCTGAGGGAAAGGCCTGTGGGTTTCTAAAGCTAGAGCATATTTGTTGATATAGAAACTACAATTTACCTCATCGATAAAAAATGTATAAATAATCTATTGATGACAACAACAACTCATATCAGTATTGGAAAATTTGCTATTGGCTAATCTGAACACGAGTTGTAGCTTAAGTAGATACTGATGTTGTGTAATAGTGCAATTTGACTATAAAAGTACCCTAGATCTTTCCTAGGTTGATCTTGAGCTCTAGAGGGCTTCTAGTAAGCATCATAAAACAAAATTTTCTTTTCTTACATCAGATCAAAATTTACCTTTTCTTCATCAATTATTGTTACCAATATTGTCGGCTGTCTTGATTAGCGATGTCACGTGGCCCGGCTAATCACACCTTCCAAACCGTTATTACGAACGTGGGCCCAAGATTTAGAGGGTCGAGGACGAGGCCTGCTAATGGGCCAAGATAGGCCAAGTACGAAGCGGCGCCCGACCCCACGATAGAGAGATAGGTTCCGCCTCACTTGACCCCCGTCGGATGGGTCGAGATGTTCCGGCCCGCCCAACCCTCGGAACGGGTCGAGGATGTCGAGTGTCGGAGCGGTCCTGGGATGAGATCGTTCTCGATCCCGCATTTAAGTCGTGGCGGCTGGTAAAAACGAGTGCACGGTCCCAGGCCACGGTGCCTCGCCTCGCCTCATTACTCCGTCGCCTGCCATAAAGTGGAGACAACGTTCGAACGGGGCCATGCCTAGCCGGGTCAGAAAATATGGCGACCGGACATGGCGTGATGGCGCCTCGACCGATGAGATCATATAGGAGGATCCAAAATCTGTCTCATTTATGGGAAGATCCAATCCAAGGACGTGGCGCCAACCACTACCCGACAAAAAAGGCGGGGAGATCGACGAAGGTTGATCGTTCTCCTGCCACACCGTCCCACATTCTCCGCCTCGATCGACCATCGAGGCGGAGGTCGGGCAAGGCATAATATCCGCTATCGATCGCTTATGAGGTATGTGTATAGAAGCACTTTGGGGTCCCAAAGAACGAAATAGCAAACTGCTTATGGGGGTATAAACACCTATAAACAGTTTGCAATTTTGTACTAGCATAGGCACTTTGGGCAAAGCAACCAAACATAGTTTATACTCCTTTTGTCCAAGAATGTAAGGATTTGTTGACTTTATGATTTCTCATTTGACCATTTGTCTTATTCAAAACATTTATGTAAATACAAAAATAAAGTAGACGTACTTCAAACATATCTAAAAATAAAGTAAATTCTAACAAAATAAACAAAATTAAATTTTTTTTGAATAAGACGAGTGGTTACATTTCCGGACGAAGGGAGTAGTGCTTATGAGTGATTGCTTTGACATCTAAGCATAAACAGTTTTCGTCGGTTGATTGCTTATGATACAACAAGTCAACCTACCCGTGCATTTGCGTGGCTTTTCTCTTGATATTTAATTATAAAGGTTAAATAATATGTCAAATTATGAAAATTTTATATTTGCTTTGACTACTTATTTTATAATTTTTTTTTGCATGTATTGCTATCTAATAATATATTTACATAAACTACTGTTCAGATGTGTGTGAGAGTCTACCAAGACATTCTCTTTTATTGTCTAAAAAAGATATGAATTATCTTTTCTCTTGTAATTTTAGGATTTAGGAAGAGAGAGGGGGTAATGGTTGGTAATTTTATAAAAAATATGGGAGGGTATTTTAGTTGGATTGTTTTAATGGTAGTGCTGGGTAATTTTTTTAAATAAGTTTATTTTGGTCTAATATTTTTGTAATGGCAACGGTGGGTAATTTTTTTCTGATTAATGTGGGAATTTCTAGGCCTTGAGAGGGAACCAACTCCATAAGCAATGCCAAACATACCATGAGTGCTAACTTCCCAATCCTGTCCATATGGCATGTTTGCTGCCCACTAGTGAAATTGAAGAACTGCTTGCTGCACTCTTAGTCTGTATCGTCTTGGTAAAATAGAGACAGCTAATATTGGTAGTTTGAATTAGATTTCTTCACTAGAAAGATAGCGTGACATTTGCCGCACACCATATGACCCTCTTTACAGTACTCTAAATATATCTTTGAGTGGAATTGTTTGATTTAGTTAGAAATATATGTTAGGGTGAGAAACACGTATGAAAGATAACTAATAAATGATTTTAAAAAGAAGACAACTAATAAATAGCATCTCTAATATTCCATGCTCATTTATAAAATTGTATACTATTAAGAGACAAAGAAGAAGAAATATAGCAATTAATAAACTCAGATGTCAATACAATGGTCTATTAGGGGAGCAGGTTATTTGCAAAAAACTTCCATGCGCATTATTCGAGTACATAAATCCTGCAGAATATGAAAGGGTGAGGAGAGTTTTGATGTAGATGTAGATCGAGTCACCAAATTCGGGTACAAAATGTCAAAAAGAGTATATTCCATAAAACCTTGTGCTTGCATGACATATGCATACCTATCGATTCAATCAACAAAATTATCGAATATTGTGGACAAGCAAGTTATATCTTTATATGATGGTTAGATCAACCTGTAGTATTCATATTATTCTGATAGGAGTAGGGTTTTGAGAAATAATGTGACTATAAAACATGGGGTTATGTGAGACGAGCCAATATGCTTGGGGTTTTGTGACTTAAGGACAATAAAATATGGGTTTTCATGAAATTTACTCTATTAAAAATTATATATACCTGATATAATTCAAGGTAAAATGTAATTATTTTGTAATTGGAGAAATAGTGCCATTTTCATCAAGTGACTTAATATTGTCCTATATATATCTGCACTCTATCGCAGGCCAAATCAAATATTAAACCGGGGATCAGCAAGGAAGTGGGGCGCAACTTTCTCACAAATACAATTAGTGCAGTAGAGGTTCTTACGTCACAAGCAAAATCAGACTGGTTGAACTTGGATCTCAACAGCCCAAGTAAACCACAACACAACTTTAATTTGCATGAATAAAACACATCAGTAGCAACGATAGATGAGCTTGTCTTACAGAATTGCAATCCAAGCAGCCAGCAGGACCACAATAATAAAACACAAAGGAATTCCAAGAGCACACCCAGATTGCACACCTGATCACGCTCTCCTTATCAATCACATGGAAACCTCGGCAGCGAGCAATACGAGCATCTGAAAAAACTAATTTCCCCACACGGCCAAACGCTAGGCCATATAACGTGCGCAGGCACTGGTCAACTGAACCGTAAGTCTGACTCAACAAACGCTCACCGACCTTAACTCAAAGTGTCAGACAGTCACCCAACTCCCTACTCAACAAAAAAGACTAATGAAATAGCTAAATGGACTCAGCCATATAGGAAATGGACTCAGGCAGGTGCTAATTATTGAATGTTGCACGATTTCGTCACAAGCAATTCCATTGCATCGTCTCTTGAGTCTTCATGATATAAGCAACATCTTGTTGTGATACATTTTTTTACTTAAATATGTCCTGACAAAAACATTCTTATTTTCTCCATGCCATGCATATGAAGAGAAAGCATCAAACTGTGAATAGGTATTTTACGTGTCATATTAGAAGAATTTTCTGCAACAATGTTTCCAGGAGTCATACGCCCATCAGATAATTAGCGGATGACGAGGTCATCTATTCTTTCCATATTGCTCCTATTCGTATCTCGCCCAAATTGAAGCACGGGTGATGGCGAACTCGAGATGGCGGAGAAGGAGGTGGAGCTTCTTACAAGGAGGTTTATTCCTCCAAAAGCATGTGTGGGAAGCACAAATGTCCTGATAATTTTCTGCATCAACCAAGCTCCTTTAAATCAGTTAGGCAATTGCACATACCATGAGAGCCTAGTCACTCTGGCTAATCGGAGTCACCTCAAGGTTAGATGGCTTAGTGTCCAGATTGTTTGATGTTATTTTCATCATTTGATTCACCGCCTTGCTGATTACCTTGGTGCCCAGCATATTTGTGAATATATGAGTTGGGAATTTCGTCGAACATGTTGCAAGCAGAAACCGTCAGCAGAACATTAACAAAGAGTTCACGTACGAAGCTATGATGGAGCATATTGATGAGATGGCAGGTGATGACTTACGTAGTCCCATATCCTTATGGGCTTTCCTCGTTCTATTGGACATCAATCACCATAGATGTGAGCTCGTCGGATGCCAACTATTCATACAAGCGGGGGAGGTGGGCTTGCTGGCAGCACAAGGCAACGGCCATGGAGGGCGGCGCACGAGGCAGCGGCTGGTACAGGCAAGCTGGCCTAAGGTTGCTCCGTGGGCTGCCTTCTCCATTGCAACGAGTGGGGATGGCTAGAGCTGCTGTTAATCCGGACAATATCGATATGACGAATGAGGGGAAGACTCGAGAGGAACCCGAACAGATACGTCAGCGTGAGCTTACCCCCTTCGAATCGGACGGTGGAAATTAACACAAAGTGCAGTTGAATGGCTACAACGTTAATTGCTGACGTGGACTGACACCCGCTTGAGAAATCGCATCGATTTAGATAGTAAAAGAAAAGACGAGAAAACATAGACAATCTAACCTGATGGACCTATCAAAGAATGAGCCTAGGCTCTCAATTTGCAGAAAAAAATCTGTTATATCACACGTCACATCACAAGTGTCATGTGTCTAGAAAAAGAAGTTTTTCCTATTATTCAATCGACTGAAAAAACTGTCATATCAAACATCACATCACAAGTGTCATGTGTCTAAAAAAAGAAAGTTTTTCCTATTATTCAATCGTCTGAAAAAACTATCATATCAAACATCACATCACAAGTGTCATGTGTCTAAAAAAGAAAGTTTTTCCTATTATTCAATCGACGGAACGGATGGAAGTGTGTAATTGACACGTGTCATGCCACGATAGGAAGGTGTGGGGGTGCGTGATGTGGAGCCGAGCGGTGATAGGAGGATGCTCGACACGTGTGATGCCGTGATAGGAGGGCGTGGGGGCGTGTGACGCGGAGGCGAGCGGTGATAGGAGGGCGTGGGGGCGCGTGACATGGAGGCGAGCGGTGATAGGAGGGCGTGGGGCGCGTGACGCGGAGCCGAGCGGGGATAGGAGGGCATGGGGGCGCGTGACATAGAGGCGAGCGGTGATAGGAGGGCGTGGGGGCGCTTGACGAGGAGCCAAGCGGTGATAGGAGGGTGCTCGACACGTGTCATGCCGCGATAGGAGGGCGAGGGGGCGTGTGACGCGGAGCCCGGCGGTGATAGGGGGCGCTCGACACGTGTCATGCCGCGATAGGAGGGCGCGATGGTGCGTGACGTGGAGGCGAGCGGTCATCGAAGGGCGCGGGGTGCGTGAGGCGGAGCCGAGCGGTGATAGGAGGGCACTTGACACGTGTCATGCCGCGATAGGAGGGCGAGGGGGCGCGTGACGCAGAGGCTAGCGGTGATAGGAGGGTGTGAAGCCGCGTGACACGGAGCCGAGCTGTGATAGGAGGGCGCGAGGGTGCGTGACGTGGAGCCGAGCGGTGATAGGAGGGTGCTCGTCACGTGTCATGCCCCGATAGGAGGGCGCAGGGCGTGTGACGCGGAGCCGAGCGGTGCTAGGATGGCGCGGGGCGCGTGACGCGAAACCGAGCGGTGATCGTTGGGCGCTCGACACATGTCATGCCGTGATAGGAGGGCACAGGGGTGCGTGACGCGGAACCGAGAGGTGATAGGAGGGCGCCGGGCGCGTGACTTGGAGCCGAGCGGGTGCCCGGAGCGGGTGCAGGTTGTGGCTAACGGGTCTAAAAATTTTGGTGTGATTTGTAGTTAAAAAAAGTAATAAGGTTAGGTGCCTTTGTATAGAAAAAATTATATTTCCTCATTTGTTTGAACTATTTTCTCCTAGTGGATCTGAAAAGGTAGGAAATGCGAAATTCAAAACCCGTTGTCGCCGCCACAAGTGTCATGTGACGGACTGACCGGAATTCCCCATTCCTCATTTGCAGCATTGCCGCCGCCGCAGCAGTATACGGAGGCCGATTTGTCGCGGCCGGCGCTCTCGGGCGCAGCGCGACGATCCATGGAGGAAACCGCGAAAAGGGACGGCCGTCGGAGGGCGACCACTCCCCCATCGCCATCCTCCCGGAGGAGCTCCTCGCGTGGGAGATCTTTATGCGCCTGCCGGCAAAGGACCTCCTAAACTGCATCTTTGTGTGCAAATCCTGGCGCGAGCTCACCTCCGTCGACGACTTCCTCCTCGTGCACCACCAGCGGCAGCCGTCGCTCCCGCTGCTTTGCGTCCACGGCGAGACCTGTTGGAACCGCGTGGACAGTGTCGACGCCGCCATGGACGCCTTCGACCTCCGGCAGCGCCCACCGTGCGCCAGCCCGTGCTCCGCTTCAACGACTACAGCCACCGCCGCCGGTTCACGGTCCACGCCTCCTGCGACGGCCTGATCTTGCTCTCCCTCTCCAACGGGCGCTTCTTCCTCCGTAACCCGGTCACGCGCCGGTGGATCTCGCTACGGAAGCTCAACGGCGTCAATGTTGCGGGTATGTACCTTCACGCCGCCTGCGGGGAGTACCGCGTCCTGTACTCGGACGGGGGCAAGGTCATGGATGGATCCGGATGCTGTCTACCGTGTTCTCGGCATCGGCTCTGCTGCGGAGCCAAGGTGCATTGGCCAGCCGGCAGACACGTCGTCGGCCAAGTGGTTTGTTGAGCGTGGCCTCGATGGACCTTCTCTTTTTCGATGACTGTCCGGTTGTCTTCCTGCACGATCGCCTGCACTGGGTCCAGCGTCGGGAGAAGGACAAGGAAGTCATTGTGGTTTTTGATACCGTGCGTGAGTCCTTCCGGCTCATGCGCTATCCTACTCAATTCCATAGTCACCCGCATCCACAACTGCTTGAGATCGGTGGCACTCTTGCCATCGGTTGCTCTAGCAAGTCTACTATCAAGCTATGCATGCTGGAGGACTACAACACTAACGTCCGGTCGCTCAAGTACAACATTGAATTCCCTGTGGCAGACATGGGTGGCATGCCGGAGAACCGAAGTTTCAGTGGGATGATCGTCTCCGAGAACGGAGACACGCCGATCCATTGCCATAGTTCGTTTGAGCTGTTTCATGTCGATAGCAAGGGCAAGTTGCTGCAGAGGTTCCACCGGCCTGGTATGTTGCCAAGGGCTACTGGATTTCGGTTCAAAGCAAGCCTTATCGGGCATGCTTTCTTCGGGAAGCCGAAAGTGGCCGTACGTCGAGAGAGAGCCCCGATTCTTTCGTGGGCTCTAAAAGGGTAGGTTGGTGCTTTATATCCCTTATTAGTCTATGCAGACTTTTTTCCCCGAGTTTTAATTTAGCAAAACCATGAACCGAGTATCGTGCTTGTTTATCAATCTGTGACTTTGTGTATTGTTTGTTGAAACCAACTTTTATCATTGTGTAATGGTAGTAGAACTTCTATCCATGAGGTGTCCGTGATTCTATTTTCTTCTTTGTTCCCCTGTGGCTTAATTGTTTTATTCTGCATATGGCCCAGCAATGCTATCATTGTGCTATGTTATGTTGAAATGAATTAACCACGTGGCAAAAAACGCGCATAGTACATTGTTTTGATGGGGAGGGGATCATCTATCCATGAGGTATCATTATCATCTATGATTCGTTTTCTTCTTTGTTTCCTGTGGCTTGTTTTCTCCTGCATGTGGCTCAACAATGCTATCATTGTGCTCTACTCGATTGAAATGAATCAACCAGATGGCAGAAAACGCGCATAGTACATTGTTTTGGTGGGGAGGGGATGTCTATGTATCATCGTGCATTACTTTAGGTGGGTGCTTTGTATGCTAATGTCAATCATTATCCGCAAAGTTCACACTATTAGTGTCAAATCCATGGCTAGTTCTTCCCACTAGATCACTAACATGTAATAGTATTTCCTATGCACTGTTTTATAAAAATATTTCCCATGCATTATATAATGAGCGTAGTTTCTTTTCTTAAAACTCGTAATGGAACATACTTAGAACACAGTCGACCCCGGGCCATTTTCTTTGGGCCTTGGCTCAATTGTCAGCCCAACCAAGTCACGTAGTTGCGTTCTTTCATGGGCTCTAAAAGGGTAGGTGTGCTTAACTGCTTATCCCTTTGTCTAGGCAAACTTTTTTTCCTAGTTTTAGCAAAACCATTTAATATGTGACTTTGTGTATCTTCTGTTGAAACCAACTTTTGTGGTTATCTAATGGTAGTAGAACTTATATCCATGACGTATCTATGATTATTTTCTTCTTTGTTCCCATGTGACATGTTTTCTCTTGCATATGGCCCAGTAATACTATCGCTGTGCTCTGCTCTGTTGAAATGAATTAACTAGGTGACAAAAAACACGTATAGTACATTGTTTTTTGTGGGGAGGAGATGTATATGTATGATCGTGCATTACTTTAGGCGGGTGTTGTGTATATTAATACCTACAAAGTTCACATTGTTGGTGCAAAAAGTCATGGCTAGTTCTTCCAACTAGATTGCTAACATGTAATAGTATTTCCTATGCGCAGTTTGATAAAAACATTTCCCATGCATTACACAATGAGCATAGTATTCTTTTGAATCTAACAATGGAACATAGTCGGAACACGATCGGGTCCGGGTCATTTTCTTTGCGGCTTGGCTCAATTGTCGGCCCAACCAAGTCACATAGTTGCATTCTTTCATGGGCTCTAAAAGGGTAGGTGTGCTTAACTGCTTATCCCTTTGTCCATGCAGACTTTTTCCCAGTTTGAGCAAAACCACGAACTGAGTATCGTGTTTATTAATCAATCTGTGACTTTGTGTATCGTCTATTGAAACCAACTTTTGCCATTGTCTAATGGTAGTAGAATTTCTATCCATGAGGCATCATCTCGTGATTCTTTTCTTCTTTGTTCTCCTGTATCTTGTTTTCTCCTGCATATAGCTCGGAAATGCTATCATAGTGCTCTGCTCTCGTTGAAATGAATTAACTAGGTGGCAAGAAACGTGTGTAGTACATTGTTTTGGTGGGAGGGGATGTCTAGGTATCATCGTGCATTGCTTTGGGTGGGTGATGTGTATGTTAATATCATTACCGCTAAAGTTCACACTATTGGTGTCAAAAGTCATGTATGGCTAGTTCTTCCAACTAGATCACTATCATGTAATAGTATTTCCTATGTACTGTTTGACAAAAATATTTACCATGCATTACACAATAAAGCTTAGTATTTTTTTAATCTTACAGCATAGTTGGGAGAGAAGGTAAGCGTTCAATTAAGTCAGACCTGGGCCATTTTTTGGGGGCTTGGGTCAATTGTCGGCCCAACCAAGTCACGCAGTCGTGTTCTTTGACGACCCAGTACAAGTGACCTTGGTCGTCGGCTCGTCAAGTCGTCACCGTCGTCCACTCGTCCTGCTCCGGAGTGGACCCCACCGGCTTCCGGTACGGCGACTTGCACTAGTTTTAAAGCGAGGGACTAGGGCGTGTGGATTAGGACGGCCGGCCTGTCGCTGTCGCCGCCATGCATGCCCGCATCGGTCACACGCTCCGGCCGGCCGGGCCCCACCACCTGCTTAATGCTGAATTAGATTTCTTCACCAGAAAAGTAGCAAGACTAATAATGAATTCAACCTCTTTTTTCACAGAAAAATAAAAAAAAGTTTAATTCTACATGAAAAATGCATGGTTAAGGAGTTTTTCTTTCAATCCAAAGGAGGCGAAATTGAAAGTACCATGCTTGTCCTGCACCAAGCTACAGTACTACGAATCAAGGAAAAGGGCGGGTTGCCTTTTTAGATAATGGGTTTTATCCCGACCTTGGCCTCACAAGAGGTTACAACCACTTATTACAAGAAAGGGCAGCACTTCCGTCTGCCTAATCACTCAACAGAGAGTGCAAAAAACAAAGGAAAAGGAGAACCCAACAACATTTAGGTAAATTACAAAGTAATTCTATTACTAAATCTCCAGCCAAAATGGGCAAAAATCTGCATAACCGTCGTCTCTAAAGCACGGCATGCATCTTTCATCCTGTTGGTGTCCTCCTCACGCTTTTGTAATTGCGCCCAATGTCTCACCCAATGAGTGATCCAGTATGACACCTGCATATAAGTTTTAATTGGAGTGTTGTCAAAAATAATTTCATTTCTTGTATTCCAAAGAGCCCAACAAATAGCAGCTGCTCCTACTAGAATTTGATATTGTGACTTATGATCGAAAGCAAATAACCAATCTGAGAATGCATTGCCAAGATTAGTTGGGATTGGAATACCGAAAGTGATTTGTACCGCTCTCCAAATAAACCTAGCATAATGACAATCAACAAAAAGATGTTGGATTGTTTCGTCATGTGTACAAAACACACATTTTTGCAAACCTTTCCAATTACGTCTTGCTAGATTATCTTTGGTTAGTATCACCCCTTTTGTAATGTACCACAAGAAAATCTTAATCTTTAAGGGTAGCTTTAATTTCCACAGAACTTTATTTTGTCTCACATTGCCATCGCATATCATAGCATTATACATTGAATGCACTGAGAAAATACCATTTTGGTGCAAACTCCATCGAAAAGAATCAAACCCATCTCTCAATCTAACATGTGCTATTCGAGCCACAAGATGGTGCCAAGCCAGTAAATTAAAGTCTACTAAACCCCGTCTAAAAGACACATTTAGAGGAATAGTGCTAAAAACTGAGGCAACAGTTGCTTGTTTTCTTCTAGCTATGTTGTATAGTGAGGGATATTGTTGTTTCAAACTAAAGCACCCCAACCATTTATCCTCCCAGAACCTAGTGTTCTGTCCATTATTTATAAGGAAAATTCCAAAGTTGAAAAAATTCTCCTTGACTTTCATCAATCCAGACCAAAAGTGTGAGTCACCCGCTTTTTGTACTACCTGTCCAATTGTGTGGTTTTTAAGATATTTTTTCCTAAGCAAATTCTGCCATAGGCCATCCTCATTTATTAATTTGAACAACCATTTACTGAGCAAGCATTGGTTCTGCACATCAATATTCAGCACACCTAAGCCTCCTTGGTCCTTTGGTTGGCAAATGATGTCCCACTTTGTCAATCTATATTTTCTCTTGTGGTTATCAGCTTGCCAAAAAAACCTAGACCTATAATACTCTAATTTCTCAAGTACTCCGCGAGGAACTTCGAAAAAGAGAGCATAAACATCGCTAAGCTTGTCAGGACCGAGTTAATAAGCACAAGGCGGCCACCTACTGATAAGTGTTTGCCTTTCCAGCTACTCAGTTTTTTCTCAAACCTTTCTTCTATTATTTTCCAATCTTTGTTACCTAATTTCCTAAAGTGCATTGGGATACCTAGGTACTTAAATGGGTAAGTTCCAGATTGACACCCAAATAAATTAGAGTAAAACTCTTCATGTTCCTTTGCATCCCCAAAACAATATATCTCGCTTTTATGAAAATTTATCTTCCATCCTGACAAGCGTTCAAACGCACACAAAAGGAGCTTAAGATTACTTGCTTTATCCTGATCATGATCCAAAAATATAATTGTGTTGTCAGCATATTGTAGTATTGACAACCCATCATCTATTAAGTGTGGTATTACTCCATTAATTTGTCCTGCTACTTTAGCTCTGTTTATTAGGATGGCCAACATGTCAACAACAACATTGAAAAGAATAGGAGATAGGGGATCCCGTTGACGTAAACCTTTTTTAGTTTGAAAATTTTCCCCAACCTGATCATTCACTTTAATTCCAACATGTCCTCCCTGAATAAAAGAGTCAATCCATTGGCACCACTTTGGAGAAAACCCTTTCATTTGTAGGACTTGTTTCACAAAGGGCCATTTGACTTTGTCATACGCTTTCTCAAAATCTATTTTAAAGATAACCCCGCTCTTTTTCTTCCTATGCAGTTCATGTATTGTTTCGTGTAGAACTATCACCCCGTCCATTATGTTCCTACCATGTAAGAAAGCCGTCTGTGTTGGGCTAATAACCTTGTGGGCGATAGAAGTTATTCTATTGGTAGCCACCTTTGTGAAGATTTTGAAACTAACATTAAGCAAATAAATAGGTCTATATTGCTGGATTTTGATAGCTTCTATACACTTAGGCAACAAAATAATTGTTCCAAAATTTAAGCTATACAATGGTAGACTCCCAGCATGGAAATCATGGAATAAGGCCATAAGGTCATTTTTCATTATGCCCCAGAAGACTTGATAGAATTCAATAGGGAAACCATCGGGTCCTGGGGCCTTATTATGTTCCATCTGGAATACTGCTTGTTTAACTTCCTCCTCTGAAAAAGGATTGGTAAGAAACTCATTTTCAATATTTGACACTTGGGGAATATCATCCTTTCTACTCGCATCCAGAAGGAAACTATTTTCCTCTGGTGGACCAAAAAGATGTTTATAATAGCTAGTAATGTGTTTCTTAATATTTTCGTCTCCTTGTATCAACCGGTCCCCTTCTTGTAGTTTGAATATTCTAGTCTTTCTATGCTTCCCATTGGCTATCAGCTGGAAATATTTTGTTTGAATCACCCTGCAGAAGGTCTTTAGTTTTAGCCCTTTGATACCACTTGATCTCTTCTTCCCTTAACATTTGTGCCAGTCTATGACTAAGGCAATGCTTGAGATCAACTTCTTGTGGATTTAGCAAAGTGTGTTCTGCCTTCTTGTCAAGTTGATTCAATTTATCAAGAATCTGTTTTTTTTTCTTTCTTATTCGATCCACTCACATTTTTTGCCCAACCCCTGAGATATTGACGTAATTTCCTAATCTTAAATTGCCATCTCTCTATTGATGTTAACCCTCTAGTCTCATTATTCCATACTTCATTAACCATATCAAAAAAATCATCTCTAAGTAGCCAACCTAATTCAAATTTAAATAAAGGTTGATTACGACTAGAAGAAGACTCCCTGTATTTAACAGCAAAGGTGTATGATCTGAAATGTCTCGACTAAGAGCCACCACAGTAGAAAGTGGAAATTTTTGTTCCCATTCAGTAGACAGTAAAATTCTATCCAATTTCTCATAAGTTGGGTTATCCCTTGCATTAGTCCATGTGTATTGTCTACCTGACATTTCAAGTTCCCTCAAATTAAGACCATCAATTACAGCATTAAACAAAAAAGGCCAACGTGCATCGTAGCTATCATTATTTTTTTCGTGAGGTTTCCTTAAAATGTTGAAATCACCACCAATAAGAATTGGAAGGTTTTCATGACTACACATATGAACTAGTTCAGTGAGGAACTGTTCTTTTATGTCTATTTGAGCAGGACCATAAACTACTACTAGCGCCCATTTGAAGCCATCTGTTTTATTGCATAAATGAAATTTCACATAAAAGTCACCCTCATTAATTAGACCAATGTCAAAAAAATTTAGGTCAATGCCTAGGATGATGCCCCCAGACCTCCCTTTAGGTTCTTTACAGTGCCATAAAAATCACGACCTGCACACAATTTTTTAAGGAACGGAGAAGTAAAGCTCTTCCTTCCCGTTTCAGAAATAGCAATAAAATTAAGACTATGCTCTTTAGTCAAATCCAACACAAATCAATGTTTCTTTGGGTCCCTAAACCCATCAGCATTCCAAAAGATACCTTTCATTGAGAACTGGTTTTAGTTCTAATTTCCTTCTTGTTATTACATCTATTTCCTTTATTTTTGGAGATTGGATATTGTTCGAGTAAGACAAAATTGTCAACCGAATCCATAACCTCATCCATAATGTTGCAACACAAATGGTTGAGTATGAATTTATCCAACTCTTCTTCTTCTGCCATTTCTTTCTCTTCCTTATCTAACACAATTGTTTTTTTGTCTAACACCTCACGCTCCTGTTTTCTCACTAAATCATCCTCTTTTAATTTTTCTATAGAACTATTAATAGTTGACTTATCCTTCCCCAACGAAATACCAACACAAACCAAGTTTGAAACTATTACATCATTATGTACCATTAAGAAAGAGTCAGTGTTGTTGTTATTACCTTCATTACGCAGCGCTTTGAGTTTCTCCGCTCTGGTTAGAGAATCGTCATCCACTGATTCCGCACGGCGCTTGCCTCGACGTGCAGCGGCTTGTTGCTGTGATGCTTCTGGGATAGCCGCCAGCTCCGCAACCATCGGTGCTGGACTCTCTCCCACTGACTCATCCTGCTCCAGTTTCCAAGCTTCATACTCCTTTTCCATGTTCTCATCCCAAACTGAAGTATCAGCCGATACCACCTTGTCTGTATTCATACCAAGCTTGGACCTTTCTTGCGTAGGATCTGTGTCCCTTGCATTTAGGTGAACAGGATCAGCTGCACCATCAGCAACCATGTCCATGTCTAGCACCTCAACAATGTTATTTGGCGGTGGTGTAAGAACTGAAATTTCTGCACCCATTTTTTCATCAGTGTCCCCAGTCTCCACAAGCTGTGCTGCCTCTGCCTCACTCTGCCTTCGAAGATTTGGTGTGTGCTCTGTCGAAACAACAGGCAGGAAGGGAGATGTCGTGGTTACATTTGCGAGAGGTATCCTCAGACTCTGTACCTCTGGCATCATGCCCTCTCCTGGAAAAGTGAGGTGGAACACAGGGCGCGAAATGAATTTTGACGCCTGCATTGCACCATTTACTGAGTCGGGTCCTCCTGCACGTTTATTTTCTTGCGCACTAGGATTAGTTGCTGCTCCAGGTGCTGCATCATTTGCATGTTTATCTTGCCGCTCATGTACCCCATCCCCCTCGTGACCATCATTGTCCATATCCATAGGAGCTGGATTAGCACCATCTAGATTTTCTTCAACTCGAAAGAACAACCGGTACAAATAATCTCCAACAACCACATCCACATATTGAGGAATAAGGTTTGGGTCCATCGCTAAAACCTGAAGACGACATAAGTCAAACTTTCTTGTGAACACCATGTCGACATGTTTTGTTACCCCCAAGATTGAACCGACTGCCCATATGACAAGGAATTCCCTTAGTTCAATTGGCAGTCCTGTGAATTGAATCCAAACTCGTGGTAGCACATACCTCACCTCATTCCCTACACCCCTTTCCTCAATTTGGAATTTTGCCCCTAGAACCTTGGACTGCACTACACCCCATTCCAACATCCTCTGCAATTCTTCTCTATTTGGGAAGATGGTTTTAAAAGAATTCTGCCCCAATTCTTCCACTTTCCAAGTCCAGTGCATCGGTATTAGCCTCACTAACTCTGCAACCACTTGAGGAATAGTAAGCACTCCTTCAGTGACCCGAATCAACGCAGACCTGGAATCCCGCCTTTGGATGTTGCCGCACTCATGAGGAATGTGAAAGAACCCAAGTCCCTCGACGGCATAGCCACAAGGGACCGCATTTGGTCTCACCGCCCTGTATGTAGGGCACCTAGCCTTCACATGGGACTTAACATTACATATCTCACAATATAATTCAGTCTTGCAGTCCTCCCTCTCGTGCCCCTTGGTCTAACACCGGTAACAATATGGTGGTTTACCATTGTTTTCTTTCGGCAACTTGGTCGATGGTTCTGCGACCTCATCATGTGTTGTTGCTTTAGTCATTGACTGGATTGGCAACAGTTTAGATGAACTAGTACCCATCTTTGCGTCAGTGGATTCCGTCATCAACTGCACTGATTTGTTTTGATCTAGTGCAAACAACGTCTGCATCCCCGGCCCGGCACTGATGCAAATGCTTGCTGCAACAAAGCCGCGGCATGAGCTGGAATCATCACAGTACCAGCAGCAGGTGGCGTGCTTCCTGTAACAGGTGCCCCAGGATTAGTCTCCAAAGCAGGTGGCGGTGGTGCTGGCCTGTTATCCTCAACAGCAGGTGTATTGTTTGGATTCCCACCGTCATAGGCATGAACACCTCTGCCCCGATGTCCACCAAAGGCATTCCCTCTTCCAGCAAAGTAGTTGTTGTTTCTTCCACGCCCATCATTATGGCGACCTCCTCCACCACCAATATATTGTCCCCTGCCACCGTAACCCGGCTGGAAACCCAGTCCATTGGCCCGAAAACTTCCGCGCCCGATCATTCCTCCCTGGCCGAGACCACGTCCGGAACCAGCGCCTCCGTAACTTCCGCCCCCTCGTTGTCCATTTGCTGCACCGCCCTCCATTGCGCGCCTCGCGACGTCGATGTACGAGAAGGCGGCGTGAGTTTTTATGTAACAGTGAGGAGCTCTAGGGTTTCCAGAAGATGTTCCCGTCCTAGCAAATAAGGCCACCAGACCCTTTGTGGGTTGGTACGGCATAGCTGGGCCGAGAGACATTTTCTTTTTCTGGCCCTGTTCGAGTCCACGAGGTGCGAATTCAGATGGGCGACTAATGGCCCCCGAACTACCTCTCAATTTCGAATTTGAATTCCTCTGATCTCGCTGTGATCCGAAAGAAACGGATCCTGACGACCTCTCCTTCTCCGATGCCGATGAACCTTGGTCGGAGTAAGAACGAGAAAGAGAACCACTGGGAACGTGATCAGAAACGCGTACCTTAGCCATTGCTAACGCATCTCCAAGCGTCCGCTTAGGTGAGATCCTTGGTGACGGCAGCGGTCCCTGCCAAGCCTTGGGCAAATTCTTGGTCTGTACCAGTTCCTTAATGATCAAGTCTGCTCTTGATCCCGGCTCCACCAAGGGCCTGTGTGTCGTTGGTGACACCTTAATTTCTTCCTCTGCTTGAACCAAGTCCGAAACGGAGTAGCCGGCCTTGGTCGCAACCTTGATGAATTCCTGCGAATCAACACTTATTACCTCATCGATTTCGCTGTCAGAATCCAAATCGGAGTCTGCGTCAGCGTCATAGTCGTCCCGCGCCCAGAATCGGTAGCCAAGTCGATCTTCAACCCCATGCACGATGGGGCCGGGGCGAGTAGAAAGGCTCAAGGCGACCTCGAGCTCTCTCGCCAGATGCTCTCTGGCTAGTATGCACTCCTTCTCCGGATTGGCACTTCCCTCCTCCGAAGATGGCAACTCCAGTCGAGTTGCCGGCGGGAGGGTCAGCCGTCGGACCCTCATCCTAGCTAGCACAATGTTTTGTTCTGGAGTCATCAAGAACATAACAAAAAAAACATGTCAACTGATAGCGAAGTAGAGAAGGCTGGTGATTGCCATGACATGACATGTGTGTTTTCCTCTAGAGTTAGCATAACGAGGTTAAAATTGGAACTACACTCGATTAAAAAGTCATGCAAACTATGCAACAATGAATTTTTTAAAAAAAATCCAAAGAACTTCTAGCCTAGTGGTTGGAGCATCTAACATGTATGGATTTGACTTTTCATGAGAGCGAACTAAATAGATCTTGAATAAAGAAAAGTTAGAAAAAAATAAGTTGAGGCTTATGTTCTATTGTATATTTCTAGAAACCATCTAATCGTACTATAGTTAATGTTTCTAATCTTACTAGGTAGGGGTGGCAATAAAGCTCATGACTTGCTAGCTTGGTCGACTCGGATTCGATTCGTTTCAATTTCAAATGTATTGAGCTAGTTTTTAGCTCATTATGTTAATGAGCCACGTGCTATTTAAAATTAAGAAACCACCCATGGACTATTGCCCAGCCCATTGCAATTCACATACTAACCTTAAGCTTGTATAAAAATTGTAATAAAAGAGCACCTATTAAATTTACTAATAAACAATACGGCGTGTACCTTTGATCTGTCACGCTTATGCGATCATTATTTCAGCATATTATTAGCTTCAAGTCCTGCCTCTCTGGTGAGCAAAGGTGTTGATTACGTGGGTTTCGATTAAATTGTATGTGTTGTTCAATTGTTTATTACTACATTTTCTTGTAATGGATGCCAGTTGAATGCGCTAGTGCATATTTCATTGCCCATGTGTATGTTTTACTTTATGATCTTTACATTAGATTTGTTAAATGAATAGATCCATGTGCACTAGCATCTGTTGTCTCAAAGTAGATTTGGTCCTTTTTGCAAGCTAGTGCCATGGAAGGTTCCAAATCTGAATTACTCCTTTATTTGGAGATAATGTAGTTTATGACGATGACAAAGATTTCAAGTTACTTGATTATTGGAAGGTGAATGCTCATAGGTTTCCTGTTTTGGTCAAGATGGCCAAGAGGCCAAGACATTCTTGGCTATTCCAGCTACCAGTGTATCATGACAATAAGCAGCATCTAGTAATAGAGGGAGAATTTTTTATGATTATGGTAGTTCTTTGCGTCCTCACATGGTCCAAGCATTAGTGTGTGCCTCTAGCTGTATATAAGAAGTTCTAAGTATGACTCAAAGTCTTTGATGTTTTTGGTTTGATCTTCTGCCGTTCTATTGTTTTTCAATATTCAATATATCGAACTTATTGTGCATTGTATAGGTGCTGTGGAATTTCCAAAATGTGACGGTGATTAATGGTTGGTGTTGCGTGAAGTTGAAGTTGGACGGAGCACTACTATTTTTTCTCTTGTATAGTTTATAATGAACACTTAGTTGTGTGAACATGTTTCTTTTTATAAGAACATATATTTGAGTTATATTGATCGATGGACACATGGATTAGTAATATTTGGTTTGAATCTTAATATATATTTGATGGTCTAAAATATGTGGTATTTTTGTGTGTACACAGGCCCGTCGATTGGCATGGGCAACGTGGGCGACCGCACAGGGCCCCAAAAATCAGGGGCCCCAAATCATGTGAAGATGCAGTTTCTAGTCAGCCACTCGCCTCTGCTATGGAGTCGTCGTGCTAGCCGCCACCGGTGGAGCTTTCCCTCACCCTTCGACGCATCCCATCTGCACAGTGTAGTGTCCAATCAGTTCTTCTGCTACCACATTCACCATAGATTAGAGGCTCCTGTACAAGAACGAACAGAGGTCAAGGAAGAAGATGAACCAACAGTTATTTGGGCTGTGCTATGTGGGCTAGTTGTTTGCTCGTGTGCTACTTTACTGTGTACTTTAGGGCCCCATGTAATGGTTCTCTTGTGAACACTTGCGCTGCTTCTTCAAGTTTGCAAGCTAGTGCATATGAATTGACTTTAGACCTTTAGTTTAGTCCATAAGCTATTTTACATAAAAATAATCTACGTTGTTTTAATTAATAATAATATGTAGCCTATTTGTTACCTAAAACAAATACAACTCTATTTCAGCTTTTTTAAAGTTCTGAGTATTTTTTGTTGCATTTGAGCATTTCAGTTGCATTTGTCAATTATTGTGTATGTATAGAGCATTAAAATTATACGTATAATTTATCCTATCAACTTTAATCCATAGGGCCCCATTTTACGTTTCGTCCTGGGGCCACAATTTCTCGGAGACGGCCCTGGTGTACATAAATTATTTTTCATACTTTTCTTTGTACACAACTACAAAAAGTATGTTTCTTATATAAAGTTTGATGAGCCATAATGAATAGCTCATGAGCATAATGAGTCGTGGTGAGGTACGTTAGGTTACACTATCGAGTTAGAACGAGCTGATTACAAACCGAGCAGGCTCAACAGCCGACCCTAGCTAGGTCCCATGTCGTGTCCCTGCTTGTTGTAGAAAACTTATATAATAATATCATAAAACTTCAAGTAAGAAAAACAATTGTATCAGAGCCAAAACCTGCATATTTTACTCTATATATTAGGCAGCCTCAAGAGTCATTTTCTCTTCTGTTTATAAAAGACCCATATCATCACAAAAACTTGAGTAAAAAAGCATACCGACATGAGCAGCATTAGACGTACATGCAGGAGCAGAATAAAGATGCTGCTATATACAGCAAAGTAGGTAGATACAAATACAGCTAGAATCAATAATATTAACCATATATATGTTAATAATAGAATGAACTTGTTGCCGTGGGGCAAACAAAACATTGTCGGTAGTAGGAGACGACGATGGAGCAAGCGAGCCCCTAAGAGTGGTTGTGTTGTTTCTTCTCCAGGACTAGAAAGACGTTGGTGAGGTCGTCCTTGTTGCGTGTGGCCTTGTTGCGGTAGTACGCCTCGAGCAGGAGGCGATACCTGCAGAAGAGGGCGTCCATGGCAGCCCAACCGAAGTGGTTGCGCATCATGGGCTCCACGACGGCCTGGATGGTGCTCGCCGTCTCGACGGCGAGCCTTTGGGGAAGAAGATCATCGTCCTCTTTTTCCCAGATGATGAGGTGGCGCCGGGTGGTCTCGAAGAGGTGCATGGTCTTGACGGCGAAGGAGCCTTCGTCCTCGATGGCACGGAGGAGGTCGTCGGGGCTGGGGCTGTAGTACGGCGCGTTGAACGCGTGGACCTGCTCCTCGTCGACGAGTCCGGCGGCGGCCATGTCCATGAGGGCGTCGGCGAGGAGGTCCCACAGGTAGCAGTCGTGGGAGGTGGGGCAGGCCGTCCTCCTGGCGACGAAGGTGGTGAGGACGAGGCCTCCGGGCCTCATCTCCGGCGAGCGGCAGCGGAGGAAGGTCGAGAAGTCGGTGTGGAACTGAGCGGCGTACGCGTCCAGCACCGCCGCCGGCGTCCCGTGCTCGCCGGAGGAGATGTAGATCCTTCCTCTGTTGAGAGAAAGAGGAGGTGGCCGGGATAGGAAGTGGAGGCTGGACGAGGAGACGACGTAGTCCAGGCTGGCCTCCGGGAAGATGCGGCCGTAGAAGGACCCCGGCCAGGCGGAGACGAGGCACCGGCCGGCGAGCGGCGACGTCGGCAGCAGCCGGAACACGGCGTTGAAGTCGTTGCCGGGGAGGTCGTTGAGGAACACGTGCAGCTCCACGGCACTGTTGCACCGCTGGCACTCTGCCAGCACGGCCTCGACGGCGTCCGTGACCATGAGCAGCGCGTTGGGCCCGGTTGCGCAGCCCAGGTCGGCGACGGCCATGGACGACGGCCGGCCCCTGGACCGGTACAGCGCCGCCGCCATGTCCTGCCTCACCTGCTTCGTCACCGACGCGATGGCCCGCTGGAAGCTCGAGTTGTTGGCGTAGCTCATCTCCCCTCCCGGCCACTGTTCATGCGCACAACAACCGACGCTGCTTCCGCCATGATCACCATCTTCTACTTCTTCCTTTTCTCTCTCTCTGTCTTAGCTGCCTTGGAGACTGATCAGCTGCCTGCTGGATAATTAGTACGCGGTGGAAGGCTGAATCATCGTCTCTTCATTTATAGGCAGAGGTTTGCTTACTGCCACACGGCCTGACGATGGCAACTTGCATGTGGCAATCAGCAATGAACGGTGGTCACATCGGTCAGTGTCTGCCTTATTGTCATGTTCTTGGTGACCACCTGCTTTTCCAACTAAGGTCTGCATCCATGTGATCATGTCCCTGACTCCTTGTATGATATATTTCCAAAATCTAAGCTTTTTTATTCTTAGTATTATTTTAAAAAAACTATAAAAATAAATAGGTCATATTTAAAGTATATTTAATAATAAAGTAAATTATAACAAATAATGCTATTTTTATAAAAAAAATTGAAATGGTATTTCCATAATGTTTTTGGGTAAGATGATGGTGAAATGTGAACTCGAAAGTTAACGAATGCTTATTATAGTATTCTCTCCGTTCCTATTTGTAAGCATTCCTAGGATCTCGAAGTAGAAATAGTCAAAATAGAAAAAGTCATATATACTCCTTATTTTACACTACCTCATAAATTCTTCACTCACACACCAACCCATCAATTTTTGTCATATTCCTAGAAATGATTACATTGTGAAACAAAATTTGAATTAGCTTATATAAAGGTAGAGTGAGTATCGTACAGGGAGTACTAGTTGCCCTACTAGTACTACTGCAACGTGGCAGTGGCAGCCCAGCAAGCTACTAGCACACGTGGAACATGCATGCGCATCACTTCCATCGATCGCCACACAGGTAGCTAGTGGATGACAATTGACAATCGCTAGCTCCGCGAAGAGCTTATTCCTTTTCAACTATATACTTGTCTTCAACAAGAACGAGTGGATCCAGCAAATTAAATCCTCCTGTTCCTCGTTGATGAATTCGAACACGAGGGAATTGGGGACGAACGCATGCGGCAGCATATGTTCATTTTCATCTATAAACGATGCCAGAGCCACGTACGTTTCCATTCGAACCATAGCTTGTCAACAGACCAGTTGAAATTAAGCATCAGTCCCCAAACACGTTCCATGCATGCAGACTTTTGCCGCTGCCCATGGTCTTCCATGCATATGCCTAGCACATCTCCGATGGCCTTGCCGCCTCCACCATCTTCATTTCACTCTGTCTTAGGTTGATTCTCCTTTATTCCTTAATTCAAGTTATTCAGATGTTGAGGTCGTAGTTCATTTTAATTTAGGTCATCGTGTTGTTGTCTGAAATGACATGAATAAAGGACTAGAAGGACTATCGATCCTGCTTAATTGGTACTCTAGTGGTCTCTAGTGGACCTGAATTCATCATATGTACTACTGCATTTACGGACCCAAGTTACCGTACGTCATGGCACGATGTGAACGAATGGTGGTGTGTGCATTGTCTTTTTCTTGGTGTCAATAGCATCAGCTTTTCTAATCAGGTCCCTACAGCTGTACGATATCTGTAGTTGCCCTACTAATACTGTGGCCGTAGCTAGCAAGTACCAAGAAAAATTAGCTTGCCTGTTTGAAAACAGTAAATAATCGAGAGTGACGGCTCGTCGGCAACCTTACTGTATGCGTGATGACCACGAGCGGAAACAGTAGATATGACATTGACAAGGATATTTTTCTTTGCTCGCTGCACAGCTTCCTTCGCTCCTGAAGTCCGTATCTAAGTTTCTACACGCATTGGGATCAAGAACATCCAAAACGACCACGAGGGAATTCGGGGAACGCGTGCGCCAGAGCATATGTTCCATGCATTCATTTCAAGATGCATGCCAGAACCGCCAGACATTTCCATTTAAATCATAGCACGAGGAAAGACAATGTCTTACTGTAGCTTCATATATACAGAATGTGGTTGCACCTGACATACTTCATGTTTATTATTGTCAAACAGAAAAAAGGATATATCTTAGGTATTTCTAATGTGGGTTCGTTAATCGTTATAGTATATGCACATGTATATTTCTGCTTTAACAGTTTAACTGGAAGAAAGGCTTCAGGTCTCGCTATCCCCCCATAGCGGTAATTGTTCAATCAGCATTCAGATCTAAATAGCAGCTCACATGTTATCGGATATTGTATTTACTTCTTTTTATTACTTACAACTCCCCATTTCAGAGAAGCAGCTGATGCTCCAGGTCGCAGAGTTGGTTCCTGAACACTTTGGCAGAACTAGGAAGCAGGAACCCATTTTTGTTAGTAGGAAAAACTGATGTTCATCAAACTCTGGAAGCTTGAAGGGATTATTGATTCATGGAGTTATTGAATTGTATCCCTAATCAGTGAACCCACATTTGATTTAGGGGCACAATAAAGTAGATTAACCTACAAGTGCAGCTGTTAGATGGCTTAGATTACACTAATAGAATAACCCACTACAGCGCGACAGACGCCATTTGACCACATTGACGGTCTCTTGAGATGTCCACCGCTAAGTGATCGAACACTATGGTGTCCACGACTAAGCGTGGAACTTAGTCGTGAACACCACATGGCCGCGGCTACCGTGGCAAAAGGCTCGCGACTAACAGATGGGACCGCAGTAGTGGACCCTGTCGAGCCTGCAGCTAAGGTCCGTAGCCAATTTAGTTGCGGGCCCGACAGTTCGGCCCGCCGCAGCCAACCGCACCTCCTATAAATAGGTGGGGGTGTAGTGCTGCACCGTCACTTATCCGCGCGTCGCACCATCACCTAGCTAGGGTTAGGGTCGTGGCGCCGCCACTTCTCCTCCTCCTCCTCCTCTCCTGCTCTGCCTCCGGCCATGGGGCGCCGCTATTGGGGCCGCGTGAGGAGCAACAGGCGCTCTTGGGGACAGCGCGTAGTGGTGCTCACGAATGCCCGGTCGAGCGGCCGCCCCACTCCTCCGGCGGCTCCGGCTCCTCCGCGCCGCCCGGATCCGCGGTGGCTCGAAGGCGGCACCGGCCGCCGCCGTGGAGGAGTTCTTCACGGTGGTGGCACCTCCTCCTCCCGTGGCGGCACCGGAGGCAGCACCTTCTCCCGCGGCGGCACCGGCGGCGACACCCCATCCTCGTGCCGCAACACGCGCAGCGTGAGGCGCCGGGACGAGACGGCAGCGTGGCGACAACATCTAGGGCAGGTCCCAGCTAGAGCCCGCCCATTATTTTGTTGGTAGATTAACGATGCTAGTGGCGGTGCCTAGACTGCCCGTGGCGCCCTATTATGCTAAGTGCCCCGAGCGGGCAATTGCGGTCCCTAAACCGCGACTAATTTTCCCTGTAAACAGTGATAGGATCTCGGTGGCGTTTATGGCGTCCTCACGGAGGTCCTTTTATGCCCGCCACCATAGAGCTTTATTGTAGTAGTGTTGGCGGGACCAGAGCGGATAATTTTATAGGACCACTAGTTATGACAACCACAATGTATATGGATTACCTAGTCCATATAGATGGACCCCTTGTGAGTAGTCTATAACTATTAACATTTTCACAATGATAGACTATAAAATCATGTCCAATTCCAAAATAAAAAAATATAGATGAGCTCCAATAATGTGTGAGAAGTGAAGGCAAAAGAGTATGAGAGATGAAGATAAGTATTTTTTTTATTCACTATGGATAGTACATAAGCTTATGGGTAGCTTGTTTTATGGACTGATATATTTTATTCACTATGGACTGATTTTGGAGCACATTGTGGTTGCTCCGAGGTATTTCAAGTAACCATTCAACTCCTCACATCTGTGGAGTTATCCCTTCAATCAAGCTGGGATTTGAGGTCTTGCTAAACATATTTCATCTGCAACTCTGAAACTTTAGAAGACTTGGGTCTCAAATAAACATTACTTTCAAAGTGTATCTTACACTTCGAAAAAGATCACAAGTTGAGATTCACATTAAATAAATGATTTCGAAGACACCCAATCAATATTTTTAGACATGTACAAGAAACGAGAAAAAGGGATACCGTGTTGATTTGCATTTAACCTTATGTTTGGGTTCATAATATTCAAAATCGTCCCTAGAAAAAAAAATACCAGGGGACAATTCAAGAATAGCTCTACCAAGGCAGCCCTACTCATATTGGCCTTAGTAAGTGAGGCATCCTAAAACATCACTAATGTAATCATCTTTATATGCCAATATCCACGTATTCTTAGTTTTTATTTTTAAGCCAAAATTTATATGGAAACTAACCCTTTTGCCCTTGCACAAACTTTAGCTCTATGAGCTCACAGTATAAAAAAGATGCGAAAATCATTTCTCTTTTTTACTAAAACTCCAAAAATATTATTCACTATTTGATTACCTAAAATTCATAATATTCATTCAGAAATTCCAAAAATATGATAATGGGAATCGTCATTAATTTATGAATAAAAGAACTATATCCTCAATTTTTGAAATACCATCCTCAAGTCATCATCTGTTGCAATAACTTGTAATCCATTTTTTCAATGTCCCAGTACCAAAAGTGGTTCTTGACACATACCTCACTTTTTTGTTTATTTCTCCAAAAGGTTACACATGGAATGTTCATCAACATCATTCACTTCAACAACATGATATCATCCAATTCAATCCTACCACCATTATCTAAAAATGCTTTCAGAAAGTCTAAGACTAATTCACTTTTTAGGTTGTAATTCCTTCCTATATGTA